>OU015757.1:8989096-9027425 GCA_907169655.1 Acomys percivali | reverse complement strand
CAATTCCCAGCAACTACATGATAGTTCACAACCACCTATAATGAGATCTGATGCCCTCTTCTGGCATGCATGTGAACATGCAAACAAAACACTGTATACATAATAAATAAATAAATCTTAAAAAAATAAACAACAACAACAACATACCTGAGTGAAGTTGAATTTTCCCAATAACTCCTTCTACCAATCCCAAACAAATGGGGTTCCAGGCAAGAAGAAGATCAGTGGCTAAAATAAAATAAGAAGCAATTGTGAGAACATATTCACCAGAAAAAAAATGTTAAACTATCTTTTGCAGCATATTTTTAAATATTTTAAATTTTAATTTAAATATTTTAAAATATTGTGGGAAATTAATATCCCCCCCCCGAAAAGCAGTTATAAACATTCCCCCACAGAGTATATTACCATATAATACTTTGTGGCAAAGCATTAATTAACTCTGAGGCCAGGACAGTTCCGGGGTAAGAATGAACTCGAGGCACGCCGCTGAGCGGAGGCAGTGCCTTGGCGCCCTACAGTGGAGGAAAGAGGCTGCTACACTACGAAGAGGGCATATGGGAGGGGCCCAGCGATCCCAGGGGCAAAGTCAAGGCCCAAGGAGGACCCAGCGATCCCAGGGGCAAAGTCAAGGCCCAAGGAGGACCCAGCGATCCCAGGGGCAAAGACAAGGCCCAAGGAGGACCCAGCGATCCCAGGGGCAAAGACAAAGCCCAAGATGGGCCGCACTCTGAAGAACACTGTTCCCCAAAGAGTCATGCAACACTGGGCAAAGGAATCCGGAAAACCACTTTCCTCCTCATCCGTGGCTTGTCGGGCGAAGCCAACGGGAGCGGCTTGTTACCGAGTGCTGCGCCCGCATCTGAACCACAGAACAGACTACAGTGATCTCTGTGACTGCTTCCTCATTTCCTAAATTAATAGCACTCTAGACAGCTGGAAGAGAACCAAATTACATGTAAAACATGTCTGAGGACCAAGGCCGTGATTTAACTCTTCTCCAACCTGGGTTGCAAAGAATTCCTACACACATAGTGAAATGTGACATTTCTGATGCTCAACAGCTGAAAAAGATTAGCAGGAATTAGTGTTTCTGCTGGTTCAGGCCCGCAAAGACGGCTGAGAGGGTAAAAGTGCTCACCATGAAAGCAGAGTTTAACGCCAAGAGCCAATGTTGGGAGGGCAGAACCAACTCCCAAAAGCTGTCCTCTGACCTCCACATGTGTGCCGAGGTACATATGTTAGTAATAATTTAAAATTTCTCTTTTGACAAAATGACATTTTAATTATTACCACTTAAATTTCATTTCACTGAAATATTATCTGTCACTCGTAGGGTAACTACACACCAATAGTTTAGTTTTCAAGTTCACTTAGGTTTTGATTTTTTTTTTTCACTGTCAGGGTCTCCCTGTGTAGCGATGGCTGGCTGTGAACACATGGTCATCCTCCAGCTTCAGCCTCCGTAGCTGGGACTGTTATTTCTTAGGTGTCTTTACTGTTATATGTTCACAAAATCCAACAGATTTCTTGGGGGGGGGGTGAATTCAGGGTTTCATGCATGCTGGGCCAGGTGCTACCACCAAGCATGCTCACCTCAACTTCGTTGTTTTTAATGCAAGAATAAAAAAAATTATTTTAAAGGCTATACATATTATCATTCCTAATCTTTTTTGATTTATTTGGGGGGGGAGCACAAGTGTGCCAAAGCGCACATGTAGCGGTCAGAGGATAACTTGTGGGAGCCAGTTCCCTCCACCTGGCATGTGGGTTCCAGGTTGCCAGGCTGTTGAGGCCAGTGCCTTTACCCACCGGACCATCTTCCCAGCCCGCACTTCCAATACTGACAACATTGTGAGGCTGATGTTAGGACTTCCATTTTACAGGTGAAGAAATCATGGTTAGAAAGGTAACACAGTCACATCGCCCACAGGACAAGAGGCAGGGCTGCAATCAGAAGAAAAGTCTAGAAGACCCTGACTCAAAATCTCAACACTTGGGGGCAGAGCCAGACAGATTTCTGTGGGTTCAAGGCCAGCCTGGTCTACATAGTGAGTTCCAGGTCAGCCAGGACTACAGAGTTTTGAAATCCTGTCTCAAATTAAAATAAATAAATAAATAAATAAAAGTCTAGAGCTAGGAATGGTGGGTGGTGCACACCTGTAATCTCAGCTGGTATTCAGGCTAAAGCAAGAAGGTCTTGAGTTTGAGGCCACCTTGGAATACACAGTAAATCTGAAGCCAGCCTGGACTGACGGCAAGACTACATCTTAAAAGAAAACCAAAGAAGCCTGCCTATCTGACTCCGGGATGTACACCACCGCAACCTGCTACACCCCCTTGCTCAGAAACTACACAGGAACTACCGAAACAGGAAGTTTTAAATGTCATGCATGATTACAAAGTAACACTATGAAACCAAGGGAGAAACTAACCAAGGAGGCAAGATTGTTCTGTCTCCTCTCGGATCTGTCTGTGTACTAACTGCAGGGCCTCTTGTAAGTGACATTTCCTGAAGACAGAACTTTCGGGTTAAAGTCTTTTTCAAGGGCTGGAGAGATGGTGGGATGGGGGTCAGGCTGATCCACAGCTTTCCCTGAGGCCCTGATGTATGGAAAAGGCCCGGAGACAGGGCTTTGGGGTCGCTTCAGCTTTGGGTCCTGAGAACCCAACTCTTTGCCCTGAAACAGAGATTCTCAACCTTCCTGATGCTGCGACCCTTTAATACAGTTCCTCATGGTGTGGTGACCCCAAAGGTAAAATTCTTTTCATTGCTACTTCATAACTGCAACTTTGCTACTGTTATGAACAGTAATGTAAATACCTATGTTTTCTGATGGTCTTAGGCGACACCTGTGAAAGGGTTGACCTCTAAAGGGGTTGTGCCCCACAGGTTGAGAACCACTGACCTAGAGTCCTGGGTGTTAGTTCCAAGGCCACTGTACTTGGTCTATGGCACATATGAAGTGTCCTTGTTCCCTTGTGAACCAGTGCCTGACTTCAACCCATCGTACGACAGTTTCTGCTTACTGCTCCCTCTTGCCTGCAAACTGTCTATACGATGTTGTACTACTTAATAAACTTGCTCAGATAAGGCATAGCTTGTGTGAGACCTCCTGGGTCCTGACTTTCCTGTCTTCCTTATTTCCTGATCTCTTGGCCCTTCCTCTCAGGGATCTGCCACTGAAGAATGAGCAGTTGTTCCAGGTCAATGGTGCCACTGTTAACAGTGCTGGCTGCCCGTATAGAGGACGGCTGGTTCCCAGAACCTACAAGATGGCATCAGACACCCTTTTCTTACCTCCACGGGCACCGCACACTGGGTACACTGACTTACATATACGCAAGCAAAACAGAGATATAAAATAAAAATAAATCTCATAAAATAATCTCTTTTAGCTGGGCATAGTAGTGCACACCTTTAATCCCAGCACTCAGTAGGCAGAGGCAGGCAGATCTCTATGAGTTTGAGGCCAGCCTGGTCTACAGAGAGAGTTCCAGGCCAGCCAGGGCTATTACACAAAGAAACCTTGTCTCAAAAAACAAAAAACAAAAACAAAAATATTTTTTAAGAAATAAAACATCCTTTAAAATCATGGCTTCATGGTAGCATAGTTTTTCATTTAAGGAAGTACTTTCTCACTTAAACATTTGATTAATTAATTCAGTTTTTTTCTATCATAAAAATGCGATGATAAATTATAGATTTTATATAAGTATTCCATTTGTCTCCATCCATTCCTAGGAATGAAATTAGTAGTCACAAACAACATTTTTAAAAAATCAGGACACTTGAGCATTAACTTACTTTTATAAATGTTACGTCACAACAGATTTCTGCCAAAAGCATATTTAAAAGTTTATTTTAAAATTTGCCTCAAGGGTCTGGAGAAATGGCTCAGTGGTTAAGAATAATGACTGCGTAGGATATGACTTTTTCACATACTCTAGTGCCTCACATTTGACTATGTCCCCTGGAGGGGGAGACCTAGTGGCACTCAGAGAAATGACAGCAGGTCACCGAGAAGAGACTTGATACCCTATGAGCATATACAGGGGGAGGTAATCCCCCTCAGGAACAGTCATAGGGGAGGGGAATAAGGGGAAAATGGGAGGGAGGGAAGAATGGGAGGATACAAGGGATGGGATAACCATTGAGATGTAACAAGAATAAATTAATAAAATTTTTAAAAAAAGAAAAGAAAAGAAAAGAAAAAAAAAGAATAATGACTGCTCTTCCAGAGGAGCGGGTTTCAATTCCCAGCACCCACATGGCAGCTCACAACAGTCTGTAACTACAAGATCTGACACCCTCACACAGACATACATGCAGGCAAAACACCAATGCACATAAAATAAAAATAAATAAATTTTTTTAAAAATTAAAATTTACCTCTCTATATGTTTATATATGTATATGTGCTTATACATATATAGAAAGAGGTATATGTGTGTGTGTGTGTGTGTGTGTGTGTGTGTGTGTGTGTGTATATATATATATATATTTTTTTTTTTTAAATAGAGGGAGTAAGGGGAGAGAGAGAAACTATCTCTGTGTAGTCCTGGCTGTCCTGGAGGGAGGAAGGGGAGAGAGAAAGAATCTCTCTATGTTGTCCTGGCTGTCCTGGAGCTGACTGTGAAGCCTAAGCTAGCTTCGAATTCACAGAGATCCACCTGCCTCTGCCTCCCAAATACTGAGATTGAAGGCGTGCATCCCTACACCTGGCTTAAAATTTACCAGCATGTTTTTTTTTGAGGGGGGTTGGTTTTTTCAGACAGGGTTTCTCTATGTAGCCTTGGCTGTCCTGGACTCATTTCATAGACCAGGCTGGTCTCCAACTCACAGTGATCCGCCTGCCTCTGCCTCTCGAGTGCTGGGATTAAAGGTGTGCACCGCCATCACCCGGATTTACCAGCATTTTTTAATCTTGTTAATTTGATGGCATCCATTACCTAAAATTAGGTTATTTTCTTTGTTGGTAATGTTAAACATTTAGCTAGCTACTTGTGTTTCTTCTTCTACTATGGTTTTTTTACTTATATCTCCTCCTGCCTTGCCTTTCTTGTTTATATCTTTTAAAAAAAAAATTTGTTGTTGTTTTTGGTTTTCAAGACAGGGTTTCTCTGTGTAGCCCTGGCTGTCCTGGAACTCACTCTGTAGACCAGGCTGGCCTAGAACTCACAGCGATCCTCCTGCCTCTGCCTCCCTGAGTGCTGAGATTAAAGGCGTGTGCCACCACGGCCGGCTCTTTAAAAAATCTTTTAAGATTAATTTTTTATTATGTATACAGTGTTCTCCTGCATGTAAGCCTGCACACTAAAAGAGGGCATTAGAGCTCATTATAGATGGTTGTGAGCCACCATATGGTTACTAGGAGTTGAACTCAGGACCCCTGGAAGAGCAGACAGTGCTCTTAACTGCTGAGCCATCTCTCCAGCTCCTCTTGTTTATATTTTTAATTAATTCATTTGTGAGACCAAAATAGGAAAAATAAACCTTGCAGGTTAAGAATTCTGCTGGCAGTTAAGAATAAGTTCCTGTTTGTCCTATCCTTGTTTGACCCATTTGCACCAGACGAACTTGATCACATGTGGGCGGGAGTTGATGTGGGCAGGAAATACACCAGGATGTAAGCTTGTCCCTGATTGGACCTGATGGGAAATGTGGTTAATTATGGGTTTTGCCTTTTTAAGCCCCTGCAAAATGTGACTTGTGGCCATTTTCTGAAAACCCAAGGACAGACCTGACCAGTGTCCATCCTGGTGAATGTTTAATTAAAACTTGCTTCAAATTTGGCTTTAAATTGTACTCAGGGTCTTTTTCTCAACCAGTGGAATTAACATCAGCAAACATTAAATCTGGATTATATTTCTTGTTGACTTATGAATCCTTACTGTACTTACGACTTCAAATCTTTGATTTGTTTGCAGATACTTTGTTTTTACACTTCATACGAATCCATGGTCTAAGGCTTAAGAAAGCATTCCTTACCTAGTGTCAATTAAGGATTAGCTGCTTTTATCTTGTTACTTTTAGATGTTTTACTCCAATAGCCAGTTTGTCAACCCTATTATCAGACACTCCAAGTCTCACATATGCCAACAGAGAGAGATGTGCCTGCTGAAAAAAGAGCGCCAGCCCCCTTAACCCTGCCTCGCTGACCTCCAAAGGGCACAACTGTAATGAGCTTTATGGACAGAAAGAAAGAAGGACTATCCAAAATGTGTTCTGAAATCCATCCCATTGCCAGGACTCAGGCTAGGAAGGCACAAAAATAAAGAATCAGGGTGGGGCCGGGCGCAGTGGCGCACGCCTGTGGTCCTAGCACTGGGGAGGCAGGGGGTGTCATTCAGAGGTACGGGACTACTTGCCCTAGGTTCAAACAGGGTGGTGATGAGTCTTTACTGCTTAACAATGAGGTCTACAGTGTGGACCCCAGGACCTACATAAGAAGCCGGGTGTCCAGTTCCCAATTTGGGGGTGAAGGTGGAGACAGAAGAATGCCTAAGACTTGCTGCCTCCTGGCCTAGCTAAGAAAACAGACCAGGTTCAGGGAGAGACTCTGACTCAAGGGACTAGGTCAACCAAGAAAGAAGAATACACCAAAGGCTTCCCTCAGGTCTCTACACGTGCACAAATACATACAGCCACCCCCACTACACACACACACACACACACACACACACACACACACACACACACACGTACACAGACACAAACAACAAATAAACTTAATTAAAAATAAATATTTAAAACAACAGCAACAACGATAGAGTAATATCTAGGTAAGATAAGACCAGAAGGTTCAGTGAAAATTTGAGTAGGGCTGGGAGTAAACTGAGGCCAGCCAAGGAAAGACTTAAATAAAGGACAATGACCCCACCCTTCCTGGGATCTACGGCAGGCAGATAAGGACAGAAGTGAAACAAGATTACAGCCAGGGATTTTATCTCCTATGGCACACGAATGCTCACCCAAAAGTTAAACAGGGCTTCCAATCGTCTGAGGCCCACAGTGAGAAATACTACTCACACCGTGCCCTGGAGGACACATTCAAATGTGCGAGTGCCAGGAAAACAGCTTCATGAAAACACAAGCTGGGAGCAGGGACGCCAGCGGTTAATGCACAATCTGGGCTGGGCATGAAGTGGGTTGGCAGTGGGCTTGCTGTGAGCCTCCACTTGTCCCTGCATCCACATGGTGGCTCCCAACCGTCTGTAACTACAGTTCCAGGGGATGTGATGCCCTCTCCTGACCCCTGCAGCCACTAGACATGCATGTGATGCACGTACATACGTACATACATACATGCATGCAAAAGAAAAGGAGGGTGGGATGGCTCAGTGGCTACTAGTGCTTGCTGCCCCAGCAGGATGACCTGACTTCAGATCCCCAGCAGCCACGTAGAAAGCTGAGCACTGAAAACCACTTAGCTGTGTGTGTTTGTGGTGGGGTGGGGGTAGGGAGGTGGGGGAGAATGGCAGCCATCAGGTTCAGAGACCTGACTTCAAAGGTGAGAAGGCAGAGAGCAAAAGCAGAGGCTTGACAGCCTCTTCTGGCCTCTACACAGACCCATAACAGTAAGCACACATATACATATCCCCAAAATAGATTCAAAACAAAACGCATCACAAAAAAATGAATAAGAAAAGACATATAACATCTGAAAGGACACTATGGGAAAGGCAGAAAAGAATAATGACTGTACATCAAATATACTGAGGTGTGGAGACAGCTCAGTTGGAAAAATGCCTACCTAACATGTGCAAAGCCCAGGGACCATCCCCAGCACTGCATAAAATCGGCATGCCTAGGATCTCCACACTCAAGTGTTCAAGACTGCCTCAAAAATAAAAAAGCAAAAGGAAACAATAAAGTAGAAAAAGAAAACAGAATGACAACATCTAAAGTACAGGTATAAAAGTTAACCTTAGAAAGAAAGGGTTTTTTTTTTTTTTCCTTCCAAGTCTGGGAAAAAAATATGAGAGACAAATATAGAAACTGAGGAGCAAATGAGAATATCAAACAGCACTAACAGTGAACACGGGAAGCAAGCCTCTTTCCTTCATCAAGGAGGAGGCCACAGCAACAGGATGAAATCAGCATAGGGGACACAAAAGTCAGACTATTGATGGTCTGTGGCTTCCACATAGACACATAGCAGTAAGCATACGTGCACACACACACACACACACAACACACACACACACACACACACACACACACACACACACACACACCACATTCCCAAAGTAAATAAATAATTTTTAAAAAATGTATCACAAATCCCAGTACTCGGGAGGCAGAGGCAGGTGGACCGCTGTGAGTTCGAGGCCAGCCTGGTCTACAAAGCAAGTCCAGAACAGCCAAGGCTATGCAGAGAAACCCTGTCTCGAAAAACCAAAAAAAAAGGAACATAAAAAATGAATAAGAAAGGAGATATAACACTTCAAAGGACACTATGGGAAGCTTATGTACATATATGGTTTAAGACTATTTTCATTATTCCTTTATGTATATGTACGTATATCTACGCACAGGCATAGAGGTGCCCACTGAGGCCAGAAGGCTGTATGCCAACCAGCGGGAGTGATGGAAACTGAGCCTGGTCCTCTGCAAAAAAACAAAAAGCCCTCAACTGCTGCGCCTCTCCAGCGGTAGCTGGCCTTTAGTACTTTGTGGGCTCTTCTTTTCCCCACGCTCCCCCCCCCCACCTCACCCCCAACACCATTAGGAGAGAAACAAGAGGAGAGGGGAGAGAGGAATTAGGAAAATCCCTGAATCTAATTTCTTTCTTCTTTGACCGTGGCTACTAACAAAACACAGACCAACCTCTCTAAATGACCAACAGCCATCAACCCCACCTACAGGGGCTCTAGCATTTATATACCCTCTGAAAAGCTCCCAGAATTCCAAAGGGCATACAGCTGCAGAAACTATCTGCAGCTGGCAAAGCCATGCCTCCACTAGAGCACAAAGCAAATCACAGCCAGCTGCTGCAAACAGTCCAAAGCAGATCTACATCCCTACACCTGGGATAAAAACGAAAGCACATTCTTATATTTCTGTGGGTGTTTTTGTTTTTGGCCTTTTTTTTGAGACAAGGTTTCTCTGTGTAGCCTTGGTTATCTGGACTCACTTTGTAGACCAGGCTGGCCTTGAACTCACAGTGATCCACCTGCCTCTGCCTCCCGAGTGCTGGGATTAAAGGCATGCGCCACCACAACGGCATTTCTGTGTGTTTTTTTTTTTTTTAGAGAAACCAAAATTCCAAAATTGTCACTATATTTACCACCTTCTGTTTTAAGTCATTAATTGTACTGGGTATAGCAGGACATTATAAAGAGACACTTTGAATGCAATAAACACATTTCAGTCAGTGGTCAAGGTTTTCAGGAGCTGTCTCCTGCTCAGTTCTAATCTTTATCAGTTTGGATGGTATCCACAGTTGTTCATTTCCTGCGGCACTATAAAAAGCAAACCCATGTCCCCAACGCACAACTTTCACTGGCTTCCATTCTGATGTTAGCACATCCTTATAGTATCTGGACTAATTTAATTCCACAGTTTTTTTCTATAATCCAGTGTTTCTTGGCTGCTGTTGTTCCTTGACTGAAATGGCTCGTAATTTTTGCTGAGGGGGGCCTGTGTTAGGCTCCCAAGGCAATTTCCCTGATGGTAAGGAATTACCTTGAACATTTCTTTGGGATCTGCATTCTTGAACCCAATGGCTTTACCACATCTTATACACACGCCCAGGAAGCCTAGGTGTTCTTTCTGTTTCAGATTTAGGAAAACCATTGCCTTTCCTGGCACAAAGTGCTGCATTGCTCCCAGTTACCATACCGGTCATTTTGATTGAGATCTGAGACTTTTGGTTTGGTCAAAGTCTCTTTGCAAATGACCATATTTACCTCCACTGAAGCAGCGGACCTATAGCCTGTCCTATTATAATGGCATGGTACTCCTTAGAACCAATATCGGTCGTATGCTTATCCATTCATCCATGGACAGTGCTGACACCTTTAATGGTCTAATAAAATGTTTACATTCAGTGTTCACATATTCAAATGCCAAGGTCTCTATCAACACCTGCCTTGCATCAGGATCTGATATGGCTTTATTCACAACTGACACTAATCTTTATTTAAAAAGCAAAAAACAAAACAGTGAAGGCTTCTCCAGAGCCCTGTATAATCTTTGTAAACAAGGTAGATCATTTTCTGGGCTCCTCAACTTTGTTCCAAGCTCTTAAAGCCACTAAGTGACATTGTTCTATGGTAATGGTATCTAACTGAATCGGTTCCACCGTAACCTGACAATTGATCTTTTACTATGCTCATTCCCTCACTCTACTTCACTGTTCAATATTCATGGCTTCTCCCCTCCACCATGTTAACCACTGTAACTACAGTCCAGCTTCTAGTACAGCTGTTACCAATCCATTCCAGTTCAGGGGAATAAGTCTATGTTGAGTAGCTCCGTTATTTAGAATTTCTTTCACATAAGGCAAATGCATCATATGAATCTCTTTAAAAATGCCTTAGATCTATCATGGCTATAGGATGTCATCCTACCTCGCCATAACCTTGTTCCACACCATCAGCAGGCATATGCCGTATGACTTCTGAGGAAGCTGACGGTGATCTGGTAACCCTGGGCCACCCTTCCTCTACCTCAGGTGGCGTGGTCGAGTCAAAGTTAACTCCTTCTCTCAAACAGGCTGTCTCATCAGATTGGTATCTCGTTCTTTCAGCTTTTCTCTAACCCGACTGCCCTCCAGAACAGTGCCTTTCCCTCTTTCCTCCTTTAAGAAACTCTGCTCTCTTGCTCAGTTGCATGACTGAGTTTTCAGTTCTCTCTTTTCCAGTGCTCCTCAATTCCCAAGTGCTTCCACCTCCACCCACAACCTCTGCAGGTGCACAGCCAACTCTGCAAGTCTTTCAGAAAAGAGAAAGTAGAATGGCCCCTTTTGTTTTACCATTTCAACCATTATTTTCTCCTCAGGGCCCTCCATTTCCACCTGCAATAACATCCATTCCTTCACCCACTGTGGTTTCCTCTATGGTATGTGAAATCAAACTTCCCATTCTGCCTAGCCCCATGTTGGGTGCCACCTGTTGCTGGTCTTTGCTACTTTCCTATGTTTTTACAGAAACCAAAATTCCACAATTCTCACTACACAAGCCCTAAGTGTATTATTTAATTCAGTGTTCTGAAGAAGAATGGTGCCAACCCACCAACAAATCATGAAATCAATTGTGCACAGTGAAATAAAGACTAACAGCAGTGACAAAACAGAACCAGGTTGGGGGGGGTGGAGCAGAGAGGAAGCACAGTATAAAGAGAAATATCAGGGGCCAGGCATGGTGACAGGGACCTGCACCCTCAGCCCTCAGCAGGTGGAAACAGGAGAAACAGCGCAAGTTCAAAGTCAGCCTGAGCTATACAGTGAGTAACCAGGTTATCCAGGGCTATATAGCAAGACTCTTTCTATAAAAATAGAGAGAGGTTATTCATTAAGCTTGTTTCTGGTAAACACACCTATGTATATATATTCATCAGATCATGACATCAAAACTTACTCCTTCTGATGAGGATATAGCTGAGTGACAGAGTGAGTGCCTAGTATACACAAGACTCCAAATTCAATCCCCAGTACAGCCATTTTTTTTAATGTTCTAAGAAAGTAAGGGTGTCTGAAAAAAGACACATGAAATCATGTTATTTACTTACTTAAAATTACATACAATACACATAAGTCTGTATGTATATATAATATATAGTCTAAGTATATGTGTAGAATATAAATATGATATGCATTTATATTATATATAATTACACGCACACACACACACACAAAGGAAAAGAGGCCACGATTTCAAAAGAGAACAAGAAGGTTATATGGGAGGAAAGCATTTCAATTAAAACAATTATAAAAGTTATTTGGGGAATAAAAAAAATACTTTTCACCATGTATTTAAATATGAAAACATTTAAAACCTTTGCATGGCCAGGTGGTGGTGGAATACCTTTAATCCCAGCACTTGGGAGGCAGAGGCAGGCAGATCTCTGAGTTTGAGGCCAGCCTGGTCTACAGAGTGAGTTCCAAGACATCCAGGACTACACAGCATGCCTGATGCCGAGAGGTCTGAAGAGGTCTTCCTGGAACTGGAGTTATAGATGGTTGTCAGCCTCCGTGCAGGTGCTGTGGACCAAATTCATGTCCTCTGCAAGAACATCAAGTGCTCTTAACTGCTAAGCCATTTATGCAGCCCACTGCTTTGTATTTTTGAGACCAGCAAATATATAGAGATTTGGGGTTATTCTATCTCCCCAGTAAACTTACCTGTTTATCAAAATGTACTAACTGTCATTCCATAAAATAAATTGTTTGTCTAGTTTAACATTAATGTGAAAGAAACACTGGGCATTAAAAAGGATAAATATGAGCCAGCTGTTGTGGCACACACCTATAACCCCAGCACTCAGGGAGGCAGAGGCGGGCAGATCGCTGTGAGTGAGGCCAGTCTGGTCGACAAAGCTAGTCCAGGACAGCCAGAGTTACACAGAGAAACCCTGTCTCAAAAAAAAAAAAAAAAAAAAAACAAAAAAACCCAAAAAATAAAAAAATATTTTTTTTCTTTTTTTTTTTTCTTTTTGGTTTTTTGAGACAGGGTTTCTCTGTGTAGCCTTGGCTGTCCTGGACTCGCTTTGTAGACCAGGCTGGCCTCGAACTCACAGCCATCCTCCTGCCTCTGCCTCCTGAGTGCTGGGATTAAAGGCGTGCGCCACCACGCCCGGCTAAAAAAGTATTTTTTAAAAAAGAATATGAGCATTGCTAATCCAATCATTTTACGTCAACACCCCATATCCTTGGAAACAAAGTCCAAAATCCTTAGAAAGATTTTTAAGTAGGGGGCGTCTAGATGGCTCATGCCTTTAATTCCAAGATTAAGGAGGAAGAGGCAGGGAGATCTCTGTGAGTTCCAGGACAGCCAAAGACACACACACACACACACATACACACATACACACACTTAGAAAGATTTTTAAGTGCTTGTATGAGCTACTCTGCCTACCCTTCCCTGCCCCCGCACTCTGAGCATCCTGGCCTGAAGTCACCTTGTATCTCTTTCAGGCTGGGTATAGAATGCGGCTCCCCACCCACTCCTGCCTGCTCTTCCTTCTGGCCTCCAAACAAGGGTTAATGGTCTTCAAGACATATTCCTCATTCCTCCTGCCCTAGGAACTAATCATACCTTTGTGTACCAAATTTCTACCTCAGCACCTTGCTTTAGTGTACGTAATTACTGACTTGGCTAACTCCTGCCCAGGAGCTCACGAAAAGCTCATTGAGACCTTTTAAGGTTAGCTTTGTGTCCTCAGTGCATGACACAGTAGGTTCTGATCTAGACAGGCCACCTCAAAACGGAAAGGGGTTTACTGCAGCCAGATGATATTTAAGTCTCCACCCTGGAAAGGTTCACTATTTAAATAGGCAAAAATTAAATTCATGTGGCATATCACAGATATGATCATCAAACCTCAAGACCACCACCCAGCTGGCCAACATCAGAACACAGTCTCCCATTCTCAGTCCACGGGGGCTCTTTCTAACATATCTCCAGCACCACGGATTTCCTTACCAAATACCCAGGATGTATTATTCTCAGATTGGCATGGGGCCTGAGGTCACTATCAACATTCCAATTGTCCAAGACAAAACCTATAAGACATCAAAAAATGCCTGTTTCTCATCAAGACCTTCTGATTCTCTCCCCTCGGCTTCTTTCCATAACTAGCGCCACTGAGGTTGTCCAGGGCCAAGCCCTTCACCCTGTGCATCACACTAAAAAACAAAAAAAACTGTTGTCAGGATTGGAGAGATGGCTCAGCAACTAAGAGCACATACTAGGGCTAGGCATGGTGGCGCACACTTTTAATCCCAGCACTCAGGAGGCAGAGGCAGGTGGATCGCTGTGAGTTCGAGGCCAGCCTGGTCTACAAAGTGAGTCCAGGACAGCCCAGGCTACACAGAGAAACCCTGTCTTGAAAAATCAAAGGGGAGCGGGGGTGGGGGGGTGGGGGGGGTGGGGGGGTGGGAAGCACACACTGGCCCTGTCTTGCAGAGGACCTGCAATCAATTCCCAGCATCCACATCAACAGCTCACAAGCTCCAACTCCTAGGGAATCCTATGCCTTGGGCCCCCACAGGCATTCACACACACAAACTTAAAAATAAATAAAATTTAAAAGCTCTTGTTAGCCTCTAAAGAACTGAATCTTTTTCTTTTTTTCTTTTTTGAAAGTTGAGCAAAGCCAGTTTATTCAAGGAAGATAATTTTATTAGAATTTAAAAAGAAAACCCCTAGTGCAGACTAGTTGCTAATCTCAGCAGCTACTTGGAGGAGGAGAACAGAGAAGAGAAGGGAAAAAAAAAACCCACCAGCACAGAGGTCAGCTACAAGGCAGGCAAGCCACACAAGGCAAGGAAGGAAGCCTTAGAGAGAGTAAGAAAGATTGACACACCAGAAAAAGCATACTCGGATTCTGGTCAGCATCCAAAAGAAAGAGCAAAAAAGGGAAAGGGAAAGTTGTATCTTTTTTGTCTTTTTCTTTTCTTTTTTCCCTTTTTTAGATTTTCAAGACAGGATTTCTCTGTGTAGCCCTGGCTGTCCTGGGCTCACTTTGTAGACCAGGCTGGCCTCGAACTTACCTGCCCCTGCCTCCCAGAGTGCTGGGATTAAAGACATGTACCACCACGCCCAGCTCAGGAAAGTTGCATCTTTCTGAGTCTAGTGGACAAAGCTTGTAGGACCTACACTATTGGGTGGGTGTGGGAAGAAAAATTATTCAGCCTGTCTCTTTAACTATATCATAGCTGAAGTTGGGCCTGCCTTTCAAGGCCTGGTCCTCAGCCTGACTCTTCTACATTTTGAGTAACTTGCAACACTAGGATCCAACAAGTTTTTAAGACTCTTAAACACTTTAAGTACTGCAGGGAGATATAAGGAGACAGGGATCAACTTAAGAGGGCCAGGCTGTGGTGGTGCACGCCTTTAATCCCAGCACTCGGGAGGCAGAGGCAGGCGGATCTCTATGAGTTCGAGGCCAGCCTGGTCTACAAAGCGAGTCCAGGACAGCTAAGGCTACACAGAGAAACCGTCTCGAAAAATCTAAAAAAAAAAAAGAGGGCAGGCAACAGCAGTATGTTCAGGAGTTGTTTTCCTCCAAGCAGGACAGATTTGCAGTTGAGACAGAATGATCGGACACGTTTGTAGACAACACACAAGAGAGACCAAGCTTGAAATCAGAGACCCATTTGGAGCTGACTCTATCATTTGAAAGCTGGACAGAGTCAAACATTTGGATGTGTCGGCCACAGCTGACATGCAGTATTCCAGGCCGGGGAGCCAGGCTTTAAAGCTGCCTCAGAGCCCTTTTCAGTATTTCTTTTTTCTGCTTTCTTTCATTTTTTTTTTTGTAAAGACTTCTTTGTTTGTTTGTTTTTGGCTTTTGGATTTTGAGTCAAGGTTTCTCTGTGTAGCCTCTACTTGCTTTGTAGACCAGGCTAGCCTTGAACTCACAGAGCCTGCCTCTGCCTCGAGAGTGCTGGGATTAAAGGCATGAGCCGCCACCACACACAGCTAAAGTCTAAAGCCTTCTTAGGGTGACATTTTATAGAGATATCATAATGCCTAGATTTATCCCAGAATTCTATTTCCTCAGAATATGAAACATTGAGTTATACAGTTCTGATGATGCAGCTTAAAACTGGACATCCAGTCTGAGCATCAGCAAGCCAGCTGTGATCCAAACAGTAAACTAAGCGTGACTGCCAGCTTCCTCCTCTCCTCCATGGGAGCAGGGAGCATCTATAAGCACAGCCTAAAATGAAGGAAGCTATGTTTGGGAAAGACATGGATAGTGGTGACGTTACATCCTGGGTCCCGAGTCTGATAAAACTACAAAGGGGACATGCATAGAAGGTTTTATCTTTTTCTTTCTTTCTTTTTTTTTTTTTTTTGATACAGGGTCTCACTAGGCTGATCTCAAACTCAGATCCACCTGCTTCTGCCTCCCAAGTGCTGGAATTAAAGGCGTGTGCCACCATGACAGGATGATGGTTTACTTCCTTTGATTTGTTTTTAAGGGGTACTGGGACTAAACCAAGGCCCTGAGCATGTTAGGCAAATACTCTACCACTGAAATACATTCTTGGCCTAGGTTTTTACTCTGTAGCTCAGACTAGCTATTTCTCTTGCTATATTTGACCCTAGAATAGAATACATAATATTTAAACTTTTTTTTTAATCTGATACAGAGGCTAGGCATGGTAAGTAGCTCAGACAGCAGAGCCAGGCTGGTCTGTAGAGCAAGTTCCAGGACAGTCTAAGCTACAGAGAAACCCTGTCTCAAAAAAACAAAAAAGCAAAATCTGACGTGGACATCAGAGGACAATTTGCAGGAACCATTTCTTTCCTATTACTCTAAGAATGAAAATTGCAGGCAGCCAGGCTTGGCAACAGGCACCTTTACCCTTTGCTCAATGAGCCACCTCCACAGTCCCCAAGTGTCACATTTAATCAGCAACAGAAAGATACCTGGGGGGAAAAATCTGAGCTACCCAGTTAAAGACAGAGAAAACACGAGGGAGGGAAAAGAACACGATAAATTTGAAAAAATAAATAAAAGACAGGACTAGCATATTAATAGTTGTGATAAATGTAAACTCTTTCAGCTAACCAAACAAAAGGCTATTGAGCCCCAAATCCTATTTTGTTTAACTGTGCACCTGTGACCTGGGGCCATGCTGGGTGTCTAAGGGGCACACTCACTCTACAGTTACTCAACTAAACACAGAAATACAAAAGTTACAAAGAGTAAAAAAGGATTTCTCCCAACAACTGGTTATTTTTATAAACTACTGCCAAGACTAACATTTAAGAGTGTGTGTTTTTGTGTTTGTTTGTTGGTTTGTTTTGACTAGTGTTAGAGGTCAAACCCAGGGCCTTGTATATGCTAGGCAAATATTCAAACGAACACTGAGCCACAACTGCCCTAGCAAGTGCACTTAACTTCTCAAACCAACAGCCCAAGGGACAAGAAATAGTGAGATCTGACAGGCTTTGAACTGACCAGGGAATGGAGGATCTGTGGTGTGGGAAGGACTGTAAGCTTTGTCACAGGTGAAAGCAGTCTTGACCAGCTTTGCCCTTGGACACACCACGGATACTCCCTGAGGTTAACCTTGAGATAGACTGGGTGGAGCCATCCTGGGCATGAAATTCAGGAGGGGGAGGATGGGGACACGACACTAGACTGGACACACACACACACACACACACACACACACTCCACCCAGACTATTGTGTTTCTAATCAACCCTCAATGGGAGAGGGAGACCGCCCCTTACACATAACAGACAGGCAGGCGGAGAGGACAGAGAGGAGCAGCAAGCTGAGACCGGGCTTGAGCGCACATGGATCACCAACAGGCTGGACCAGCTCGCAGATCAAAGACACCTAGGGACCGGTCCCATGGAACGGATACCGGAAGGTTCACTCTTTTTTCCCTTTAACCTTTTTTCCCTCTTGTGTAAGCTAGTTGGGTTGTATAATAAAGTTTAATTGTTAAGAAACAGAGCCAACACTGTGGGGTTTTGGAGCTGCTGTACTTTACTGTTTAGGACAGTACGCAATGGACAAAAATGTACGTGTGGATGTGGATGTATGCATACACGCACACATTCTAGGTAAACCTGAATTACTTTATAATCTTATTCTTCACTCGGGAAATGAAGATGGTATTAGTCTGGGCATATGCAACAACTAAGGAGTTGATACTGTCAATATTTCAAGTGGCTATTCTGGGGAGAAGGGATTGGAAGGGCAGAGAAAGTGGCCGAGCCTTATGCTAGTCCAACCACAAAGAACACTCATGGAAGTGAACTGCTCCAACAGGGTTTTCACCTTTCCTTCAGCTAGCCAACAAATTCAGAGAAACTGTCAAAGTTACATAATAAGAAAAGTTGTTTACAAACTACACAAGTATAGCATTTTAGAAATAATGCCAAATTTTAATTTGTGAAATAATAAAGTATCATACCGCCAAAGTCTGTAATTGAGATAAGCCCAGGGATTTGACCCATTAAGTCAACATTCCCAGTAATTTTGTCCATCTGGCAGTAGTACACAGCTTCTATTTTCATATGCCCTTCTCTTCCTGGTACACAGAAAGCAAGTGATTAGGCACTGTGTGCCTGCAGAGAGCATGAGTCATTCATTCCAAGCTCCCAGAGCACAGGCACTCCCTCGAAGCAAGAGCCGGCCGGCCAGCAGAGGTTGTGCACAGTTTAAAAGCAAGTTGTGTCTGTGTTTGTAAAGTGGGGGCAGATAGTTTATGCACATCTAATCAGACCCCAGTTTCACTTCCTGCTAAAGACAAAGGCCATTACAGCTCTGACAATCACCAACGCCAAATCAAACAGATGAAGAAAAGTGCTTTAGGATGAGGAACTGAGAACTCCAATTGTTAGCGTGTCGTGCTTTAATTCTCAGAATTTAGTGAGGCAGGAAAACAGGGCAAGTAATGATTTCTTTCAGGTGCCATCTTAAAGCTCAAAGTTTCATCCACCTTTCCTCAACCTCCATAATGGTAATTATTTCTCTACCAGGCAGCAAGTTGAAGAATTCATCCAGCGCAGAGGTTCAGGCACCTGGTGACTTCCCAGTATAACACCAGCTCAGCGTGTCAGTCCAAGCTGCTCATTAACATCGTCATGGTGCTTTATAAACTACTGATGCTGGGGCTCACTGCGTAGAGCTGGACATACCTGGCCAAGGTGGGGCCCCAACACAAGCATGATTCTAACACACAGGCGGGTTTAGAATGATCATGCTTAAGTGGTTATAATCTGGGAAGAATCCGTTTGAGTAGCTCAGTTTTACTCTATTAGTGTGACTCGTGGATGACACATAAGACATTTAATACATGAAAGTTGTAAAGATCAAATTGCACAGATATAATATATATAATATGTAATATTATATAATATTTATATATAATATAATATAATATAATATAATATAACATAACATAACAATATAGAGACTTGGCATAAAAGCTGATCTAAGGTACCAAAAGGAAACACACATCCAAAAAACAAGAGGTGGGGATGTAGCTCAGTAGGTAGAGAGCTTGCCCAGCACCCACAAGGCCCTGGGTTCCATACTCAGTGCTGTATAAATCAAAGTGACGTGCTCTTCGAACTCCAGTACTCAAGAGGTGGAGACGGGCTACCGAAGGTCAAAGTTATCCCTGGCTACACAGTCAGTGCCAGGCTTGCTGGAGGGAGGGAGACTCTGAGAGGGAAATCAAAGCACAGATGAACGTAGGCATTTTCCCTTTCCTCATTCTAGACAGAGCTATTAAAGATGCTGCACCTCGAACACTGAACAGACGCAACCTTCCTTCCAGCTGGTTTTTAAATAATTGCATCTTTTTCCCTGAAAAATGTTTTTAAAAACTGATTTACTCTTTTATATCTTGCTCTAGGGTTGCTTGTATAATGCATGCCACTGTGGGCCCTTACAAAAAGCTATGCCTTCACACTCACCATCACCTGTCCTCACCTGTCCTCACCTGTCCTGCACTCATCGCTTCACCTGGCCTCAGTGGAAAAACTACTTCCAAAGACAAACAAACAAACAAAACCAGACACAAAGGAGGAGGGAAGCAAAGGAAAATGGTACCCATCTTGTAGTCTGGCTATTTACATCCTACTTGTTCTCATAAGCATGCAAATCCTCTTTCATGTCCCATTAGAATGAAGGAATTGTTCATAAAAAAGCGTAATTTCAGCTGGACAGAGAGGCACACACCTTTGACCCCAGCACTTGGAAGGCAGATTTATATGACTCAAAGACCAGCCTGATCTACATAGGAAGTTTCAGGCCAGTCAAGGGTGCATAAAGAAAGCCTAATACAAGAAGAAAAAAAAAAGCATTATTCTTGATAATGTAAAATCCCCACAACTCATGGTGCCTTCCAAAGGCCTTTTTACTTTTAAAAGGTGATATGATCACTGTCTATTTATAGCTGAAGGAACTTCATAGACTTAAAACAAAAAACATCTTTCTTCCTGATTTGTTAGAAAGAAAACAGATTTTCATAGAGGACCAGGTAGGAACCACTTAGACCTCAAACCTCAAGACTCAGATTAATCAGCCAGGCAAAGCTCCCACCACTCCATTTTACGTTAACCTTAGCACTGGGAAGGTAGGGGAATAAAGATTAGAAAGTCAACGTTGTCCTCTGCTATCTGAGTTCAAGGACAGCTAGGGCATCTGAGACCCTGTCTCAAAACACAAAGACCCAGACCAAATCTTGCACATAACTTTGTGGTAAGGCTCTACGCTAGTATCTGTCTCTAGAAGCCCTGCGTGTCTCATCCACTGGACCACACAGCCTGCTGGTCTACTGGCAGTGCTATTCATCTTTCTGCTTTGGCACACACTGAGTAGACAGCCTCCGAGCAACATTTGCTTTTGTTCTGTTTGACACGGGTTCTCATGTCACCCACACTAGCCTTAAAACCCATAGGTAGCAGAAGATGACCTTAAATTCCTGATCCTCCTGCCTCCACCTCCCAAGTTCTGGCCTTACAAGTTTGCACTGCCATTTTATACTGGGTTTTATGCAGTACTGTCCAAGGATAGAACCCAGAGTTTTGTGCATGCTAGGCATGAATTCTTCCAACTGACCTACATACATTTCCAGCCCCTAATCAATACTTTTTTTTAAAAAAGACTAAATCACATCACAGTGTTGCTCAGAAGACAAAAAGAAATATAATGCTAAATTAAATTGGGTAAGCACTTCTTCAAGAAAAGAGAGCACTTGAAAGTTACAAGGGGAATAAATGCCACAGCTCTAGAAACAAGTCCCTGAGAAGGGCCTAGCACACCACTGTCATCAAAAACTCTACAGTGTGCCTGCCCACTACAGCCTTTCTGGCAAACAGGAACCCTGAGCTCAGGGTAGGGAGAAGAATGCACCTGGCATAAAAGTAATATTTTATGATGTAAACCATCAGGAACCTTATACTCAAAAAAGAAAAACATATTTTCACTATATTCGCCCTCCACTCCTCCCCCGATGTGTTGGTGGTTTTCAGATAGGGTTTCATTTAGCAGAAGGTAACCTTAAATGTCTAACCCTCCTGCCTCTACCTCCCAAATTCTAGGTTGAAGGCGTATGAAAATAATGTAAAAGAAAACATTCTACAGAAACACTGACCTAAAACCTACCTGTGGTTCTCAACTAGCTTTACCAAAATGACGGGTCTCTCAGCATCTGCAAACTGAATCATCCTACAGAGCATGCGACTGAACTGAGCCACTACCAGCGTGCTTTGGGTACTATAACGCTGGATGTTCAATGTTCAGCCTCACTTTTAAAACACTCTCTATACATTATGACTTATATACCGCCACCAGCCAGAAACAACGACCCTTTAGCTTTGCTCAAGTGTTCTCAGCTCATTTACAGCCAGCTGACCCAAGAGGACTGTACCCGAGATCAGCTAACAAGTCGGGATTTATCGAAGGCTCTGTGGTATCACTGTTACCTCTCAGACCTGTATATGCTAGGCTAGATTGTAAAGAATGATGCTTTAAAACACATGAACAGGAATGGAGCAATCTGTAAAGAGACTCAAAGAGACAGCAACATGGTTTGTAAAGACCTAATACACTTAAATCCCCATAAAGCCACACCAAAATGAGAACGCGCTGAATCAACAGCACAGGTGAACTGGTTTGGTTTTCCCCAATGGTCTGGTACCTGTGTGCAGAGACACAAGTCCTCTCCACCATAAAGACCAAGGATCAGAGTGAGCAGGGAGGGCCGGAGCAGGGGGGGCGGGGGGATAAAGATGTCTACGTGTCCCACTTGTTTTCTTTTATAAGAAAACAGATCTACTGAACTTCACACGTTTATAAGCTAGAATCGCCCCCCCCCCCCACTGAATAAAATGCCAGTAAGAAATGAGCACGGAATCACAGGCGATGTTCTAGAATGTTCTAACCGTTGGTCCTTCTCGTCTCTAATCCTCCCAACAATCTCTCTGATGCTCTAACAACACAAGGTGAACAAGGACAGTAAGTATTTCAATACTACTCTGGCAGGTGACCTTATGAGGGTCACAAACTAGCGCTCTGGAGACAAACGTATTCTTCCTCCATGCTAGAGCTCTGCTAAGTGGGAGGACCCAAGACGTCAGGCATCTGATGCAGCCAGGTTTCTGAAAACCCACATGGAGGTCACCTAGGTCTGGTACCTGGCAGCTCTACCCTCTATCCGTCTTTTCACCCTACACCACTCCTTCCTTGGTGTGCGGGCTTGATGGTAGTCTCCTTTGGCAGGACCTAGTCAGAACACAAGCATCTAGGAATCAGGGATTAAAAACAAAACTTCCTCCTCTTTCTGAAGGTGACTGCCTTAAAGGTCCCCGCCCCCCCACCCCCACCCCGCTCTTCTATTCTATCTCTGCTCTGTGTACTCTGAAACATTGCCCTGAAACTGGATCTAGGATTCTTGCAAAGCTAGACTAAGGAAGGCTTCAAGTTGCTTGTCCCTGGGGAAAACAGTTGTCATCCACTACATAGCACTGTCTACCCAAAGGCCTGCCCCGAGATCTCTCTCCTCCTCCTGCAGAGGTCCTAAATGCTCACAGGGGAACCCTGAGGAACCTTTGCTGGCTACAAGAACTGTTTGTCAATCTATTACATAACAACATCATGCAGTCCCTTACAGCCACATAAACTAATTTTGCAGGAAATGAGGCAAGGCAGACAGACACAGGGACAAAAACAATTAGAGAAGCCCCCACTATTAGCCCGAGCAGCCTGTGCTGACCTTTCCTTCATGTACTGGCTTTACATGGGCGGGCTTCTTAGTCTCCTGTGGACTGCATTATGACGCTCTAGATGCCCATGACACATACATCTTACAACCTTGAGGTCCTCAAGGCAGGGAGGGTCGTAAAACAACGCTGTCTGCGCTGAGGGATGTGGCTTTGAGGGCCAACACTGGAGTGGAAGCCTTGGCTCGCCAGCTTTCTCCAAGAATTTGGACAAATTTTCCCTCTATGCTTCAACTTCCTCATCTACAACTAATAACAAAAGTATCGCCTGGAGTTTTACTATGGGAAGAAATGGAATAATATGCACAGAGAGGTGAGAAGACGGTCTGGCTCAGGAAACTCTCCACAAGTAAAAGCTATTATTGTAAGCTGGTAACAATCTTAGCTGGTGATTCAGGTAACAAACTAAATGTAAAAACCCATCCTGCTCAACTGCTACAGTATAGCATTAACACCATACCATACAGAGTAAAAACAACAGTACACAATATAGAACCAGTACTTCGTTCAAAGAAACTAAAGACATTAGTAAACCTGGTTACAACAATAATAAATATGGCTAGGAAGCCAAAAATGGTGGCTCATGCCTGTAATCCTGGCGCTCAGGAAACTGAGGCAGGAGGATTGGGGATTCAGGGCCAGCCTGAGCCAAGTGAGATCTTGCCTCAAAAAAATAAAATAAAATAAAAATTAAACAACGTGACACCGAAATAAGCAAGACAGTTTCATACACCATTCCTCAAGAAGTATGTGGTCTATGTGGATTTCATAATAATTTCTTATTTTAAAAAAATAAGTGCCAGGCGTGGTGGCACATGCCTTTAATCCCAGCACTCGGGAGGCAGAGGCAGGCGGATCACTGTGAGTTCGAGGCCAGCCTGGTCTACAAAGTAAGTCCAGGACAGCCAAGGCTAACACAGAGAGATCCTGTCTTGAAAAACAAAAACAAAACGAAAAAAAAACAAACCCTGTTAACCTAGGCAAGGCGTGGTGGCACACTCTTTTAATCCCAGCACAGGTAGACAGATCTTTGTGAGTTTAAGGCCAGCCTGATCTACAAAGCTAATCCAGGACAGCCCTGGCTACACAGAGAAACCCTGTCTTGAAAAAAAAAAAGTTAACCTCATTTGACAGTGAAAAATAATTTCAGGCTGGCAAGATGGTAAAGGTGACCACCACTAAGCTTGGCAACCTGAATTTGATCCTTGGGATCCACATAGTGGAAGGAGAAAATGGGCCCACAGGTTGTCACTCATGCCCCTTCCCGCAAAAAAAAAAAAAAAAGATTTTCAAATGTGAAAGTGTGAATTCGCATAACTAGTATTTCCTACACACACACACACACACACACACACACACACACAAAGGGAAAGAAAACTAAATAAATGTCTACTACTGTTCATCACTTAAAGTTTCACTCTGCTAATGTATAGACTAGGTGCTCATAAATGCTGTGTGTAGCAGGTACTCTGAGATCTTTCATGGTCACTCAGTCTCAGAATAGAATGCGGTAACACACAGAAATAAATTACGTAACACAGCCCCTTCACACAAAGCCAAGAGTGGAGCCGATTTTAAGACAGAAAAGACCTAGCATAGCTATTCCCAAAAGTGGATTGTATTATATTCTTTTTTCAGTTTTTTTAAAACTACCATCCTTTTTTAAAAATATGTATTTATTTTTTAATGAATACACCGTATTAGGGTTGTTTTCTTAAAATAGCATTCTCAAGTGTATTTGTTTCTGTTGGCTCTCCTCATCTCCTCACGCCCTCGGTCTGCCCTTGTCCCTTCTACCTGCCTCCCAGAACCTCTTCTCCACTTCCATGTCTCGCACGCCCCCTTACCCCCCCCCTTCCTCCCCCCCCCCCCCTCCTGGCTTCCTTTCTATGAAACTATATTTCTTAGTGTCAGTTAAATTCTACTCTCTGGAGAGCCCTGAGTATTTACACAGCTCTCAATCACTTTCCTGGTAGAAGTAAAAACAGTCTAACTTATGTGGCCATTAACTTACAATTGTGGAAAGCATCGAAGAAAACAACACGATGATTTACAAAATATAGACTACTCACTACTGTTAAGAAAATAAAAACAGGTGGGCCCACCTGTAATCCCAGCACTCGGGGGAGGCGGAGGCAGGCAGATCTCTTGTGAGTTCAAGGCCAGCCTGGTCTACAATATCTTGAAAAGAAACAAAGAATGAAACAAACAAAGAGAAAGAGAGAAAGAAAAGAAAGAAGGAAGGAAAAACATACAAATATTTATACTCAATTCTTTTTTAGCTAGGGGAAAAAAAACCCATAAATTTAAACAATTATCAAAAAATAAGAAATCCTATCACATAGACACACAGAAAAGATAAATAAATAAATAAATAAATAGGGAAAAGACAATTCTGTTATCAGACCAAAAAACAAACAAACAAACAAAAAAACCTCACCAAGTGTGTGTTGTTTGGTTTGGTTTCATTTTGTTTAGTTTTTTTAAGATAGTTTATTATGTAAGCTCTGGCTAGCCCAGAACTAGAGATGTAGACCAGGCTGGCCTCAAACTCTTGGAGACCCACCTGCCTCTGCTTCCTGAGTGCTGGGATTAGAGGTAGTCCTAAATAAACCCTTTAAAAAGAAGTGACTAAGCTAGGTACCATAGGTCACACCTGTAATCCCAGAACCCAGGTGGAGGCAGAGACAAAAACATTGCTGAGTTGGAGACACACAGTGAGCTTTAGGCTAACCTAGGCCACGAAGCAAGATTGGGGGGGGGGGGGACATCAAAATGGGGCCTAAGTGGTAAACATAAGAAAACATCTTATTTTTACAGAGGCAAGGCCTTGTGTTGCGGAAATAAAGACACAGTCAAACTAGAATCTCGGAATGTAGAAAGGGAGGGTTATAACTGCAGTATGTACAAAGTACAGGAAAAGCCAAGACGCAAAGTAAGTGTGACCGATAACTCAGCCCCGTGGATGAGGGCAAGAGGAGCACCGGGTGGATGGTCTCGAATGAGTCTCACACACGGGGATTCCAAGCTATGGAAATGGTCATTTTAACCTTAAATATCATCATTTATTTTTCTGATGTCTCCAGGATAAAACAAAAACAAAAACAAAAAAACAAATTCATTTCTGGTTGTCCGATAATACCACTTGTGGTAAAAAATAAAATAAAGTAAAATAAAATAAAATAAAAGTAAAAAAATAAAAAAAACTTTGGTCAGTAGTCTGAATGTAGTTGTTGACTAACTGGGCAGGGGCGGGGGAATGTGAAACTAAAGACTTTAACTGTTGTCACTTCAAACAACAGCAAAACTGGCCATAAAAACAGAGAAGAGAATATTGAATAGAATAAAGAGAATTTGAAATAACATTGCATAAATATAAAGACCTAAAGAGCATTCAAATCATTTCAACATCATTACTAAAATAGCTGTACTTAAAATCTTGAATACTGAATAGATTAAACTATTTAGTAACTACAAGGATGCGTCATGCGCTCAAGGTAGCCGTCTAAGGTTTACAACCAACTGCGTGATAATTCTGAAATATGATGGCCTCTGCCTTCCTCTAGATTTTTGGTTTGTGGGTAATGGGCTACGTATATAAGAAATGAGATAAACCGAATTGTGAAGACTATAACAAACTTTTGTTGTTCTTGTTTTGTTTTGTTTTTCGAGACAGGGTCTCTCTGTGTAGCCTTGGCTCTCCTGGACTCACTTTGTAGACCAGGCTGGCCTTGAACTCATAGCAATACACCTGCCTGTACCTCCAGAGTGCTGGGATTAAAGGGGTGCGCCACCACCGCCCTGCAACAAACTTTCTTTTTGCCCCGTTTTTGAGACAGGGTTTCTCTATGGAGCTCTGGCTGTCCTGGACTCACTTTGTAGACCAGGCCGGCCTTGAACTCACAGCGATCCGTGCTGAGATTAAAGGTGTGTGCCACCAAGCCTGGTCCCGATTTTTTCAAGGCAGGTTTTCTCTCAGTAGCTCTGACTGTCCTGAAACTTGCTCTATAGACCAGGCTGGCCTCTATCTCAGAGATCCACCTGCCTCTGCCTCAGAGCGCTGGGAATAAAGGTGAGCCGGGCCACCACTGCTGCCGCCACCATCACCACCAGCCAAAGAACTTTTTATTATAGGCAAAAGTTTTAGGTTCGCTTTTTGATACAGACTTTGGACAAACAAAGGGCAACCCAAGCCACTTGGTTTATTCCAAAAAAGGCCCGGGTCAAGCTTTCTGGTTGAGGAAACTGACTTGCAGGGAAAACTTCTGTCTACTCAGTCCATCCGTTTATGCATTCCAGGTCCCAGGAATTTGGCTCTTGATTAGTTTACAGTCTAATTCTCCCTGCTAAGCCTCAGGCAGGTGGCAGGCTAGGAAAGCAGTCAAATTAGGATAAAGAAGAAAACAGCAAGTAGCCAAAATTAGCCTACCTACACCATCCCAAGGTCACCAAGAGCCTTACTGTAGACACAGTAGTGTCTCCACTCTGAAAAGAGGAAATAAAATACAGTGGCAAGAAAATACAACCAGACTCATATTTCTGGAGGAGAAAACACATTCCCCTTCCCCACTTCGAGAGGTCACAGTGTACTCTGCCGAAAAGTTTTCGGAAAGTCAGCGACCAACTCTTCCATCTGAGTGTTCCAACTCCACTCTCTGGGGCCTCACCTGAAAAAGAAGATCCCGACCCTGCTCCTGCAGGCTGCAGGATTGGGACTACGATAGACGCTAAAGGACCTGTCCTAGGAAACCACCCCCTAAGTGGTAACAAGACGACCGGAAAAGCTCCTTTATTATTTATTATTATAACTAGATTCACTCAAGGTATACAGGTAAACGTCCAATGCGGTGGCTCTTTCAAAAGTTTCAGTCTCACTTTTCCTAAAGTTAAAAGATCTTGAGTGGCTAAGAAAAGGCACTGGCGAACAAAGCAGAAGCTACACCAGACTTTTCAGAGTGATAACTAGTCTGAGGACAGGAGCTGCCAAAAGTTTCCTAATGTAAACTAGCGGCTGGAGACTTTGACCCTTCCCAACCGTTTATGTGACATCCAACACAACTTCTTGTCCAAAATGACAAGTCATACACAAGCTTTCGATCGAAGGCTGTGAGGTAACCCTCCTGAAGTCACTCTTTTATAAGGGACCGGGGACAACACAAGGATGCCAACTGGGAGTGTCCCGCCAATGGTTCCACTGAACTGGATGGAATTCGAACCCAGAACTTCCCGCGCTGGACTGCGCGTAGCAGCTGCAGGTGGTAGCCTGTGGGAGCTTCACGAGGGACCCAATCCCCGCTCCCCAGGCCCCGGATACTGGAGTAGGTGCACTACTACAGGGGGTGACCGACCTTTCCCGCCGCACAGAGGCACGAGTGCGCGCCTAGGCGGCGGCCGCTCCCCTCAGAACCAGCGCTGACATCTCCAAGCGGCTCGCCCAGCCTCCCAGTCGCTACTCCAGAGGGGCCGGGCCGCGCCCCCCGCGCTCCAGATGGCCCGCTCGCCCCACCCAGCCCCGCGCCGCGCGGCTTACCGGGTCGGAGCTGCAGGCCGCCGTCGCGCCGGCTGCACCACAGCGCGCGCTCGCCCTGCTGCAGGATGTAGTGGTCCTTGGCTTGGAAGAGCTCCATACCGGCCCCACCGGCTCCCGGAGCTGGCGGTCCCCCGGCCCGGGCACTGCAGCGGCCCGCCGGGGAGCGAAGCAGGCGTCCTCCTCCACCGCGACCACCAGAGTCCACGCCTAAGGAAGAGGTTGGGGATCCAGGGCACAGAGGAACCGGGCGGGGAAGCACCGGGGGCCTGACCCGCCCGCGGAGAGCACGCTTGGGCGGCCTCGGCCCTGGAGGCCTTTCCCCCCTCCCCCTGCAGCTCCCCTACTCAGGCTCCGCCCTTTACCCTAAGACTCCACCCCCTATAGTTTATCTTGCTTCCCCCTAGACTCCGCCTCCCAGGTTCCGCCCCACCCCGCCGTGCAACTCCCCCTCCTATAGTTCCGCCCCTCTCCCTTAGGCTCCGCCATTGCCCAGGCTCCTCCTCTGACCCGCCGGCTCCGCCCACCCCCTCGCTAGGCTCCGCCCCTTAGCTTGCTTTCCCCGACCCTCGACTCCGCCTCCCTCCGTAGTTCTCTAAAGGCCCTCCCTAGGCCCCGCCCTGGTCCCGCCCACAAGGTTCTTGTCCTTCCCCGTCTGCGTTTCAAGCCTTTCTCCTCTCAGCTCCTTCCGGGCGGTTCTGCCGCGCCTCCTGCAGCTCCTCCCTCTCTGTTTCTGCTCCTCGGCTTAGCTCACTAACCCGCCTTCCTTCCTACGCGCTGTGACTTCGGGCGGACCCTGGGCCTGACTAAGCCTGGTTAGACTGGTTGGTCGCCGTCTATGCAACCATTTCCTTGACGTGCAAGCCGGTCCTTTCTTCCTTCCATTAGCTTCTAGAAAAGTCTAGTCAAGTCCCCAAATCCACCTGACATTCCTCCTCCCCGGGGCACATTTCCTCCCAGTCTGAGTTTAGACCAAACCAAACTCAGAAGTGTAGCCCGAGTGGGCCTACGGTGAGCACAGGCCATCTTCATTAAATAAAAGCACATCGGCGGAGATGAGGGTAGCAACAGAAAATACAACAGAGTTAGCAGGGCCAAAGAGGAGAAAGTACAAGAGAGTCTGAGAAGCCTGCCTACAGGAAGTCAGTTCTTGAAGTGAAAGGGACGCACTCAGTAAAATGGTCAGGTGGGTGTCTTAATCAGAAAGGATTTGGGAGATAACATTTTTAATTCTAGACCCATATCCCAGTCTCCAGACCCATCTTCAGGTCTGTCTTGCTCTGTGATCGTGGGAAATGTTTAGTCTCTGGTGATTAAATTCGTCCTTTAATTACACTCCCAATTTTGTGCATCAATGAGTCTTCTTCCTCTCCTGTCTTCTTAAACGCCTTCAAAGCAATCTAAAAATAGGAGGGGGGGGTGGGGAGAGAGAGAGAGGCCTAAAGGTCTGGAGAGATGGCTCAGCGGGTCAAGAGTACTTGCTACTCTTGGACCTGGATTCAGTTCCCAGCACTCCCAGGGCAGTTCACAACCGTCTGTGTTTGTGCACCTCTTCTGGCCCTTGTAGGCCCCTGTTATATATGTGGTGCACAGGCACATAAATGCAAAGTACATGGTTTTGGTCTTTTGTTTTTTTAAAAAGAAGCCTAAGCTAGTACAAAGGATGTAATACTTTTAACCTTTTGCTCAAATGAGATTGAGAGGTCTCCAAAAACAGGAAGGAGCTCGGTTTACTAATCACTGCTAAACCCACACTGACTTCATTGTTGAATTTCCACAGACCAACAAAAGTCTCATGACAACAAGATGTCCTGGAATCTTTCCCCATAAGCTCAGCGCCCGATGTGCTGCCCCAACATCAGGGGTTGTGATTGCTCTAGGAAATCTTTATGATGTGATTTGGGCAAAGGTAATGACAGTAAAAAGTTTCACCAGAAACTTAGAAATAGAAATCAACTAGAGATTTATTGTTGAATTCAAGCATATGTTAATTTTCTTCAACAAAGACAAATATTGGAAAAGTTCTATAAAGACAGTATGTCCTGAAAATTATTTCATTATTTACTGAACAATCCTGCTTAAAATTGGCTAAGCCAGGCATGAGGGTGCATGCCTGTAACACCAGCACTTAGAAAAAACAAGGAGGGCACAAGTTCAGAGCCAGTAGAGGCTACAAGAGACCATGTTGATTAAAACTTTTCTGGGCCAGGAATGGTGGCGCACGCCTTTAATCCCAGCACTCTGGGAGGCAGAGGCAGGCAGATCAATGTGAGTTCGAGGCCAGCCTGGTCTACAAAGTGAGTCCAGGACAGCCAAGGCTACCCAAAGAAACCCCATCTTGAAAAAAAAAATCCAAATGTTTTAAACCAGTGGTTCCAACTCTGTGGCTAGAATCACCTGGAAAAACTTTAAAACGTACTAATTCTTAGACCTTAGACCAACTGAAGAACTTAATTCGCTTGGGGCATTGGCACTAGTATTTTTTCTAAACCCCACCAGGTGAGTCTAACGTGCACCTAATGTTGAGTAGCACTGTTTTGAATGAAATTAATTAGAAAACTGCCTGAGAGCTCGGTAAAAAAAAAAAAAAAAAAAAAAAAAAAAAACAGCAGTTACTCTTTAATACCATTGTAAGAGGCTGGGTACCTATAAATCAAGACTTAGCACCCACTAAGAGAGAGGAAATCCTGGAAAAAATGATACTCCCGTTATGTGTCTGACTCAAAAGCATACTGCTCTCTCCCTCAGGCAGGCTCAAAATCCACGCCAGGCCCTGGGGTGGGCATAGCCCCAGCCAGGCAAAGCAGGGTGATGAAAAAGGAAAGTGCTTTGTTCCCGGGGCAGGTCACATCAAGTCTCCTGCCACAGCTGGAGGTCCCTTTCATGCGGCTTTGGGCTTCGTGAACCTTGAATCTTGCAGAGTTCTCAAGCCCTGGCCGGCCTGTCCATTCTTGGCCTGTTGCTGTTTTCTAACCTTCCAACTTGCTGATTCCTCCTGCTCTGGTTGTCACCAGGTTACAAAGGAAGTACTTTCTGCTCCTGTTCTAGTTTTTGAGCAGTGATGGCCATTATACGTGTTGGTTACCTTCTTTTACATGCATGTTTATGTTTTACTTATTTATTTTGGTTGGTCTCGTTTGTTTGTTTGTTTGTTTGTTTGTTTTTCGAGACAGGGTTTCTCTGTGTAGCCCTGGCTGTCCTGGAACTCACTCTTGTAGACCAGGCTGGTCTCAAACTCAGAGATCTGCTTGCCTTTGCCTCCCAAGTGCTGGGACTAAAGGCTTGTGCCACCACTGCCTTACTTTGGGGTTTTTTGTTTGTTTGCTTGTTTTTTTGTCTTTTGGTTTTTTGTCTTGGTTTTTTGGTTTTTTGTTTGTTTTTTTATTTTTTGTTTTTTTTTTAAATAGGGTTTCTCTGTGTCACCTTGGCTGTCCTGGACTCACTTTGTAGACTAGGCTGGCCTTAAACTCACAGAGATCCACCTGCCTCTCCCTCCCAAGTGCTGGAATTACAGGCATGCGCCACCACGCAGGCTTACTTCGGGTTTTTAAGACAGGGTCTCACCATATCTAGCCCTGGCTGGCCTGGAACTCAATACCTTGGCCAGGCTTGGTTTGGAACTCACAAAGATTCACCTGTGCCTGCTTCTGCCTCCTAAGTGCTAGACTAAAAGGCATGTACTACCATACTCTGTGGGAGGCGGGGAGGGGGGGTGGGGGGGAGTGTTTGGCTGTCCTATACTCACTTTGTAGACTAGGCTGGCCTCCAGCTCACAGTGATTCCTGCTTCTGCCTCCTGAGTGCTGGGATTACTGGAATGTGTCACCACGCCTGGCTGATCCTGAATTTTTTTTAACTGTATGTCTACATGTTTGAGTGTGAGTGTGTGTGTGTGTGTGTGTGTGTGTGTGTGTGTGTGTGTAGGGGGTCCATAAGTGTCCAGTGCCCACAGAGTCAAAAGAGGGTATTAACTCCCCTGAAGCTGAAGCTGTAGTGGTTGTGGGTACCCCCACCGTGTAGGTGCTGAGGACCAAACTCATGTCCTCTGCAAGAGCCGTGTGTGTTCTTAAATGCTGAGTTATCTCTGCCGTCCTCCATTTTCTAACTTAAAAAGACCCTCACCAGAGACTCCCTGCAGTACTGAAATCAACAAATGGACCCAAATGTATCCACATGCTCAATCCTACCCAAATAAAAATGGTAAATGAGGCCTCTGGGCATGGTGGTACACACCTTTAATCTCAGGTGGATCTCTGTCTGAGGCCAGCCTGGTCTGCAAAGCAAATCCAGGACAGCCAGAGCTAACACGGAGAAACCCTATGGGGGGGGGGGGTAGGAGCCCAAACAAACAAACAAAATGGTAAATGAGCTAACTCTAATGAGAATTTTGGACCTTCAGTGTCAGACCCTTTTGTTTGTTTCATTTTGTGATAAAGGGAATCAAGCTATTAGCCTCACACATGGCAGACCAGAACTCCACACACGAGCTACAAACCCAGCTTCTCAGGGTTAGCGTTATTACTTGACACGGAGGGTTATGAAGTCTGGGGAGACTTTGGTGTCCTCTGGTGAGATTCTGCCTATGCTTGTCCACAATTGTGTATATTGTGTGTCTGTGAAAGCTTTATTTTGTCTGATCTCTCTGTGCAAGAAATATCCCAATGGAGAAATTGGTTTTATTTGGCTATTTGGTTTGAATTTTGAAATAGTATCTTACTCTATAGGCCAGGCTGCCTTGAACGTATGGTGTCTCAATTTGCAGCAATCCTCCTGTCTCTGCCTCCCAAGTGCTAAGACTACAGGAGTGAGATGCCACACCTGGCAAGAATTTTTTTATTTTTTATTTTTCACAAATATTTTCTCACCTCACAGGAGGCTAATTTCCTAGATCAGTAGCCTGATGATTTCTTTCTTGTTTGTTTTTTGAGATAGGGTCCATGCAGCTGTGGCTGGGTGAAACAGGCAGTCAGAATGGATTAACTTTAGGGTTAAGGGCCCAAGACACAAGCTGTGATGGATGCTCTCTGTTTTGTGGTAGTGTGATAGTGTTTTCTATTCACAGAAAAGTTGCCTTCATCACTGAGGATGGTTGTATCAAATCCACTGGGAGCTAGATCAGGACCAGAAGGGCAGAGACAGACTGTAGGGAGCAGAGGAAGACCCGAGTGAATGTATAGTATTGCTTTATAGAAGCACATTATCAATAGAAAGAGCTGATGGCCTGTTAGCTGAGGCAGGAAATAGGAGGTGGGAGTTCCGGCGGAGAGAGATGAACTCTGGGATAGAGAGAGGTGTGAAATTTGCCCCAACTCTGAGGAAGGTGGACACATGAAACTGAGGAGTGGTAACCAGTTATGTGACACACATAGAATAGAATAAACGGGTAAATTACATTATGAGGTAGTCAGGAATGAGCCAAAGCTTATGGCCTAGGCATTTATTCATAAATAATAAGGGCTCATGGTCTTTATTTTGGGAACTGGGGTACAGGTGGAAAACCTGTGCTTACAAATGATCCCCCACATGGATATAGAGATAATAGAATAAAAGGGTAGATTATTGAATCTACTCTTAAACTATAGAGCTACTACTAGCCAAAAATCTTACATTGGTATAGATCTTTGTATATTGATGTAAATTTAAAGTTTATTTTGTTTTGTTTTTGTTTCTTGTTTGTTTGTTTTTTTCAAGACAGGGTCTGTCTGTGTAGCCTTGGCTGTCCTAGATGCACCTCGAACTCACAGCGATCCACCTGCCTCTGCCTCCTTTAGTGCCCGCCACCATGCCTGGCCAGAGTTATTTTTGAAGTGGAATTTTCTGGTTTCTTTAAAGACTCAGTTGTGTCACGTGGTGTTTTTCTGACCACTGTCTTGTAAGAGGACTCATGATGTTTTTCTGGAAGATGTCTTATGAGAGGATATAGGCTCAATTTTCTTAACAAATATATTTATTCCGAACTTATTAACAGAGAGTACCTCACTTATAACCTGACTAACCTAAACAATAGGAAAAGGAGATTAAAGAATACAATAATGAAACTGTAAGGATATCAGTTCCGAGGAACAATTCTCCTGGTGTAATCAGCAGGATTTCTTCTGCTAGAACCTGGAGTAACCAGAACCTGGAACCTCAGCCAGAGCCCAGAGCCTCGAAGCCTTCCCTCAAGCAGTTCTCTCTAGCAACGTCTAGAACAGCCAAAACCATCCCAAGTCTCCAAAGGCCCCACCTCTCGTTTTTAGCTCACTTTTATACCTCCTCTCAGACTTTGTTCAAGGATGTTTTTCAGCTGGTTAACAACCAATCTCCCCCACATGGTTCTACTTCTAAGGGGGTAAACATCACAAGCTCTCTCACAGGCCTTTTTCTCATCTCCCACTTGTGATCTAAACAAAAAAAAAAAAAATGTTTATCTCTCCTTCAAGAGGACATGCAACGTTTTGCTGGAAGCACACATGTGAGAGGGCACATGATGGTCGGAAGGAATATAAAAAGAGCCACGGCCAGTGGGACGAGGCGTAGACCACTGCTATGCCATGGAACACGTCACTGGTCTTTGATGGTCTTCACTAGTCTTTGCTGGTCTCCACTTCACAGAGAGAAACGTTCCAGAGAACTTCTCGTGGCACTCCAGATGATTCTGGCCCCTTCTGCTGATTTGTGCCAATTTGGTGGAGCCTTGCTGTTTCTGCTGGATGGTGCCACTGCTACAGATTCCTGTGCTGTTTGGTGTTTGCTATTGGATGGACTGCTGGAATCTTGACAACACAGAATGGAATTGGCCCAAGGAACTACATATAAACATGTCCATAACCCCCTTTTCTTATTAACATTCTTTCTCCCCTTCCTTTGGTCAGTAGGTTAGAAATGAGAGCAAAGTGTTTAAGAACCCTAAATAAAGTAGGTTTTCAAACACTTAAGCCTACGTTGCTTTGCTTGTTTGTTTGTTTTTTGGTTTTTTGAGATAGGGTTTCTCTGCATAGCCTTGACTGTCCGGGACTCACTTTGTAGACCAGGCTGGCCTAGAACTCACAGTGATCCATCTGCGTCTGCCTCCCAAGTGCTAGGATTAAAGGCGTGCGCCATCGCCCGGCCTGCCTACATATTTTTGATACACATTGTATATAGGTTTCAACTCTTGTATAAAGTATTGTACCTATGCAACCAATTAAAAATGCAGTGTGAAGTTCTAGTCCTTTTGAAAACTACTTCCCCCCCCCTTTGAGTACGAATAAGTCTTTTTTTTGTTTGTTTGTTTTTGTTTTTGTTTTTGTTTTGTTTTTCGAGACAGGGTTTCTCTATGTAGCCTTGGCTGTCCTGGACTCGCTTTGTAGACCAGGCTGGCCTCGAACTCACAGCGATCCGCCTGCCTCTGCCTCCCGAGTGCTGGGATTAAAGGCGTGCGCCACCACGCCCGGCATACGAATAAGTCTTTATTTTCCCAGGGAAGAGAAGGGAAGGTAAAGTTAGCACATGTTACAAAATGATTATACGATAGGAATATTAGTGCCCAGGTACAATAAAAAGTCAGCCATGAAATAAACACCCCAGTGGTGGTGGGGGGTCACAAAAGCCCACTGTTGAGGATAATTTAGAAATGCAAGTAAGCAATCAGTCAATCAAACACATGATCATGTCAGATACTAGTTTAGTTAATCACAGAAATATGTTTCCTAGGTTGAACAGATAGTACTAGCTAGATATGAGCAATGTTTGCCTATTCAGATATACTATAGGTAGATGGTCTTCAAAAACCTCAGAGGGAGAGCCGGGCATGGTGGCATGTGCCTTTAATCCCAGCACTCAGGAGGCATAGACAAGCAGCTCTCTGTGAGTTTGAGGCCAGCCTGGTCTACAAAGCAAGTCCAAGATAGCAAGGGCTACACAGAGAAACCCTGTCTTGAAAAACAAAAATAAAAACCTCAGAGATCCAAAGAATATGGCACTTAAAGATGTTTTATTAATAAAAGTCTTTTTGACAGTGAGACATGTAAGTTCCTTGCAGCCCCCCAATTCTACTTCAAAGAAGATGGTGGGCACTGAAGAACCTCCTTATGGAATTTGCTTCAATGGTGGCAAGCAAGCCACTGGGCAAAAACTGCCCTTGCCTCAACTGCTGATAGCATCCTGCCCAAGATATGAACAAGCAGAACACTGAAGAAGTCAATTGCCAAGCTTTGCCAAGACAAGGTAGGCAAGTCTTTCATAATTCCTCCTACACACACACACACACACACACACAAGTCTGTCTGATATTTTGGGCCAGCAGGCTGAAGGTGATGCTCTAACGTTGCAGAGAAAAGTTGGGTGGCTATCCAGATAGCCAGACAGAAACATCTGTCATTTATAAATTTCTGAATCTGCTTGCTCTGCACTTCTTACATACTTAGGTAATATTTATTCCTTCTCATGTCTCATATGAGGTTGAAGACTAGATAGTTATAGTCTCACAATTATGTTTAAGATGCTTAGAATTTAAGAGAATGTTTTAAAAGACTTTTTTAGGTTAAGTAGATTTTTTTTTTTTTGGTTGATAAATACAAACTGTGATAGAAAATGATTTTAAGTGCAAAACTCTAAAATCACCAAGATAGGATAGATACTGGGATACTTTCTCCAAAGTTGTCAAATACTAATAGACTGGACATTGTGAATATAATTCTTACATGATAGATTTCATAATTATTCTTATTGTTTATAGTTTATTATAATAAGAGAAAAAGCTTTTTTATTGGACTAAAAGGGGGAAATGTAGAGAGACTCTCTAGTGTGTTGTATGGCAGCATCACCTGTCAACAAAAAGCTGATGGCCTATTAGCTGAGGCAGGAAATTAGAGGTGGGAGTTCTGACAGAGAAAGACGAACTCTAGGATAGAGAGAGGTGGGAGATCACTCTAGACTCTGAAGAAGATAGACACATGAAACTGAGGAGAGGTGGCCACTCATATGGCACACAGAATAGAATAAACAGGGTAAATTAAGTTATGAGTTAGTTATAAGCTAGTCGGGGAACAAACCAAAGCTTATGACCTAGGCATTTATTCATAAATAATAAAGTCTCAGAGTTGTTATTTCAGGAATTGGGGCACAGCTGGAAAACCCATGGTTACAAGTGAGTGCAGCCATGTCAAGGACCCCAATGTCTCACAGTCCCATGGAAATGTCAAATATATGTGTGAGGCTCAAAGGGATGGCAAAGCCTTCCTCTGGTCCAAGTACATATAAGCATTTATATTATAAACAATTGACCAGTATATAATTATTATTGGCCATAGCTTCCTCTTCCTAGATGTGTATAGCCTCAGATTGCTCCCCTACAGAGACCTCCCACTAGACTAACCAGCCCCTCCTCCCATTATACAGGTGCATCTATGTGAGTACATTCTACATATGTGTGGGTGTCCATGAAATCAAGAAAAAGGAGTTAGATTCCTCAGAACTGGAGTTACAGGTGGTTCTGAAATGCCTGACATGATGGGTGCTAGGGACTGACCTCAGGTCCTCTGGAAATGCTCTTAATCACTGAGCCAGCCTCAGATATTTTTGAATGTCTATTTGAGGAAAGTTCTCACTATGTAGCTTTGGCTGGACTGGACTTGATACATAGACTAGGCTAGGTTTGCACTCACAGAGATCCCCTACCTCTGTCTCCTTAGTGCTAGGATTAAATGCATGTGCTACTACGTGTGTGTGTGTGTGTGTGTGTGTGTGTGTGTGTGTGTGTGTGTGTGTATTATGGATACTATTAGTTCTGTTTCTCCACACAAGTCAAACAACACATGAATAAAGCTTGGCAGAGTAAAAACACTAGGGAGGCAGAGGCAGAGGCAGAGGCAGAGGCAGAGGCAGAGGCAGAGGCAGAGGCAGAGGCAGAG
>OU015757.1:8942872-8964244 GCA_907169655.1 Acomys percivali | reverse complement strand
ACACACACACACACACACACACACACACACACACACACACACACACAAGCCCCTGGAGAGGAGAAGGAGACTCCCCTGCAGAGGAAGCCCAGCTTTGAAGTATTGAAAGAAGGAGGAGGGGAAGGGAGGCACGGGAATTAAAAAGAAAGCACCAACAACTAGGAGAACCACAGAATACTTGTGCACAGCAAGCGGTGAATACTCCCCCCACCCACCCACCACCCACCCCCGCCCTTCGATTTGGTCCAGTAACAAAGACGTCATTTATGACCACAGTGAGAGCAGCTTCCTGGCTGCTGAGCACATGGGCCAGTTGCTTTGGATGGACGAGTGGAGAGCCGTACAAAGATGCTCTTCATGGCCCATTCTCCTCTTCCACGGCCCCAATTAAACCAGACATCACCCTCTTCCTGCTCCTGAAGCGCTGACTAGCCGTGGCCTGTGATCTATGACTTGTCTCCCCATCCAGATAAATTCCTGGGCTAACTGGGCTCTCTCCCTCGTAGGCATGCGTCAGCTGACGATTCGGGCTGGGTTCAAAGCCCGAGGTGGACTGTGGATTGAGGTGTCCATTATGGAGAGGGGGGAAGTAGAGAGAAGGATAAATTCTAGAGATGGGCAAAGGAGAGAGAGAGAGAGAGAGAGAGAGAGAGAGAGAGAGAGAGAGAGAAGAGAGGGCAGGGGAGGGAGGAAAAAGTGGGAAGAGAGAAGGTTTAAGGAGTGTCTAAACTTGACAGGCTTACACTGTCTACAGCAAGCTTCTGTGAGGCCCGCCCCACTTTAGCGTCTCTAGAGTTACATGTGACTATCAACATGGTTCTAAAAGATGTATCTCCTGGGGGGCAGCCAGAGAAGTCCTGATAAGTCTGAGCCCTAAAAGGACTCCAGCAGAACAGGAAGTGAGAAAGTAGAGGACACTGAGTGACAAGAGCCATTTAAAGATAACTTTTTTAAAAAAGGGATTTGTGTGTGTATGTGTATATGTGTGTGTGTGTGTGTGTGTGTGTGTGTGTGTGTGTTGGGGGGCGGGTAATATGCTCTTAGAAGGGATCAGATCCCTGCAGGTGGAGTTGGGCAGCTGTATGCCACCCAGTGTAGACCCTGGAACCAACCTTGAGTCCTTTTGTCAGAGCAATGCATGTTTTTAGCCACTGAGCCATCCCTCTAGCCCGTGATAAACCCAGAGCAATGCTGCTGGCTATAATCAGAATTAAGGGAGGAGCTGGGCACACTGGAGAGCTGGGACAAGTAATAAATCCCAAAGTAGGGGTCAGAGCGGCTCCTCTCCCTTCAGGAAGGCGGGGACTAGAGAGACAGATAAGGGAAGACCCACTTTGCCCTGGCCTGAGTCCCAGTTCCCCCGCTCACTCACAGGATGCATATGAAGATGACCCAGTCTCCAAAGTGTTCCCTCTGTGTTGTAGAACCTCCACAGCCTCTCCCACACATTGCCATAATCGTCCTGCAGAAGGGACCCTGCAGCCAATGAAACTGACTAAGGGCACAGATTCACCAAGAATTTTCACTTCTGTGGGCCAGAAAGTGAAGGAAAAGGGAGCTAGAAAGGCATTCCTGCGGAAACTTCATCTCAACCGAAACACAGCAGAAAGCAAAGCAAAGAAAGCATGCTTGTGCTCCCCCACAAAGAGTTCCCCTGCAAGCATCTGTTACGGTTCTGCGGTGTGGTCTGTCCTCCAAGGCTCTGCGTGCTGGAAGCTTGATTCCGCTTGTTTATGTTGAAAGGGAGTGGACCCTTAGGAGGGGAGCCCAGTACTAGGCCTTGGGGGTCACTGCCCTTGATCTCAGAGGATATTAGCGGTGGTCTTAGAGAGTAAGTTAGCTGCTGGGAGAGCATATCGCTATGAAGTGGGGCCACCATTTTTCCATGTGACTGGTTCTTAACCACATTGTGACATAGCCGGGTGGTGGGACTATGGATGTAGGGCTGGGGGTGGGGGTGGGGGGGTAGTAGAGCCTGATCACAGACTTTCCGCTTCCAAAACCTTTAAGTGTCTGGCGGCCTCTATTTTGTTACAGCCACAGAGAACAGACTGATACGATATCGTTCGTCCCTGGTTAGATCCAGGAATTCAAGTCACGGGATTAGGTCTTGGGTTCAGTCTTGCCACTTTTTGTGTCTGTCTTCTGGTTGCTCTGTGTGTGTGTGTGTGTGTGTGTGTGTGTGTGTGTGTGTGAGAGAGAGAGAGAGAGAGAGAGAGAGAGAGAGAGAGAGAGAGAGAGAGAGAGAGGCTTTCTCTTTATAGTGATTGCAGGGTGTTCTGGGCTACTATTCTACAAGCCAAAGAGCCCCAGAAAAAGACAGCTTCTTCCCGGGGCAGCAGAAGCCATGGAACTGATACTGGGGCTCGGATTAGCCTGAGAAGTGCTGTGGGGAGGGAAGATGTGGTTGTTTAAACGAAAATGGCCCCCATCGGCTCATGTAGCTGAATGCTTGGTCCCTAGTTGGTGGAACTATTTGGGAAGAATTGGGAGGTGTGGTCTTGTGGGAGGAGGTGTGTCACTGGGGGGTATGCTTTGAGGTTTCAGAAGGCCACATCAGGCCCCGCCTCCCCTCTCCAATGTTCAGATAAGGCATAAGCTTTCAGTTACTGCTTCTGCACCATGCCGCCTGCTAGCTGGCTGGCCTCTGCCATTGCTGGTCGTGGACTCACTCTCTGACACTGTAAGCAAGTCCCTAATTAAACGCTTTCTTTATAAGTTGCCCTGGTCTTCGTGCTATTTCCCAGCAATAGAAAAGTAGCTAGACAGAAGAACAGTCCCATTTGAGACCTGTGGGCTGACGATGGAGGACCAGAGTTGAATTAAGGGTTTTCTTTTAGCTAAAGGGGCCATGGTGAGCCAACCACAATGTCATACGCCCAATGTCAGTGGTCAGGTTCATCCTGAGACCTGCCATGCCCTGTCGGGAAGTCATTTAACCTCTGTGGAAACTGATATCCACATGAAAACGACCTTCCCACATGTCGCCAAAGTTCTCCCCAGCTATATGCAGACAATGTTTTGAGGGGATGCCTATATGATTATGCGTTTACAGAAACAGGTTTGTTTGTTTGTTTGTTTGTTTTAAGAAAATAAACTCGGAGGCAGAGGCAGACTGATCACTGTGAGTTCAAGGCCAGCCTAGTATACAAAGTGAGTCTAGACAGCCAAGGCTACACAGAGAAATCCTGTCTCAAAAAACAAAAACAGGGCTGGAGAGATGGCTCAGTGGTTAAGGGAACTGCCTGCTCTTCCAAAAGACCCGGGTTCAATTCCCAGCACCCACATGGCAGCTCACAACTGTCTGTAACTCCAAGATCTGACATCCTCACACCAATGCACATAAATTAAATAAAAATATTAAAAAAAAAACAAAAACAAAAATAAAAGCATATGCAGGGGGAGGTAATCCCCCTCAGGAACAGACATAGGGGAGGGGAATAAGGGGAAACTGGGAGGGAGGGAAGAATGGGAGGATACAAGGGATGGGATAACCATTGAGATGTAACAAGAATAAATTAATTAAAAACAAAAACAAAAAGAAAGAAAATTAAAAAACAGAGCACTAGTGGACAAGGGGAAAAAATTTAAAGGAAAATAGCCCCAAATATCACAGCTAAGACATAGTCCCCTTGAGCAGCGCACCAGCCTGAGCCGGGCCCTCTGCGAGGCCGGATGTCTGTCTGGGCTTCACAAGCAGTGGGATTCTAAGAAGGACGGCATAGGACCTCCACAGCCCGCCAGTGTGACCTCAGGGTTCAGTCTCCAGTCTCCTGACCTTACACGCCCCCTCCTCCTTGACCCCTAATTTAGTGAGGATGGTTGGGCTCTTTTTGTTTTGTCTTATAAGATCTTGTTTTTATGTTTGGGTATGGACATGTGGCCGTAGGTGCCTGCGGAGGCCTGAAGAAGGCAGTGGATCCCCTAGATCCAGAGTTATAGACAGTTGTAAGCCTCACCGTGGAAGGAAAGCCAGCCTTCTGCAAGAGCAGCAGCAAGGACTCTGAGATGCTGAGCCATCGCTCCAGCACCCAGAGACAGGGTCTCTTTTAACATGTTTACCTATGTAACGTGACACTTCCATGTGAAAGAGCTTTTTAGATGCTCTCTTTCTACCTATCGAACCTGACCAAAGGCCACCCCTTGAGCTTTAGGGCCCAGTGTGGATCTCGTGTAACCTGACTGACATATTCATCAGGTTCCACAGGAGCATGGGAGCCATACGATGCCCCTCACCCACCCACCCACAACTATTTCCTAAATGCTTTGTGCTCCAGCTACACCTGACAGCTCCCTATGGAATGTTCCCCGCCAGAAGCAACCTTACCCTGATAGACAAGCAGGTTGAAAAACATTAATAAACAAAAGCAGCTAATTCTAGGGCAAGATGGTGCATGGAACGGCCTCAAAAAAGGCAAAACAAAAACCAGCCAAAGAACCAACCAACCAACCAACCAAAAACCCAAATAAAATGAATGTTAAATGAAAAAAAAAAATCTCACCCAGAAAATAAGCAAACAAAACAAAGGAGGCGGAGGCTCCAAATCCCAGGCCAGAAACAAAACAACCATAAAAGAAAAACAAACACCCAAAATGGGTGTGGGAGCTACCCAGGGAGCTGAAGGCCGACCTGGGTTGTCCCATGAGGCCTCTTTAGAAAGAGGAAGCTGCAGCCAAGCAACTACAGATGAGGAGGTCAGCCCTGGCCCTGCAGGGTAAGCAGGACATCGTCACTATGGATTCAGGAATCCTGTGACATGCCGTCTCCTTAGTAACCAGATATCAAGGTTGAGAGCGTGTGCCTCCCCAGTACTTCCAGACCCGTGAGGATCCTGGACACCGGTGTCCTGAGAGGACTGTGCACTTGGGTGGTTCCCCATCCTATGTTGCAGTCGCTAGTGGTGGTGGCACAGGCAGCTGAGCGCGGTAGGGAGGTTCCTGAACTCAGGGGTGGTGTTTTGGTTCAGTGAGCATCTGCTAGCTAGTAGGGCGAGGCTTGTGCTTCTTCCTCTGTTTCTGCTTGTTCCTGAGCCAAAAGAACCAAGTCTCAACTTGCCCCTCCCTCAGGTTGAGTCTGACGTCCAGGACCTTGCAAGCCGTCGGGTTAGGACTGGGGTCCATCTTGGTGTTCCTTCAGGATCCAGGAGGGCACAGAACACAGAGGAGCTCCCATCTGGACGGTAGCTCAGTTCATGTGTTTTCTGGTTTTGAGGGGTTGTTTGTTTGTTTGTTTAATGATTTTTTAAAAAAACTATTTATTTAAAATAGATGAGGGCTTTGTCTTTACACACACCAGAGAAAAATCAGATCCCATTACAGATGGTTGTGAGCCATCTGATTGCTAGGAATTGAACTCAAGACTTCTAGACTAACAGTCAGTGCCGTTAACCTCTGAGCCATCTTTCCAGCTCCTTGTTTTAATGATTTATTTATTTATTATGTGCATTGGTGTTCTTGTTTGCATGCATGTCTGTGTGTAGGTGTCAGATCCCCTGGAACTGGAGTTATAGGCAGTTGTGGGCTGCAATGTGGGTGCTGGGAATTGAACGTGTGTGCTGGGAATTGAACCTGGGTCCTCTGGAAGATCAGCCAGTGCCCTTAACTGCTGAGCCATCTCTTCAGCCTTGGTTTTGGGTTTTGGACACAGGGTCTCCCTGTGTAGCTCTGGCTGGCCTAAACTCACTATAGGGACCAGGCTAGCCTCCAACTTGCCGTGATCCTCCTGCCTCTGCCTTCCAAGTTCTGGAATTCCACGTAATGTTACCTTGCCCGACCAGAACTGAGTTTTATTTGTTTCTAGTTCAAGTACAGAGCCTGGAACAGAGTAGGAACCCTATAGCAACTTCTAATGAGAATCTCCCAGACATTCACCTGAAGGCTTTTTGCTCAATATGGCTGCTCGGCGGAAGGTTCCTTCCCAACTTTAAAGGCTTTAACCAGATTCCCCTAATCCTCCCAGCTCTCCGTTTCTTCCCTTCTCTCCCTCCTTCAAACTGCTCCTAAAGTCTCGGTGACATCTGCCTCTTATTAACCAATCGTGTTCTGTCCTGCTGAGGCTTCTGTGTCGCCTTTGAACTACTGGTTTATTGTTTTATGGACACACATCTTCCCACCTTACCGTAGCTGGGAGAAGGTTCTGACTACAAAGGCTAAGTCTTGTCCATCTCTACCTCCCAGTCTTTTTTTTTTTTTTCCTAGACAGGGTTTCTCTGTGTAGCCTTGACTGTCCTGGACTCACTTTGTAGACCAGGCTGGCCTTGAACTCACAGTGATCCACCTGCCTCTGCCTCCCAAATGCTGGGATTAAAGGTGTGTGCCACCACTGCCCGGCTACCTCCCAGGGTTATATCTTCTATTTGTTAGCAGAATTAGAGTGATGCCTGTCATATAGTTGGCATCAAAGATACCTGGGTAATTCAGCTGAAAGGGTCTCCACTTCTGCATTGGACTACTTCTGGGAAGCAAATAGGGACAGTAAACGAATATTCAGTTTTATTATCTTCCAGTGTGGAAACTGCCCTTGAGCCTCAGGAGTCTCAAAGCTGGAGGCCCTGGTTGCACTTCCCTGGCAAAGGGGAAGGAACAATGCTGTGCTGGAGATTCCTAGGTTAATTAGTAAGGTTCTCCCTTCTGCCTGGTGGACTAGTCTTTGCCAAAGCAAGCAGCGCCTGTCCCAAAGTGCAAACAGATCTTATGAAGTGGCCAGGATGGTTGTTGGAGGAAGCAAAACATGGAATGTGTGAAAGACAGGCCCATGGCTCATCCTGTAATCCTAGCGCTTGGGAGGCGAAGGCAGATGGCCATAAGAGGTCAAGGCTGGCCTAGGCTACATACCAGGATTCAGTCTTTAAGAAATCTACAGAGCTGGAAAGATGGCTTTGAGTTTAAATGGTCATTTTGCCTGTCGAGGGACACACATTTGGCAATGTCTGGAGTCAGACTGACTTAAGGGGACTTGCAATTGGCATCTGGTGGCTAAAGGTCAGGGACGCTGTTAAGCCGCAGTGCAAAGGACAATCTACTGAAAAACAGTGTTTTGGTAAGGTCATTGTCAGTGTCGGTGGCACAAAAACCTAGTTTTATTTGCATCAAAAATTATGCTGATTGGAATCCAGGCTGCTAAGTTGGTGAGGTTTCTGTTTTCACACTTGCTTTTCTGACAGGCCCTTTGGAAGTCCTGGCAGAATACCCTTTAACACAGTTCCTCATGTTGTGGTGACCCTCAACCATAAAATTATTTTTGTTGCTACTTCATAACTGTAATTTTGCTACTGTTATGATTCATAATGTAAACATCTGATATGCTGGAGATCTGATATGCGACCCCTGAGGGGGTTGCAATCCACAGCTTGAGACCCCGGAAACTTCTCCACCTGTCTCTTCAGAGAGACAGATACCTCAACTCACAAAGCTCTGCTGAGCCCTCTCTCCAGACCTTAGTTCTCACATCCTCACAGGCTGAGAGTTCACCTTCAAACACAGCTGCAAGAGCAGCAAATGCTCCCAACCTCAATTTCTCTAGCTACTTCTTGGTTTGGGTTCTTTCTTGTTTTGTTTTGTTTTTTAATCAAGGGTTGATCTGCCCATCTGTTGTTAGGAGCTATATCTCAGTATATTTTAGTCTTTCAGATACGGTCTCCAGGGCATACTATGATATTGATGGCGTTTCTCCTCTGCTTAGTTGTCTCTCTTCTGCTGAAAAGAGGGTGTCACTAGTCCCCAGAGGGGGAAATGGTGATGGCACCTTCATTTCTTATCATTACTGCTAGCACCAGAGCTCTGAGGTAGGTGTGTGTGTGTGTGTGTGTGTGTGTGTGTGTGTGTGTGTGTGTGTAGTTGTCTAAGAAATTCATCCAATCCTTAAATGTTTTCATTTTCATCCTAGGGGGATTTTTTTTTTTTTCCTTTTCTTTTTGGTTTTTTGAGACAGGGTTTCTCTGTGTAGCTTTGGCTGTCCCGGATTCACTTTGTAGACCAGGCTGGCCTTGAACTCACAGTTATCTGCCTGCCTCTGCCTCTGCCTCTGCCTCCCCGGCTCCTAGGGGGAAACTATGGTGACCCGTAAAAGGAGTCATATTTTTCCTCTTTTGATCTTGTTCCTTAGAAAAGAATGGGGAGGGACTGAAGTGCTGAGAACATTCTCCTCTCCCCCAAAGTCTGGATTACTTTGCTGGAAACCCTGTAGTGGAACCCCATGTCTAGGGGGGCGCGGGGGGTGGTCAGTTCCTATTATTCTAATGCAACCCTCATCAGCCTGTGGATTCGATTTCTTATTATCCATTCATCTCCCCAGTTTTAGAAGATAACTATCTCTAGTTGTTACTGGGTCCTAGAAGCCCTAATAAGCCAGGGTTGGCCACCAGTCCTCAGGTGGCCACTTACAGGAACACATTAATGGCAAACAGCAGAAAAAGGAGATTTAGTCAATGTGGCCACCACGGTAAAAGTAGAAATAGGTCCAGTGACCTCCCTACCAAGTCCGCCTTTAGGAGTTCTGACATCAGGGTTAGGTTTTAAATTGAGAGCTCTCGGTAGGCGTGGCTAGGCAGTACTGGTCAAGGTGTGGTACCAGCCATCACTACTGTCTCCGCTTCAGACTCTCCTGCAATGTGGTCTGACGTGTTGTCAGTACTGTGTGACATTTCCTTCCAGAAGACAAGGCCCGCCTCGGGCTGACACCACTTGTTTCAGCCTTTTCCTTCCCCAGCATGAGATTCCTGAGAAAATCTACTTGGGGACAGGAGGTATCCGTTCCCGTCTGATAGCCCATCTCTCTCCTTTCCTGGAAGGATGGTTACCCCATTTATTCATGGACTGAAAGAATGAGTAGTGCCTGACTGCGCTCCAGCAGGCCGATGGATTGGCTTGCTTCCTCGGCTTGCTGTTCCAGTAAAGCCCATGTCCTTGCTCCATTGTGAAAAATACAAAAAGGTTTGGTGACAGAGCCCACCACCACAGGGGGCAGGTGAAAAGGGAAGGCACAGGCCAGACTCGCCCCCTACTGGCCAGTGTGTGGCAGCCGCTGGCCTCCGAGCTGGGTGACTGCTGCTCTTTATTGGGAACCAAAGAGATTTCATGAACTTCAGGGGAAGCCATTTTGCTTAAACCACACAGTGAGCTCCTGTAGATAGATGGTGGATGGACAGCAGGGCTCTCAGGACTCCAGGGCCTAGCTTAGCAGTCAAGGTCGATCAAGGTCACAAGGAGTCTTAATCTATATTCCAACATCAGTCCACCTGAAGAGTTCAAGCTTTCAATACCTTTGGTAAAGCCTTAGCTATTTGAATTTTTTTTTTTTCTTTTTTAGTGCCAGTGAATCACAGAAAGATTATGGTTATCCAAAGGCAGCCATTTATGTTTTATACTAATTGATGCTATTTTTTAAATTATTTATTTATTTATTACTTTTTTTAATGTGCATTTGTGTTTTGCCTGCATGTATGTATGTTTGAGGATATTGGATACCCGTAGAACTGTAGTTACAGACAGTTGTGAGCTGCCATATGGGTGCTGGGAATTGAACCTGGGTTTTCTGAAAGAGCAGTTCATGCTCTTAACTGCTCGGCTATCTATCTCTCCAGCCCTTAATTGATGTTATTTTAGGGACCCAAGTACTTGTTAGCATCTTATATTTTTGGTTGTGAGCCTCACCTTTAACAGCTAAGCCATCTCTCCAGCCTTGTTGGCATCTCTTACACAATCTTTCTGTCATTCCAGCTTCTTAAAAAGTGTGCATAAAATGGGAAAGATATTACATTTTATTTTTATTTTGTTTTGATTTTTGTTATTAGACGGTATTTCTCACATGTAGTCCTAGCTGGCTTAGAACTTGCTCTGTAGACCACACCCCTCAGACTCACAGAGATCCACCTGTCTCTGCTTCCTGAGTGCTGAGTGTGCACCACTCTACCCAACTTTGCCATTTTGAGACAAGGTCTCACTATATAGCCTAGGCTGGCTTCATATTTCCAATCCACTTGCTCATTCCTCAGGAGGGAGCTACCACACCACACCCAGATTCATTTATATTACAATTGTTTTCTGATATCTTTTTTCTGATACCTTGATTATTAAGGTTACACACACTGAGCCAAGAGTGAAAACAGAGGAGTTACAATGCTCTCGGTGGTTTTACATTGTGTATATATTAGGACAATAGTGGAGGGCACACAGTCTCCCGACTCACAGCCAGCACTAGGGAACCAGGGACACTAAACCCGCAGGCTTTTCTCCTCAAGGGATTCACATCTATTTCTGTCCAGAAAGCTGCTATTGGATGTGGTTAATAACTTGCTGGTCTTTTGCTATCTGTAGAGCCAGGCCTCACCCAAATCCCTCCACAGTGTTTTTGGTTTGGTTTTGGTTTTTTTTGAGACAGGGTTTCTCTAGGTAGCCTTGGTTGTCCTAGACTCATTCTGTAGGCCAGGTTGTCCTCAAAGTCACAGAGATCCACCTGCCTCTGCCTCCCTGAGTGCTGGGATTAAAGGTTTGCGCCACCGCCACCACTTGGCTCCCAAGACTGTTATTTATCTGACATTCCTGAGCGTTGTTTTTCAGTTTATAGAAGCCATTCTTATGAAAGAGGTCCCATGAGCTTTGAAAAAGAGTCTATCTACTGACTTTCACACGTACTCTGGTGCCTCATATTTGACCACATCCCCTGGATGGGGAGACCTGGTGACACTCAGAGGAAGGATAGCAGGCTACCAAGAAGAGACTTGATACCCTATGAGCATATAAAAGGGGAGGAAATCCCCCTCAGGAACAGTCATAGGGGAGGGGAGTAAGGGGAAAATGGGAGGGAGGGAGAGAGGAATAGGAGGATACAAATAATAATAATAATAATAATAATAATAATAATAATAATAATAATAATAAAAAGTCTCTCTACTATGTGAAGAGAATGTAATCCTGCCTTAATCTGGGCCCAAGGTGAAAACAGTATTGGGATTTTTGTCTCTACAAATTGATAAAGATCTGAGTATAGACTGAGAGGGAGGAAGGATCAGCCCATGTCAAAAGACAGGGGCTGGTGATTGAAGAGGAAGCGGGGGAGAGAGAGAGGAGAGGAAGATTGGGGAACCGGAAAGGAGATTGGAGGTTCCTGCTCATAGCGCCCAAAGTTTCAGGATTAGCAGTGGCGGCGGCAGCAGTCTCAGTGGGTACCTCCCAGTTTGGTCCATGGACAGCACTCGGGAGGCAGAGGCAGGTGGATTACTGTGAGTTCAAGGCCAGCCTGGTCTACAAAGTGAGTCTCAAAAACAAAACAAAACAAAAAAGAATCAGAGCCAACACAACTATATTATGCTTATTACAGACCCTTCTGACAGGTATTCTCCCAGCAAATGAAATGAGCCAATTCAAATCAAATTCAGGTATAAAGACAGGTTTGTTGGAAGCAGCTCCCAGGCAGGCTCACCGTAGGGATCAATTGCAAACTCTTAATGATTTTCAAAAAATAATGGGAGATAGTAACTGGCTGAAGCCTACAATTGGATTAAGTTATTTATGAATTTTGTAATTTGTTTCAAACATTACAAGGAGATTCATATTTAAATAGCTAAGCTGTCTAACAGCTGAAGCAGAAAAAGTTAATTCTGGTAGAATGAAGGCTACAAGATGCATCTGTGGATGGAATTGATCCTAAACTTGACTGTATTTTGGTCATTTTGCCTTCAACTCAATCTCCTACTGGGCTCATTATGCAAAGGGAAGAGTATTATGGGATGGATTTTTTTTTCCCTTTCTTTATTTTTTGTTTTTTTGAGACAGGGTTTCCCTGTAGCCTTGACTATCTTGGACTCACTTTGTAGACCAGGCTGGCCTTGAAGTCAACAGAGATTTGCTGATTGTGTAATTACACACTTATTGGAAATAATGGCAATCATGGGAACACATGCACAAATTAAGACTGACAATGCTCCTGCAAATGTATCCAGTAAGATGAAACAATTCTTTGCCTATTAAAAAGCAAAGCACATTACTGGTAACCACATACTCCTACAGTATATGCTGTTGTTGAAAGAGCTAATTGTATTTTAAAAGAGATGATTTTTAAGCAAAAAGGGAGAGAAAAGACGTCCAGAGGCCAACTAAATAATGCTTTGTTAACTCTAAGTTTTCTTAATGTTGGTGAAAAAGGAACAATGCCAGCCAAGAGACACTGGGTTATAGGAAAAAAACCATAGAAACAGATCAAACCATTTACTTTAAGGATGTGTTGACAGCAGAATGGAAACCTGCAGTACTTTTGACATGGGGAGGTGGCTAAGTTTATATATCTATTGGGAAGTTTTAAAAAAAGGCATGTGGTGGTGCATGCCTTTAATCCCAGCACTCGAGAGGCAGAGGCAGGCAGATCACTGTGAGTTCGAGGCCAGCCTGGTCTACAAAGTGAGTCCAGGACTGCCAAGGCTACACAGAGAGACCGTGTCTCTAAAGACAAGCAAACAAACAAAAATATGGTTACCAACAAAACTTATAAAGACTAGAATTGACCAGGGAAGACTTCCCACTAGCTGAGACATGAATGCCTTCGCATGACAAATATTGGCTACCTGGTCCTCATGATGCAGAATTGTACCTGTAATGTTACCTTTAAAAGTTTGTTTATGGGGCTAGAGAGATGGCTCAGAGGTTAAGAGCAGTGGTTGCTCTTCCAAAGGTCCTGAGTTCAATTCCCAGTAACCACATGGTGGCTCACAACCATCTATAATGTGATCTAATGTGCACTGTATACATAATAAATAAATCTAAAAAAATATTTTAATAATAAAAAGTCTTTCTGACAGAGAGACACATCTTCCCCTGGCAGCACCTGTAATCTACTTCAAAGAAGATGATGGGCATCAAAGGAACAAATGTGGCAAGGCAGCCGCTGGAGAAAAAAACAAACAAACAAAAAAACAAAACTGTCCTTCAACTGCTCGAAGCATGCTGTCTGAGCAAGCTGTGAACAGGCAGGAAACTGGAAACTTGACTGTCCAACTTCACAGAGACTAAATGGTCAGTTCTTCAAAATTCCTGCTTCACAGAAAAGCCTGTTAGATATTCTGGGCCGGTAGGCTGAAGATTGGATGCCCCCGATGACAGAGAGAAACCTCTGGTGACTGTCCAGGCAGCCAACTGTCTCTGTCACGTCTATGGTTCTGAAAGCTGTTTGCTCTATGCTTCCTACATACTTTGGTAGTATTGGTAGTATTATTTCCTTCTAGAGTCTCTAATGGGGTTAAAGAGTAGATAGTTATCATCTTACTACAATTAAGTTTAGTTGTTTAGCAACTAAGAAAATGTTTTAGGTCTAAAAAGATGTTTTAAGGCCTAGATAGATGTTTTTAGGTTGATAGATATAAGAAAGTGATTTAGGTACAGAAGTCAGGACTCATCAGAATAGGATAGATAGTGGAATACTTTTTCTAAGGATGCCAAATATGAATAGACTGGACATTGTAAATGTAATTCTTACCTGACAATTCTAATAGTTGATCTTATTGTATATAGTTTATTAATGTTAGAGAAAAAGTCTTTTTTTTTTTAAACAAAAAGGGGGATATAAACTCAGTTGTGTTGTGTAAATGTTTTTTGTTTTGATGTATACTGTGCTCTGTCTGCATATACACTGGCAGGCCAGAAGAGGGCACTAGACCTCATTATAGATGGTTATGAGACACCATGTGGTTGCTGGGAATTGAACTCAGGACCTCTGGGAAAACGGTCAGTGCTCTTAACTGCTGAGACATCTATCTCTCCAGCCCGTGTAAATATGTTTTTGTTTTAATCCCAAGTGTCAGATTTCAGTTTGAGTTTTAGTTTGTCCTGAGTTGTTAATTGTCTCATGAGGGGCATGTCTTTTGCCAGCTAGTAAGGCCTTCCTTGTGTAGCAAGGAGAGGGGCATGGTCTAGGGCTCTGAGAATATAAATAAGAGCCCAGAGAGAGTGTGGTGTGGCGTGTGGCATTGGCCTGTGGTGTGTAGCAGTTTGAAGAGACCAGAGACAGATGGCGTGGCAATTTGGATAAGACAGATGGAGAGAAACGCTTTGGGGTGTAGTGGCTTGGAGGAGACTGCTGGCTGCATCTGCTGTTGACAGAGATGGGTACAGCCCAAAAGAACCCAACTGACCCTAAGCAGCTGGGAGAAGTAAAGGGGCCCCCTGTCCCCTCTAACCTTCTCTCTCCTATGTAGAGTTGGGAGGTTGGAAGGGAGGTTTAGGCCTAAACACCCCAAACAGAGGTTTTGTTGTTGTTGTTGTTGTTTTTTTTTTTAAGTGCTACAGGCTGTGGTCCAAGAGAGGCCATAGCAGCCTCCATGCTACCTTCTGTCAGCTTTGTTGGAAGGCAGCAGCTTCTCTTAAGAGACCTTTGCCTTTGGCTTTGGTTCCTTGCTCTTTGGCAAAGAAACTGCCTTTTACCCAGGACTTCTCAGGCCATAAACTTAGATTCAAGCCCCACATTTGTTTGCCGTTACTCTGTAGTAACTATAAAAATATGCTAATAATGTTTATTATTAAATACCTATAATTATTATAGAGGTATTATCTAACCTGCTATCATATTCAATAAAAGACACAGTCAGATGTTGTATTTTAGAATAGTCTTATTTTACCTGGGGCTGGGCAGTTACTAACCCCCTAAACTACCTCGCAGCCCCGTCCCTAGCCATCTGCTTTAGTCTTTTCTATCTGGGCTATTTCCCGTCCACAATCCCAAAACACTTGCTTCTGTTGTTCATCCAGACCGCTTCTTTCCTTGGCTCACATGGTATTTTCCTGTCGCATGGTGATCCTGCGTCCTCCTCCTTTCCCAGAAGCCCTAGAAGTTTGGCCACGCCTCCTCGCTCTGTCCTGCCCAGATTTGTAGGCATTTATTCAGCCAATCAGGGATAACCTGGAGTCAAGGATAACAAACATCATTTTGGAGTATGTGAACAGACCTGGGGTGGGGGTGGGGGTGGGGGTGGGGGTGGGGGGCTAAAATAATTAGCAATCGAATACAAAGCACCAGACCATGCTGTCACACTGGGTGTTGTGGTTTAAAGGAGAATGGTACCCATATGCTCTTATATCTGAAGCTTGGTCACCAGGGAGTGGAAGTATTTGAAAAGGATTAGGAGGTGTGGCCTTCTTGGAGGAGGTGTGGCCTTGATAGAGAAAGTGTGTTGCTGGGGGGTGGGCTTTGAGACTTCAAAAGCCCACAACAGGCTCTCTCTCTCTCTCTCTCTCTCTCTCTCTCTCTCTCTCTCTCTCTCTCTCTCTCTCTCTCTCTCTCTCTCTCTCCTCTCTATCTCTCTGTCTCTGTCTCTGTCTCTCACCCCCCCCCCTCTCACCTATAGAACCAGCACCATGCCTGCTAGCCACACTGATGATAATGGATGAACCCATGAAACTGAAAACCAGCTCCCACTTACATTCCTCCTTTTCTAAGCATTTCCTTGGTCACGGTGCCTCTTCACAGCAATCGATCAGTAACTAAGACTAAGAAGTTGGTACCAGATGTGGGGTATTGCTGTGATAAGCCTGGCCACACTTTTGTTTGGAGAAACATGGAACCCTTTGGGACTTTGTTCTAGGAGAGTGATTGGATGCTTGAAGCAGGGCTTAGTGGGCCACCCTAGTAGGAGGAGGGAAGCCAGTGGTGCTGAGGGTGATGTGGTCTGTCCACCTGAGTCCCACTGTCATCATTTGAAGAAGCTAAGTGGGTCCTGGAGCGTGTAGCTCAAACAGGAACGAGGTGTAGACATAGCTGAAATCTCTCCGGATGCTTTCCGGGGGGCTGATCCTGATGGCCTCATCCTCTCTGCTTCCATGTCTCCAAGACATGAAACCAGAAGAATGACAGGAAGACAGCAGGGCACACGGGGGTCTTCTGAGACTAAGTGCAGGTGTGTGTGAGTGTGTGTGTGTGTGTGTGTGTGTACATGCATGTGTGTGAATGCACACCACATGCACACATACATATACACACACATACATATATAGGTATGCTTTTAAGGTCCTTGGGCAGGAACTGGCCCTCATACCTTCTCCTTTGAGTTCAACTGTCCACTTAGTTTGGGATTTGCTTACATTTTATTTGGAAATGTGAAGAGGGGTGTGTTTGTGCTGTGGCTTTGGGATTGAACAGACACCTTAATCCTTCCTCCTCCTGTGGTACGTTAATGTCATGGACAGGTGACTTGTGCTTAGGGGTCACCTGGCCACAGTGTCAGGGTTGGCGCTCTTTCAGCCCCTGTTGCCATAATCCTCTGTTTACCAATGATGAGTTCCAGATCCTGGAAGCCACTACTTCCCAGGCTCCTGTTGCTGAGATCATTCTCCTGAAAGACACATCTCTGATACGGCCAGTGGTGCCAACCTGAGTTCCTCCCTGATGGCATCACGCACCCACGCTGGGTCGATTGTCTTCGCTGCTGGCAGGGAAATAAGCATGGCTTCTGGGAAGAGGGGGCAGCGGGGGTGGGGGTGGGGGTGGGATGGGTTGGCAGGGACAACATCTTTTTCCTCCTAAGGCTTGGGCTGCCTGAGTCCTGGGCTCCACGGCTGAGACCTTCAAAATGAATAAAATAAAATTAGGTCCTTAAGAGGGCTCATTTCCTCTGTTTCTTGCTTCTACAAAAATCTCTGCCTAGATCATGTGATGAAAAGGTGCCTAGTGCATGCATGCCTGTAATCCCAGCACTTGGAAGACAAAAGCAGGAGAATTAGGAGTTTAAGGTCTTCCTTGTGTCTTGGTCACTGGTCTATTACTGTAAAGAGACACCATGAGTATGGCAATTCTTGCATTTAGTTGGGGCAGGCTTACAGTTTCAGAGGGTTGGTCTGTTGTCATCGTGGTGGGAAGCATGGCAGCGCGCAGGCAGGCATGGCATTGGAGAATGGAAAAGTACATCGGGGTTCAGAGGCAGCAGGAAGAGAGAGACACTGAGCATTTGAAACCCCAAGGCCCACCCCCAGTGACACACTTCCCCCAACAAAGCCACACCTACTCCAACAAGGCCACACCTCCTAATCCTTGTCAAGTAGTGCTACTCCACTGGGGAGCCAATGGGGAACATTTTGATTCAAACCACCACACTTGGCAACTTTGAAATTGGCCTGGACTCCAGGAGACTCTGCTTTATCAAACACACACACACACACACACACATACACACACACACACACACACCGTGCATGCAGTGGGGATGGGACTGTAGCTCAGTAGAGTAGCTTAGCTAGCATACATGAAGCCCTAGGTTCAATCCCAAGCATTGCATAAACTGAGCATGATGACGTATGCCCAAAATATTAGCTTTGTTGTTGTTGTTGTTATTTTTGTTTTTGTTTTTCAAGACAGGGTTTCTCTGTGTAGCCCTGGCTGTCCTGGACTTGCTTTGTAGACCCGTCTCGAACTTACAGAGATCCACCTGCCTCTGCCTCACGAGTGCTGGGATCACAGGCGTGCTCCACCATGTCGGGTTCTCATCTTAGCATTTGGGAGGTGGAGCCTTGGTGTGGTGGCTAATCTTGGTCATCAACTTGACACCTGGGAAGAGGGAGTCTCAGTTGAGAAACTGGCCTGTGATCATGCCTGTGGGACACGCCTGTGATTGCTGACTGATATGGGCGGAGCGGGTCCACTGTGGGCAGCACCATTCCTAGGCAGGTAGGTCTACACGACTCAGGCAGAAGCTACTAAGGAGAGCTCTTGCCTTCAGTTCTTGCCTTGGCATCCTTCCAGGATGAACTTTAACCTGGAAGAGGAAATAAAACCTTTTCTCTCCAAGTTGCTTTTTTTTAAAATCATGATGTGTATCACAACAGTAGACAAACAGAGCACAAGGGGGATTATATGTTTAAAGCTATCCTTAGCTACCTAGGGCATTTGAGGCCAGCCTGGGGTACACGTGATACTGTCTCAAAAAGAAAAAAAAATGTTATCTTCCTGACCTGAGAGGGAAGGCAGCAGGCAGGGTGGGTAGTACTGACAGGAAGAGAAGAGACCGAGCGCTGGGAGGTCGCTCCTGGCCTAGAGCCTGCCTGGGTTTGTAGTCGAGAGTCAAAAATGAAGGAACACCATGTGGGGGCCAGCAAGATGGCTCAGTGGACAAAGGCACTTGCCACCAAGCCTGACCACCTTCCTGGTAGAGAACTGACTCCTACAAGTAGTCCTCTGTCTGGCTTATACACACACACACACATTAAATTTTAAAATACATAATTAAAAAAAGAAAAATGGCCGGGTGTGGTGGCACACGCCTTTAATCAACAAGGGGGCTTTTCCCCTTCTTTTTTGTTCCCTTCTCCTTCTTTGGTGGCACTGGGACAGCACGGTCACTATGACACTCTGCTCTGCATCATTGACCACCTTGGGCAAGTTGTCCTCGGGATGAAATGTGACTTCCTGAAGAGTCATGGAAACGTATTACAAATTAACTAGGGGGAACACCGAGGCTTTAGAAGGCTGATTATTGAGTGAGGAAGCTGGGACTGGGGCCCCGCCCACCTGCCTGTGAGCGCCAACCCTCTGCCATCCCCTCCTTTGAGAGCTGGCGCTGAGCGGTGGGGCCCCGTAAAGAGGGGGTGCCAGAGCTGAGAGAGGTTCGGTTTGCGCGGTCTTAAGGGCAGCTACAGAATGTTTGTTTGCTGCGGGGAGAAAAAGGTGTTTGGCAAGGTGGAGAAAACAATTGAGTGCCAAGTGCGTGCCCCCCCCCACCCCACCCCCGCCGCCACCTCTCTCCAACCATCGTCCCTCCCCATGTCCGTGGTACAGTCTTTGCTCAACACTTTTAGAGCTGGGGGAGGGGCTGGGGGCGGGGAACAGCAGGGACGGAGACTATTAAATATTTACAGAACAGTGGAACTTGGAGCTTGTTTGCTGGCAGCCCCAGGGCCGAATCTGGCTTGCAGATAGATTTTGTTGGGTCTGACTAATTCTTTTTAAACATTTAAAAATATTTTTAAATGAAGGAAATCTCACAGAACAGATTTCTGGTCTTTCTTGGAAACTAGAAATCTCTCACAGCACTGGACCAGGTTCGCCCCAGCAGTAACTGGGCACCATCTCTTTCGACAGCTGGCGCTGCCTCTCATCCACCTGGCTGGCCTCTGTCACCTTCAGATTGCCCCCGTGGAAGGCGGCTGGCCTAAAGCTGGCTTAGTGTGGCCTCAAAAGGTCCCTCTGGATTTGAACTGTAGGCCCCAGAAGCATGCGAATAAATGCTCACCCTCTCGAGTCAAGGTATTAGAGACAGTGATCAGAGGTGGCTGGGGGCTGAGAAAAGAAGACTGAGCACCAGTCTGGACACTTTTTTTCTAGAGAAATAAACATGTGTGTGTTTGTGACAGGGTCTCACATAGCTCAGGTTGGCCCAAGGCTTTCTGTATAGCTGAGGATGACTTTGTACTTCTGCCTCCTCTTCCTGCACCTCCTGACTTCTGGGATCACAGGTACATGTCACCACACCCAGTTTACTGTGATTCTAAAATCAAACCTAGGGCTTCATGTATTCTGCACAAGCGCTTTATGCACTGAGCTACATCCGAAGCCCCTGTCTTTACCACATTAGGCACAGCAGCGGCTAGGGCTTGGTTGAATATGGACTCTACCTCCCTAGCTGAGCAGACATGAAACTCATCCTTGCCCTGTGGGGAGAGGAAAGGGTGCTAGGCGGACTCCAGCTTTAAGAGGGCGGGGAGGATGGTGAGTCAGAGGCCAGTCAGGGAGGCGAGCCGGGGAAGATCTGCAGCAACCGAGAGGAGGTGCCCCAGGAGAGGAGGTTTCAGCAGAGTGGGAAGGAGGAATGAGCGCATTGGACGACCCGCAGGGCCCTGGGAGTCCAGCTGGGGACTTGCGTAGGCCGCTCTTCCAAGATATTTGCTAATAGAGGTGGTTAAACTAGGCACTGGGGAGTGTTCCCTTTGAGGTTGTGCTTCCTGTCAGGTAAGGAGAGGAAGGAGGAAGTTGAGAGACAAGGCAGAAGGAGAGAAGGATTAGGAGTTTCTCTTGAGGCTAGACAAGGAGGCTTTTCCTAGCAATGAGTCTGTAAGAAAAAATGCAGCCCCCACCACGCAGGCTGCCAGTTCATCAGGGCTGGCACAGGTTGTTGGAACAGTCAAGGACAACAAAGAAATGGTCTACAAACTTCTAGGGGGATACTTTCTCTTTTACTGTCTCCTCCTCCTCCTCTCCCTCCTCCTCCTGCTCCTCCTCTTCCTCCTCCTTCTCCTTCTTCTCCTCCTCTTCCTCCTCCTCTTTCTTTTCCTTTCACGTTCAGCTTTTTATTGGCCATGTTAACAAGAGTTTTAGTCAAAAAGACCAAAGCCCACATCATCATCAGATTCCTCAGAGTTTTCCTTCTTTGCTTCCACTTTCTTCTCAGCTGGGGCAGCGGCGGCGGCTGGCGCAGGACCTCTTGCTGGTGCAGCTCTGGCTGCTGGAGCTGGTCCACCAGCCCCTACATTGCAGATGAGGCTCCCAGTGCTGACATTGGCCAGGGCCTTTGTGAACAGGCTAGGCCAGAAAGGTTCAGCGTTGACCGGCTGCTTTAATGAGGACATTGATCTTATCCGCCATGACCGTCACCTCATCGTCGTGAAGAATGAGGGCAGAGTAGATGCAGGCGAGCTCGGAGACAGAGGCCATGTTGTGAACTGCTGGCACAGTGCTAGTCACCTGGACGAAGTGAGGGCCTCACTCCAATGCAGCCTTAGCTTCCTTGGAAGGATCGGGCACCTTGGCAGCAGTTGAGGAAGAGTTCTTTTTCTTTCTTTCTTTTTAAAAATAATTTATTATATATATATTTGGTGTGAGGGTATTAGATTCTTTGGAACTGGAATTACACACAGTTTTGAGCTGCCACGTGGGTGCTGGGAATTGAACCCAGGTCCTTTGGAAGAGCAGACAGTGCTGTTAAGCACTAAGCCATCTTTCCAGCCCTCTTTTTCTTTTCTTTCTTTCTTTCTTTCTTTCTTTCTTTCTTTCTTTCTTTCTTTCTTTCCTTTTTTAAGATAAGGTCTTTACTCTGTGGTCCTGTCTGGCTTCAAACTCCAGCTTCAGCCTCCTAAGCGCTGGGACTGTAGACATGAACTCCCATAGCCGGTTGAGAAGATGCTTTCCCGACCTCTGCACAGCTCTTAGGCTGCCTTCCGTTTGCACCTGGGACTCTACCCCACTGATTCCAGGTTGCCAGGTCCTAGTGCCTGTGGCTGTCTTACCTGTCACTGGTACAGAGTGGGCACCATAGTATCCACCTGCCCATCTATCCCAGGATCCTATCTTCCTGCCCTCTCAGCGTTGTCCCCTGGGGCTGAAGCAGTCCTCCTTGGTTGCTACTGGTTCCTATGGTGCTGATGAGTCTCAGAAGTCCCAGAAAACAGGGACATGCCCAATCATGC
>OU015757.1:8921631-8942772 GCA_907169655.1 Acomys percivali | reverse complement strand
TTTTTTTTTTTTTTTTTTTTTTTTTGCCATGCTCAGGGCTTCCCAGAGCTAAATGCAGCCCTGCCCTCACACCCTGAATCAGAGCAGCTTCAGAGCAAGGAGGACATGGCAGGAGGCCCAGGCCCAGCCACGCGCAGAGCAAAGCAGGAAGGACATGCCGCTAAGGGAGTGTGTGCCTGCCCTCCCGAGTCTTCTCTGTGCTCTCAGAAAGTTCAAAACATGCTGGAGCTCGGGAAGAAAGGGCTTTGCTCTAGTGACTAAGACATGTTTAAGCACTTTCCCACAGGCTCCTGCATGTCCCAAAATAAACTGCAGGCCTGGATCTTGGCCACTGGTGTGTGATTACATTTATATGATGATGCAGAGAAGCAGGCAGGTGGGTTGCATTCACAGGGCCTTGTAGGAATGTTCTTCCTGTAGTTGGTTTCCCAGCTCAGCTTCCAGGCTGGGGCCAAAGGACAAGTGCTATCGGCAAACAGCACAGCAGTAACAAGAGTGCCCTACCCATTGTGCCAAGGCAATGCTCACTTAAAAGTGTGTGTGTGTATGTGCGCGCTCGTGCGCACTCCTGCACGTGCATACATGCTCAGGACTCAGCTTTCTCCTTATACCATGTAGGTCCAGCAGGGACTTGAACTCAAATGACCAGGCCTGGTAGTAAGCACCCTTGCCTGCTGAGCTGTCTTGCTGGTTCCAGGTTCCCACTTTTCACAGAGAGTGGTGAAAAGGTCCAGTGAGAAGAGACACATCTGGAGATTGCAAGAGCAAGCTGATGCCCCAGGTGTGGCCGCCCAGGCCTGCAGACCTGGTTCTTGCAAGGCTAACGTCAGGAAGATCACCCTGAGTCTGAGGCCAGCCATGCTACATGTGAGGTTAAAGGCGGTTGGTAGTGAGATGGCTCAGTGGGCAGCTCACAGAAGCTCAAAATTAGGCCCGATGACCTGAATCTCATTCCTGAACCCACTTGGTGGTAGGAGATTTGACTCCTTGAAGTTGTCTTCTAACCTCTACATGTGTGTTGTACACAAGTGTATGCATGCATGAACACACACACACACACACACATACACACACACACACAATTATTTTTTTTTAAAAAACCCACAAATACACAATTTCCTTCTGAAGAAATATCCATTTTACCTTGGAACCATAAGCTCTAAGTCAAAGGGAATGTGTGTGTGTGTGTATGTGTGTGTGTGTGTGTGTAGAGTTGTGCCTACAGCCTTGCACATGCTAAGCAGGTTCTCAGAGCCCTGTGGCCATTGAGTGTGTCTGTGTCAGGCTGAGACAACACTTGGAATCAGGAAATGTTGAGATGGAACCCGCCTTCCTGTAGGGATTTATGAGTAGAGATGTGTAAAGGACCAGGGAGCCAGCAGGTGATGGAAATTAGGCCGAAGTTTAGGCCGAAGGACAAGAGGAGTTGGAGAAAGCAAGAAAAGGAATGTTAGGTCACATGAGGAGGGATTCATACTGAACTGGGCCTCAGAGAGGACAAAAGAGAATATGGGGTACAGACTAAAGATGGCTAAGGGAGGAAGTGGGAGCAAAGAGGTGAAAGGAAAAAGGGGTACAACAAAGCATAAAACCATAGTCACGGGTGCAGAGTTCTCACATCCAGGCTGCCTGTGGCTTTCAGTGTAGATGCCATCACTGAAAGATGCTTAGCACAGTACCAGTTACATCCCAGGAAACCCATCGTATGCTAGGCCAGAAAATGAAATGCAACAGCTGCAGAAATGGCTCAGTGGTTAAGAAAACCCACATCTGGCAGCTCACACTGAGTGTGTGTGTTTGTGTGTGTGTGTGTGTGTGTGTGTGTGTGTGTAGTGATGGGCTGTGGAGGGCTAAAATTTTTTTGTTGTTGTTTAATTTTATTTATTCATGTCTTTGGTTTTTTGAGACAGGGTTTCGCTGTGTAGCCTTGGCTGTTCTGGACCCACTTTGTAGATCAGGCTGGCCTCGAACTTACAGAGATCCACCTGCCTCTCCCTCCCTGAGTGCTGGGATTATAAAGGCATGAGCCACCATGCCCGGCTAAATTTTTGTTTGATGTATACGGGTGTTTGCCTGCATGAGCGTGTGTGTATAACACTTGTGTGCCTGGTGCCCTCAACTGCATTGAATTGGATTCCCCGGGATTGGAGTGACAGATGGTTGTGCGTGCAGGTGCCGAGAATCAAAGCTGGGTCCTCTGGAAGGGCAGCCAGTGCTCTTAACCTCTAAGCCATCTCTCCAGCCTCCAGATAAACATTTAAAAAGAAAATGTGTTCGCTTCATCTAACCTTCTGAACATACTTGCTTGGAAATAATGCAGAGCACTGCAGGGCTGGCAATTTCCCTGTGATGGAGCGGCCTGCCTGGAGCTGTGGCTTGCTGCAACTGCCAGCATCACACACCACATATCACCAATCCTGGAAAAGATCCGAGTTCAATATTTGAAATATAGCTTTTACTCAGTACATCCTACATTCCTACACTGACTCAGACCGTGGTACCCAGGGTCTGGTCTGTAGCCTAGGTTATTTGCTGCACCTGGGAGACAGGAAGGAATCCCATAGGATATTGAAATGATATATTGGGGAAAACAAAAACAAAAACAAAAACAGATGCTCTGAGTTTGGAAGAGGTTAAGCGAGTCTCAGAATTCTGTGTCCCCTCAACAGGCCTTTGCTACTGGATCACTGTGCTGATCAGTCTTGTCAGCCTGGTGGGATTAGCGTCACCATGGAAACATACCTCTGAGCATGCCTGTGAGAGTTTCTAGATTCTTTATAGGAAGGCCTCCTCTGAAATTGGGTGGCACATTCTCTGGGATGGGATCTGGGTCGGGAAACACAAAAACTGCCCCAAGTGTCATTGTTCATGATTTCTTCTGCTTCCTGGTGATGGCCACAAAGGGATCAGCCACCTCAGGACTCTGCCACCATGCCTTCTCTACCGAGAAGCACTGGATCCTGAATCTGTGAGCTAAAACAAGCCCTTCCCTCCTCCCTTAAGTTGCTTGTGTCTGGTACTTTAACCCATCTGCCACCAGTCCCACTTGGCACCAGACTATGAGCTGCAATGGCGTGGATCTCCATCCAAACCCTGCCTGCTCCTGCCCTGGATGGCTGGCACGTGTCCCTTGTATCGAAGGAGGACATTAACTACAATTGACCTTGTCATCTGCCAGGCACCACTTGCAGAATTCACTTGTCTGAATTCAAGTAACCATTGCCCTATTTTGTATGTGAGGAACCTGGGGAGAGAAAGACTCCCCCATAACCGGTCACTGTCTCCAAGCTTTGTAGGCGCTGTAAAGCTGTGATTTGAGCTGGGAGCGACTCAAGACTGTGCTCTTAACTACAACGCTCTCTAGCTGGGACCTGGGCTTAGGGTAAATGAGGCAAGGTCCCCTGACAACAGATACTCAGGAGTGCTACTGCCCGCCTCCCCCCAACTCCTGTGAGGCCAAGACAGCTGTATTTTTCTGCAGCCAGCAGCATGCTTGGTCTCCTGCAAGATCCAGGGCTGAAGTGTTCTCGCCGTAATGTCCACGTTATATCTTGCTTGGAAGGGCCAGAGCAGTCAACTGTGTTTGAGATCAGCCATGACTCAAGTCAGTAAAAACTCAAGGGACCATATAGTGTCTGAACTAAACAGATATTCTTCTCTGTCTTTAGTTCATTTACACCATGGTCAGACTCATGCTCAGTGGAAGGAGCATGTACGAGGCTCCTGGCTTGATCCCCAGTCCTGGGAGCTGGAAGTGGGGGTGGGGAATGACACCCAGCAGGCGACTCTGTTTACATTTGAGTTTCTAGAGTCCCCTGCATGTTGGCTCATCCTCACCGAGTGAGTTCACTCAGGAATGATGTTGGCAGAATCCCATGGGAATGACTTCAGCCTTTCTCAGCGAGCTAAGAGCGGCGAGTACAGAGGTGTGTATTTTTGTGTCGCTTTCGTCAGGTACCAATATTAAACTCAGCATAGTCATGAGGAGCTGAGCTTGGGACTCTTAAGGCAGCACATCCCTGTGCTTCAGTGTCTCAGGCCCCTCTCTTCCTTTTCGTCCTCATTTGACGAGAGCGGGGTCTTGAAGAAAGGAGGTAGAAAACCGAGCACATCTGCTGCTGCTGAGACGGCTGTGACCAAGGAGGACTTGCAGGGTGTGTAGTGGTCCTTTCTTTTAATCTCTTCTTTATTTGGGGTGTTTAGGCCTTAATCTCCCTCCCAACCTCCCAACCCTATGTAGGAGAGAGAAGGTTACTGGGGAGAGGGGGCCCCTTTATTTCTCCCAGCTGTTTTGGGTCAATTGGGTTCTTTGGGGCTGTCCCTGTCTCTGTCAACAGCAGACACAGCCAGCAGTATCCTCCAAGCCGCTCAGCCCTGAAGGGTTTCTCTCCATCTGTCTGCTCCAAACCTGACACTATCCGTCTCTGGTTTCTGGTCTCTTCAAACTGCTACACACCACAGGCCAATGCCACACGCCACACCACACTCTCTCTGGGCTCTTATTTATATCCTCAGAGCCCTAGACCACGCCCCTCTCCTTGCTGCACAAGGAAGGCCTTACCAGCTGGCAAAAGCCATGCCCCTCGTGAGACAATTAACAGGTGTGGACAAGCTAAATCTCCCGCTAAAACCTCACACTTGGGATTAGAACAAAACCATGTTTACACAACACAACCGAGTTTACAAAGAAACCAAAACTTCCATTACAAGGGTGAATTGACTTCACCAGCTCCTGAGTGATGGTGTGTGCAGGTGTCCTCCATACCCACCCAGCAGTTCCCAACTGAAGACGGGAGTGCCCAGCCAACCACTGAGGACTGGTCAACAGCTCCCACAGGGCAGGCCACCAAGGGGGTTGGAGCCACCGCTGACTGGTCCTGAGTGCCTCTCCAGACCCCTGAGCAAAGGGGGAAAGGTGAAAGGAAAACAGCATTCCTAAAAGCTGAAAGAAAAAGAAAAAAGAAAAAGGAAAACAGAAAAAAGAAAGAAATTAAGGAAGAAAGGAAGAAAATTGAGCAACTCTCCACACAGTAGGTGAGGGTTAGAGTGACTATGGTCTTTTCCTAAGCTTTAATTTTACTTTTTTCTTTTGGGAATTATAATTACAACATTTCTCTCTTTCTTTTCTGTAGTGAGAATTATGGAATTTTGGTTTCTTTAAAAAACAAACAAACAAACAAACAAACACACACAGAAATAAGTTGGGCGAGGTGGCACATGCCTGTAATCCCAGCACTCTGGGAGGCAGAGGCAGGTAGATCTCTGTGAGTTCGAGGCCAGCCTGGTCTACAAAGTGAGTCTAGGATAGCCAAGGCTACACAGAGAAACCCTGTGTTGAAAACACCAAAAATAAATAAATAAATAAATAGATAAATAAAACAAAAACAAACAAAAAAACAAAAGCCACCACCACCACCACCAAGCCCGACAGAAATACTATAAGAATATGTTTTCATTAATCCCAGGTGTGGGATATGGGGCTGCTTTGGACTGTCCAGGGCAGCCATGTTTTACCTTGTGCTTTAGCATGTAGTTTTGTCAGCTGCACATAGTTTCTGTGACTGTGTGACATTTGGAAGTCTGGGAACTTTTCAGAGGGTGTATAAACGCTAGAGCCCAGATAGGTGTGGTTGGTAGGTGGTGGGTGGTGGTTCAAGGAGGTCGGTTGCTGTATTAGATGCAGGGATCTCTATCTCTTTTCTCGCCCCCTCTGTCCTTTCTCTCCTAACGATATGGGGTGAAACCAGGGGAATAAAGGTGTGAAAAAGAAGAGGCCATAAAAGTAGCAAATCCGGCTATACCTTCAATTCCTCCAACCCCCCCCCCCACATGCCCCTTTGCTCTTTCAAATCCATGACCTACTTTCTCATTGTTATTGTATGTATATGTATATGCACATACATTCCTAAATATAACCTGCTTCGTCTGCATATCATTAACCAATTCATCTGCTCTTGCCCGCCACTCCCAGCATTCCTTTGTTGCCTGTAGATCTTAGTGTAGGGTTGAGGCCTCGTGGGCTTTTCCCTGTCCACTCTGCCATGTTTATTAGTGCTGCCTGTGCTCAGCCCATGTCTAGGCAGCCATGTTGGTGAGACTTTATGGGTGTAGCTTCTCACATAAATAAGAGACACAATCACACAGGAAATGTCCTGAGCCTCTGTCTCACAATCTTTCTGCCCTTCTGCAAGTCTCCTTGAGCCTTAGGGGAGTGTTTTGTAGCTGGTATCCATTGGGCCTGGGCCCCATAACTCTGCATTTTGATCAGTTGAGGTTTTCTGTAGCTGTCTATCATTGCAAAGCTTCCTTAATAAAGGGTAAAGACTACACTTATCTGTGGATGTAAGGACAAATATTTAGAATGCGGGTAGGGATTGTGCTGGTTTAATAAATCAGTTGTAAATTCACCTCCAATAACCATGACTTCATTAGCACTGAGCAGTTGGCTAGGTTTTTAGGACCAGACATGGTTTGTTTCTTGTTGAGCAGGTCTTAAATTCGACTAGAGAGCTGTTAGTTACCACCAAGATATGTGTACTACTACTTCAGGATTATTGTGCCATGCCCATATTGTCAATGTGGTCCTTAAGCATCAGAGGTGGGTAGGACTGTTGGCTCCTCCCTCCTTTGGAGGTTTGAATGGTGCCTTCTGTTTCCATGAAAGCCAGCTCTCTGGGAAGGGGCATTCAGATCAGTTCCAGCATAGGGGCTTCTGCACCCTGTTTCTGAAGGGCATGATGTATTCAGCAGTAGGGACTTCCCTTCTACCTGAAGGGCAACTAAGGGGAACAGCAATAGGCTGTATGTTTTGGGAGTCTCTTGGATAGCCTTGGCAGTCCTAGACCAGGCTGGCCCAAAACTCACAAAGATCCACTTACTTCTGCCTCCTGAATGTTGAGATTAAAGTCACGCACCACCATGCCCACCTGATTTTATTACATTGTGTGTGTATGTGTATGTGTGCTTGCGTACACATGCCAGGGCCTGTGTATAGAAGAGGACAGTTTTCTCTTTTAACCTGGGTGGTAGGGGTGGAACTCAGTGCCTTTACACACTGAGCCATCTCTATGGTCCCTTCAGAGGGTTAAATTCACTGGCACAGAAATAATAATGTACTCAGTGTCCTTTGAGTACCCTTGATCCCGAACCTTAGAGGTTTCTAGGAACCCAATCTGAGGGGAACCTGGTCCCACTCAGCTTGGTGACTCAGAAGCATCAGATAAAGATGACCCAAGACCGTCAGAGCACATTTCCAATGCCCAGTGACACGGACTCCACACAGCACTTTGGCAGTGGGAATGGGCTTTTTCATGCTCTTATAAACCACCTCAGCACTGTGGTGATGCCTGAGACCAGCTGAGTAGAAATGCATTTGGCTGTTGACAGGGTGACCTGAAGGGGCACAGCACAGCAAGTGTATTCCACTACCTAAGCCCACGGCCGAGGCCTCTCATGTTCCATTTAGGCACTGCCATATAAACGCACCCATCATTTGACTATCATTTGTGTGTGTGTGTGTGTGTGTGTGTGTGTGTGTGTGTGTGTGTGTGTGTGTGCATACTGTGTGAAGAAGCCAAGGGGTCAACACAGGGGTCATCCTCAATTGCTCTCTACCTCATTTTTTGAGACAGGAGCTCTCTGGTTCATCAAGACTGGCTGACTATAGTGAGTCGTAGGCATCCTGGTCTCTGTCTCCCTGGCACTGGGATGCCAGGCCTGTGGGGCTACCTGTGCCCAACTTTTTATATATGGGGCCCTCATTTCACCCACTGAGCTATATTTCCAGCCCTGGAAAAACCTTCATCCTATCTGCCACTCTTCAAATTTTTAGAAACCACACACACACACACACACAAAAAAAACATCTTGAGGGATATATAATCACTTTATTTTCCTTTCCCCACCCCAAATGTACCATCAAAGCCATTCCAGCATGTAATATTCCTATGACTCCTTGCACATCTCACTCCAGAAACAATTATTTCAGTAATGAGATGAAGCTTATCCCATCAGCATAGCAATGTGTCTCAAAAACAGGTTTCATATTCCTGTAACCCTGCCTATCCCCCAAACCCAAAACCCCTTCAGTCCAGAGCTACCGGAAGTGGCTGACTCACCATACCCCAACACAGAAAGAGCTCCCACACAAGCAGAGGGGTTAGACTTCAGAAACAGGCAACCTCTTTATTTATACAGATTTAAGAATACAGAAGAAAAGCCCCCTTTGTTAGTGCCTGACCTCCACCCCAAGTTACTGCATACCAAGCGGCTACAAATAATGAGAACCAACTGACTGCAAGTCCCACAGTGCATGCAACTTAAAACGTCTCTATGGCACACTGTCAGTCCCAAGGCTCTGAGTGGAGGGCCCTATGGAGCCACCGTGTTGCCAGCTGGGTCTGCCGTGCTGCTGGGATTTGGGGGTGCGGCTGCTTTGGCTTCTAGCTGTTGGCTTTCAGTTTGTGGGTCTTCGTTCTCGGGATCTTTCTTACCCTTGTCTGCTGCCACGGCTCCCATGCCCATGATTTCCTGCAGTGGCTGCTCCGACTCCAGGTTGCTGGGCTGCAGTTCATAGACTTGCACTTGACCCGGGACGTCAATTGCTTTCTGCTCGAGTTTTTCCAAGATGGTCTGAACCTTCCTGACGCCGTCTCTCCTGGCCTGACGCACATCAGCTCGTCCCTCCGGGTCTACGGAATCCAGGGCCAGTAGCTCTTTGGTCAAATACTCTTCAATCATCAGGTACTTTTTATCAGTCTTCTTGCCTTCAAAGTTGTCCACAGCCTGCTCCAGCCCTTTCACCTTCTCCAGGATGGCTTCCACTTTCAGCACACCTGGATGTTTCGGAGCTTCAGCTTCCCCTGACTTGGGGGGTGCAGCATCTGCAGGGGCAGGGCTCGGGGCAGCCTTTTGTTCTGAAGCCGCAGCTACATTCTTGGGGGAAGAAGGGACAGGTGAAGGGGCAGGGCTCGGGGAAGAACAAGGAATTGGGGCAGAGGAGACCTTCACTTCTACTTTCTCAGCAGGAGGAGGTGGCTTCTGGGAAACGGGCTTCGCGTCGGCCTCTTTGCGGATGACTTGAATAGGGATGTGTCCAGCAGGGAGATCTGGTCCAGTTGGGCCTGGCTTGCTTTCTGGTTTGTTTTCAGGTTGGATGACAGGTGGAGGCTCTCGATGGGTCATGGGCTGCTGAGAAAAGAGGACACTGACGTTTAATTAGCTGTCTAAAGCATTACTTTATAGCTAATAGTAAACAGTGAGAAAACTGGAAATAACTTTTTTATTGGCTGTGTGCAGGCACTTGTGCTGAGGTGTGCAGGCGGGTCTCAGAGGATCACTTTCTAGCCTTCCACCTTTCCGTGGGCTCTATGAACTGAACTCAGACTGGCAGGCTTGCAAAGCAAGTTCTTTATTCACACCGAGCCTAGAAAACGGCATTCGTTCATTAAAGATTTGTTTCTTTTTCTTTTTTGCCCACGTGCCCATAAAAGATTTTTTAAAATGTATTTTTATTTCTGTATATGTGATCTGTATGCACGTCATGTGTCCTTGAAGGCCTGAAAAGGGAGTCAAATCTCCCAGACCTGGAGTTACAGACAGTGGTGGGGTGGGGCGGGTGGAGGGGAGGGGAAGAGGCACCCCATACAGGTGCTGGAAACCAAACTTAATCAAGTGTCCTTAAGAACTAAGCCATCTCTCAATGTCCATTACAAGATTAGCCAAGCCGAAATACAAACTGGGTGTTGATCATGTATGTGACTAAATTATTTGCGAAGCCTCCAATAACCGGCTGTTTCCTGGAGGTGATAGTCTTGTGGGCAAGGAAAAGCAAGTGAAACAGCGCGCTGTCTGCTCAGTGGGGTTTGCTCAGAGCACTCTTTGAGTGACTCCAACTCAGCCCTTAGTCAGAGACACTGCCTAGGATCCTGCTGTTCCAAAGTCTCAGCTCACAGGTGACCTTTCAAGGTGACTTACAAAAGCCTAGTGGCTTCTGCTCAGACCAGTTTCATGTTTGCTTGTTTTGTCATGCTTGTTTGTTTGTTTAAATAAGGAAGATGCTCAATGGGGCTGGAGAGATGGCTCAGTGGTTAAGAGCACACTGCCTGCTCTTCCAAAGGACCCGGGTTCAATTCCCAGCACCCACATGGCAGCTCACAACTGTCTGTAACTCTAAGATCTGACACCCTCACACCAACACACATAAATTAAAATTAAATAAATAAAATTAAAAAAAAAAAAAAAAAAAAGGAAGATGCTCAAAACAGTTAACCCTGGACCACTTGGCCCCGGCATACTGATGCTCTGCTGTGATACGCTTACACTGATGTCTGGCTGCACAGCCCTTCTGGGGACTAGAGGTCATGGTAATATTTTAAAATATGAACTGTGCTCCACATGGAAACCAAGTAGGGCTCTTGTAGCATCTACACAAATACCTGGACTCTAAAAGCCTTGCATGCCCCAGTTCCAACAATGGGAGGAACTGTTGCACAATATTCTCTCTCCCTCCCTCCCTCCCCCTCCCTCCCCCTCTCTCAGCGATCTGCCTGCCTCTGCCTCCCGAGTGCTGGGATTAAAGGCATGCACCGCTCCCACCCGGCTTTGTTGCACAATTCTCATACCAAGTAAAAGTATTAATTATACTTCAAACTTCAGATAAGTTAAGTCCATGAAAACCCTAAAAACAGCTCTTTGAATAAGATATAAACAAAAAGTTGACCAAGATTAAGGTCCACAGAGGTCACACCAGGATTGAATGTTCCCTCACTGACTGGAAAACAGGGGGCAAGGCCTGAAGAAAATCCTCACTAGAAATGGGCGCTCTCCCCTGGGATTACTAAATCCAAGTATGGATCCTGCGTGGCATGGCTGTCTCTCCCTGGCAAGCTCCTTTCCCACCACACGCCTTGTGCCCACCACCAGGGCCGCCCCCCCCCCTCGCCACGCCTCCACGCGGCCATCCCACTGTGGGTTTGGAAAGCAGTAGAAGGTTGTGTAAGGATTAACCACTCAGGAAAGGGTGTCTCGTACTCTTCAGAAATGTCAAGGTCACTGACAGAAGCATCGAGAGGCCGGGGAACAGTGCTAGAGACTAAAGAGAAGTAACGTCTAAAGTCAGTGTTGGCAATCCCGGATCAGATCCCCAAACTGGGACAGTGCTGGGAAGGAAATCTGAAAGTGGATGGTATCCTGGCCAATGCTATTGGAAGAACATTACATTTCCGGAATCAGGCCATTCTGCTGTGGTTGCGACTCTTAGGAAAATCTTTGCTGAAGTATTCAGGAGCAAAAGGGCATGGCATTTGCAAGTAATTCTCATGCAGTTAAAATAAGTAGGTGATACGGAGAGGAGCAAGACAGAAAACGAAAGCAGCAGGCATTAACGGGGGCGCGAGGGGGAGCACTGGGAAAGTAATTCAGTTGGTAGTGGTTGACTAGTGTGTAAAAAGCCTTGGGTTTGATACTAGCATCATAGGAACCCAACACATAGTACATCCTGTGACGCCGGCACTAGGGACACAGAAGCAGGAGGATCAGAAGTTCCAATACACAGCAGACATCCTCAGAGACACAGCAAGTGAGAGACCATCTCAGCAAAGCAGCAAAGCAAAACAGAGAACAGGCGAAAGGCACATGCGACTTTTTTGTATGAGTCTTACAGCTCTTCAGAAAGGTTGAAATTGTTTCCAAATAAACTACTGAGCTAGAGAGATGGCACAGTAGTTAAGAGTACCGGCTACTCTTCCAGAGGTCCTGAGTTCAATTCCCAGTAACTACATGGTGGCTAACAACCATCTGTAAGGCATGAAGACAGGGCACTCATATATATTTTTTTTTAAAAAAAGAGCTAAAGACAGTGCATGGGAGAAGACTCAGCAGGCCAAACACCTGCTGCAAGCATGTGAGGACCAGCATTTGGACCCCCAGAGCCCACATAACATCTAGATGGGTGTGGTGGCCCACCTGTAATCCCAGCACTCAGGAAGTAGAGATAAGATATCCCCCAAAGCAGAGCATGGTGGCGCATGCCTTTAATCCCAACACTCTGGAGGCAGAGGCAGGCAGATCACTGTGGGTTCGAGGCCAGCCTGGTCTACAAAGAGAGTCCAGGATAGCCAAGGCTACACAGAGAAACCCTGTCCTGGGGTGGGGGTGGGGAAGATATCCCCAAAGCAAGCTAGCTAGCTGACTAGTTGCATTGGCAAGCTCTGGGCTCAAGTGAGTGACCCTGCCTCAATATAAAAGGTGGAGCATGAGCAAGGAAAACTCAAGTCAACCATAAGCCTTCACAAGGATGTGCACATACATACACAAAATATGTATCACATACATGTATGCATGCACACCACACACATGTGAACACAAACAAAAAGATGAGGGTTGTCTGTTTCAGGGACTTAGATAACCTCACTGTTTGGAGGGGAAAGTCGTTCCATGCTTGCTCATAAAGAGACTTCATTTTTAAAACTGCGATAAGGAACAATTGAGCTGCTCGTGTTACAGCCAGGAGTCCAAGGACACTGAGTGTCCTGCCTCTAAGCTTCAGGCTGTTCAGTCTCAATGACATCTCTCCCCAGCTTCCACTAGGATGGCTTTCCACTACTGTCCACCAACGCACAAGGGCCACATTTCCCCACTATAAAGGGAGGGGACTGTCTCAGATGTGGTTCCTGACTGTCAGGCTCAGAGCTTTAAGAGATAAGAGGGCCATTTGGTTTGCACATGATAATAAGTCACCAAACCCTAAGGAACTCATGGAAGGCGTGGAGAGAAATGAGCTGCCTTCAGGGAAGAGACTAGCTGAGCCAAGCCCTTGGAGGGTTGGGGGATAAGGGACTGCACTGGTATTTTATAAAACAGGTCTAGCCTGTGGAAACACCCAGAGGATTAAGAGAATGGCTTGTAGGTGAGAGAGGGGAAACTACCTCTTAAACTGGAGCCCACACTGTGGTTGGAGCGTGAGTGGGGTCACAGGGAGACCAGGAAAGGGGTGGTAAGCACCAAGGGACACGGCCACAGGGGATGACAACACTGAGTGACAGCATTACCAAACTCTCTCCTCTCCCCCTAGAGCGGCTGCAACGGGAAGCAACCAGCCCCTGTCCCACATTCTCATCAGGGACCAGCAAGTTCTAGAATTCTGCTTTGTCTCAGTTGTGCCTTTGCTGACTGGACAGGGCTGTGAGGGAGGAATCGCAGGGCACCTGTAGAACTCCTCAGCCTGAGTCAGCCAGTCTCTATTTCTGTTGACCAACTCCATACCTGAGGTCTGTCAACCACGGTGTGCACACGGATGGGTGACGGGGAGTGAACCGGTGTGCCGCTTCTGGCTGGAGAGCCTTCCCGGCTGGATGCCCCTCTGACCGGTGACCTGAATGGAGATGCTGCCCGAAGCGGCCGGGGCTCCCAGTCATCCCCCTGGATCTTGTGGTACACAGGCTGGTGGGTCTGGTATTCACCCTGTTGAGCTGGGTAGTGGGTCTTCTGGGCTTGGTGGAAGGAGGGCTGGGCTGCCGGGCGGGTGATGGTTTGCTCATGGATCACGGGGATGGGTATGTAGCCCCGGGGGAGCTGGTGGCTACCCAGACCGCTCCTGCCAGAGGAGGGCAGGCTAGCCGAGGAGGACGAGGATGAGCAGTCAGAGGCAGCTGGAGACTGAGACCGCTGCAAGAGACAAAGGGCAAAGGCGTGGTGCCATGAACGACCCTCCCGTCCTGGCAGCGAGGCGCTCCAAATTTCCACCAGGCACTCTCGGCCAAGCACAGCTCATTTCCCAAAGCACTCCAGCAATAAACATTTCCATTCCCGAAATGAGGGTAAGGGCCGTGCGTCCCTCTGTGCTGCCCAGGATGTGGCTCACCTGCCTAGCATGCATAAGGCTAGCCTGTTTGCCCACCTCACAGGGTTGCTTTGAGGGTGAACTGAGTGCCTGCCACATGCCCTGGCAGGAGCTGCGTGCACAGGAAGGGTGTGGTCCGCTGTGTTCGCTGTTACTGAATGTCTCCTTATTTCCTCTTAACCTCTTATTGGAGAGTTCAGTGGAGCATCTAGGAGTTGCCTATGTCTGGCTGCAGGCCAGGGCCCTTTCTCTCTCTCTCTCTCTCTTTTCTTCTCGAGACAGGGTTTCTCTGTATAGCCTTGACTGTCCTGGACTCACACTGTAGACCAGGCTGGCCTCGAACTCACAGAGATCCACCTGCCTCTGCCTCCCGAGTGCTGGGATTAAAGGCGTGCGCCACCACCGCCCGGCTCCCTTTCTCTTCTCATCTACCTTCTGGTTGGTCATCTAGAAGGTGAAGAAGATGGCTCTCCAGGAGGCTCACTACTAAAGGCCTTGTTAGCTTAAATTTTCTGAGCTCTCTGACCGATTCGTCATTTTGATGCGCTCTGCAAAAGCACCACAGGTGTAGTAGGAAATGCATCTCCCAGGAAGGAGAGAGACCTCCAGTGTCTCTCATCAGCTATGGTTTTTTTCACCCCAGGCTGGTGAAGATGAACAGATGCGGGACTTCAGAAACAATCAGGACTCCCACGCAAGGAGGAAATGAGGGTTGACGCTCAAGAACATGGCCACTGGACCCCTCCTCCTCCCCCCCCCCCCACCCCCCGAGCTGCAGGAGGATGAAGGAGGTTGAGCTACTTAGGAACCCTACCAGCTCTACCGGCCGCAGTCTCAGCTCAGAAGCAAGTGAGCGTTCACCAGTAATAAACCTCGCAGTGCGAAGCTTCAGGGCTCACGTCTAAAGCTGCTGCCCTTCTGACTTGGCGCTGGAATCCTCTCCGTGGCACACTCTGAAGACAGAGATGCCGTCCTGACTTCCATCCCCAGCACACGCCCACCCAAATGGTTGATGTGTATCCAAAAGGCATAACGAGAAGAACCCAGAGCTTGGGGACACTGAGCTAGGAGGCTGGGCAGTCGTTCCCAGCTGTACTGCCTCAGTCTACCTCTATGCGTTTCCACCATGGAGCTACCATCTTGGCGCCAAGTCTTTTACTACAAAAGCAAGCCACAGGATGCCCAGCAACCTGAAAAAAGACAGGCGTAAGATTCGGGAGGCCACGTGAGGCTGTCAAACTGCCTCTGCAACCACTGATGCTGCAGGCCGGGCCCTGAGCCGTGTAGACTGCCTGGTAGGGATGTGGCCCAGCTCAAAACAGGCCTCTTCTTACCTCAGGTCCATGGGCAGCTGGGGGCTGAGCTGCTCCGGCTGCCGGCGCCTGTCCACATTGTTTATCTGGCTGGGTGGCTTCTGTCATGCCTCCACGCAAAGGAGACTGAGACCTCTGCGGAGCAGCCGTCGCAGCCTCGGTTCGAAACCGCTGCACCCCAGGCTGGGAGTAGGCGTGGAAAAGGTGTGGCTGCCGGTTTTCGGAGCCTTCATGGAGGACAGGGATGGGAATGTAGCCTGGTCGGAGCTGGGGGTATATGGGGTGGCCTTCCCTAGCGGGCAGCAGCCTGGAGCCTTCACGGGCAGGGCCATTGGCAGAGGATGCAGTTTCCTAAAATAAAGTAAGGAGGAACAAAGATTGGTTAGAAACAGGACAGAGAGGCCCCTACGGGGAGGGTGGTGCTGCGGGGCTCTGATCTTCAGGAGGGATTTGGGCATCACAGTTCAGCCAGGTGAGCTGAGCACAGGAGGCCAGACCACTTTCCTGCCTGTGTTCTCTCCAGATGCTCAGAATCTACAGTGTCATCAACAGTCCAAAGACTTGTGGGTCCTGGGAAGGGTGGCGCATGCCTTTAATCTCAGAACATAAGAGGCAGAAGGTGGCAGATCTCTGTGACTTTGAGGCCATCCTAGTCTATAAGATGAGTTCCAGGCTAGCCAGGGCTGTATAATAAAACCTGTCTCTTTTTTTCTTTGGTTTTTTGAAACAGGGTCTCTCTGTGTTAGCTTTGGCTGTCCTGGACTCACTTTGTAGACCAGGCTGGCCTCGAACTCACAGCGATCCGGCTGCCTCTGCCTCCCAAGTGCTGGGATTAAAGGTGTGTGCCACCACGCCCGGCATAAAACCTGTCTCAAGAGGTGCATCTGGAAGTCAAATTATCCATCTGAAGCATAAGAGAGGTCTGGGTTTCCCACAGTGGTGAGACAGGTTTCCTTCTGAGTGACAAGCGGCAAGGGCAGCAGAAGCAGAGAGCTGACCCTGCACATCCTCACAGGCCAAAGCCGGGTGACCCCAGGAGACTCAGCTCCAACCACTGAATAGCAGCAAACTTCTCAATTTCTGGTCAAGTGCTCACATCTCCCATCACCCAGTTTGTATCTGATCCAAAGACAGAACTTGGAAATCCTTCTGGAGAAGGGTGTGCATGTGTGCGTGTGTTGTATGTGTTGTGTTATGTGTGTGTGTTGTGTTGCGTGTGGCGCATGCGCGCTGTGTGTTTAAGGAGCTTGCTTCTTGGACATATTTTTAGAACAAGCTGCAAGAAAGGGTGATACATAGGAACGCAGAAGTGGAGCAAGAAGAGGACAAAACCCGGCGCTTAACCGTGCCAGGCTTACAAGGCCAACTCACAGGAGTCTCTGCCTGGCTGAACTTTATAGCAAGGCTACTGGGCTTTCTCCTAGGCCCATCTCTGCATTTCCGTGTAAAAGCCATTTACTGCAGGAAGAACAGCTAAGCCGTGTCAACCAGAAGCCCCTTACCTTCTTAGCCCATCATGGGATCCCTGAGCCAGTTCCCAGCTCTACCCCACCTCCAGTCCTCCCTAGCAGATATCAATCACCCTCGGCTGTAAGCATCCTGTTAGGTCAATTTGGTTGGAATCCCTGTGGCCTTTGATCAACTGTCTCCTTTGAGGACTTGGCTATCCACATGTCCCGCCCTGTGCTTTGTCTGTTTGTCTGTGCCCAACAAGGGAGCTGAGCTCGTCTCTCCCCACAGCAATAGCACGGTCTAGCTCAGCCTTCCCTATAAACTTTTCCTTGCCGTGCTCTTTTAAGGAAGTTCCATGGAACATTTGCCCCTTCAATACAGCTGTTAGAATTCTGCTTCGGTCTACCTACCTGTGATGTCATTGCTTACCTGCCGTGGGGTCGTGATCCTGCCCTTGCACCCCCTTCTTCCTCTTCCTCTCTCCCCCCCTTCCTCTGTCTCTGTCTCACTCTCCCTCTCTCTCTCTGGGGTACTCCTTCCCCCCTTTCCTTCTCCCCCCATGTTCACTTAATAAACCTCATATAACATAATATCTGCTGCCTAGTATCTCTAATTACATTATCTTATCTTACTGCCATATATATATATATATATATATATATATATATATATATTAATTATAAAAAACAGTAAGCCCTGTTTCGGCCGAGAACAGTTGGGGGTCCTTGTAGTGTCCTCTCACAAAGTTGTTCCTTTAGAGGCCTGGCTATTTTGGGACCCTTGAGGAGGCCAAGTTCCAGATGTACCTCAGGGAAGATCTTATTTCAGACACTGAGGCCGGCAAACCACTCACTGGGCGATGATATCTCTCTCTAACCAGAAGCTGTGCAACTCCTTCCCCAACTGTCTCCTGAGCAGGAGAGTCCTCCCACAGATGAGGGCAAGTGTGCTGCGTCACTTGGACATATCCAAATAGGTCAGTATTTAGGAGGGTACGCTTTCCTCAGCGAGGTAGGACTCCGAATGGCAAGCAAATGTCAAAAGCCAGGAAATCTGTGAGCTCAGGGTGCAATTTCTATAGCGGCAGAACTAGGCAAACTTTAAAGACACACGCTGAGGGTTGCCCTGCATTTTTCAGTGAAAAGATGGTTAATTCCGCAACGCTTTATATTTATATACAGGTCTGGATGCCAGGTGGCTGGCCCTGGAAGGTGGCACGGGTTAGGCTCATGCGCTGCCTTCCCTCCTGCTGACACCTTGCCCCGGGAGGGCCTCCACAATGCAGAAAAGGCAAGGGTGTCACTGTGTCCTTGGGGAGAGGGGCAGACAGGCACTTGGTACTCTCAGATTAGAATACCCACGTGCTCAGGACATCAGCATTAGTTTAGCCTGCTTAACTCTCGGGTCACCCAAGAGCTGGGAGGAGATCCAGGCCTCACAGAGAGAGCCTAATTCTTGCCAGGAGGCACGCACCATAGGGAACTGGCAAGGGACAACAAGGAATCCTGTTATAACATATTTTTCCAGGCAAAGCGTCTGTCTACTCTCGGGGATCCTTCTTTCCAGCTGAAATCAGATTTTTGCATAGTCCTGTCATGTGTTTTTTGGGGGGACTTCCTGGGGCTTACTGTTTCTTCTGGCCAAGAACAGAACCTCCACTGCCTTCCCCTTGGACCTAGGCACCTAGCAAGCCTGAGCTAGCCTCATCTACAACTTCCAGTGAACATCAAGGCAGCACTCAGGCCCCCGGGGGTCTTGTTGGTCATCAAACCAAGAAGATAGAAACAAGGAGTTTATAATAAAGGCCTGGGGGTGTAGCTCATTTGGAAGGCTGCTGGGCCAGTATGCAAGGAGATGCTTGGTTCAACCCTAAGCATCATATAAAACCAGGCTTGGGGTGCACGTCTATAACCCCAGCACTTGGGAGGTAGAGGCAGGAGGGTCACAAGTTCAAGGTTATCTCCAGCTACACATTGGATTTGAGGTCAGCCTGGGCTGCATAAGACCCTGGTTCAAAAACTAGACAAGTTAACGCATGAAAGAAACAGGAAACACTTTTACCTGAAAAGCAGAGGTGGCTGAGGTATAAGGGGAATGCGAGGCTTTGCCACAGTGGAGGCTAGCCTAGCTAGGATCCGAGCTCATTTTTACCACCATTAGTTAACAGTGAGTATGAGTAATTCCCTTACCCCTGTACGTCTTCATTTCCCTTTCTATAAAAGAAAAGGGGCAAGGCCGGGCGGTGGTGGCGCACGCCTTTAATCCCAGCACTAGGGAGGCAGAGGCAGGTGGATCGCTGTGAGTTCGAGGCCAGCCTGGTCTACAAAGTGAGTCCAGGACAGCCAGGGATACACAGAGAGCCCTGTCTCAGAAAAACCAAAAAATAAAATAAAATAAAATAAAATAAATAAATAAATAAAAATAAAAAAGAAAAGGGGCCACAAACACCCAACAGAACTATGGTGAGATTGTGTCAGGGCCTCACATGTAGCCCAGGCTAGCCTCAAACTTCTGATCCTCTTGATTGCGCCACCAAGGTACAAGGATTATAGGTGTGACTCCAGGCCTGGCTTTCTGATTATTATTATTTTTTTAATTTAAAATATGTTTTAGTGTTTGTTTTCCTTGCGTGAATGTGTACCGTGTGTACCCAGTACCCTCAGAGGCCAGAGGAGAGCTCTGGATCCCAGAGACCGAAGATACAAATAGTCGTGGGCTGCCGTGTGCATGCCGGAAGTCAGTCACTAGCCTCTGGAAGAGCAGCCATCTTTTCAGGCCTGAGGTTTTGGTTTTTTGCTTTCTGGAGACAGGGTTGAATATGTGGGAGGCCTGAAGAGAGCATCAGATCCCCTGGAGCTGCAGTTACAAGCAGTTGTTGTAAGCTGCCCTACATAGGTGCCGGGAACTGAATGTGGGTCCTCTGAAGAAAAAGCAGCCGGTAATCCTAACTGCTGAGCAGTCTCTGCAGCCTTTGAGGCGACTGTTTCATAAGACACACTTAAGATGGATTTGCAGAAGGCCGGAACAAATCAGAGTTCCCTCCCTGAAGAGACACAAAAGACTCCAAAGCAACAAAGGAAGCCAGAGTGAAGAACAAAGCTAACTTACGGTGACAGAAATCTGCATGGTCACCTATGAAAGTGGCTTGGAAGGTTCTGGAAGGAGCCTTGAGTTAATGAAAATAGTCTCTGTATCTGAGTGGTGTATATATCTGGGGATGTATACATACCCAACCAAACGCTACACTTTTCTGCAGCCCCCTTCCTGGCCCCCGCCTGTCACAGTTCACCCATCCCACCAGCCCTATGCTCCTCCTACTCAGGCCTGATTGTGGGGGCTTTTCCTAGAGGCAGCCCCTAAATCAAAGGCACTGAAGACCTTGCATCGTAGGCAGCTCGCCTGTGGTTTGCACCTCAGCTGAAAAAGCAAAGGGAGAGGAGGACGCCCCCTCCAGCTCACCCAGAGACCTGGACAGGAGAGGCAGCACATGACCTGCGTCTTTCCAGAAGGGTTAGGTCTGGGTCCAGGGAGGAAGGCACGTGGTAACCATGGTGATAACCACGAACAGATGCTAAGTTGTGGAAGAGGAGACTGGAGGTAGAGGGCTCTGAGCAGATACCTCAACAAGATAGGAGGAACCAAAAAAGGACATGTGACGGTATGGAAGAAAAGGAGAAACCAAGGTACAGCAAGACTTGCAGGAAGAAGTCAGAGATGGGTGAGGAGTAAGAGCACGCAGGGCGGGGATGGGAGGAGGCCATGATGGGGAAGAGAAATGAACAGAGGTAGGAAGCCCTCCATGGCCGAAAGGACATGAAGAAAAGTGGGAGCCTCCACCAAGACTCTAGTCTTGAGGTTGGAGTCAACAAAAAAATGGCGCTGCTGGCTAGCCCCAGCTGATGCCATTTAGGCAAGCCTAGCTTGGGGCTGCTTTTCTGTCTGGTCCTGAGGTTCTTGGATCTGTGTGAATTAGTCATTGACATAGGCCATCTGATGGAAACCCACCATCACCAAGGGTGTGGAGCCCAAGAAGTTCTCAGCCCCCCTTTATCTCTGTTGGGTTTTGTTTGGAAAGAAATATTTTCGAAAGCCAACTGACTTCACAGAATAGGTCAGTAATACATTCACTTCAACAGTAATTTGAGCCATAATACATAGCAAGGTCTGCACTGGAGTGCCTTCCTTGGTTTTTGTGTGTGTGTGTGTGTGTGTGTGTGTGGGCGCTTGTGCTCACATGTGCGTGAATGAACAAAAAAAAGTGTAAGACTTGTAATTTCTCTTGAATACTATTTAAACTTTTCTCTTTAGTTGGCGCAGAAGTATTCTCAAGTTCCGCTCACGTGCAAAGGAAGCCTCTTGGTCACAGCAGAGCATCTTTCAGGTGAGCCTCACCACGTCTACCATCCTGCCTCCAATGGGGACCCAGGAATCTTCTCCACCTGGGTTGGGGGAATTGGTGCTGTCATCACACGACAAGGACCGGGCACAAGCCAGTCACCAAGCAAAAGCCTGTGGAGCCCCGGTTCCAGCCCCCCC
>OU015757.1:8903035-8921531 GCA_907169655.1 Acomys percivali | reverse complement strand
CCCCCCCCCCCCCCCCCCCCCCCCCCCGTTCCTGGTCACCTCCCTGTAGCCCAGGGAGATAGCCTTATCTTTGGCTGAAGACAGAGATACAAAACCTAATTACGGAATGAGGGCCTCAGGGTCTGACTTCCACTTCTTATCTGACTACATTAGCTTATAAACAAATGTGTTAGTTTTACCGGTGTTTGCATATGACATTAAAATCCTGAGGCTATCTGAGGGCACCAAACAACTCCATGAGATGGCCGGAATACAAATCAGGAAGAAAAAAAAAAACTAAATGAGCCAAAATGTGCCCTTCTGGGCACAAGACTTTATTATTAGAGAAAGCCGGAAGACAGGCTGAGCTAGGGGAGTGTTGGGTTTCTCTACACGTCTGCAGTAAGTGAAAAATTACTGGCAAGAAGACTGCACTTGGCCTGCCCACCCCTGCCCCACCCATGTGGTACATGGGCAGCCCACACACCCTCCTTAGACCTTGGTTTTCTTAGCTATAAAATTCAGAGGTGGCCCAATATTATTTTACAAAGTATTAGTTCTCAGACTGTAGGAAACAATGGAGCACCCAGGGGGAACACACACACACACACACACACACACACACACACACACACACACACACGCATGTATGTATATATGTATGTATGTATACATATGTGTGTGTAAACATGATGAAGGCTTTATGTCCATCCCAAACAAGCCTTATTCAACTGGGGCGAGAGGCCTAGGGAGTGGGTATGATGAAGTAAGGATACCTCAGGTTATGCACCAGAACTCATACTACCCCCAAAGTTTTATATCCCAAATTAAGACAAGGCCAAGGCCTGCCCCCAGCCTCATATCTTGGAAACAGGGAGGAGAGAAGAGCTCTTGGGTACATGCTCAGCAGACCATTAGCTGCCCTTCTCATTCTCACAAGACAGCATGAAGAGTCAGTTCCCTCTACACTGAGTAGGTGGCCCTCTGAATCCTAGAAATGAGCCCCAATCTTGACTCTTAATAAAGTGGGCTTGATGCCTACAAACCACAGTTCCCATTGCTGTGGTGACAGCAGCAGTGGCAGCAACAAATGCTCCCGACTCGAGCCCTGGAGTTTTAAGTAGAACACCAATTCTATTAACTAGGTTTTTAGGCCAGAAGAGCTCTCACCCAGGTCAGCTGTTGAGTTTTACTAACAATACTTCAAAACATCTAACACCAATGAGAAAGGCAGAGGCTTGAAAGAGAGACTGTGGAACTCCCGGTGCAGCCGGGACCTGGGCAGAAAAAGAGGCAGCTTGGCTCACCTCTATCAGGCAGGGGACATACGACAAAACTTCACCTCTGCAGACATCTGAGCTTCAATGACACATCACACGGCCTTTTGTTTGGTCCAATAGGTCGCATGAATTACTTATTATCAATGTGATACATATGCAGTCACGCATGCCCACAGCCAGGCTCAAAATTCTTAGTCCCCCCCTGAGTTGTTACATTGGCCTTCTACTGTTTCTGGAAGGCTTGAGAGATTCTCGGCAAATTCAGTGTAAGAAGCCAGACCCAGCCGGGCGTGGTGGCGCACGCCTTTAATCCCAGCACTCGGGAGGCAGAGGCAGGCGGATTGATGTGAGTTCAAGGACAGCCTGGTCTACAAAGCAAGTCCAGGACAGCCAAGGCTACACAGAGAAACCCTGTCTTGAAAACAAAAAACAAAAAACAAAAAAGAAGCCGGACCCACATGCCACTCAAGTCCCTTCAGAAGAGACGGACGGCTCAGGGCTTAGAGTGCTAGCACTGACATGGTGTGTCTCACAATAGCCTGTAACTCTAGCTCCAAGGGATCCAAAGTCTTCTTATGGCCCCTGCAAGAGACTGTACTCACATGCACAAACTTTTGCAAGCAACGCTTACATAGTTAAAAAAAAAATAATTATGAATCAATCTTAAAAAAAAAAAAAGACAGGTCTGTGTTGGCCACAAAACTGAGTCACAGGTCACCATGAGTCACAAGTGATCACAGGCCTGCTCTACTATGTCAGTTATTCAAATAAAAACATTTTTATTCTAGGACTATTGTAGTGCTAGTCTTTGCAGCTGTGTCCAAATCAACAGGAACCAGTGGGCAGGAGCCCTGGCTTGTAAGCTGCCATCCTGGCTTTCACCCTTTCCCTGCGGCTCATCGTCAACCTCGGACAGAACTTGCTACAATGGTCTCAGCTTCCCAGGCGTAAAAATTCCCTTTCCTGCCACGGGGTGGGGGGAGGTGGGGAGGGGTGGGAGGTGGGGAGGAGTGGGAGGTGGGGAGGGGTGGGAGGTGGGGAGGGGTGGGAGGAGGGGGGTGGGTGGGTGGCCTCACGGGTTTTGTTGTTGTTTTGTTTTAAATAGGTTCTCACATAGTTCAGTTTGGCTTTGAATTTGCTATGTACCTGACGATGGTCTTGAACTCCTCCTGCCTCTTATCTCCCAAGCATAAGGATTACAGGCATGTGCCACTTCCACTGTTTTGAAAGACGTAAGTGCAATAGGGCATGAGAAAGTATTTGTGAACACCGAGCTACTCCCTGCCCTACACAGACATGTGCCTTCATCCCAGTGACTGATGGACCAAGAGACTGGGCCTATCATTGCAAAACACAGTTCCCTGGTGGCTCTTACCAGATTGGTAAGGAGTCTGTTAGAGTTAGAAGCCTTTCCTTTCTTGTCTCAGTCTTAAGTGTTGGCATAGAAACAGCTTCACAAACCTGCCTCCAGGCTGCTTGGCGCCCTCTGATGTCATCACCTGCCACCACCACCAGGGGCACAGGATATAAAAGGACAAAACCACCTTTCTCTCTCTCTCTCTCTCTCTCTCTCTCTCTCTCTCTCTCTCTCTCTCTCTCTCTGCCTATCTCTCTGTCTCTCCTCCTGGGGCATCCCTTCCCCTCTCCCCTCTCCTCTAAATAAATCTCTCCATATTTATATTGGCCATATGCCATCTCATTTTTAATCATAACATTAAGAGACTAGTTAGCAAGAATGCCACTATCTATACCGAGAACTAACCTGGAAGCAAACAGGACCAAATTAGTACCCTAAAAGCCTGAGCACGCAAATGCATGGAATGAAGCTCCCTCACACATCCAGAGATGGAGGCGGAGGAAAGCCAGGCCAGGGTAGGCAAAGAGCATCTGCTGGCATCGCCTTAACATCCTCACCGCATCCCTCAGAGGAGCCCACACACAGTCTGGGACGAATAACCAGCAGCAGCTGCTGGGTATTTCCCAGGCTGGAGGGAGTGCTGGGGACCCATCACCACCACCCACAACCCCATCCTTCCCCACCCCCCACCCGGCCTCCCAGCTTTCCCATGCCCTGACCCCCTCCTCTAGTATTCAGCCTGACTGATACATTGGGATGGACCTCACGTCACAGGGAAGCTGGCACACACATACGTGGAGAAGCCCAGCCAAGAAACACTGGGCTCCTAACCTCACAACTTCAGAGGGGGAGAAAATCAAGTACCTGCTTCCTCTTAGGGAAAAGAAAGACTGCTTGCTTTAATCAATGCAGATGGAAAAGTACCTGAATCTCCACTCTGGGCAGCAAAACTGATCAGAAGAGATGGGGTGGGGGTGGGGGCTCCTTTTTGCCCGGGGCATTTCCACAGTCCTCCCAAGGTCTTATTCCAGACAAAAGGTAAACTCGATGGTATGGTGCCCCCCCTCCCCCCTTCCCCCCCCAACTTCCCTCCCTCCCTGCCCGCTGCCATCAACCGGGCTCCAGGTTCTGCCTGGCATTGCTCTCAGGACTGCGGAGACAACTGAGGGACAACCTCTTCTCAAGCAATGAGTGCTAAGAGATGAAGAGTTCCACGCAGCACAATGTAGTGTCCCCTCCCCTTGTCTGTCCCTGGTGTAAACCAACAAGTCTATCTCTAGAGCAAAGGGGCTTGATGGAGGCTCCAGAAAGTGCAGCGCTTTCATCTGACCCCCCCTCCACCACCACCACCATGTTTCCAAGTTACTGAGTACCTGAACACAACCCTTCTGGGGCCCAGGAAGCCTGGGTCAGGGTTCCGAGGCCATCTGGACACCAGGCAAGGGAGAATCAGCAAAATTTCGGGCAAGCTTGTGAGGAACAAGACATCAGGCCTATCTGCTGTTGTCTGAAAGACACTGCTATATGGGAGGGTCAGCTGGATGCCTGTCTACCAAGACCGCCCCACTTCAAGGCACACATTTCCAGGAACAGATACATTGGGCTTTAGTTCAAGCTCCAGGCACTGTCGCCTTGAATTCTGTCAACCTGGTTAAGGGTGGTGCTTGCTGTGCCCACTTTAAGAAAAAAAAAAACCAGGCCTAATGGAGGGTATGTAATTTGCTTAAGGTCTCCAGAACCCACTTTTGTCTGGTGATAAGGCAGGACACATAACTCTTTGCCTGCCATTCCTGGATGCTGTGTGTTGACATTTGTGTGACCTCTCTCCAAACCCTTCATCTTCCCCAGGGAAAAAAAAAAAAAAACCACACAAGAGGAAAAGCATCTCATTTTTCCCAGGAGAGGCTCAGACCTGAAACAATTTGGGTGTTCTCCAAGTCAGGCAGAGACCGACAGCCCTGTGCTGAGTCACCGGCCCAGCCAAGGCAGGACCAGCAAGCAAAGACTTTTTGGCTTCATTCTGAGTCACCCTGGCTCAAAGACTTCACCATTACCAGGCACGGGGGTGCTATGGAGGGAGACACCCCAGCTGCACTTCACAGATGGGGGGTCTTGCTTGGATGTAAACAGCCTGACGACCTAACCTGGAAGACTAAACCATCCACCAAGGCCTTTCCTTCCACACACTCAGCTGCTTTCAAATTCTCCCACCATTTGGCTTTTAACTATGCATTCCTTCCTTATTCATTCATGATCCAAGAAAAAAAAAATTGTGAATAACCGAGAGAAAAGCCCCTACGCTTACTACTTTGGTGGATACTGAAGGAGTTCCTTTGGAACTGGAAGACCTGTTTCCTAAGAAATGCTAAGGAATTTTCCATAGGAAGTCTCAGATCGAAGGGCACAGCCCTGTGCAGGGAACTCGGGAAAACAGATGGGTTTACAGGCTTCCTCGGAGGCAGACAGGTAGCAATCTGTGGTTCTAGGTGATTGTGGATAGACAGTGAAGAATCTATATTCTATATATGGTGTCTGATCTTACTGCCAGCCACAAGAAAAAGATAATTAGACTCCTTTGCCAGGCCACCACTGCTGTGGGCACAGCTCCGGATCTGCAGCGTCTGGCTCCTGTGGGCTCCCGGCCCCTCCCTACAAGACCTGATGAAGATGCTGCGTCAGTGATGGGAACAAAACAGCTTCTCCCAACCAGTTAAGGATGGACTGACTCAGGGAGTCAGCACAGGTCTCTGAACAGAAAAGGCCATTTAGAAAGTGACTAAAGGGACAAGCTTCTGAGGGACATCTGGGAGCCCAGCAACGACACGGCTGTGCTGAGGGATTGCCAAAGGGTTTCTTTTCTTTTCTTTTTACTTTTCATTTCATGTGCATTGGTGTTTTGCCTGCATATATGTCGATGTGAGGGTGTCAGATCTTGGAGTTACAGACAGTTGTGAGCTGCCATGTGGGTGCTGGGAATTGAACCCTGGTCCTTTGGAAGAGCAGTCAGTGCTCTTAACCACTGAGCCATCTCTCCAGCCCATGCCAAAGGGTTTCTTAAGATGCACTTTGTGTTTATACTCCATTGAGGCATTGTCCTGCGCCTACAGATTCTGCTAGGCAAGGAGAGGCTGAGAAGAAACAGACTCTGCCTGAAACTCTCAATGGGGTTGTGAACCAAAAAGGCCAAGTAAGGGAGCCCACCATTTAAGAGATGCAGATGAGAACAGCGTGAAGTCTATCTAAGGCCAGGGCAGCCCGCTTCAGGTCTGAGAGGTGAGGCAAGTAAATATGCCTGACACGTCTACAGGACCAGGGGCAGGAATGTCAGGCCAGTCTTTCTTGGAGCCATAGGCAGGTACAACCCTCTGCGTCATGGAATAGTTTCCACCTCAGAGAGCTGGCTGGCGTATTTAAAGAGACAAGGTTTTTTTTTTTTTAAAGCACACATCCATATCTGGCGCACACACAGATACATACACACACACACACGTACTTGTGCCAGATGACGGACAGAGTTCAGCTTCCGTATGTGCAAAGTGAGGAGATCTGACGGCTGGCTAGGAGTCCCTGAGGTCTAAGGCAGCAGTAGATTTATGTGTGAGGCAAGGAGAGGGGGCTGGAGAACAGCATAGCCAGGGCTAACGAGGGTTCTCATCAGGGCCTGTCCGTGCTAAAGAGCCTCCAAGGCTCCTGAGAAGCCAGCCCTGTGTTCCGCTCTCTCAGCTTTGCCACACACGGCCTCTTATATATTTAAGACCACACTAAAGCCCAAAGGAAAAAAATAAAAAAATAAAAAGAACAGATCTAGATTACATATGGTTTTCCTAATTTGGGTGGAAGATACCAGAACAAAAATGTTAAATGTCGACAAACAGTAATAAACACGTGGCGTAGTTTATATAAGGAAACCGTGTGCTGTTCCAGAAACAGGGCCGGCGCTAATCAAACCTCACGGGTGGTATGAGCCTCTCTGACTCACCACCAGCCACAACGGCATCCAACAGTTGAAGCTCTCTCCAGCCTGGCTAACGTCAAATGCTACCACAGTTCTCCTGCGTAAGTTCTCTACCCTCATAAAGGGCAAATCTAGTCCACAAAACGAGGGACAAATTGTGGCCTGGGCGGTGTGCAAGCCAAACACACAGGCTGCTCTTTAGAGGGAAAAGAAAAAGACGGTCTTGGGTGAACACCCTTCTGAGGCGCGTGGCTGTGCTCCCGATCTACTCCCCCCAAACCGCTTTCCAGCCCTGACTGCGGCTTGCTGGAAAGGCCAGGGTGAGGGGAAGAGACGCTCATTTCCTGACTCTAAGAGGCGCAGTGGCCAGCGATCGATAGGGGAAGAGCAAAATGACCTCATCTTTAAGAGAACGAACAGGAGGCTCTACCGAGCCTGAAGTAGAGCAAATGGGTCTTTCCACTTCAATCATAACTCCAAACCGGTTCCAATTTCCTGTGAAAGGACGTTTCTCCCTCTCACAGAACTAAGTACAATCTGCCTAAGTGGCTGTGCGATGCTGGAAGACAGAAGGGAAGCAAGGCCCCGGGGCCTGGGGTGGAGGGTGGTCTCCTCAACACTGTCACCCTGCCACTGTGCACAAGGGTAGCCAGGTTCCGTAGGCACTCCACACCCAGAAGTCACCCCCTAGCAGTCAAGCACTGGGAGAGTGTTGGCAGGCCAGGTGTAAAGCAGGTAGCGTCTCTGGTGCCAAATGGAATCAGGGGCCAGTAGCTTTCTCCCCCCCCACCCACCCCCTGCCACCAACCCCCCACCGACACCTCTAACACCCCCAACCTCCCCTTCCCCCGCCCCTGTGGCTTTCAAAACCAACTTGGCAGACTCAAAATCGACAGGAAGCCCTCTGAACTTACTTATTCCTGAGTCTTCTTCTGGGCAATTTGATTCAACATGGGGTGGGAGTAGGTTGGGTCAAGTAACTACAATGAGTGGGGTTTTTTTTCTAATTTATTATTGTTATTTTATGTGGGAGTGTGTGTGTGTACATCAGATTCCCTGGAACTGGAGCGCGAGCCGCCTGATGTGGGTGCTGGGAAACAAGCCCAGGTCCTCTGCAAGAGCAGCAAGTGCAACTCACTGCTGAGCCACCTCTCTAGCTGCTCGGTGTCTGTTCTAAAATGCTGTCCTGAAGGGCATTCAAGATGGCTCACTGGGTAAAGGCACAACCTTTTGCCAAGCCGGAAGCCCTAGTTCCATCCAAAAATCCACGTGGTAGGCATTCCTACCGAGGTCGTTCCTGCCTATACACCATGACGTGTGTGCTGCACAAACACAAAATTAAACTGAATTTACAAAACCAAACCAAAACTCTGGAGACTGCCAGGATGATCCCCACACCCACAGAGGCGAACGGCCTAGCCGGCCAAGTAAGGGACCAGCATTCTAGGCGACCTGGCTTCTGTTTACTCATCCGGGAGAGCTGCTGCTGGGGAGGGGGTGCCAAGGAATCATGCACCTCCAGGCTCCAAAGGGGGCACTAACCTCTCCACAGAAGGGACCTCCCTGATTGGTGGACAGGCCGTGCGAGCAGAAAAAGACAGGATGGAGGCCTAGGTTGGTGGCTCACGAAGGTGTCTTGCATGAGGACATCGTCGCCTCCCACTGCAACAGGCCAAGGGACACCGAGGGTCCCTTGTTCATTGTGAAAACTAGGAGTTGCTATAACCACTTCAGAGAAAACAAAAGTCAACCCCAAGAAGACAACGTTTAAGATGGGTTCTTTTCTTTTTTTTCCGTTTTTCAAGACAGGGTTTCTCTGTGTAGCCTTGACTGTCCTGGACTCACTTTGTAGTCCAGGCTGGCCTTGAACTCACAGCGATCCGCCTGCCTCTGCCTCCCGAGTGCTGGGATTAAAGGCGTGCGCCACCACACCCAGCTAAGATGGGTTCTTTCTACGAAGGACTTAATCTTTTTTAAAATTAATTAATTAATTAATTAATTTATTTATTTTGAAGGACTTAGTCTTTACCAGCTCTGACTGTTAGCATCCAGATGCCCTCTCACATCTCTGGCTGAGTGAAGGGATCTTTATTGACTGACAGCATCTCCTAGCCAAGGTGGGGGTGCTCTTTTTGCTCCTCCCACACAGCCTTCCTCTTTCTCCTTACGCTTCAAAAAAAAAAAAAAACCCATTTCAGGGGCTAGAGAGATGGCTCCCCAGCTAAGGATGCTTTCTGTTCTCCAAAATGACCTCCTGAGTTCGATCCCCAACATTCATAAGGTGGCTCACAATCACCTAGAACTTCAGCTCCAGGGAATGCACCACCCTTTTGGTCCCTAAGGGCACCCGTACACCTGGGCATACATATATACATAAAAATAAGAAACCTAACCCACGCTCAGGCTCAAGGCAAGCACAGCCTGAAGGGTTTGGCTCCTCCGCCAAATGCTCATTTTCTTCTCGTGCTTTGGTACCATGCTGGCAAGTCTACCTCAAGCACTTACTCTGGTAAAGGAAACCCGTCTCCTGGGTTAGTCACAACCCACCATCAAAATCCAGGCTAAGTGCAGCACAGAGGTCAGCGTGTTTCAGTATCAGGGAGACTCGAGCCACTTCCAAAGCCTACACGCATGCACGCGCGGGCACACACACACACACACACACACACACACACACACACACACACACACACACACGGCCTCTTCTAACTCGCAGCCCCCCCCCCCTTGGCCCTCCCACTGCTGCTGGTGCAAGGTAGGTGACCTTCAGAAACACATGTGAACTCTTCACATTCCCTTTATACTAAAGGGACCCGACACTGTTAGGGACCTTTCAATTTTAAAATTATAATGGTGAAATGTTCAAAATTTTTCCCCCCAAGCCCCAAGACATCTGATTTAGTATTTTGCACTCTCTGTTCGGTAAGAACAATGTTGACTCTTTTTGGTTTTCTTTTTTTTTTTTTTTAACCTCATACAGATTTACAAAATCCCAGTCTAAAGCATCTACCTAGTGGCTACAGGAAGATCCCAGCGTGCTGACCGAGTGCCAACAAGTATATCCTCAGACATAATCTTCACTCCCAACGAGGGTGCCAACAGCCTGAGAGTGGGCCTATAGCTGCCGGAAGAAGTCTCAAACCTCCACACGGCAGGGCTTCTGCCTCCCACAGTCCCCTATAATGCATGGGACAGGCACACACACAATTATGCCCACCCCAAATGACAGCCCTCTTGTCCTAATAATTTCCAGGAATAAATATACAATTAATTCCTTGTAAATGTGCATGCCCAGTGAGCACTGGCTCACTGCTGGATACGAGATATGGCAATAGTCGTAAGGAAAAGAGTTTGTCTGGTATTTTCAAGGCCCTGGGTTCAATCTCCAGTACCGTATGCATAAAAAAGTAGAATTTTCTACAATAATGATTTATAAAATATTTTTAATTTGGTGGGTTTTTGAAAATTCCAAATAACAGACCAGCATTTTAATGTTTTTGTTTTTTATTTTTCCAGACAGCAGTAAGTTAGAGTTGTTCTTCTTCATTTGTTTGTTTGTTTGTTTGTGTGAGGCAAGGTTTCTCTGTAGACCGGGCTGGCCTTTAACTCAGGGATCTTCCTGCCTCTGCCTCCCAGTGCTGGGATTAAAGGTCTATGTACCACCATGCCAGGCCTAGTCAGTCTTTTTTAAAGTGTACTTATTTTACTAAATTTTTAATTTTGAAAAGATCAAACATACATAAATTATTACTGATCAGTATGCTAAGTATGACTTTTGTTAATTTTATTTTAAAAGATCCTACCTAGCCAGGCAGTGGTGGGGAATGCCTTTAATCCCAGTATTGGGGAGGCAGGGACAGTAGTATTTCTGTGAGTTTGAGGCCAGCCTGGTCTACAGAGTGAGTCCAGGACAGCCAAGGCTACACAGAGAAACCCTGTCTCGAAAAACCAAAGTGGGAGGGGGGAAGATCCTACTTAGATTTTAAGCTCTTCGTTCAAAATTTAATTGATTGGTTTTTGGTTTGGTTTGGTTTGGTTTTTTAAAAGACAGGGTCAAGCTGGGCGTGGTGGCGCACAGCACCCGGGAGGCAGAGGTGGGCGGATCGCTGTGAGTTCGAGGCCAGCCTGGTCTACAAAGTGAATCCAGGACAGCCAAGGCTACACAGAGAAACCCTGTCTCGAAAAACAAAAAAATTTAAAAAAACTAAAAAAATAAAATCAAATAAAAGACAGGGTCTTATTTTGCAATACAGGCTGCCTTCATTCCAAATTTAATTACTTATTAGTTTTGGGGGCAGACTCTGGTTATGTAGTCCATGCTAGCTTTGAACTCAAGATCCTCCCACCTCAGGCTCCTGGGTGCTGGGATGACAGGCCTGAACCACACTAGGCTTCATTCCAAATTGTATTTTCAAATTTTCTTGCTCTTGACATTAAAGTACACATGCCAGAATATACGTGAACGAAGCGTACACCTGCTGTGTTCACAAGACTCCTCAGCTATTTCTGGCAATAAACTAACAGTATTTTAACACAACAATAACAAGGAAGAATTACGCAGTTAAAAATATATTCTCCTTTTCTCCAGTGTGAGGTAATGTCTTAAGGCTGTGGCTAAGTAAGTATGCGAGACAGTTCTGAAACTGTCAGAAAGAGTGTCTTTAAAAAAAAAAAAAGTTAACATCAGAATACTCTCCAACTGAAAGCAATTTCAATCAATAATACAAGTTTAGTTTTAAAATACCTGGGTAAGGGAAAACTTATTTACTTAAGCTTCCTGAGTCACTCTACCCCTTAGATCCAGCAAAGTCAAGATTACCCTCAACTAAGTTCGAAACTAGAAGGTGAAATCGCCAAAAGGATTCCACTCAGAATGGAGCCCTGCAGCCCTGGCCATGCGCCACCAGCACTGGACTGAGCGCAGGGTCTCAGCACGTAAGACGCGGGACAGAGAGGTGGCGGCCCGGCCTGGCCTGGGCCTCGGCGGCTCACCAAGCCGGTCGCCCCTCCCGGTACCCGGCGCGCCGCTGCTCCGGCCGCCCACCCTTCGCCCTTCGCCAGAAGCTGTTGAAAACCACCCGATGTCACCGCGCGGGTCGCACCCCGCTAGCTCCCCTCCAAGGCCGCCGCTCCTGAAGTTCCCCGGGGCCCGACGCCTGTCCGGGGCGGAGACGGGAAGGGACTGTCCTGGCGCAGCAGGGCGCAGGGTGGGGTGGCTCGCACAGCCCAGGCCCTTCACCGTCGAGGTGGGACGGCTAGCCCGACTCACCTTGGGGCCCGCAGGCGGCACACGCGGGTCGTTCCACGTCGTAGTGCGGCTGTTGTGGTCCACGAAGAAGGGCCAGCCGGTCTGCGGGTCGATTTTGATCTCCCAGCCCGGGGGCAGGGGGTCTCGGTCGCCGGCTCCATTGCCGGACGCCATCTGCATCACGGGTGACTGGGTGGCGGCGCTCATGCTGGGTTGGGGTCCGCCCGGGCGCGGAGCTAGGGCGCGGGTCACGAGGTCGTGGAGTGCGGGCACCTCTGCGTAGTCGATGTGTCCGGGAAGCCGGCGCCGGGCACCTTTATGAATTAAAGGACTGGGTGACGTGGCCGAAGAGGGGTGGAAGTGTCTGGAAATAGCCTCCTCGCTGCCAAAGGGGAAGGAGGAGATAAAGGGAAGGCAGCAACTGGCCGGCTAGAAACTTCTGGTCCCATCCAGAGAACTTGGCGGCCGCCGTGGGTTGGATGAGGAGCTCCGCCCTGAGTCATCGGCTATAATCGCGGCAGGGCGGGACCGTAGGCGGGATCGGAGGCGGGGATTTGTCACCCGCCCCTTCTCCTCCTTGTCTTTTCCCGCTGTCCCTCCCTGCAGCTGTCCTATGTGCGTCCCGGGGCCTGTGCGTCCCGCGTTGGCTGGAAGCGCATAGGCGTCCTGGTGCGCCCAGGCTGGTTTCGGTCTCCGGACTCCCGGTAACTCCTTCGTGCCCCGTGGAGTGTCCCAGGGCTGGCAGTCCGAGGGCCCGGTGCCTGTGGCCCAGCCTCTGTGTGAGGATTAAATCATCTTTAAGCTCAGAAAGTCTCTTTCGCCCCAACGCCCAAGTAGGCTAATACTGAGGGACACTGGCGTCCTATAGTGACGTTTTAATAACTTTCTCTCAAGGGCTTTAGGATTTCTCTCGGGGAGTTCTGGAATGCTGATTTGACTTCAAAACAACACAACAACAGCAACAAAAGTGCTGTGGAAACTCACCTGCCTGCTTTGGAAAACTGAAGAGCAAAGGAATAAAGTGATGGCCTTAATTAGTATAGACACTTTCACACCGACTAGCCTTAAAGTTTATATTCTCTAGGATTTGGAGTGGGTTTGTTGTTGATTGCTTGTTTTTGTTTTTAATGGTAAAGGTGGACTCTGATTTGGAAAATAAGGATCAAGCCAAACCCTACAGTTTTGTATGCTTAAATGGCACCAGACCCCTAACCCGTTGCTCTCCTAGTTCCCAGTGCACTCCCGAGAGAATGCTCCCGGGATCCAACTCGGGTTCTTAGACACGCAGACTCATTCCCTTACTCCAGAAACATGAACTAAACTGGGCCCTAAGCCGGGCGAGGTGGCACACGCCTTTAATCCCAGCACTCTGGAGGCAGAGGCAGACAATTCACTGTGAGTTTGAAGCAAGTCCAGGACAGCCAAGGCTACACAGAGAGACCTTGTCTCGAAAAAACAAAAACAATAAAACAGAAACACAAACTAATACTGAGCCCAACTTCCCAAATCAGATTCAGAGAATGTTCTGGAACCTTCAAAAAATCCCACTCTGGCCTCCTCCATCCCCCACCCCCAATTTTTATTCTGTAGCAAATACTAGAGGGTGCTGCCAGGCATTTCCAATGAGCCATTTTTTTTTTTTCCCCAAAGGCCTTCCCACTTTTGAAGTTCCAAAGCCTCAGTATAAGTACTAACATACCTAGTCTTCAGGGACTGACTTCTGTCACCAAATACACCTGGGACTAACATGTGTAAGCCCGAATGTAATTAATCATACGATAATCACATTGTAAGGTCTGGACTCTTAGATTCACTGGTACATGGCTGGGTCTCGAGTCCATCTTCAATAAAGGAATAAAGACTGACGTTTGTTGAAGAGTGAATACAAAGTGTTTTAGTTTTTGAGACAGGGTTTTTTGTGTAGCCCTGACTGTCCTAGAACTGGCTATTGTAGACCAGGCTGACCTTGAACTCACAGAGATCCACCTGTCTGCCACATGTCTGAGCTTGAATCAAAGACACGAGCCACCACCTCCCAGATGTGATTTTCTTTTCTTTTCCTTTCTTTCTTTCTTTCTTTCTTTCTTTCTTTCTTTCTTTCTTTTTTATAAAGACATGGTCTATCTATGTAGCCTTGGCTGCCATTTAACTCAGTATCAGACCAGACTGGCTTCGAACTCACAGAGATCTGCCTGCTTCTGCCTCCCATGTGTTGAGATGAAAGGTGTGCATCACCATGCCTACCTATATTCTTTTTTTGTTTTGTTTTGTTTTGTTTTGTTTTTTGAGACAGGGTTTCTCTGTGTAGCCTTGACTGTCCTGGACTCACTTTGTAGACCAGACTGGCCTCAAACTCACAGCGATCCGCCTGCCTCTGCCTCCCGAGTGCTGGGATTAAAGGCGTGTGCCACCACGCCCGGCCCCTATATTCTTTTTTCTAAAGAATTATTTAATTATTCTACATGTATGAGCCTGCTTGCATGTTTGTACATTATGTGTGTGCAGTGCCTGAGGAGACCCGAAGAAAGTATTGGGTCCCCTGAAACTATAGTTTCAGATGTTTTTCGAACTTCTTTATGGGAACCGAACCTGGTCCTCTATAAGAGCAGCACTTGTGCTTTTCCTATTCAGTCATCTCTTGAACACCCCCCCCCCACACACACACACACACTTTGTCCTTGAACTGCCCCTTCATTCCTACCATCCAAACCTAACCTCCTAAATGCTTCTCGGCTCTGTGACTCGTGTCTTTCTTTGGTCCCACCAGCCTATCCGGGCCATGTCACCCTCTCATCTGCATCCTCGCACAGTTTCCTAATGGGCTCCCCAGCCTCTGATCTTGTCTCTAAGCCTTTTGCCCATGTAGCAACCAGAGAGGCCTTTTCACGGAACCACGAAGCCCATCTCTTTGGTCTGGTGCACAAGGGTGTCTTCCTCACTTTCCTGGTGCATACTGCAGCTGACCCTGCTGAGCACTGCTCTCCTCCACCAGGGTAGCCCTTACAATCCACACCATCGTCCCCTCCAGTCACCTGCCCAACTTGGTTTTTCCCAATATTGCCTTTGGCACCACTCTCCTTCATCCCCACCCCCATCCCCACCCTACCCCCACACACCTTAGACCTATGACCTTCCACATCCTGCCCCACCCTACCAATTACTTTACATGGCAAATGCTTGTTTGTTTGATTTACTTAATGGGCTCAGTTTTTTGAGAGCAGGAGCACGATCCTGATCACCACTGTGTTCCCATCCTCAGGCACAGTGTGTGGTAAATAATAATTATTAAAGCAACAGCAGTTATAATGGCTACCACTTACTGGGCAATCACTGCAGGTCAGGTCTCATGTTCGTGACTATACATGGGCTATCACATTTGATCTTTGTGGTAGAAGCTATGATATGCTGTAAGAAAAGCTCAAGGCCTGTTCCATTTCTCTGCCAAGAGTGCCAAAAGACCACAAACTTGTTTGTTTGCTTGCTTGCTTGCTTTGAGATAGGGTCTCTCTATGTAGCCCTGTCCGTCCTGTAACCAGGCTGGCCTCAAACCTGCTGAGGTAAGACTGCCCCTGCCTACCGAGTGACAGGATTAAAGGCATACACCACCAGGCCCAATGAGAGAAGAACTTTTATTAAAACCCATGTGAATGAGGAAATAGGCGTCGAAATGTTTAGAAATGTGTTTACCATTCTGTAGACCGACCTTGTCTTTGGGGACTAGCCGAAGTGAGGAAACCCGCCTTGCCCAATGCCAACCTTTCACCTGAGACAGCCTGCACAGCCAATGAGCTGATCCACCGAGAGCCATTCTGTCTGTCCAGCTCCTGGATGAAACCCCAGGACCATCCCAGCTCCTGCACCCTCTGGATCTGGCTGCTGTTTCCCTCAGAACTGCCCCACAGCTCAGCCTGTCTCTGTGATGCTCTTACGACGGTTCTTGACCGACACAGAGCCCTTCCGAAGGAGCCCAAGTCAGGCTGGACCTGACACCGGAGACCTTCTACCCCAGATATGTAGGAGGCTGAGGCAGGAGGATCAAAAGCTCAGGGCCAACCAGGGTTATAGAGGGACACAAACTCGGACAGCATTCCCAGTAGCTCCAAGGCGAGGCAGCGCACAATTTCCTTTTCACAGATGAGGTACCTTGACTTTAGAGATGTGTGTGTGTGTGTGTGTAGCTTTGCCTGGTGGAGGTGGGGGTCTGAATTTCAACCATTGCCTCGAGGCCACACTACATAAGGTAATGAGTCCATGGCACAGTCCCACTAGTCACCTAGGGGGAAAAATGTAAAAAGCTGTAGTTGAGAAGCATGGCTTTGTGGACACAATTTTTCTCAATGCCAAGACCATGAAGAGGAGGCAGCTCCATGGAAGAGTCTAACTCAGCCTCTCAGTGATGGGTCCCAGCCGGCCTGACTCATACTTCAGGTCACAGACAAGCAGGCTCAAGCCCAGCTATGGTTTTTAAATGAAAATGTCACCCAAAAGATTTTAGTGCCTGGATGATTGAATACATTTCTAACGGAACATGAGCTAGCACTGAGAACAGCCGGTTCTCTCAGATCTAGGCAGAACATTGATCATCGCAAATCATATTTATTTGCCTTTGAGATGCTGTCAGAGATGAATGAGTGCGTGCAAGCCTGGCACACCTTCTCCAGCCACTCCCTCCCAGGTGCCCTTTCCCCCTCCATAGCTCCTCCGCCCGCCCTCCCCCCGCCCCCGCACCCCCCACACCGCTGTGGGCAGTTTATGGGAGGAAGGCAGGGGGCATCTGAAGGTGGGAGACATGGCTTGGGAGAGCAGTGGTAATGGCAGAAGGTGTGAGTTAAGAGTGGGGAAGTGGACCTGTCGGTCTGGTTATGTTATGGAGACCCATAATGAGTTCTGTAACTGCACCCGATGGAGGGGGAGGGGTGAAAATCGATACGGTTAGCTGCAGCATCTCAGACTATTGGCTCTAAGGCTCTAAGGTTGCATCTGTTTGTCATTAAAAGCTGAAGCCTGACCCACCGCCGTGTCAGGTACATCCTGTAACAAACATCTGGCCTTTAATCACAGAGGGTTCCGTTGTACTAGTTCACTCTCTGCGTTCTTCCAAAACAGAAAAAAATAAAATGAAATAAAACAAAATAAAATATGTCAGGAACCAGAGAACTAGGTACTGTGACTGTAAACGATGTGTTTCCTTTTCTGTTTTGTTTATTTATATGGATTTTGTTTTGTTTGAGACCGGGTCTCACTTTGTAGCCTTGGCTAGCCTGGAGCTCTCTATGTAGACCACACTTAGCCTTACACTTACCGAGATTCACTTGCCATTGTGGCCTCCTGAGTGCTGAGAATAAAGCCAGTCACCACCGTGCGGGACTACAAATGTATTTTTATGTGAATGCATGTATATACCATGATGGAGGCCAGGAAAAGACACCCCTGGAGCTGAAGCTACGGCAGCTGGGAGCCAAAAGATGTGGGTGCCAGGAACTGAATTTGGGTCCTCTGAAAAATCACTCTTAATCACAGAATCGTCTTTCTCACTCTGTTATTTGAGATGGGAACAAGGAAGAAGGTAGTGAGCAGTCATGGCATATGGGTACTCCCCGGAAAAGGGCAGCTCTCAGAGTTTAGAGGGGACAAGGTCAGGAGTTACATGGTGGCATATGGCGTGGGGATGAAATCTGGGCAAAGCTGGGGCTGGCAGAAGAGGAGTGACCAAGCCCGTGGGAGCAGGATGGTGGAGTGACTGGCATTGGCAGGGAGGTTAAGGCTTATCTTAAGTGTGGTCAGGCGCTCCAGGGCAGGAGAAGACTGGCCAGTTGGCTTTAACAGAAAACACACCGATGCTGAGTGCAATGCTGCATGCCTAAGGTTTGCTGATGGGAGAAGCCAGGTGTGGTGGCACACGCCTTTAATCCCAGCACTCGGAAGGCAGAGGCAGGTGGATCACTGTGAGTTCGAGGCCAGCCTGGTCTACAAAGTGAATCCAAGACAGCCAAGGCTACACAGAGAAACCCTATCTCAAAAAACAAAAAGAAAAAAAAAATCTGCTGGTAGAGCTGGAAAATGGGTTGATGGTGAAAAGTGATGACTGCTCTTCCAGAGGACCTGAATTTGGTTCTCAGCACCAGCACTGAGGTCTCACAATCTCCTGTAACCTCAGCTCTAGGGTTCCAATACTCTTTTTCTGGTCTCCACAGATGTGCTCGCGCACACAGACAGAGAGAAATCTTTTTTTTTTTTTTTTTTCCTTTTTCCTTTTGCTTTTTCAAGACAGGGTTTCTCTGTGTAGCCTTGGCTGTCCTGGACTTGCTTTGTATACCAGGCTGGCATTAAACTCACAGAGATCTGATTGTTTCCACCTCCCAAGTGCTGGGATTATAGGCACGCACCACCGTGCCTGGAACAGAGATAAATTTTAAGAAAATAAAATCCATATGAGGCTGAGTCTGGGGGATGGAGAGTTCATGTCCATCCTAGGCAATCAGAAAGACTCTGACTTCAAAATACAACCTCCACAAAAAAAAAAAAAAAAAAAAAGCAAGAACAAATATCTCCTCCACCTGGGGCCTTCCACACAGCACAGCCCAACCTGTTCCTCTCACTCCTATTTCCCAACCTTAAAAATTTTGAGGAAGCTGGGTGATGGTGTCAGATACCTTTTATCCCAGCACTTGGGAGAC
>OU015757.1:8883841-8903025 GCA_907169655.1 Acomys percivali | reverse complement strand
ACACACACACACACACACACACACACACACACACACACACACACACACACACACACAAAACCAACCAACCAACCAACCAACCAAAACAAAAAACCCTGTCTCAAAAATTAAAAGAAGCAAAAAAGCATTTTTTATTTTTATTTTTATTTTTTTTTAGGCAGCACACTAAACACTGTGTTAGTTACTTTTCTCATTGCTGTGATTTAAATGCCTTACAAAAATCAACTTAAACCTAAGGGCGGTTTATCTGGATTGCAGTTGGAGGTAACACAGTCTATCAGAACGAGGGAAGACATGTCAGCCAGAGCGTGAGGCAGCACATCACTGCATCCTTAGCCAGGAGCAGAGGAAGACTGTTAGAACTTGTTCAGTTTTTTTGTTTGTTTTTCTGTTCAGTCCAGGACTCTGCCCATGGTGCTGCTCCTGCACAGAGTGGGCCTTTCTTTCTCAGTCAATCCTCTCTGGAAACACCCTCCTAGGTACACCCAGAGGTGTGTTGGAATGGTGACTATGTCCAATCACCCTTTCAGACACTATGCTAAGATTGCTTGGACCCAACTCCTTTATCTGCCCAGCAGCTCGAGGACACATGACTACCCACTGGAGGAAGGAGGAGCAGTTGTAGAGCTACTGAGGGAACCATCGACTAACTCACTCAGGGGTACATGCATGAAGAGTCAGAATTTGGAAGCAGACCTGTCTGATTCCATGGCCGGTCCATGTACAGCGTCCAATGGCTTTGTTTCTCCTTCCTAAGCCTTACTGGGTTGGGTTGTATCTCCCCACCCAAATGCATGCCCACCTGTAAAGGTGACCATGTGAAGACGAGGACACACTGAATCAGGGCGGACCCTAATCCAGTGCCTGGCATCCTTATAAAAAGAAAGAAATGTGGACACAGAGACAGAGAGACCCATGGGAAGAGCACCACATGGTATCAGATTACCAGAATGATGATGCACTGACAAGCCGGGTGCTCCAAGAACAGCCAGCAACCATCAGTGACACAAGAAGCAAGCAGGAGAGTAGGGGATGTGATTGGGGGTAGGGGGTGCGGGGAGCTAGTGAGCACAGCCTTGCTGATTCATCACTTTTAGATTTCTGGCCCCCTGCACTGTGAGGTCGACTTGTCATTCATTCATTAGGGTGGCCCTAGAAATCAAAGACAGCAGACAGCAGCCACACCATGAATCTTTATTGCCCAACTTCAGAGTGACACTAAGCACTGTCACTTCTGTCATCACAGAGGAGTCCATTGGTTTTTGTTGTTGTTGTTTTTCTTTTTCTTTTCTTTTCTTTTTTTTTAGTTTTTCGAGACAGAGTTTCTTTGTGTGTTATCTTGGCTGTCCTGAACTCTCTTTGTAAACCAGGCTGACTTTGAACTCACAGAGATCCACCTGCCTCATGCCTCCCAAGTGCTGGCATTACAGGCATGCGCTACCATGCCCGGCTTCAGAGGAGTCCATTTTAAGCACAGCCACACACTGTTCTTTATCAGGCATGGAACTCCTTCCAGGATGATTGTGCCCAGCACTGAGGTTGCAGGCACCCCACCGACACTCCTGGCTTTTTATGAGGCTTCTGGGAATGCAAAGTCAGGTCCTTATGCATGCACAGCAAGTCCCTCAACCACTGAGCCTTCTCCCTACCTCCACTGTGTCACATCTTGTCATTTAACAATATGTGGAATGTGTTGCCTTGGCCATATGTATTTTCCTTCCTTATCTCTCAGGCAAAAGTAGACTGAAGACCAGCCCTCCTGAGCCTTTTTTGAGGTATCTCTTTAGAAAAGCAACACTTTATTATTATTATTATTATTATTATTATTATTATTATTATTATTATTATTTTTATTTTATTTTTTTTTTGGTTTTTCGAGACAGGGTCTCTCTGTGTAGCCTTGACTGTCCTGGACTCACTTTGTAGACCAGGCTGGCCTTGAACTCACAGTGGTTCGCCTGCCTCTGCCTCCTGAGTGCTGGGATTAAAGGCGTGCGCCACCACGCCCGGCGTGAAAAGCAACACTTTAATGTGATTGAGAATGGTTTGTTTTCTCCCACCTCTTTAGGGACTCAAACCTTATGTCAGTTTTTAAGCATTATAACTCCGACCTAAACATAATGAATTGACATTTTCATCCCTTCTCCCCAAAGCCCAGTCATTAGTGATAGAGTTATCACTCCATAGAAGGTGAATGGAAAGTGTACAGTCACTCAGCAGGCTTTGGAGGCCTGCCTTTGTGACTCTAAAGATGACTGGACTGTGGATCAGACCCGGACCTGTGCTCACTTTCAAAAGCCTGCTATAACAAACGGAGCATCACAAGCTGACAGCTACGAACCAGAGACATGCACTGTCCCACAGCTCTGGGGGACAAAAGACAAAGACCAAGAAATTCAAAGTAGTGGGCTCCAGGGATAGCTCAGAAATTAAGAGCACTGGCTACTCTTGCAGAGGACAGGGCTTGGATTTCCAGCACACACACGTGGACTCACAACCATCTGTAATTCCAGTTCCAGGGAATCTGATGCCTTCTTCTGAACTTTGTGGGCACCATGCATGCACATGGTGCACATACGTATGTGCAGGCAAAGCATTTGTATGCATAAAAATAAATAATTTTTAAAAGGATTTTTGTTGTTGTTGTTGGAGGAAGGTCCAACTGTGTTTTTTTGTTTGTTTGTTTTTGTTTTTCGAGACAGGGTCTCTCTGTGTTATCCTTGGCTGTTCTGGACTCACTTTGTAGACCAGGCTGGCCTCGAACCCACAGCAATCCGCCCACCTCTGCCTCCCGAGTGCTGGGATTAAAGGTGTGCGCCACGATGCCCGGCCCAACTGTGTTTTCAAATGCTGATTTCAATGCCTTGTTTGAGATCTGGTTACTGCCCTGCCATGGGCATTGTTATGAATGGTGAACTATCTCCAGTAACCATGTGAAAGAGAGGGAGGTGGAGTTTTAGGTGCCTGGGCTTGGAGTCTGGAGGGGAAGGAGAAGAGAGAGGAGCAGAAGAGGTAGGGGGAGGAAAGGAAGGGAAAGGAGTCGCCATGAGACAAGATGGACGGTGGGCATGTGGTTGTGAGGACAGACTGATGGAAAAGAAGTAGCCTGGGAGTCATCAGATTGGCAAGTGATTGGCTTTTATGTGGGTTTTAGAGAAACTAGGATTAGAGCAGCTCAGAATCTGCCCAGCATGGTGCTTACAGCTTAATAATAAATCAGTTTCTCTGTGTCAGTCTTTGGAAAACTAGCTGGTTAAGGAGACTGTTGTAGGGTTATTTCACTGCATTAACTGATTTAAAAAGAATAATTCCTTTTTCTACAGTTAAAAAAAATTCAAATTGGGTGTGGTTGCACATGCCTTTAATCCCAGCACTCAGAAGGCACAAGCAGGTGGGTTTCTGTGAGTTTGAGGCCAGCCTGGTCTGTGTAGTGGATTTTAAGATAACTAGCTACATAGTGAGACCCTGGTTGGGAGGGGGCGGTGGGTCAAAGTTCAGGCAGGTTGGTGGCATCAAGGAACTGCTGTAGTGGATGTGAACATGTTTTTGTTCTGATCCCAAGTGTGGGATGTGAAACAGACTTGTGTGAGGGTGTGCAGTGTTTTTCCTGCTGAAAACAGACTTGTTAGAGAACAGGTGATGTTTGTCCACTGGAAGAGGGGCCCTTCTTGTGGGGGTGTGGTTTCTTGCCAGCTTATAAACATCCTAGTATGGACTCTGCAGAGAATATATATATATATGTGTGTGTGTGTGTGAGCATATATATATATATATATATATATATATATGCTTTCTTTAAAAAAGAGCTGCCTTGGTCATAGTGTCTCTTCACAACAATAAAACAGTGAGTAAGATAAGCAGCAAGGAGAGAGGCAGGGAACAAATTTACAGTTTGCAGGCTTTGAGCTTTTTCAAACCTGCTTTATTTGGGCTTCTTTAATGCTTATAACTCCCTTCCAACCCACCTACCCTAGATAGGAGAGAAAAGAGGTTAATAGGAACAGAAGTAGACTTTTTTAGACTTAGTTCCTTGGAGCAATTCCACTGGCGTAGTCAGCAGGATTCCAATAGACCAGTTCAACAGCAAACCAGCAATTCAGAGAAGGTGACTGTTACCGTAACCTCTGGAGCCTGGAGCAGCAGCTGGAACCCAGAGCCTCGAAGCGTTCGTTGGAGCAGTTCTCTCTCGGAGCATCTTGAAGTGGAGTGATGAACAGCCAAGACCAAAAAAGCCCGTGTCTTGTTTTGGGCTTGTTTAGGTGTCTCCCAAGTGCTGGGACTAAAGGCGTGCCTGTGCCACCACTGCCTTGCTCTTCTTTCCGAGTCAGAGTCTCTTTCCGTAGTGTTGGAGAGATTGTATTCAAATGCTGATCTCTGTACCCAGAGATCTGGTTGCAATCTGGACTTTGGAATTGTCGTTTCTATGAAGCATCTCCTGTCCTGGTGTGCTGTAAGCATTATTTGACCAATAAGAACACGATGGAAAACAATGCAGAACAGCCAACAGCTGGGCTGGAGAACTAAGGCAGAAGTTCCAATTCCAGTAAGAGGGTCTCAGGTGGGGACCAGAGGAGAAGGAGTCTCTGTCGGGACACTGATGTAGACGGAGGTGCCAGGGCAAGACTAAGATGGCAGGTAATGGGCCACCTGGCTGCGAAGTAGGCCAGGCCAGAAGTGTTGTGTTAAAATAGCTGATTATCTGCCCAGATATAGTGCTTGAAGCTCTTAATAAACAATAATAAATTTCTGTGTCATTATTCGGAAGCTGGGGTGGGCATAGAACCAACCTTCACCAGTATGTCTTTTCATTAATTCTGCCTACAATAACCTGATGTCCAAATAAGGGCACACTGAGAGGGATGGAGGTTAGGAGTTCAACATATGAATTTGGAAGATGGCTGGCCCATAACTGGCACTCAGGGAAGAGTAAACCTTCCTTCTTCTGATATTTCCTAATGTGTCAACACCTTAGGTTAGAGGGCGTTCTTACCAACATCCATGTGCTTGCTCTTTCTACTTAAATGAAAACATACCATGTACTCTGGCATCAAACACACACATAAACAAATACACACACACACATACACACATGCATGTGTGCCCGCACACATGCACGCGCACATGTTTACATGTTTGTATATTCATGTGCAGGCCAGAGATTGACATCAGGAGTCTTGACCTTCACCTAATTTTTGAGACAAGGCCTCTCCCCTATTGGCTGGACTGACTGCCCAACAAGTACCAAAGCTCCTCCTGTCTCCATGCCCCCAGCACTGAGATTATAGGCACCACACTGGCACTCTGGGCCTTTTATAGGAGGCCTGGGATTGCCTCTCACGCCTGTGCAGCCAATCGCCCTGGCCTCCACTTCATTTTTCCCTTAACAGCCTCCCTGTGAACTGGTCTGCATTTGCCACACATACCTTCCTCACTTGCTAAGGTGCTCGCAGAGTACGCTCTGTTTATGAACCTGTCATTTGACAGACACTTCAAGTCGTCTGCAATGCATAGTCCTATGAGTGGCATTTTTTGCATGGATGTGCAGACCAGATCAACCAATCCTGCAAGTGCAGCGCTTTGCTATCTGGCCAGTGCACTTTAAATTTTTAGATATTTTGCTAAATTCCTCTTAGGGAGGTCAGAGAAGGCCAGCCTTGTGTGGACAGAGCTGGGTCCCTGTGTCTCAGGATTTTGCTGGACCCTGCTAACTGAGGGTCTGATCTTGGCTGAGCCTTCATTTGCATTGATGCTCTGCCAGTGCTATTGGGATTGGGGATGGGGTGGGGAGCAGTTTGCACATTTGGATTCCTCTACTGTGAACAATCTGTCCCTAGTCTTTGCCTGTTTTTCTTTTAGGATTGAGGAGGAATGAAAGGGATGCCTACAGATGCAGGATACAGATGCAAGATAGGGAAGAGAGTAAGGCCACCAGACAGCTGTGGAGCACACGAAGCTGGGGACATCCTGTCGGTGGAAACAGCCCAGGGCAGTCCACCCCTGGTCCAGTTGCCTGGGCTTTCTTTCCCCCCTCCTGCCCAATCAGCAGCCAGCTCTAGAACCAAGGGAAAAGCTTGGAAATTAAATTCTGCCTTTAGAATTGCAAATTCAAGCTTGGAATTGAATTGTCTTCTCCCAGCCTGGTTTATCTCTGGAGGGCTGATGTCACCCTGGAGGGAGAGAGAAGGGAGGGTGGTCAGATGTGTTACAGGGGCTTGGGAGAAAGCTGAAGACAAAAGGAGGCACATGGGTCATAAGGGGCAGGTCAGAGACCAGAGCCAAGGGTGTCTCCCTGGGCCACAGCCTTCCTCTGTGTTTTTCTTTCCTCTTTGCTCCCCTACTTAGGGATGGGCTAAGTTCAAACCCACAGGGACAGACATTTTCTGTCTGAATCTGTCCTTAGGTTGTTTTCAGGATGGGAAAAGCATCAGGGTTGTGCTGTTGGCCTCTCTGTTGAGCAAAGTGGGATTCAAACAGGTCTAGGTGCCTCCTCCTCTTCTGTTGTTTGCAGAAGGTGGGTACAGTTGCTTCCGCAGTGTTCTGGTTTTCTATTCTCCAGGGATTTACCCAATATTTCAGTAATCCCTGAGCTACACCAGGACACACAAAGGCTGTTCTGTGCCTTTCAAGATGTTATACTCTAGCTGGTTCAATTTATTTTATTTTATTTTTATTTTTATTTATTTATTGCTGGTTAATTTTATATCTCAACTTGGTTGTGTCACCAGTGCTCAGGTATTTGGGCAAATGTCATTCTGGATGTTTCCATGAAGATGTCTTGCTCAGTTGGAGTTTGAAGGAAGTTATCATTTAAACCCATAGGTCTAAAAAATAAAAAAAATAAAAAAAAAAAATAAACCCATAGGTCTTAGGGCTGATGATGTAGCTCAGTGGTACTCTCCCAGCATGGACAAGGCTTGGGGTTCAACCCTTCGCAGAACCTAAGTCCACAGATAGAGAGCAGAGCAGGTATGTGTTGCTCAGTCCCCTGAGCACCTTAAAGAGAATACAGACTGGCCTCCCTGAGCAGGAAGGACCTGGCCAGCACATGGTCTTGGGACGCTTCCCTGAGTCTTCAGCCCACTGGCCTACACTTCGAATTCCATAAAAATCTCTCCCCCCCCCCCCCCCCCCCCGCCCTTTCCTGGGAAACCTTGACTACTTAGAAACGACTTGTGTGATCATCGGAGGTCGTAACTGGATTTTTTTAGGGGAAAAGTGAGGACCCGCACAGCTCCGAAAAAGCTAGGATCTTGCCGGGCATAGTGGTGCATGCCTGTAATCCCCGCACTCGGGACGGCAGAGGCAGGCAGACCTCTGTGAGTTCCAGGCGATCCTGGTCTACAACCTGAGTCCAGGACAGCCAAGGCTATACAGAGGAAGAAAACAAACAAGCAAATAAACAAAGAGCTGGCATCTGCCGCCCCACCCAACACATCAGTTTTGGAGACACGTAATCGTGAAAAGCAGAGAAAGGAGATGGATTTAGAGTGACGGTGTCGGGAGGAGGAGCGCCTGACCGGGGCCCAGTGAGCTGGAGTTCATCTTCTGGGTATCGACAAAAAGTTTGGGCTTAAATAGAGGAAGAGTGGGAGGCGATCCTGGTTGAGCATCGTGTCACGCCTTGAAGGACTTGAGGGCCAGTGTGCTTCTCACTAGTGCTCAGTCGGCTCCACGGTGCAGCCTCACCATTGTAGACATGTACCCTCCCTCGTCTCGGGGAAGAGAGGCTCTTTCCTGTGGAATTTGTTCTTTCTGGAACCTAAGGTGGCTGAGGCTTCAGGACAATGAATTATCTTGTACCTTCAGCCTTGAAGAAAAATGAAATGAATTAGACAGGCTCTCCTTGAGTGATTAAAATGCTGGTCTACAGGGAGGAGCAGGGGGTACACACTAAAGGAGACAGACATAAAATACAGGCAGAGACACCAAGGGTTTTTGTTTGTTTGTTTGTTTGTTTGAATTATTTTTGTTTTGTGTATGTGAATGCCTGATGCCTGGGGAAGCCAGGGGAGGCCGTGGGATTCCCCAGGACTGGAGCTATAGACATTTATGAGCATCTGTGTGGACGCTGGGAGTTGAACCTGGGTCCACTGCAAGATCAGCCATTGCTCTTAACCACTGAGCCACCTTTCCAGTCCTCAAAATACCACATTTTTTTAATCCTGCATTTAGTTGTGTTGCAGGCCCGAGTGAGGAATCAATACCTTTTCCCCCTTTCAAAAACAGTTTCTGGGGTGCTGGAGAGATGGCTCGGCGGTTAAGAGCACTGACTGCTCTTCCAGAGGTCATGAGTTCAATTCCCAGCAACCACATGGGGGCTCACAACCATCTCTAATGTGATCTGTGCCCTCCTCTGGCCTGCAGGTGTACATGTAGGCAGAGCACTGTATACATAATAATAAATAAATCTTAAAAAAAAAAAAAAAAAACAGTTTCTGGGTGCCTGTTTCAAGGCAATGTCTGACAGTGTCCGGATGAAGGATGCCAGTAGGAGAGACCCTCCAACCTGGCTCTGGCAATGATGGCCTTGAGTACCGATTTGTCCTGAGTTTGTCCTGGGAACGTTATATTCCAAAATACACACTTGTAAACAATCCAGACAGACATTACATAAGACTACAAAACAGACACTGGTGGCTGCATTCTCCAGAGGCGAGAAGTGAAGGAAACAAGGGTAAATCGCCTCCGGCTGTAAAGTGGGGTCCTTTATCACCGTCTGGCTACCGTGATCGTCTTCCTTGCTCCTGAACCAGCATCCTCTCATCCACTAAGCAGCCATGTGCATTAGTCAGTGTGGACAGTCTAAAGACAAACAGGCAGACGGCATAGGGTAGCCCTGCCCTCTGAGGTGTCGCCAGTAATGGAAGAATTTTCTAGTATCTAAGCTTTTAAGGGTTCTGCTCTTTCTAGGCCATCTCTTGGCTGTTGGACACATGCTCTTGTGTTAAGCTTAAAAACACAGTTTCTTCCCCAAATGTGTCAAAAGCAAACAATCAAACAAACAAACAAACAAAATGTCTCAGAACATTTCTCCAAAGCCATTCCTTGTTTTCAAGAAAAGTAGGGCGTGGCCTCTGGAGAGTGTTTTCATGGCTTTATTTAGGTCTGTCTGAAAATCCGAGCTTCCCTTAATGAGGGGTTTTTGTTTGTTGTTTGTTTCTCAAGATCACATTCTTCTGCTGGGGAGCAGCTATTCACCGTGACAGGCCAAACTGGTTTAGTGTGCTCTCCTTTCAATGATTAAAAAGAAGTGTTGTTTTCAGCAAGTAAGAAGGAACCACAGTACTGTGCACTACTTCCTCTCTTAATGTTTCATGTTAATAATCCTGAGAGCAGAAACAGTGCATGTAGCCTTAGCTGTCCTGGACTCACTTTGTAGACCAGGCTGGCCTCGAACTCACAGTGATCCGCCTGCCTCTGCCTCCCAAGTGCTGGGATTAAAGGCATGCTCCGCCACCACCCCCGGCTCTAGAGTTTAAACTTTTATTACATTTTATGTGACATGCACATGCGTGGTTGCATGAATGGCTGACATGCATGTGGACGTAAGAGGACAACTCTGCAAGAACCAGCTCTCCCTGCTGTGTGGATCAGGGCGGTGGAAGGTGGGTGGTCGGGTTTGATAGCAAACACCTTTACCCACCGAGCCACCTCACAGCCCACATCTGAACGGTTTGCTTTTGTTTTTTTGGTACTGGATTTCAATGTGTGGTCCAAGACTTGTCTAGTACCTGACAAACAGCGTAAGATGGCCTTGAACTTCCTCTTCTTGATGCAGCTCCTTCAGGGCCAGGATTACAGGCATATGCCGCCATGTCTAGCTTCATCCAATAAATTTCTTTCCTTTTGTTTGTTTGTTTATTGGGTGCTGGGGTTGAAATCCAGGGCTTTGGGTGTGCTGGGCAGTGCTCTGGGACTAAGCTCCACACCCCAGTGCATTTCTTGGAATTCTGTAGAATTAATCTGTTGTGTTCATGCCTGGAGTTTACCCTCAACCAAGGAAAAGCCGCTAGGATTTCCTAAAGTTTTCTGACTAATTATATTCAAGACCCTCACATTCCCTATTCATGGTCTTGTCTTGATTTTTGGTTGTAGGATGCCAAGCCCTGCTCACATTAGAGGAAGGGTGTCTGCCTTGTCTATAACCCATGTGACAACTATGCCCTCTGAAAGAGGCTTTCTGGCCCCCAAGGGCAAGTCTATGCACTGTCCTGGTCACTTGCTAGTGAGTGGCAACTAACCACTTGGCTTAAATGGCAGGCAGGCTGATTGAGTCAATGTGGGAGAAGATAGCAACCATTTGGTTGTTTCTTGTTTACATAAAGGTCCCTGTCTGTGATTGCCATCCAAATAGAGCAAAATGATTCTCAGCCAATTATTATTGGCAGTACAATCTCAGTCTGTCCTCCTAAGTACATAGAAAATGAGCATCACTATTATGTTTGACTAGTAGAGAACACAGACTTAGTGAGGTTAAGGAAATTATTCAAGGGGCTGGAGAGATGGCTCAGTGGTTAAAGGCACTTACAGAAGCTGGGAGGTGAGGGTGCATGCCTTTAATCCCAGCACTTGGGAGGCAGAGACAGGCTGATTTCTGAGTTCAAGGCCACCCTGGTCTACAGAGTTCCAGGAAAGCCAAGGCTACATAGAGAAATCCTGTCTCGAAAAGCCAAGGGGGTAAAAAAAAAAAAAAAGCATTTTAACTGGGTTTAGTTCCTGGCACTCACATGATGTCTTAAAACTACCCCTAACTCTAGTTCCAGAAGATCTGATGTCCTTTTCTGGTTTTCAAGATCACCAGGTACATACAATATACATACATACATACCTACATACATACATACATGAAAGCATAACACTCAAACACTCATACATATAAAATAAAAATAATAAATACATCTTTAAAAAAGAAAATTACCCACAGTCACACAGTTGATGAGTGGAGAACCAGAGCTCACACTTGAGGGCTTAGTTCTCCCCGTTAGGGAAAGAGCTGGATTGTGTCAAAGCAAAACTCAGGGCAAACAGCGAACTTGGTGGTAGATGGGACAGCTTCTCCCATAAGACTATCAGAAAATCAGTTCTATTTGTTACTGTGATAGCTAATGCCAAATGTTTTTAAACAAAACCTCAAACATTTGACTTTACCAATAAAGACTCAGGAGCCAGATGCTGGAGTGAAACCTTACCAGCTCCGAGAGGCAGACAAAGCACCCAGCTGACTTTCTTACTCAGCAGAAGTAGGAAGAAAGACGTCCCAGAAGAAAAAAGTCCCTTCTCCTTCTCCACACTGTTTTAAAAACCCTCAAACTGAAATGTCCCTCCCTTCTACTTCCTGTGCATCTCTCTATCCATCTTCTCCACTTCCTCTCACTCTTTAAGTTTTTGGTTTTCCTTTTCCCCCTATGTTCACTCTAGGTCAACTGTTTGCTCCACCTGTTGACCTATGGTTGACTTTATTTAATCCTGTTTACAGAAAGTTCTTGAATTAAAGGTGTGTGCCAGGGCTGACTCACACAACAAGTAGAAAAATATTTTTCCAGAACACAATCTTGGGGTTCATGGTGTGATCAAAAATCCTGCAATAGCTAAATGTGAATTTGCTAAGTATGGCTTCATGAGAGGAAAGTTACAGATCAATTCATTTATACCAAAGTATTAGAATAACAAGAAATTCCCTGAAGCTTTCTTTTTTAAGGTTTATTGGTGTTGTTTGTGTATGTGTATGTGGCTGGGTGTGTGCATATGAGTGCAGGTGTCTGTGCAGGCCAGAAGATGGCGTCAGATCCCTGGAACTGGAGTTACGGATAATTGTGAGCTGTTGAACATGGGTGCTAGGAACTGTACTCAGGGCCTTCGGCAAGAGCAGCAAATTCTCCTCACTGCTCAGACATTTCCCCCTCCCATCATGAAGCTTTCTTTGTTTTGTTTTGTTTTTTGAGACAGGGTTTCTCTGTGTAGCACTGGCTGTCCTGGACTCACTTTGTAGACCAGGCTGGCCTCGAACTCACAGTGATCCCCCTATCTCTGCCTCCCAAGTGCTGGGGTTAAAGGGGTGAGTCACCAACCAGCCATGAAGCTTTCTATATGCCACATAAAGCTCCCTCCTCTTCTCCTCCCTCTTCCTCTTCCTCCCCCTCCTTCCGTGGGGATTAAACCCAAAGTCTCTACCTCCAGCCCGAATAACATCCTCCAAGAGCTTAATCCTTAGGGGACTTAACTGAATCCTGTCAAGAAGCCCCAAAGAGAGGTTGTTATAACTGCCACTTCACAGTTATAGGAAATTGAGGTACAGGGGGCTAAAGGAACTCTCCCACAGTCACACCGAAGGAGGTTGCGACTTCAGGTGGACTGGCCATAGGGCATGGGTTCTGAACACACACCAGGCTGTGCAGCCTGCAGGGGCCTCTGCAATGCTGAGCCCATCCTCACCAAAGCAAGCCATGTCTCTGAAGAATATGCTACTGACTTTTAAGTCTCTCTCTAAACATGGTTGGTGTTGTGGTTTGAGGGAGAATGGTTCCCATAAGCTTCCATTTGAACACCAGGGAGTGGCACTATTGGAAAGGTTTAGGGTGTGTATGGCCTTGTTGGAGTAGGTGTGGTCTTCTTGTCAGAAGTGTGTCACTCAGGGTGGGCTTTTAGGATTCAAAAGCCCATGCTTACCTCCCCTCCCCTCCCTCCCAGCTGCAGATCAGGGCACACAGCTCTCAATGACTTCCTCAGCACTCCACGCCTGCCATCACGTTCTTATTATGACTAATCATGGACCAACACTCTGGAGCTGTAGACAAGGCCCCCAATGAAATGCTTTCTCTTCTAAGAGCTGCCCTGGTCATGGTGTCTCTTCACAGCAAAAGAACAGTGACTAAAGCAGTTGGAGAAGTGTATAATTGGCTCTGGGACATGTAGGCAAGACAGTCTACAGGCAGCACACTCAGCCTTTGCACTATTTTGCATAAACTATAGTCGGCTGGGACATGGTTATTGGTGTCTTGAGCTGTGTAGAGGGGTCCCTTGTCCAGATGCTACTTTCTGAAGTGGTCAGGAGGCTCCAAGAGATTGAGAAATTGTTCAGGGATGAGTCCGTAAGGGAATCTTTCTTAGGGTTCCGGTGACGTCTCTTCATTGTGCAGATGTGGCCTTTTGGTGCTTAATAAAGCAGCTTTGCTTAATACGGATGCCTGTGGAGCTAGGCTTGTAGAGATGGCCGTTAACAGAAACCAGCAGAGAAGTGGTCATTATTTCTTATAAGCCAGGTGACCTTCTGGGATGGAGAATATGGCACTTCAAAAAAGCCACTCCCAGTCCCCGGTGAACTCCGTGCCACAGGGAGGATGCTTTTGTGTATCTTGGGTCCGAGAATGTCTTAGGTTTGCCCTCCATGTCTGCGTTGCTGTCAGGTTAGCCATACACTCTCTGGAGCCACACGCGACTTCATTCATGTTGCAGGTCCCTCGAGGGTTCCCCACTCCTTGGATAGAGAGCCCAAGAATTGGCTAAAACCAACAAGCTTAATTCAGTGTCACCCAGCTGTCCTTGCCAGCTTTCTTCTCAGCTCCCATCCTCCGGTCCTGCCTGTGACATCTAAGCTTCCCACGACATTTTCTGCAGCTACCTTCCTGTTTGACACTTACTTCTTTTTCTTCATCTGGCAAGCTCTATCTTTTCCTTCAAGCATCCTTTGGGGGACATTGTCTCCATGTCCCCAGGAGAGGGCTCATCTCTACCCATAATGCCGTGGGTATTTCTAGCACAGTTTTATTGTTCACCAACTATTTGGATGCCTGTCTTCCTCTCTGTACAGAGAGGCTAAGAGTCTGTGTATTTACTTTTGCTTTCTTCCTATTAGATAGCCTGACCTTGGTCACACCTGCCATTTCATCTCTGCAAGACTTTCATGACCAAAGTCCAGGGCTAAAATCCCTCTATTTTGGACCTGTGAATCTTCTTTTCTAGAGTAGGACTGGACCCTTGGAAACCCACCTGGACTAGCATGGTATCTATGATGACCCAAAATATGAGATGAGATGAGCCCCAGGTTCTACTTTTAGGAATTTGAGCAAAAACATGTGATCTGCCAGGAAAGACATAGAACCAGGGGTGGGGGAAGGGGTTGAATGGGATGAAGAGGAGAGAACAGGACAGAAGACTCAGGATCTCTCAGAGCGTACAGAGCTGCCTTGCCTCTTGGGATGCCCTTGTCTTAAGGAGGCCCAGCCTGCTCTTGCATTGTTCTTGATTTCTGAGACCTTGGTAGACACCAGTCTACAAGATGATGCTCGCTCCTGGTAGTCACGCTTGCTGATCAATCCCCTTTCACCCTAAGTAAAGCTGATTTGTGCCAGGATGACGGCATACTACCTGCAATCTCAGCTCTTTGGAGGTGGAGGCAGGAAGATGAGCAGCTCAAGGCCAGCCTGGGCTACATAGTGAATCTGAAGGCAGCCTGGGCTACAGGAGCCTCTGCTTCAACACAAACCAATGGCAACAGCAGAAAGCTGACACGCCTTACTCCTGGGGTATTGCAGAAGTAATGGCAGTGACTTCCAAGATAGGTCACAACTAGACTTCGAAGGTTCCATCCCTGTCTCATGGTTCCCTGCTTCAAGGAGAAGCCAGTTAGCCCCCATGTGGCAAAGACACCATATAGTGTGCACAGAAGCTCATCCAGAGAAGCTGAGGCCTCTAGGTAGCATGAACTACCCAAGCATGCATGAGCTACCTTGAAGTCAGTGCAGGGATACGTGGCTGTCTGAGTTGGGTTTCTGTTGCTTTGAAGAGACACCATGACCAAGGCAACTCTTATAAAGGAAGACATTTTATTGGGGCTGGCCTAGAGTTCAGAGGTTTAGTCCATTATCATCATGGTGGGAAGCATGGCAGCGTGCAGGCAGAAATGGTGCTGAAGCGGTAGCTGAGAGTTCTACGTCTGGATCTGCAGGCAGCAGGAAGAGAGCTTCTAAAATTCCAAAGCCCCCAACCCCCACCTGCCACCTCCATGACACGCTCCCTCCAACAAGACCACTTCTCCTAATAGTGCCACCTCCTATGTGTCTGTGGTAGCCATTTTCTTTCAAACCAGCACAATGGCTAAAGCACATTTTGCAGTGCAAGCACTTATCTATAACAACAAAAACTTCATTTATTAATTAAATTTCTACTATGTGTCAGGAGTTAGAAGACATAAAATGGGAACAGAGATTAATCTTGCCTTCAGGAAACTGATAATCTTGTGGGAGCATTCAAACTTGCACACACACACCTAAACTACTACGCAGAAAAGTCCAAAGCTCCACATCAGGACAGAGGCCTTGTCTTGAGATTTGTACTGAAAGTCTAAGGGGATAACCCTCCCAGCTAGAATGTAGGATCTGCCCAGAGCTGTGCTTAGCACAGTTTGTGACATTTGGCTCTGGGTAAATATTTATTAATGAGTCTCACTGTGTTCTTATAACAACCTTAGGAGAAAAAACAGGATGCTTGGTGTTCAGGCCCTAAAAGTCAGTCTCCTGGATTTGGATCCTGGCTCTTTCACTAGCTCTAAGTGAGCGTCAAAGTAACTGGGTGTCTACACGACTCAGTTTCAGGATATTAAAAGTGTAGATTGTGATAGTGTCTGGTTAAAACACCAAATGGTATCACTTCGGGAGTTACCATGGAGCTGTCATGAGAGGTTTGTGGACCACACTTGGAATAGGGATGGACGCCTGGTCAACACTAAGGTGTGTCAGCTTATGTCAGTGACTGTGCCTCTTACATCACCTGTTCACAGAGTCTGAAATCACTTGGGAAACGGCCTCTGGACATTCCCATGAGAGATTACTCTGATTATGTGTACTGATGTGGGAAGACTCACCTTAGTGTGGTGCAGGACCACTCCCTGGGCACGGCATCCTGGGCTGTATAAAATGGAGAAAGTGGAGCTGAAGAGACAGTTGGTTCATAGATTAAGGATAGCACCAGCACGCAGGAAGCAGAGGCAGGAGGATCTCTGTGAGTTTGTGGCCAGCCTGGTCTACACAGGGAGTCCCAGGACAACCAGGGCTACACAAAGAAACCCTGTCTTAAAAAACAAAAACAAAAACAAACAAACAAACAAAAAAGAAGAAGAAAGAAAGAAAAGAAACTAAAAACAGTGATGATCTCCATATGATGAAGGCATGAAAGAAATAGAAGCTTGAGATGTTCATTAAGCCCGGCGGGGCCTTTGTGTTGGGGGCAGGAAAGAGGGGCTGGGGCTAGAACCCAGGGCTCTGTGCAGACTAGACTAGATCTACCGCTGAGCTATGCTCCGGGACCCCATGCTCATATTTCTAACCGTAACTCTCTAGTGTCTCCAAAAAAGGTGGTGGAAGAAGTCAAGGCTGAGAGCATGTCAGCGCTTTCTTGTAAAGATACAGGAGAGTTCGTTCTCATCCAAAGATGATGGTCAGAGCTCTTGAAAACAATTTGTTCTCAAGCACGAACAACACGATCCAGACTATAAACTGTGTTTACTACTTTCTGTCGTAGAGGGCTAGTGGCTTGTGGCTGAGAAGCCCCTGGGATGGTCGAGATAGTCTGGCTGCTTCCTGGTAGGACTCACCAGACAGTTTTTAGCACAACTTGGAGCCACCAGGGATAGTAGGATGAGTATAACCGCAGTCTCTGCTGATGCAAACTCTATTTGGATACAATAGTGGTTTAAAAATAACCTACAATACCATTACACCCTAAGGATGGGGGTTGAGTGAGAACAAAGTTACCATTCAGACAGTTCTTTAACCCATCACAGACCACACAACCATATCCAAATGGGAGGCAGGGCTTTAGGGGGTGTTTTACAGAGCTGAGCTCAGGGGCCAAGAGGGGTGTGTGGTGCTCTGACTTCAGACACCACGAGGTGACACTCTTGATTGACAGAGAGACTCTTGCTGTTTGCAGCATGCAGGGAGGGGTGCAACAGGAGGCCCAGGAATACTCCATGCACTGATCACACAGCACCAAACATCCTTTCCCAGGGGTTCTCTGCATTTGTAGCTTGATACAGACTCCCAGAGAAAGCCTAGACAGGGGGGAGCAGAAGGCTGGTCACTCCTTTAGCTTGAATCTCTTATTTTTGTTGTCGTGGGAGGAGTTGAGTGATGCACTGAAGAAACACTAGGAACAGAAGGGGCCGGTACCCAGCTGCCTGGGGAGCATCTGCTGGGGAGGCAATAAATCTCCATACACAAGATTAGAATGGCCACCCCACGCACCAGGCTGATTGCTCAGCCAGCATGCTGGGATTTTTTTAAGTGTCCTGGGGTGGTGGTGGCTGGAGAGGTGGCTCAGCAGCTTAGAGCATTTGCAGGTCTTGCAAAAGACACAGATTCTGTTCCCAACACTCACGTGGCAGCTCACAGCCATCAATAACTCTCGTTCCAAAGGAACAGACATCCTTTCTGCCTCTACACCAGGCTCACATGTGTTGTACATACATACATAAAGACAAATACTCATACATATAAAATTAGCTAATTAGTTACTTTTTAAAAAATGTTTAGGGCTGTGAAAATGTTTGCCAAGCATATAGGGGGCCTGCTGCCTCATCAGACAAGTTACTCTTTGAATCTTGGTGTTTTTTTTTTTTTTTTTTAAATATCTTTTTAACTCTTATTTTTATTTTATATGTATGGGTGGTCTGTCTGCATGCACAGTCTGTGCACCACACGCATGTAGTGCCCTATGAGACTAAAACAGGGTCTGTAGTTATAGGTGGGTGCTGGGACTCCAAACTGGGTCCCCTGGAAGTTCAACCAGTGCTCTCAGTTACTGAGTCTTGGCATTTCAATTGCAAATGGAACAGGGCAGGAGTGATGCCTAAGACTATCTGAGGGGCTGGAGATGTTGTTCGGCTTGCAGAGTACTTGTGTAGCATGCACAAAGCCCTGAGTTGGGTCTTTAACACTGCATCAACCAGGCATAGTGACATTCCCCACACTTGAGAGACAAAGTGAGGAGGCAGCCTCAGCTACACAACAGAGATAGAGGAGAGGCCAGCCTGGGATACAGGCGAGTTTGGATTAAAAAGAATAAAAAAAAAAAAAAAAAAAAAAAAAAAAAAGGAGCTGGGCAGTGGTGGTGTGTGCCTTTAATCCCAGCACTTGTCAGGCAGATCTCTGTGAGTTCCAAGGCCAGCCTGGTCTACATAGTGAGTTCCGGGACAGCCTGGGCTACACAAAGAACCCCGTCTCAAAAAAACAAAAACAAAAAACAAAAAGTGAGTCAAATGATGGAAGAAATGAAAAGTTTTCACATAATATTTGGTAAGAAGCTTAGCTCAGAAAGTACGGAAGTGTCCCCGTTCTGACACGTGACTCAGTGCACGTGCTTCTACACCGGGTGGGGGTAGAGGTGGGGTTGGGGGGATGGGAACACATTCAGATCCTTGCTCCACCTCAGCTCCCCCAGCCTCAAGCATTGTTGTCTCTTTCAGGCCGAATCCCCTCCAACTCTCTATAGCTGAGGCTGGCTTTTCACTTCACCAGCCAAGTGTTGGGACGACAGGTAATGTACCCCCGGGCCTGGCTGATTTTTGTGATAAGAACAACCACTCAAAGTTCTTCAGAATCCCAGCAGCACACTATCTCCTGCTGGCAAAGATCTCCCAACAGCTCCTGTTTAAAATCATTGGTCTTGAAGCTGGGTGTGGTGGCACACACCTTTAATGCCAGCACTCTGGAGGCAGAGCAGGCGGATCGCTGTGAGTTCAAGGGCAGCCTGGTCTACACAGCAAGTCCAGGACAGCCAAGGCTAAATCTTTGCCAGGCATTGTTGCGCACGCCTTTAATCCCAGCACTAGGGAGGCAGGGGCAGACAGATTGCTGTGAGTTCCAGGCCAGCCTGGTCTACAAAACGAGTCCAGGACAGCCAAGGATATACAGAGAAACCCTGTCTCGGAAAAAAAAAAATAGCAACAACAACAAAAAACAAAAGTCTTTAAGGAACATATCATTGGGATCCGGGCTTGTGGCTCCATGGGTAAAGCGCCTGAGTTTGGGTCCTAAAAGAGAGATGTGGCTTCTATGTGTAACCCTGGCACTGGGAGGCTGGGGTGGGTGGAGTCCTGGAGCTGCCAGTCTCGCCTGTAGATGAGCTCCAGACTTCCTGAGAGTGTGTCTCAAAAATGCAATGGAGGAGGCGGGGCGTGGTGGTACACA
>OU015757.1:8858882-8878051 GCA_907169655.1 Acomys percivali | reverse complement strand
AAAAAAAAAAAAAAAAAAAAAAAAAAAAAAAAAAAAAAAAAAAAGGACAGGGTTTCTCTGTGTAGCCTTGGCTGTCCTAGACTTGCTTTGTAGACCAGGCTGGCCTCGAACTCACAGTGATCCCCTGCCTCTGCCTCCTGAGTGCTGGGATTAAAGGAGTGCATCAAGATGCCTGGCAAATCCTGTTATTTTCAAAGAGACTGTTAACCTCTTGGTTCAATGATGCATCAATGGAGAAGTTGGCTGCAACTTTTCTTTAAAGACATGGTGTCTTAGTTATTGCTCTATTGCTGGGAAAGGACACCCCGACCACAGTGACTCCTATAAAAGAAAGCATTTCATTGGGAACTTGCTTACAGTTTCAGAGGCTTAGTCCGTTATCATCATGGCAGAGAGCATGGCAATAGGGAACAGGCTGAAAGAGAGATAACAGAGAGAGAGAGAGAGAGAGAGAGAGAGAGAGAGAGAGAGAGGGAAGGAGGGAGGCAGGGAGGGAGAGAGAGAGAGAGAGAGAGAGAGAGAGAGAGAGAGAGAGAGTGAGGAGACGTCCTGATCTGCAAGCAGAAAGATTCCGTGCCTCCTTCAGAACTTCAAAGCCTACTCCAGTGATAGACTTACTTCAACAGGCCACACCTACTGACCGTTTTAGTTAATTAAAAATATTTTAAAGATTTATTTATTTATTTATTGTATATGAGTGTTTTATCTGCAGAAGAGGGCATCAGGTAACATTACAGATGGTTGTGAGCCACCATGTGGTTGCTGGGAATTGAACTCAGGACCTCTGGAAGAGCAGGCAATGTTCTTAACCCCAAGCCATCTCTCCAGCTCCCTTCTGACCCTTTTAAATAACTTCACTCCCTGGTGACTAAGCCTTCATATATATGAGCCTATAGAAGCCGTTCTTACTCGAATTACCACATTCCACTCTCTGGTTCCCATTTAGCCCAACTCCAAAAGTCCCCATAGCCTTTCGCAGTCTCAAGCCTGTTCAAAAACCCAAAGTCTCTTCCAAGACTCATGGCCGTCTCTTATCTGAAACCCCCTGTAAAATCAAAATGAAGAAGCAGATCACATACTTCCAACACACAATAGCACAGAGTGTACATGGCCATTCCAAAAGGTGAAAGGGGGCCATAGTGAGGATACACTAGACCACAGCAAGCAAGGCTGAAAAACCATCAGGGCAAACTCCAAACGTGGCATCATGTCTGTGCTTGATGTCAAAGCGCTCTTCAGATCTCCAACCCCTTTCAGCTTCGTTAACTGTAACACACTTCTCTTTCTTGGACTGGCTTCACACCATGTTAACACCTCTTCTTGGCAGGTATCCCAACATCTATGGCATCCAAATAATCTAGGCTTTACCTCCACAGCTTCACACAATGACCTCTCTGGGCCACCATACAGGGACATCCTTGACACATGCCTGGCTTCTGTGGCCTCGTTAGCCGTGGAAGGAGATTCCACAACCCTTGTATTCTTGCCTCTAAAGCCAGAGCCACATGATGGAAGCTGCCAGGTTCTGCTGCTTGCTGGGGCTGAAACATGGCCCCCTTGTTCAAATACATTTGCATCAGTTTCTGTTGTTGATGGGCCCCTTCACTGTGTAAGCTTTCCTTTAATTCTTTTTCACAAGTTGGAAGCTTAGCTACGTGAGGTCCTGCCCTGGGGTAACCATTTTTTTTATTCCATTTAACATTAGGCTTTTCTTTTAAATGTTTTATCTCCTTGAGCATGAGGCTTAGTTCCAATATTACGTTTCCTGGCACTCCTCTTCTCCTCAAACTGTACTTTTTGTAGTTTTTCTTTTCTCAGTTTGTTCCTTTTTTAAAATTATAGATCTGCATAATGGTGACCACTAATAATTGCATATCAGAATCAATACTAAACTGTCTTGAAACCTCCTCTGCCAACACCATTAAACAGAAAGTCTTCAATTTAGCTTCAGACATATTTTTAGGGCTAGGGTAAAAGGCAGCCACATTCTTTGTCAAAATATAAGAATGGTCTTTAGGCTATTTGCTAATATTCTTTCTTTCCCTCTGAGGCTTCTTGAGCTGGGCCCCCCCACAGTTCAAATTGCCTTCAGCACGGTATTGCATGCTCCTATAGGATGGCTCATTAAGCCCTGCTTAAAGCATCCAACTGCTTTTCTAATCCAAAGTGTCAAAGTCTTTCAAGATCCTCCAAACAACAGCATGGTCAGACATGTCACAGAAATCTCCAGTCCTTGGTACCAACTTCTGTCTTGGTTATTGTTCTATGAAGAGACACCATGACCAAGGCAATTATTATTTTTCCCCCCAAGGCAATTATTATAAATGAAAGCATTTAATCTGGGGTTTGCTTACAGATTCAAAGGGTCATTTCATTATCATAATGACAGAGAGCATGGTGGTAGGCAGGCATCATGTTGGAGGAGCTGGGGGCTACATCCTCATCTACAAGGAGAGAGAGAGAGGGAGGGAGGAAGAGAGAGAGAGAGAGAGAGAGAGAGAGAGAGAGAGAGAGAGAGAGATTCTAGGCCTGGCATGGGCTTTTGAAACCTCAGACTCTATGTCCACATCCTCTATCAAGGCCACACCGCCTAATCCTTTTAAGTTGTTCAAATAGTACTACCCTCTAGTTACTAAGCCTTCAAATATATGAGCCTATGGGGGCACATTCTTATTCAGATCACATGAGGCTGATGGAGGCAGCATCTACAGGAGCATATGTGCTATCTGGTTGTACATTTCTTCCTGTGGGGCAGAACCTGCCGTGGGTTCCAGAATCCAAAGATGGCCAGCGACTCCCAAGCACTGCTCCTCGGTTACGTAGGGCAGGGCAGTGTCTGATAGAGTGGAATAGAGAGCCACACTGAGACCCTGTCTCACTGAAGAGATCAAGCACTTCCACGTGACCACGGGCATCAGTTAGTAGAGGCCCTAGGGGAAGCTGACACAACTACGTTGGCAACCCAGTCTCCTTTGGAACTCCACACATAACTGTGAATTATATCCGGCCCATGCCACCTTTCCTGTCCCCTGCCAAAAACGCAGACTGCCTTCATCTCCCACACTGACACTACCCAGACCCTTTTGGCTTCTCTCAAAACATACCTGCTGGATTTTGTCTGTATGTGGCATGAGAATTGAACTTAAGAGTCTTATCATGTATCAGGCAGGGACTCTCCACCCCTCCCCCACCAACTTCCTTTGGAAACGGGAAGGAAAGAAAACAAAGAAGAGGCATGAGTTAGAGTAACTCCAAGCAGCCTCTGCTATCACTCCTAGTCAACAGCAGACTTTGACCCCTGGCCTGAGCTGTGCTTACAAAGTATGATGCCTGATCGGAAAAGGCGTTTTTCTTAGTTTGGGTTTTGCTGCTGTGAAGACACACCATGACCAAGGCAACTCTTATAAAAGAAAACATTTAATTGAGGCTGGCTTACAGGTTCAGAGTTTTAGTCCATTACCATCATGGTGGGGAGCATGGCGGAACGCAGGCAGACAGGGTGCTGGAGAGGGAGCTGAGAGTTCTACATCTTGATCCACAGGCAGCAGAAGGAGACGGTTTTCCACAGTGGGCAGCGAGCATGAGCACAGGAGACCTCAAAGCCAGGCTCCAGCGACACGCCTTCAACCAGGCCGCACCTCCTAAGAGTGCCACTCCTTAAGGGCCAGTCATTCACACAGGAAGTCTATGGGGGGCATACTTATTCAAATCACCACAGAATTGCATACATTTGAAAAGAAATCCTTCAAACCGGACAGGTTCTTCTTCCCCTTACAAAAGCGTGTCTGCAGCTCCGCTCCCACTCCCCGAGACCAGCTCCAGGAACAGAGAAGAGTGGTGGATCTGAGGTAGAGAGAATTCGGCAGGCGGTGAACAGCTGGTTAAGGGAAACCAACTGTCGGTTGAACAACTAGGCAGAGGAACCATTTGTTGAGCAAAGGTTGAGGAGTGGAGGAAAAAGAAATACTCAGAGACTCAGGCATATGCGGTACAGGCTGAAGGTCTTAAAGGCCAGGGGAACTTTTCTTTGGGCTCTCTGTCTCTGTCTCACTTGCTGTCAGCCTGACCCCTTGCTCATTGTCACCCATCTTCTATCTGTCTTCTTGCTTGCTGTTCTCCATCTATCCGTCTCTCTTGCTGTTTCTCACTCTAGCTTACTCTCCCATGTCTCTTGCTTGCTTTGCCCTCTCTCCTTGGGCCAACCCCAGTATTTTATTGAAACGAAGTTCAATTTTTTCATTACAGATTACATCATGATTTTTTTTTTTCATCTTTTACAATCACTAGGGCAGCCAGGTGTGGTGGCGCTCACCTTTAATCCCAGCACTTGGGAGGCAGAGGCAGGCGGATCGCTGTGAGTTCAAGGCCAGCCTGGTCTACAAAGTGAGTCTAGGACAGCCAAGGCCACACAGGGAAACCCTGTCTCAAAAAAACCAAACCAAACCAAAACAAAAACAATCACTAGGGCAATCAAATATCAACAGAGTAACAAGAAAATAAAAAAGTTCTGTAACCTACAACAAAGCATACAACAAAAATCAATTAATTTCCAAACAATGGTCAGCAAAATCTGATTATTACTTCTTAAACAATATTCAGGAAAGCTTAATCATAAATTTCCCCAGGCTAAAGCCAATGTGTTTACAAGATTGTCATAGCAACATAGCTTGAGCTAAATGTTCTCTACTAAAGAAAAAAAACTCGACTTACTCCCAGTCTCAAACCATCGGGTGTGCTATCCAAGCCTAGGTTAACTACCTAGGGGTCCTCTATTGTAAAATATCTGTAAAGCATGATGTTCCAACCCCACTTTCTAATGCTCTCAAAGCAGATTCTAAAGAAACGTGTCTACAGGTAACAGGTTCTGGCTAGATACTTTTTTTTTTTTAAGATTTATTTATTTATTAAGTATACAGTGGTTTGTCTGCATGTATACCTTCATACCAGAAAAGGGCACCAGATCTCATTAGATGGTTGTGAGCCACCATGTGGTGGCTGGGAATTGAACTCAGGACCTTTGGAAGAACAGGCAGTGTTCTTAACCTCTGAGCCATCTCTCCAGGCCCCTATGTCTAGGCCTTAACTTTCTCTCATGCAGTTTCTGCTTGGGTGCTCACAGTCAGAGCAAAAAAACTCTATCATTGTCTCAAGCTTTTGGCCAGATGCCCTCTTTCAACATTCTCTGTGGGAAAAAGTTTTCCCTATATGAATTTCCTAAGGGCTGAGAAATAAAGAGAAAAAACAGTTTTAGGAAAGACAGCAGATTTCTAAACAACATGACACCTGGACCATACATATTATTTGGGGGCAGTGGTGATCAGCTAGTGATCTTTGGAACTTTGTCAAGCAAAGCCTCTATGACTTATCCTCATGCCTGCAACACATGTCTCTGGAATGAGCCAGTACTGGATTATGTTTGAAAATCTGCATAAGATTTAAAACTGGGACTGGAGAGATGGCTCAGCAGTTAAGAACACTGGCTGCTCTTCCAGAGGTCCTAAGTTCAATTCCCAGCAACCACATGTGGCTTACAACTATCTGTAATGGGATCTGATGCCCTCTTCTGGTGTGCATGAAAACAGAGTACTAGTATACATAAATAAAATAAGTAAATCTTAAAAATAAAGATTTAAAACTGAGCTTAGATAGCTGCCAATCTTAGTGTGACAGGATTTTCTCTCTGGCCCAGGTTGGTAAGATGATTTGGGTATGAGGGGAGAGAGCAGCTGAGCTGATGGGCGTGGAGGTGGGGGTTACAGTGTTAAATGGGGGTACAGAGCTTGAGGCCTAAGAACCAGTAGAGGCTGAGGCTGGACAGGAAGGGACCAGGCATTCAGCTCACAGATGCTACTGTTCTGACCCGTTGTCTTTCTGCAGTTGTTCCAAGACTACATGGATGGCTTCCATGCCTGCTTTCTCAGCTAAGTGGGCAGACAGGACAGTGGAACCACGCCCTCCATGTCATGTGGATGCTTTCTAGAGCAGTTCTTGTGTCTGTGCTTTGACCAGCTTGGATTCTCCTTTCTGGGACAGCTGGGTACATCTTCTGGCACCTGTGATTTTTACCAATTCAATGTGACTCTTGGCAGTCATAAAGGCCTTAATTCACCCAGGTGTGGAGGCACATGCCTTTTGTCCCAGTAGAGCCAGGCTAGCCTGGTCTACATAGCAAGTTCCAGGCTATCTAGGTGTGTCAAGTTGAATGAAAATGACACCCGTTGGCTGGTCAGTGGTGGTGCACAGCTTTCATCCCAGCACTTGGGAGGCAGAGGCAGGTGTTAAAGTCCAGCCTGATCTACAGAGTGTGAGTTCCAGGAAAGCCAAAGAAACAGAGAAACTCTGTCTCAAAAAAAACCCAAAATAAAAGAGAAAATGGCCCTCATTGTTGAGGATATTTGATCCCACTGTGAACTCTGAGATTGAGTATTGGAAAAAGACTGTTTCTAATTGTGGTGTGGCTCAGCCCTAGCACATACCTTTAAACCAAGAACTTTCTGTTTATTGTAAACAGATGATTGTGGTGTGGCTCAGCCCTAGCACACACCTTTTATCCAAGAGCTCTCCGTAAACAGGATTAAATAAAGTGAACTCTAGGTCAAGGGGTAGAGCAAGAAACCAGCTGACTGGGAATAAACAGCAAGGAGGAACACTGCGTTGAGGATAGTTAAGACCAAGTGTGGAGAAGGAGAAATGGTGTTTGCCTTCTGGTGTGTGAGCTAAGTAGGAAGGTCGTCTGGGTGCTTTCTCTGCCTCTTTAGCAGTAACAGTCTGGTCTACAAAGTGAGTTGAGGACAGCCAGGACAACACAGAGAAGCCCTGTCTTGGAAAAAAATCAAAATAAATATAAGATAAATAAAAGCCATCTCCACTCTTGTAATACCTGCTACTGTTAGGGTTTTACCCCAGCATCTGCCTCCTGAGTCTTCATTGGGATTTTGTTTTAAAAACAACACCCCATATGCTCATAGGGAGTGGCACTGTTGGGAGGTGTGGCCTTGTTGCAGCAGGTGTGGCCTTGTTGGAGGAAGTGTGTCACTGGAGGTGGGCTTTGAGGTTTCAGATGCTCAAGCCAGGCCCAGACTCCCTCTCTTCCTGCTGCCTGTGGATCCAGAATAGAACTCTCAGCTATCTCTCCAGCACCATGTCTGCCTGTGTGCTGCCATGTTTCCTGCCATGGTGATAATGGGGCAAACCTCTGAACTGTAAACAAGCTCCAATGAAATGTTTTCTTTTATAAGAGGTGCTATAGTCATGGTGTCTCTTCACAGCAATAGAAACACTAAATAAAACACTTAGTCATCAGGGAGTGGCACTACCTGTAAGGGATTAGGAGTGTGGCCTTTTGGAGTAGGTGTGGCCTTATTGGATGCAGCATGTCACTGGGGGTGGGCTTTGAGGTCTTAAGGGCCTAATCAGGCCCAGTCTCTCTCTCTCTCTCTCTCTCTCTCTCTCTCTCTCTCTCTCTCTCCCCCTGCTGCACATCTGGATGTAGACGTCTCAGCTCCTTTTCCAGCACCATGACTGCCTGCATGCTGCCATGCTTTCCACCACGCTGATAATAGACTAAACCCTTGAAACTGTAAGCCAGCCCCAATTAAATGTTTTCCTTTCTCCTTTCTAAGAGTTGCAGTAATCATGGTGTCTCGGCAACAGAACACTGACTAAGATACCAGGACTACACAGTGAGACTTTGTCTAAAAATAAAATATAGCCAGGCGTGGTGGCGCACGCCTTTAATCCCAGCATTCGAGAGGCAGAGGCAGGTGGATCACTGTGAGTTTGAGGCCAGCCTGGTCTACAAAGCAAGTCCAGAACAGCACACAAAGAAACCCTGTCTCGAAAAACCAAAAAAAAACCAAACAACAACAACAAAAAAACCCATATATATATATATAAAGAACCGGGCGGTGGTGATATATGCCTTTATAATCCCAGTACTTGGGAGGCAGAGGCAGGTGGATCGCTGTGAGTTTGAGGACGGTCTGGTCTACAAAGTGAGTTCAGGACAGCCAGGACAACACAGAGAAGCCCTGTCTTGGAAAAACAAAACAAAAAAATCAAAATAAATATAAGATAAATAAAAGCCATCTCCACTCTTGGAATACCTGTTACATTTCATCTTCTGTCTGTAAATTCATTGACTCAAGTAAACTTGTAAGTTGTTGGTGTGGAGAAAGGCATACTCGGGGCTAGAGATATAGCTCAGAGGTTAAGAGCAGTGATTGCTCCTCCAGAGGTCATGAGTTCAATTCCCAGCAACCACATCAACCACATGATGGCTCACAACCATCTATAATGTGATCTGATGCTGTCTTTTGGTGTGCAGGTAGAGAACTGTAAATATGTTAATAAATGAATAAATCTTTTTAAAGAAGAGAGAGAGAGAGAGAGAGAGAGAGAGAGAGAGAGAAAGAGGGAGAGTGAGGGAGAGAGACATACTCAGAGGTTTCTGACAAGGCACTTGTTCTCTTGCTCACTTGTTTGGTCACAAGAACTGCTACCAAACACACAGCGCTCTTTGTTAATACTTTACTATGAAGGGATTGGGGCTCCCATTTCTGAGCTACAGGAACGGCACGCACAAGGCCACACCCGATCCAGCCACCACAGTTTGTGCCATGGTCTCACCAGTTCTGAAAAGCAGCCAAGACAGGAGCCAAACTTCACAAGGGGGACCCCGTGTCTGTGAAGGGTCCTTGAGCGTGGCCACATCTGCTTTTAAAAGAGGTGCTGTAACCTGAGTTGTTTTAAGTTTGGCGTAGGCATGGGAGAAATATTGAGGCTCTAGTGCCTGTGAGTAGTTCACGCACTTCCTAGCCCTGGACTTCCTAGTCCTAAACGGTGTTGGTCAGAGGGAGCAAGCAGGCTTGGGGATGGGACTGGACAGATGTTGAGGATGCAGGGCATTTGACAGAGCAGAAAAGACTCCGCTGTGTCAGGAGCCCTGTGATGACTCAGCCTAGGTGGAGGGCAAGGCCGTGTCTTCCACAATAGGAGATAGGGTGATTTAGGGGCAGGAAAACAAATCAAGAATGCTTGTCTGAGCACCTGAAACATAAGTCGTGAGACCAGCAGGCTGTCAGCAAGGTGCAGCTTTTCTCTCTGGCTCCCTTCAAGGCCTTCTCTGTCTCTGGTGTTCAGCAGTTTCACTATGTCCTGGTGAGGTATGGATTTCTGTCTGCCTATTACATTCAAGTCAATATTACTGGTCCCGTTTTTTATGGTTAGAATTGTGTCTCCCCACCAATTCACGGTGGAACCCTGACCGAGAGACTCAGATAAGGCTTTATTTGGAGACGAGCTCTTTAAAGAGGAAATTAAGAGAAACTCGGTCAACAGGGCAAGTCCTAGCTTAGGACAATCCACGTCCTTGTAAAAAGGGGAGGTTAGGCCACAGACGTGAGGAAGGAAGAGCAGGTGAGGGCAGGAGGAGAAGAGTGCCATTTGCAAGCCAAGAACAGGGACAAACAACTCTACTGATGGCTTGAGCGCAGGCTTTCATGATCCAGCGTTGTGAAGAAAACAAACGCATCTTGGTTTTGGTATTTTGTTAAGCCAGTGGCAGCAAGTGAACACAAGTGGCTCAGAACTCACGGCAAGTGAACACGCCGATGGCTCAGAACTCACGGCAGCGTTCTGAATTCTGTAGTGTTCCCAGCTGCTCCCCTCAAGTTACGTCACATCAGCTCTGGTTCTTTCTTGCTGTTTTCACCTGGACTTCAGTTTGATGTATTCAGTTTCATCCATAGCTGCAATGTTTTTTATAACCCTCTTCTTCTCTTCATCTTGCCTGCTGGGTAATATCAATATCTTTATCGTCATTTATTCCTTTTCTCAGTATCTTGGTCAGTTTTGGCTTTATGTGTCTATGTGTCCATTACATTTGCTGAAACAGTTACATTTTATTCTTTTTCTTTTTTTGGTTTTTTGAGACAGGGTTTCTCTGTGTAACCTTGGCTGTCCTGGACTCACTTTGTAGACCAGGCTGGCCTCGAACTCACAGTGATCCACCTGCCTCTGCCTCCTGAGTGCTGGGATTAAAGGCATGCACCACCATCTTTAAACTTTAACTTCTTTTTCAAATTTCTCTCTCTCTCTCTCTCTCTCTCTCTCTCTCTCTCTCTCTCTCTCACACACACACACACACACACCCCGTTCATTAATTTATTTTATTTTATTTTTTTAGGTTTTTGGAGACAGGGTTTCTTTGTGTAGCCCTGGCTGTCTTAGACTCACTTTGTAGACCAGGCTGGCCTTGAATTCACAGAGATCCGCCTGCCTCTACCTCCTGAGTGCTGCGATTACTATGTCCAGCTTCATTAATATTTTTAAAATTACATTTTTCATCAGGAGTGGGGCACATGCCACAGCATCCATGTGGAGCGCAAAGGAAGCTGTTGAGAGTTGCTTCTCTCCTTCTCCCCTGTAGGTTGCTGGGACCAAACTCAGGTCCCTGGGCTTGGCAGCAGGTGCCTCCCCTGCTGAGTCATCTATCTTGCTGGCCCTCCCCTCTTTCCTTCCTCTCTTTGTAAAGTATTTAGTTTTATTTTCATGTATGTATATGTGTTTATGTCTCTGTGTGTGCTATGCACATGTAGGTACACGTGCAGGCCAGAAGAGGGCATCAGATCCCCTGGAGCTGAAGTTATGGGTGGTTATGAGCTGACTAACAACCTGGGTCCTCTAGAAGAACAGCAAGCACTCTTAACCTTTGAACCATTTCTCCAGACCTAGCCTTTTTATTATTATTATTATTACTATTACTACTACTACTACTATTATTATTATTATTATTATTATTATTATTATTATTATTTTGATTAAAATTAGATCCCTTATAAGAGGTGACAGATTAACATGCAAATCCTCACTACCAATTTTGGAAATCAGAAAAGAGAACATGATAAGTTTAAAATACTGAAAGAAATGATGCATGAAGAAGTAAATTTTAAAAATGTTTTGTAACTGCCTTGTGGTCATTAACTCAAAACAAAAGGATACTTCTCAAATCAAAAACTAGGGAGGCAGGAGGTTCAGTGGGGGAAATGTCATCCCTATAGTAATTACTGGTTTAGGAAAGACTCATCGATGGATTCTAAAACAGCCAGCAAAATAACATGGGGAGAGTGACATTAAAATTGACTCAATTAATTACCTCACAGATGACTTATTGATTTCAAAGGGTACAAGATATCTGGTCAAAGGAGGAATCTGGTGGACAGTCACTTAAGTGGCTGAACTGACATCACCAATAATAGGACAGCCCAACACTAGGAGCTATTAATAAGGTATACTGAGGATACCAGTCCCTTTGCTGTGTTTCTGCCCAGAAAAGCTAACCTGATCCTAATTATGAGTGTACAAAGAGACAAACATCAAAGCAAATGCCTGAACTTGACAAAACTGCTCATGTAAAGGAAAAATAAAAGTATTATAAAATCGATATTTCATTTTTTAAAAAAATGTCTATGCATGGGTGCTTTGCCTGCACCACCTGTGTGTCTGGGGCCCTTGGAGGCCAGAAGAGGGCCTCTGGTCCCCTGGGACTGGAGTTACAGATGCCCGTGAGCCAGCACACGGACACCTAGGCACCTAATCTGAGTCCTCTCTGCAAAAGCAGAGAGTTTTAACTGCTGAGCTGTCTCTCCGGCCCCACTATGTCATTATTAATTTTAGGGAAAACATGCCCAATGATTGCTAGATGTCCAAATAACTAAAAGCTATTCTCAGGGTTATGTATGAGGAGTATTTGAACTGCTATATGTATGCTATATTTGATGGCAGCCTTTTTAAACATTTGTATTCTGTGTGTATGTGTGTATGTGTGTGTGTGTGTGATACACATGTGTGCACATCTATGTGAATGAAGGCAGGCATGGAAGCCAGAGTTTGATACTGGGATATGTATCTTCACTTCTCCAGTGTTGTGGAAGGTTTGGTTTACACGTAAACATGTTTTTGTTTTAATGCCAGGGGTGGGGTATGGGGGCTGCTCCAGTTTCTCCGCAGCTGATAACTGCCTCCTGAGAGGGCACACATGGTCTTTGTCAGTGGGAATAAAAGCAGGATCCAGGGAGAGCCTGGGGGCTCTGGGAAAGAAGAAGACCACTGCTGTTTCCTCCTGCTGCTCCTGCTGCAGTGTGCTGAGAAGAAAATGAAGATATCCTGAAACCAGGATTGGACTTTCCCCAAGGAACCCAACAACCCTAACCAGCAGGAAGTAGCTAAGAAAAACTATATCCCCTCTCCCCACTACCTTTCTTTTTCTCCTACCTTGTATGGGTGGGTTGGAATGGATTGGGGTGAAGAAAGGTGAAAGATTTAAGGAACCCAAAATAAAAAGGTTTTAACGTATGCCAATAATTGGCACCTAGACACAAGGCTTGAAATAATGGAAAAATCTGGCTTCTGATGCCGTAGAGGAGACAGCAGAGCACGGAGAAATGAATATGCTGTTTCAGAATGTGTGCAAAAAGTTCCCTGAGGCTTCTGCCGCTGGGTCCTCTCCTGTTTCCTCCCAGAGAGGACTCTCTCTGGTTTTGCTTTGTCGTCTTCCTGCATTCCATTTTCCTTTTGGAAAGCATTGCAGAGTTGGCTGTGCAACTAGAGAGTTTGCAGGTAGAGGTTGAAGTGCTTGGAAAACTAAAAGTCCCGTTGGTAAAGGGGAAAAACACCTGGTAACTGAGAGCTAGTTTCCCACCATTGCCGACCTGCCCTGCTCCTCAAAGTTCCCATGTCAAGTTCCCGAAGCCTCTGGGCAGGCTGGGAAGTCACGAGCAGCAGAAGGCTGTACAGAGCGAAAGTGTTAAAGAGAGCCACGTGTGGGGGCGCACTCTTCTAATCCCAGCACTCGGGAGGCAGAGGCAGGCGCATTGCTGTGAGTTCAAGGTCAGCCTGGTTTGCAAAGTGAGTTTAGGACAACCAAGGCTACACAGAGAAACCCTGTCTCAAAAAAAAAAAGTGTTAAAGAGAAACAGTCCATTAAAAAAAATAAGGTTAATCTTGAACAAACTGAGCTGCTTCAGATATCAAAATGCTCGGTGCTTCAGTTGTGGTAAATTCGGCCACTTAAAAAGAAACTGTGACCAAACTTCTAGAAGCCTCAGAGCACAAAATATGCTTTGCCTTGCCTGTGCTGTGTGGTATTGGGAAGTGGTCAGCTTGGGCATGGTCTGCTGCCTGGGCCACACTGCAACACTTGTCTGGGGCGCATGACGGCGGAACACTGAGGGTGTGGTGGCGAGAATGGCTGAGAACTCACGTGCTGAACAGAAGCAACGGGATCGCTGGATGGCGAAAAGCTTTCCAGGCCTGGAAGCATGCCTCCCGGACACACCTGCTCCGCAAGGCCGCACTTCTCCATCCTCCCAGACAATTCAGTCAGCTAGAGAGACCCAGGATTTAAACACATGAGCCTATGGGGCCCACTCTCATTAAAACCACCACATTCTACTCCCTGGCTCTTCAATATCATATCATAATGCAAAAGGTATTTAATCCAACTTCAGAAGTCCCTATAGTCTTTCTATTCCAACATTGTTAAAAAGTCCAAAGTTCGGGGGCTGAAGAGATGATGGCTCAGCGGTTAAGAGCACTGACTCCTCTTCCAAATGACCAGGGTTCAATTCCCAGCACCCACATGGCAGCTCACAACTGTCTGTAACTGCAAGATCTGATACCCTCACACAGGCATACATACAGGCAAAACACCAATGCACATACAATAAAAGTAAATAATTATTTTTTTTTAAAGTCCAACGTTCATAATCTTGCCTGAGACTCAAGGCAATCCTTTTAACCATAACTCCCTGTAAATCAAAATACAAAGTAAATGCTTCAAACATACAAACAAAGATCAACATTCCTGAGACCCACAAACCCCACTTCCCTTTATAAGCCCATTGCCCTGGGAGCTCGGGGTCACTCTCCTATCCTGCTGCTCAGGAAGGACTGGGATCCGAAGCTCTGAGCCCGGAAGACAGGACCTTGTATATATTGCATCGGTATCAAGTCCTGGTGGTCTTTTTTAGGGACAGGCCATATATTACCAATCCAAAAGGGAAGGATACAGGCACAGTGAGGAAATCTTGGTTCTAAGAAAGATGGAAGGCTAGCAGGACAAACTCCAAGTCCCATAGCTCTGTGTCTAAGAAGATGGTTTGATGACTCTGCTTGTTGGGGGTTGGTCTGGTGTTCTTTTTTTTTTTTGGTTTTTCGAGACAGGGTTTCTCTGTGTAGCCTTGGCTGTCCTGGACCCGCTTTGTAGACCAGGCTGGCCTCGAACTCACAGCGATCCACCTGCCTCTGCCTCCCGAGTGCTGGGATTATAGGCATGCGCCACCACGCCCGGCCCTGGTCTGGTGTTCTATGTATACCAATGGTGAATCCTGGGCCCTGAGATCTGGTCGAGTGAGGGCATTGTCACATAGCCTGAACAATGTTGTGCAAACTTTGCTCCCCAATTATCTCTGACTGGTTAATAAAAAAGCTGGGCTGCCTGTAGCTGGGCAGAAGAGAGGTAGGTGGAGCTTCCGTTCCTGGGCTTGGGGTCTCAGGTAAGGACCACGATGGGGGAGAAGAAGAAAATATAGAGTGAGGATGTCACCATGAGGAAGTCACCTGATGGACCACAAACAGCCCAGACAGAACATATGGCAAGTGACTTAGGGTTGTAAGGGCAAAATTAATGCCATATTCTATATGTAATGTATATTCTGCAATTAATGATGGTCTGTATGAGAACTTGTCCCCTAGGTGACCCTTCTCCCTGTGTTCTGAGAATGACACCTGCCAGCAGTCCCCAGAAACTCCACCGAGCGATTACATACAATTAGCTCCCAAGGTTCCTCTGAGATAAAAAGACTTCCCCTCCAAACTCAGCCTCCACCCAACCTGCCTGAAGGTCAACATTCCTGAGACCTACAACTTCCCTGAACATCCAGCCTCCACCCAACCTGCCTAAAAATCAACATTCCTGGGACCCATAAACCCCACCTCCCTTTATAAACCCATTGGAGCTCAGGGTCACTCTCCTACCCTGCTGTGTCAGGAAGGGCTGTGATCCGAAGCTCTGAGCCCGTAATACAGGACCCTGTGTATGTTGCATCGGTATTGAGTCCTGGTGGTCTTCTTTAGGGGTCTCCCGATCTGGGTGATCTCAGTATTATTACACTGAGCAATCCCAGTATTACAGGGTGTGTGGCTGGGGTGTAGCCAGACTAACTTAGATGTTGTGGAAGTTTTGGTTTATACGTAAACATGTTTTGGTTTTAATCCCAGGGGTGGGATATGGGGTGCTCCAGTTTGTCCACAGCTGATAACTACCTCATGAGAGGGCACATGATCTTTGTCAGCTGGGAACTACTTCATGATGGGGCGTGGTCTTTGTCAGCTGGGAACTACCTCATGCGGGGGCGTGGTCTTTGCCAGTGGGGATAAATGCCAGATCACGAGAGACTGGAGGCTGGGAGAAAGAAGCAGGCTGCTCCTCTCTACTGCTCCTGGCTGCTGTTGATGCAGGTTGACAGAAGTTGAAGATATCCTGAAACGAGGATTGAACTTGCCCCAGGAGCCTGATGACCCTAAACAGCAGGAAGTAGCTAAGGAAAACTACCCCCTTCTCCCCACTAACATTCTTTCTCTCTACCTGGTATTGGGGTGTTGGAAGGGATTGACATGGAAAAGAGAGAGGAGATTTAAGGAACCCAAAATGAAAATAGAGTTTTATAAATATGCCTACACTTAGAGGATTAGCACAAAAGAAAATCTGTCCAGTTATCGAGCTTAAAGCTTATTAACAAATATAATAAGTCTTTGTGCCGTTTATTTGGGAGCTAGAGTAGGTGATTAGGAAAGCCCTCACCAAAATATAAATTATCTATAAATTATCTACTATATCTGCCCTTCTGGCTTTGCTAACTGCAATATTACTTTTCTCTCTTGGGCGTGTTCTAGCTCCTATGTGCATCTCTCCTTGGCACATCTCCCATGCCACTGGCATCTCTACTGCCTTGGAGTCCTCAATACAATCCTCACCCAGGCTTCACTCTCACAGCATTTCACAATGGTCTCTCTGGCCTCTTGCCCTCTCAAGGCCTTCCTCATGCAGGGACTTCCCTGACATCAGTGGCTTTCCTTAACCAGGCAGGAAGGTTCCACAACCCCTTTATTAGTGTGACATGAGTGACACTGGCAAGTTTGAGTACCAACTTGGGGTGCACCCCGAGTCTCTTGAATCACATTCTCACAGCTTGGATTTGTTCCTTTTTAAGAGAGACCCTTTTTCTTTCACAGGTTGGAAGCTTAGCTGGGTGGGGAGCTTAGCCCACAGGACACTACTCCCTTTATTTGAATGAGCGCTGGGCACTGGCCCTCTCTCTAATCTTTTTACTCTTTCAGCACAGGCCTGGCTCCAACACTAACTATCCTGGTGCTCTTTTCTCTTCAGACTACATATTTTGTATTTCTTTTTTTCCCTGCTCACTCTTTTTCACTGTAGAGTTCTAGAACAGAAATTACTAATAGCCACACAGCTGAGTCAATATTAGGCTGTCTTGAAATTAGTCCATGACTATCAAGTTTATCCTCGGGCGAGTTCTTAGGCAGAAGGCAGCCACTGTCTTTGCCAAAATATTCCAGGACTAGTCCCAACCTACTGGCTAATATTCTTCCCAGAGGGCCAGGCGTGGTGGCACACGCCTTTAGTCCCAGCACTCAGGAGGCGGAGACAGAGGCAGGTGGATTGCTGTGAGTTCGAGGCCAGCCTGGTCTACAAAGTGAGTCTAGGATAGCCAAGGCTACACAGAGAAACCCTGTCTCGAAAACAAAAAACAAAACAAAACAACAAAACATTCTTTCCCACTAGACGGCTTGAGCTGGGCTTCTGCAGCCCACAGAGGTCTCAGCTCTACGGTCCTCCAAGTCCCTGCCAGGATGGCTCATTCTGTTCTGCTTATACCATTCAATGGCTTTTCTAATCCAGAATCCCAAGTCTTCTACTTTCCTGCAAACCACCATGTGGTCAGGTCTGTGAGGAACCTGCCTGACTCCATTTTGAAGACAGAAGTAATTATGTTGTAGTGTTAAAAATAGTTAAAAAAAAAAGTTTCCATACCTGGCGATGGTGGCATGCAGGCCTGTAATCTCGGCAGCCAAGGAAACACAGAGAAACCCTGTCTTGAAAAAAGCAAAAAAAAAAAAAAAAAGTTCCCATTTACTGTTTATTAAGTCTCCCTGCCCCACCCATGACCTTGGCTTGTTTTTGAGAATACCCAAACCTCCCCAGTCAGTGACTACATGGTGATGATTGCTGGTTTTTTGTTCTGAGATGTTTCTGTACTGCCTTACTGCTCCATTGTCTCTGCTTTGCAATTACTGATGGTTTTACTCCTTAAAAGGGCCCTAAGCCAGTTTAGGAGGCAGTCACTGGCCAGCTCTCAGATGCAACCCAATAAAAACCAAGCTTGCTTCAAATCTGGCTAAAAAATTGTGGTAGTGGCCTTATTCTAACTGGTGAAATGAACAGTCTGCCACAATAATGGCCCGGTTTCTGGTACCGACTTCTGCGTTAGTAACTTTTCTATTGCTGTGATAAGACCCAATGACCAAGGCAACTTATCAAAAAAAGCAATTGATTGGCCTTAAGTTTCCAGAGGGTTAGAGTCCGTGATGATGAAGTGAAGGCATGGTATCAGCAACAGATGAGGGGGTCGCATCTTCAATAGGACGCAGGGAGAACACTGGAGGTGTTGGGAAGCTTTTGAAGGCTCAAAGCCCACTCCCGTGACCACACCTCCGCCAACAAGGCCACACCTCCTGATCCTTCCCAAACAGTTCCACCCACTGGAGACCAAGTAGTCAAACATAAGTGCCTAGGGAGGTCCTCCTCATTCAAGTCACACCAGGCAAGCATTGTCCTGCCTGACCTACCTGACTGACCAAAGTCTCTCTATTATATAGCCCAGGCTGGTCTTGAACTCAAGATACTCCCACCTCAGCTTGCCAAGGGCTGTTGTATTGGCCTTTGTTACCATACCCAGCTTGCTAAATATACTCTCTGTCTTAGCTACCTTTCTATTGCTGTGACTAGAAGAACACCATGACCAAGGCAATTTCCAGAAGGAAGGATATATTTGGAGTTTAGGTTCAAAAGAGGTTAAGAGTCCATCACCGTCTCGGTAGGGAGCATGGCCGCAGGCAGGAGGCGCAGTGCTGGAGCACACAGCTGAGAGCTCACATCTCAACCCACACACGGGAGACAGAGAAAGCTACCTTGAAGCTTCAGAGCCCAGCCCCAGTGATACACTTCTTCCAGCATGGCCACACTTCCTAAGCCTTCCCAGAGAGCCATCAATTGGAGTTCAAGTATTTAAACCGCGGTGGCCCTGTTCTCATTCAAATCACCCTACTCTAAAAGGCGTTTCAGCTACACCTGGGTTTGTTTTGAGATTAGATTCTCTCTCTGTAGTCCAGGCCAGCTTTGAAATCATTTTTTTTTTCCTGAGACAGGGTTTTTCTGTGTAGCCTTGGCTGTTCCTAGACTCACTTTGTAGACCAGGCTGGCCTCGAACTCTCAGAGATCTACCTGCCTCTGCCTCCTGAGTGCTGGGATTAAAGGCGCATGCCACCATGTCCAGCTTGAAATCATTACATATGCCAGGCTGGACTTGAATTCATGTTCTTTTTACCTCAACTTCCAAGTGCTGAGCTTACAGGTCGGCCCAACCATGGCCAATTAAGTCTGCTTTAGTGGAATTTTGCTGATAACCCATATCAGAAATGTCCATGTACTTTGGTTGGCCAATTAGTTTTCCCTAGGCCTGGCTCTAAAAGAGGCATCAGTATGAAGGTGGTCAGAGAAGACAAAGGAAGGTCAAAGGGTTGTTCATTGTTCTTTTTAAACCCTGCTGCAGAGAGAGTGGGCACAATGGGCTGCGCTGGCACACTCTGAGTCCTCGGTAAGTACCAAGGAATATTGTTTATCTCCCATGTTGTCTTGAGTCTCTGGTTTTTGCCTCAGTGACTGGGGAGGAAAAGTCCCCTTTGCCTCACCTATTAATCATCAGGGCGAATGTTGCCAAAAGGCAAGAGGAAGGCAGCTCCTAGAGCCAAGTATAGGGAGGAAAGGATGCAGGAGAGACAAGCTGGTCAAGGATGCAGGAGAGACAAGC
>OU015757.1:8841377-8858872 GCA_907169655.1 Acomys percivali | reverse complement strand
TCAAGGATGCAGGAGAGACAAGCTGGTCAAGGATGCAGGAGAGACAAAGCTGGTCCATGGAGGGCACAGACCGGCTCTTCGGTGCACCTGCCCGGGCATGGAGAACTAAGGAAGACAGCCATGCTGGTATCCTAGATCCCTTTTACTTGGGAACCTCTATGGCCCACTCCAGAGAAACTGCCCTTTACCTTGGAGCAGGATCAGATGCAACACAGAGTTATCCTAAAACGGACCATGCGTTCTTTAAGGCTCTTGTATTAAAAATTAACAGGGTTCATCTGGAGCTTAGTCAACGCTGTCTTCTTTTCCCTTCCCGTGGAGGAGCCCGGCATATGCCAGGATGACCCGCCTTTCCACCGGGGACAGCCATTGGCTTATGCCCTGGGTAGTGGAAAGTGGCTCCTTAGAAACAGAGCTCCCCCTACTGGCCCATAAGTGGGAGCCTTCCAGATGATGGTCATTCCTCCAGTGACATCAACCTCAAATAATTGTCATCATAATTAGGTAGGACAATTAATAGTTGATTAATAGTGTTGAAGGGTGGTAGAGGCTCATGAGTGAGCGGAAACCCTTAGGAGGTTGAGACCTCTGGTCTACTTCTTAAGCTATGTGTTTTCTCATCTTTACAGTGAGCAGACAGAAATTACGTGTTAACAGAGAACAGATAGGGGAAATTTCTAAACATATGTTGGAGAAATAGAAATGTCACAAGGGCCTTTGACAGCTATAGAGACAAACCATAGGAAGCACCTTCCATCTTTTTTAGTGTAGGGGAGTGGATTATGAGAACTGCTACTGTTATCAGCTGCTGCATAACAACCATCCCCCAACCTTTTTCTTTCTCTCTCTTTTTTTTTTTTTTGACTATGTATAGCTCTTGCTGGCTTGGAACTCTCTATGTAGACCAGGCTGACCTTGAACTTACAGAGATTTCCCTGCCTTTGTCTCCCAAGTGCTAGGATTAAAGATGTGGTCAACAACCCCTGGCCTATTTTTTTAAATTTATTTTTAATTCATGAGTGTGTGTGTGTGTGTGTGTGTGTGTACCATGTGCATGCTTGGTACCCACAGAGGCCAGAAGGCTTCAGAAACAGAAGTTGTAGGTATGGGGTGTCATGTGGGTTTTGTTGTTGTTGGTTGGGTTTTGTTTATTTTGTTGTGTAGCCTTGGCTGTCCTGGACTCACTTTGTAGACCAGGCTGGCCTAGAATTTACAGAGCTCTGTGTGCCTCTGTCTCCCTGAGTGCTGGCTTTTTGTTTTCCTATTTGTATTTCTTTCTTTCTCTTGTCTTATTTCTCTAGCTAAGACTTTGAGCACTCTATTGGATGAAGGTAGAGTGGGCACCCTTGTTTCCTTCCATTCGAGTAAATGCTGCATTTGGCATTTAGTTTAACAGCCTATATACTTGTCATATATTATCTTTATTATGAGCTTTTAACAACTTATTATTACATCTTATTTATTTGGCATTCTGGGGGATCAAACTCGGGTCACCAGGCGTGGTGACAGACTCCCGTGTCCACTAAATGACCTTGCTGGCCCCTATCTAGAGGTATTACCAAGCAAAGATGGCAAACTTTGTTAAAGACCTTTCCTGCATCAATTTGGATGATGATATTTCTGTCCTTCAGTCCATGTTTTTGTTTTTTGAGATAGGGTTTCTCTGTGTAGCCTTGGCTGTCCGGGACTCACTTTGTAGACCACACTTGCCTTGAACTCACAGCGATCCACCTGCCTCTGCCTCCCAAGTGCCACTATATACAGATTTACACTTACTGATTTGTATATGTTGAAGCAAACTTGCATCCTTGGAATGAAACCAACTTGGTCAAGATGTATTTTTTTAAATTTAAGACTTATTTTTCTTTTATGTGTATGGATATGTAGCTGTGGCTGTCCTGGAACTTTGTAGACAGGGCTGGCCTTGAATTCTGAGATCTACCTGCCTCTGCTTCCTAAGTGCTGGGATTAAAGGTTCCAATAATTTTTTTTGTTATGTCAATGTCCTTTGTAGTTTTTCCATGTTGTTGGTTCTTTTGTTTTTGTTTTGTTTTTTCATTTATACTGCTCATTTTCTTACTTACTTTGTTTTCCTCTCTTGGTTCTGGATTGAATTAACCTCCTTGTATTTATTCTTTAAAGTCATTGATCATGTGTACTAGAACACTTTAAAAAAAAAAAAAGCCAGGCGGTGGTGGCGCATGCCTTTAATCCCAGCACTCGAGAGGCAGAGGCAGGCGATCGCTGTGAGTTCGAAGCCAGTCTGGTCTACAAAGGGAGTCCAGGACAGCCAAGGCTACACAGAGAAACCCTGTCTCAAAAAACCAAAAAAAAAAAAAAATGTATCTGAGTCAGCCACGGTGGCACACGCCTGTAATCCCAGCACTCAGGGAGGCAGAGGCAGGTGGATCTCTGTGAGTTTGAAGCCAGCTTGGTCTACAAAGTGAGTCCAGGACAGCCAAGGCTACACAGAGAAACTCTGTCTTGGGGGAGGTAGATAAGTCAACAGTTTTTTTAAAAACTCTGTATCTGACATCGTATGTATTTCAGTTTGATTTCAGTAGTTGAGGTCATGACTTTTGAAGAAACAATGCTGCTTTGCTTTTTCTTTTTCGTGTTTCTTACATGTCTGCTATTTGTATGTCTCTTGGTTTGGGTGGCTCCTTTTTGTGTTGGTGGGTCTTGTTATAAAGCAGTTCACTAGCCCAGAGGTCACTGGCACACACTTTTAATCCCTGCACTAGGGAGGCAGAGGCAGGTGGATCTCTGTGAGTTTGAGACCAGCTTGGTCTACAGAGCTCATTCCAGGACAGGCAAGGCTACACAGAGAAATCCTGTCTCAAAACAACAACAACAAAACCAGCTTTCTCTTGAAGGCTCAACTCTAGTAGCATCAGTGAGGAGAAAACAAACTTCTACAGCAGCAGCATGAATCCACACCAACCGTATTTAGCTTTTTGCAGCTACTGTTGGAAATTTTAATGCAACCAGGTGTGGTAAGTGCACAGCTGTAATTCCAGCACTTGGGCAGACAGAGACAGGTGGATCTCTGTGAGTTTGAAGCCAGCCTGGTTTACAAAGAGTGTTCAGGACCACCAAGGCTATACAGAAAACAAAACAAAACAAAACAAAACAAAACAAAACAAAAACCCTGTCTCAAAAAAACTAAAAACCAACCAAACAAAAAGCTCTATTTATGCTCATCCACAATAATGACAAAATTCAAGTTGTGCAAAGGCACTATAAAGGTCAGCAGTTTGACAAAGTAGTCCAGGTTTACAGAAACAAATATGTCATCTACACTGAACAAGTACAGTTAGGAGGCAGAGGCAGGTGGATCTCTATGAGTTCAAGACCAGCCTGGTCTATAGAGTGAGTTCCAAGACAGCCAGAGCTATACAGAGAAACCCTGTCTCGAAAAAACAAACAAAAAGACTAATGCACAACTGTCTGTGGGGTAGCCATCCCAGCAACTCACTAGGCTAAAACTGGACAACGCATGCAAAAAGATCCTAGAACAGAAAGTCAAATCTGACCAAATGTGGCGGTTTGAATAAGAATGGTACCCAGAGAGGCATTTTTTTGAATACTTGGCTACCAGTTGGTGGAAGTGTTTGGGGAGGGTCAGGAGGTGTGTCACTGAGGCTAGCCTTTGATTTTTCAAAAGCCCATAGCATTCCCAGCTTGCTGTCTGCCTTATGCTTATGAGTCAGGATGCATGCTCTCAGCTACTGCGCTAGCACCACAGCAGCCTGCCTGTGGTCATGGACTCACCCACCCTCTAAACTGTAAGCCACAAATAAACTCTTTCTTCTGTAAGTTGCCTTGGTCATTGTGTCTTATCGTGGCAAGTAAGACAGTGTGGTAGTGTAAATAGTTATGGCCCCATAGACTCTTGTGTTTGAATGCTTGGCCCATGGATAATGGTACTAGTCGGTGTGGCCTTGTTGGAGGAGGTGTGTCACTGTGGGGGTGGGCTTTGAGATCTCCTGTGCTCAAGCTCCCCCCAGTATGGAACACAGTCTCCTCCTTGCTGCCTGCAGATCAAGATGTAGACCTTTCAGCTTCTCCAGAGACATGTCTACCTGGATGTTGTGTTGCTTCTTGCTATGATGACAATGAACAAACCTCTGAACCTCTAAGCCAGCCTCGGTTAAATGTTTTCTTTTCTAAGAGTTGCCATGGTCATGGTGTCTCTTCACAGCAATGAAACCCTAACCAAGACAAGCGCCAAGTAGAAAAGTGTGAACATAAGAAACAATTGAGAAGATACAGGAATAGAGTAACCTTGTGTGTTTGTTTGTTTGTTTGTTGTTTTTCCGACAATGTTTCTCTGGGTAGCCTTGGCTATCCTGGACTTGCTCTATAGGCCAGGCTCGCCTTGAACTCACAGCAATCTGCCTGCCTCTGCCCAGCTTAGAGTAACTTTATATTATATGACTTCATTAAAACCTAACTCTTCAAATGGCCAGGTGGTAGTGACATACACCTTTAATTTCAGTATGCAAGAGGATCTCTGAGTTCCAGGGCAGCCATGGGTATATAGTGAAACCCTGTCTCAAAAAACCATACCAAACTGAAGCAAACCAAACCAATCCAAAAACTCTTCAAATGTATATAATGATCTGCCTGCATGTGTGCCTGCCCTCCAGAAAAGGGCATCAGATCTCATTATAGATGGTTACGAGCCACCATGTGGCTGCTGGGAATTGAACTCAGGACCTTTGGAAGAACAGACAATGCTCTTAGCCTCTGAGCCATCCCTCCAGCCCTATTCAAATGAAAACTAAGATACAGCTATGTAGTGGTGGCTCAAACCTTTGATCCTGGGAGGTAGAGAAATGGATTAAAACTGATCTTTCCTTAAACTCCAGTTCCCAAGTAATGACACAGACTTATTATTATTAATAATTATTAAAGCTTTGGCTTTGGCGTGCTCCCAGCTAGCTATTTATTATTATTATTATTATTATGATGATGATGATGATGATGTCTTTTTTCAAGACAGGGTTTCTCTGTGTAGCCCTGGCTATCATAGAACTATGTAAACCAGGCTAGCCCTGAACTCTACCTGCCTCTGCCTCTGCCTCCCAAGTGCTGGGATTAAAGGTGTGTGCCACCATGGCCAAGCTACTAGCTCTTATCTTAAATTAACCCCTCTATATTAATCTATATTCTGCCATATGGCCTGCTACCTCTCCTTGCCTTGTTTCCTCCATGTCTGGCTGATGACTGTGTGAGCCTCTCATTCTTTCCCAGAGTTCCTATCTCTGTTGGCTCTGTTGGCTCTCTGGCCTCCCTTTCTCGTCTTTGCTGTAGGCCATTCAGCTCTTTATTAAACCAATCAGAAGGTGTTGGAGGGGGTGTTTATAAAATATGATGCAGCCATAGGAATAACAATACAAAGTCCAGCCTGCACTCAGTTCTCTTCTGGTACAGAAATCAGCATCTGAGTAATACAATCTTTACATAGTGCATAAAAAGATCACTCCAATAGTGGATCTTTGTGAGCTAAAGTCCAGTCTGGCGTACAGCTTGAATTCCAGGACATCCAGGGTTACACAGAAAAACCTTATCTTGTAAAAACAAAAACATAAAAAGGAAGAAAGAAAACTGATATATATATATATATATATATATTATATATTATATATAGATAAAATAAATTCCACCCTGATAATTCAGCACCAGAGACCAAAAAACTGAAAATAGTAAAATCTATAGCATGAGCTAAGAAGTTACAAAGTATTTAGGGTGACTATGGAAATAGTCAATGTGGTCATGAACGTTGTCAACTTGACAGGAACTGGAACTTCACGGGAGACAGGTCTCTGAGCATGTTTATGAGGGAATTTCTTTTTTTCTTTCCTTTTTTGGTTTTTCAAGACAGGGTTTCTCTGTGTAGGCCTGGCTGTCCTGGAACTCTTTTTGTAGACCAGGCTGGCCTCAGACTCACAGAGATCCGCCTGCCTCTGCCTCCAGAGTCCTGGGATTAAAGGTGTGCGCCACCACACCTGGCAGTGAGGGAATTTCTTGACTGGGTGAACTGGGCTGTGAGAACTGCCCTCAGTGTAGGTAGTGTGATTTTATGGGCTGAGTTTCCTGACTGAGTAGAATGGAAAAGACAAGAGGAGCTTCAACATGCACCTCTCTCTGCCTTCTGTGGACCCATGTGACAAGCCGCAACCCCTTCCGTGCCACCTCGAACTGTACCTCCTCGAGCTGCAAGCCAAAATCAACCCTTCCGTCCTTACCTGGCTTTTGTCAGGTAATTGATGACAGCAATGAGAAAAGGAACTAATTCAGCCAATGAATGAGAAAAGGAGCCAGGAAAAGGGTGAAATAAAGAAGAAACAAGATTAAATATATGAATTGAGAAAAAAAGGTGAGTGGAGAATGTTATAGCCAAAACAACCACAACAACAAAACAACAACAACAACCAAACCAACCAAACAAAAACAACCGTGCCCCGCCCCCAAACAAATAAGACTTTAGAAAAGATTTGAGGAGAAACATATAGGAAAACCAAAAGTTTTTTCAATAATGAAGAAATTCAAAAACAAAAATAAATGTAAAGGGGAATAAAAAAAAATAGAGGTATTAGACAAACAAACAAAAAGATACAACTGGGAGTGGTAGCAGGCACTTGTACCCCAGCACTTCGCAGGAGAAGCAGGCAGATCTCTGTGAGTTTGAGGAGAGACGGGGCTGGAGAGAGACCCTGTCTCAAAAAACAAAAACAAACTAATGAAGGATACAGTAGAATCAAAATACTACCAAATACTGAGGGAGGAAACATGGCTGCAATAAACACAACACAAAAGAAACTATGAAGGCAGTTATAGTTGCTCACAACTGTAAACTCAGCACATGAGACAGGGGTGGGGTGGGGTGGGGTGGGGAATGTGGGCGGTGGGGTGGGAGAGGCAGGAAGATCAGGAGTTCAAGACCAGCATGGGCTTGGAGACAAAACAAACGAAGAGAAAAACAAATTTCCCCCACTGGAGAGATGACCTGTGGGTAGGAGCTTGCTACTCTTGCAGAGGACTCAGGTTTGTTTCCAGCACACATACAACAGTTTACAACCATCTGCAACTCCGCTTCCAGGAGACTCAGCAACGCTTTCTAGCTTCCTCAGGCACCAGGCATGCACACAATGCACTTAAATATACTCAGGTTTAAAAAAAACAAAACAAAAAAAAACCACCACTCATTCAGATAAAAGTCTTTTAAATATAAAATTTTCCTAAATGTAAAAATTGCATAAATAAAACCAGATGAGTATGTGAAAATCAAATATAAAGGAAACAATTTTTTATTTTGTTTTTGTTTTTTGAGACAGGGTCTTTCTGTATAGCCTTGGCTGTCCTGGACTCACTTTGTAGACCAGGCTGGCCTCAAACTCACAGAGATCCACCTGCCTCTGCCTCCCGAGTGCTGGGATTAAAGGCATGCGCCACCATGCCTGGCTACAGTTTTTTAAAAACCCTGCTAGATGTAGAAAAATCACAGAAAAAGAAATGATGAGTCATTAGAACAGTCTCTTTCCAGGTCCTCAAAAGCTGGAGGCCAGGTTAGGTGGTTAAGATCACACACTGCTCTTGCAGAGGACCTGCGTTTCAGTGTTAGCTCCCACTGCACATTATTGGGCAGCTTACAATTGCCTGTATCTCCAGCTTCAGGGGAGCTTCTGGCCTCCCAGGGACATACATGTGCACACACCCGCACGCATACACTGTCAGTGTATGCAGGGTGTGGAGGGCTGTCAGCTGAACAGACATTCTGGTCTTTCCTATGGTTTATGGAGCCAGTAAATCTACCGACTAAGTGTCTGCTGTCTCCCAGACCTGTCTTCACGGTGGCTGTTTTCCCTTTTTTGTGTGTGCAACGGGGATGTCTGCTGGTCAAGTTTTACATTCTGTGCACTGGGCAGGCTTTCTCATTCTGCCACAGCTCTCCAAATCACGTTGCTAGGATGACTAGTGATTTAGCTGAGGGGTGTCTCTTAAGTGCAACAGGGGATATGAGAAGCAGCCACAGCACTGAGAACTGGGCCAGCTAGAGGCCCCGCCTTCATACTCAAGGCCTTCTGAATACTAATCACCCTGCTGGAGGGATGCAGCTGTGGGTATCATGGACACCTCTTGGAACTTCAGCATTCTCAAGCATTAACAGCAGTGACATGTAGGTGGTTCTAGAATTTGATCCTCCCGTGGGTCTCATTCCCCACTAGTAATTTCTCCACGGTTTCCCCAGCGTGAGAACAGCACACTGTGACCTGCATCCTTTGTTCTGTCAGTGACTGCCTCTCCTGCCCTCCACGACTGCATCTCTGGACCTCCCTTTATCTGGGGGGCTCTGACATGTTAAACTGAGGCTCTGTGGGTGCTCCCTGAGCTCAGGCCCCCAGGTAGCTATTTTAAAAATAGATTCTCCCTTCAGATTGCTTCTGGCTGCTGCCCTCTGAGTCATACAGCGTGACAAAATGGGATTTCTCGGTGCTGTTGGATTTTCTGCTGGGCTAATTACTGTCGCATCAAACCTGGATTTAAGGCTTACAAGGGTTGTGAGCTTGTCCTGGCTTCCATCTCGCTTACCTTTTGGAAGTGGCTTCTATTTTGCATCCTCATCCCTGCCAGGGAACTGTATAGCTTGGCTTCTGTGCCACACACACAAACACACATACACACACACTTTTCTTTTCTAACCACTTTTCTTTCACTTTTGTAGATTTCTGAAGCTCTTCCCTTTGGGATAGCATCTGTCTCTTATCCACTCTCTCCTTCACACAGAGGCAGCCTCCCATCTCCCGGTCTATCCTGAAGTCTCATGCATAGAATGTGAGTTTCAGTGTGTTGCTAAGCAGCAGATCTACAAGCTACCCCAAAACTTTCTGTTGGCTGCCATTGACTTTTCTCTTTTCCAATGAGACACTGAGGACAGAGACAACACTAAGCAATTAAGGGTATGGAAGAGAGATGGCTCTACAGTTAAGAGCACTTGCTGTTCTTGTAGAGGCTTTCGGTCTGGTTCCCAGCACTCATATGCAGTTCACCAGCACTTAACACCAGTTCCAGGGGATCCCACATCCTTATCTGACCTCCTGGACCATCAGCCACACATGTGGTGTACATACATGCAGGCACACACACACACACAAAGAAACCTTTGGAAAACAAAAAAGCTATGTGCCTAAATTGTTGGCAGACTGTTTCTCTACCACAGAAGACTGTTTTGTTTTTGTTCCCAGAGACAACTCTGTAGGTTTTGGGTGTGGTATTCCTTTTTTTCATCGGTCTTGCTGGGACAAAAATACCCAACAAATGCAAGGAGAAGGGTACTCTGTCTCCCAATTTGAGGATACAGCCTATCACAGAAGACAAGGCACTGTGGTGGGAATGTGAGGCAGGGGTCACATTGAGGTCACAGCGAGGAAGCCAAGGGAAGTGACTCTAAGAGATGGTTTGAATACCATGCACTTTTAAGGAGCAGTTGTATGTAGAACAAAACTTAATGAGAGAGCAGGAAATGGTAAAGACAGAATTTAGGGAAAGGAAGACTGGGATACATTAATATAATGTTATCACATTATTAAAAGTCATTAATTATGTAAATTGAGTAACATCAAGGATCCTCAGAACATGTGACTGTTTTAATATAAGGGGTGGGGGCCATCATTTTGCATTTGTTAAGAATCTTGAAGTGGCCAAAATAACCAAAAAGGGTAAGTGAAAATGTAGATGGCTAGGCAGAAAGAGATGAAAGAACAGCCCCCTAAATAATATACTGCTGCCTCTAAAAATGGAGAAAAGTGCAAAGAGCTAAATTATGTATGCTACATCCAGAAATCAGAATTAGGCAAAACAAAACAAGACAAAACCAGTTCAGTAACATCTTGATTTTAGCCCAGTTCCTCTGACCCCAATCCCTTTTTGAGATAGGGTCTTAGGTAGCTCAGGCTAGCCTGGAAACCTAATCTACTTCCTGAGAGCTGGATTTGCAGAAACGTTCCACTCTGCCTGGCTGAATTTTCCCTTCTGGCCTCTAAGACTGTAAGATAATGCACATGGGTTTAAATTTATAATTTGTTACAATAGCAATAAGAAGTATACATTGGGCTAGGTGCCAGCCAGGAGACTCAATTATGGTTACGATTAAGGTGGCTCTATGCCTAAATCCAACACTCCACCCTGAACAGGGTTTTCTAACAACCCTGGGTGTCCTCGAACACACTATGTAGACCAGGCTGGCCTTGAACTCACAGAGATCCCATTGCTTGTGCCACCACAACTGGATCCAATATTTTTGAAAAAAGGATGAACCGGGCGATGGTGGTGCATGCCTTTAATCCCAGCACTTGGGAAGCAGCAGCAGGAGGATCGCTGTGAGTTCGAAGCCAGCCTGGTCTACAAAGCGAGTCCAGAACAGCTAAGGCTACACAGAGAAACCCTGTCTCGAAAAAACAAACAAACAAGCAAACAAACAAAAACAAAAGAAAAAAGGATGAAACCTGGAAACCTCTGAATGACTCTTCACTGCCTGTCGGATGAAGGTCTGGCTCAGTGTAGTAGTTTTTTTTTTTTTTCAAGACATGGTTTCTCTGTGTAGCCTTGGTTGTCCTGGAATTCATTCTGTAGAGCAGTCTGGCCTTGAACTCGGATATCCACCTATCTCTGCTTCCTGAGTGCTGGGATTAAAGGCATGGGCCACCTGCACCACCACCCAGCTTCCAGTAGATTCTTGACATGCTTCTGTCTCCTCTCTTGCTCTAGTAACTCAGGGTTAACACTCCAAAGTGCCCCAATATTAACCCCAGACTATGTTTTAGCATGAGTCCCGTGGGGTCGTTGCTCCTCTTGGCTGTTTTCACTGATTAGTTTTTGATAAGGTCTTAGTATCTACTTCCAGGCTGGCCTTAATTCCATTAGCCTCCTGCTCAGCAGTACTGTGCGCCACCACGCGATTTTTTTTAGGTTTTAACTAAGATTTTGAAAGAGCGGGTAGAGCATTTGCATGAAGGACTCCTCTTCTGGGCCCCTAGCCCACTAATCCGCTGAGATGATGGGTAGCGATCTCTGTGGAACTTGGAAAGCACGCTACAAGCGGTATGCCTAGGCTAAAAAGTCCTATCTTGTAGGCAAACGAGCTGGTGCAGCCCGACGACCGCCACTTTCTTCCCGGTCGGTTCAGAGTTGCCTCTCTCCTGCCCGTCGCGTGAGGTGGCGGTTGCTGAACAGCGACCAGCAGTTCTGAACGCAGAGGCCTGCAAGGCCAGCAAGCTGGCGAACCACGCGGAGCCCAGCACTCCTCCTGATCCGCAGTTGAAGAAACCGCTCTGGGGCTGGACGGAGGCGGAGCAGAAGCTCACATTGGACCAACAGAAGAGCCTTAAGATGCTAGGAGAGATCCTGGGGCGGGCCCCGGCGCGAGGCACTCTGGGATTTGTAGTTTACTTCCCGGACAGCTACTCTCTCATTTCGGCCGCCCGCCTTTTATTCCTCGCTCTCTCCCGGCACTCCGAGTACTTTGTCGGGACTTGTCCCAAGTACGACTACAGTACCCAGAAATCTCTCCTTCGCGCTCCAGCAAGCGCAGGGTCTTCGTCGAACTACAGTTCCCAGAAGACCACTGGAGACGGGCTTCCCCCACTTTCCCGGGACCACAATTCTCAGAGACTTGAGTTCGCGGCTTTTCACTCTGTGTCTGGTCTCTTTTGGAGCTTGCTAGGACTCGGCCGGCTGGCTGGCCCACAACGACGACGTGGTCCGTCGTGTCTAGTCTCAGGGTGTACTCTTCGGCAGGGTTTTCTGTCCCTTCAGCCACTTTTGCCGGACAGGCCGTCGCAGCTAGCCTGAGCTGTGACCTGGCGGGCTGCGCCTGCGCCCTGCCGCGTTTCCTGCCTGGCTGGTGGTGGCGGCCATTTTGTTCATCCTCCTCCTCCTCCTGCTCCTCCTGGTTGGAGCGCAGTGTCCGGAGCGGGCTGGGGGGAGCGAGCCTGAGAGCCAGGTTCAGTACCTTATCCTCTGCCCCCAGCCGGCGCCCGGAGTCCCCCTCCCCCTCCTTCCCGCCCCCTCCCCTCCCCAGCCCTGCCCTCCCCCTTGTCCCGGGATCACTCCGTCGCACCCACCATGATGGAAGACGACGGACAGCCCCGGACTCTGTGAGTACCCGAGACCGGGGGTGCCAGGCACCGAGCGGCCGGGGCACTACGGGGTGCTGAGGGAGGGAGCAGGAGACCGGGACCCGAAGCCCGGAGCCGGGCGTCGCAGCGGTACGGCTGCGAAGTGCATTCCTCATCTGTCCCCCTTTCCCAGAGAAGGAAGCCCTCCCCCCACCCCAAACAGTCACTTTCTAGGGTCTAGGGCTTGTCTCAATCTTTTCCTCCCGATCCCTTCTTTGCACACTCTTCCTAGGCTAGGCTTGTGCACGGCTGAGGCTGTCAGAGCCAAGAGAGCTCCTGCTGCCCCTGTGCTCTGGGGACTCCGGGCTGAGCTGTGGGTCTCCACGGGGGCAGGGCTTGGCGGGGGTGGGGGGGGTGGGACCGCTGCTGCATCCCTTGGCGTGGACACTCAGACTCAGTCCACGTCCTCAGCAGTCCACGTCCTCAGCCCCAGTCTCTCCGAAGTCGTCCTCCCCAGCCTACCACTCTTTAACCAGAGGAGTCCCTTGTCTCTCTGCCGCACGTGCCCCACGCTGTCAGAAACACCCGCCCAGCGCCCGATGCTTTTGAAGTGCCAAAGAGATTGCCTTTTGCCGCCGTGCACCACCTCTGCCCCTTGGATAGCGAAGTTTACTCTGAGCGCTCACTACACACAAACTGACAACCACTTAAACTCCTTTCGCTCAGTTGGCGATGCCGCTTCCTAATCCGTTTGTGCGTCGGGATCATCAGAGTTCGATTAAAAAGATGTCTTCTCCCGCTATTTGATGCGTGTCGTTTGAGTGCTGTTTTTCCGCGGTCTAACTGTTGGGTTTCACCTGAAGCCCAATCTAATGAATGAATTGCATCTTCCAACCGCTTAATTGGCGTTTCCTTCCTTTCCCGATGCAGAGTGATGACTCAGCGTCTGTATTCCTTTTCAAATAGTGTGGCACTCTTTTTTTTTTTCTTCGTCTGAGTAATTTCCAATTCATTGCTTAAAGTGAGCACCTTGGGTTTTCCCAGCCTCTCCAGGCCTACTACTCCTGCCTGGAGTAAATACACAGAGTCAGCCTGCTGCTTTGTCTGTCTTGCCTCGTTCTGCCTGGTATTGATTGATACGATGATCAGAGTCCACTTGGCTGGCTTAGCTGATGGGGGAAGTACTTTTTGGGGAATGGATGACGGTGGGTGGACACTTAGGACCTCTGGCTAGCTTCTGAGAGCTTCATTCTTGCCACAGAAAATATGGTCATTAATGAAGGTCCGTGGCTATATTCAGTGTTGATCCAGATATTTGTTGTTTTTCTTTGTTTGTTTGTTTGTTTGTGTTTTTGTTTTTTGAGACAGGGTCTCTCTGAGTAGCCTTGGCGGTCCTGGACTCACTTGTAGACTAGGCTGGCCTGGAACTCAGAGCGATTCACCTGCCTCTGCCTCCCAGAGTGCTGGGATTACAGGCAGGTGCCACCTCACCCAGCCAGATTTTTATTTATTTATTTATTTTGAGCAGTGTTTATACTGTCCATTCTTATATCTCTTAACATCTTGTTTGGAGAATTTGAAAACATCCTAAACCTATCAATCCCCTGAATGAAAATTTTGGTAGTAAAATTGTGTGTGTGTGTGTGTGTGTGTGTGTGTGTATGAGAGAGAGAGAGAGAGAGAGAGAGAGAGAGACAGAGGGAGAGAGAGATTTTTTCCATTTGTCTTCCCAGAAAAAAGATAATTGAGACCAAATTTGAAATTTGTTATTCAATGTTTGTTTAAGCCAAGGCTTGGTATTTAATAATTAGCAGTGTGTACTGTGAAAGAAGCATCTGGGAAAGCTAGACTTAAGGCCTAACACACATACATTCAAGGAAGATGACATTTACATTGTATCTAAAATGCCTGAAATGTCATTGCATCATAATAGCTACTGGGTAATTGGTAAATTCTCATGTCTCATTAACTGCTTCTATTTGTTCTTTAGAAGAGTTTCCCTGCTTTTGTCTGTTACATAGTATGCCGTTTGTTTCTTTTATTCCTGTAATTGTCTTTGTATCCACTATCAGATCTCCTCTAGACCAGAGCTAAATTTTAGTATTTCATACATTTACCATCTTGCATCTCTTGTCTCCCCCCCCAACACATGTCTATGTGTGGTTGTCTAAAACTGATGTATGATGTATACCTATGAGTGAATAAACATCTTAAGCTCTGTTGTAACTGTCAGTATGTGCTTATTATGTCTTCCTTTTGCTACTTTTCTCCATGAGAAGTCATGTGGTTTTTGTTTAATTTTTGTTTTTTTCGAGACAGGGTTTCCCTGTGTAGCCTTGGCTGTCCTGGATTCACTTTGTAGACCAGGCTAGTCTCGAACTCACGAAGATCTGCTGGCCTCTGCCTCCCAAGTGCTGTGTGCCACCATCACTGGGCTTTGTTTTATTTTTAAATATAAGGTCTGTACTGCTTCCTAGGTCTTAACCCTTCCTCCACTTAGTTCACTCTTTGGAACATAAGAGGTATTCAAATATTTTACAATTGTGCTTCTTTGGTTAAATTAGTGTTGTCTTATTTTTAAAAGTTCTGATTGATTTAAATTATAGGCAGACATTGCCTTCCTTCCTAAAGTTTGTTGATATTTATATACATGTGTGTAAACCTAATGTAAAGTCAAAGCAAATGTTTAATAGGGCATGATTTTATTTATAAAGAGCCTATATTTTACATTTTGATTTATGGATTAGGTTTCACAAGTGGCTACTATGTTTTAAAACAGTGTATTCTAAATAGTTTATCTTAACTTGTTTACTTTAAAATGCCTGTGTGTTACTAGTAAGGTTTTCTTCCTACAGACACACACAAGCTAAGACATATGGTTCTATCTTCAGAAAACAATATGGTGTTTATAGCCTAGGTAGGTCTTTAAATATTCATTATCTACAGTATTACTAATTTATTTGATGGTATTTAAAGTGGTATAGAATTGCCTTGGTGTGAGTCTGAAATCCTTTTTGTCATATAGCTGCTTTAAAGGTCTGTTTTCTTCTGTTCCACATTCTCATTTGACATTTATTCAGGGTTATTTTGTATTAGTGATCTTAAAAACAAACCAATGAGATCACAGTAGGTGATACTGGTGTTCGAAGTGAACTAGCCTCGTAGGACATGTTTCGGCCTTGGGTTGTGTCTTTGTAGTGCAGAGATTTGGTCTGTGGTATCTGAACCCACAGTGTGACACTAAATTATAATAGCCAATTGTAGTTTAGTCATCTATTTGGTGTACTAAAACCCTAGAAAATGTGGAATTAAGATAAAACAATGCTAGTCAATGCCATCCTTTAAGGCTATTTATTCTTCCTTGATACTCAGTTAAAAAAAAGAAAAAAGGAGGAAATAAGCCATTGATTTAGAGTGTGTTCTGAGCATCTGTGAACAAAGCAGAAGAAAACAATATGAAAGCTCATAGACGTGGCTGCATCATTGATTTAGCTATATGTGACTATAATCAAGCTGTTTCAACTTAATCATCTTCGTTTCTTTAAAGCGTGTGTAGGTCAATCCCTTAAGTTAGCTACCCTACACTACCATGTTGAAAATCTCCTTTTGTATAGGAACTTGTTAAGAATAATCAAAAAACTACCTTTATGGAAATTTAGCCCCACCATATGTTGTATAAAAGTCCTAGTAATTTTGGTCTTGGTGGGGTTACTTTTCAGAGTGAGAGCACATTCAGTGGAAAAGCTGTCATTAGCTTTCTGCAAGGCACAATGCTCTTAATTTTTGCCCAGTTGGACATAGGAAGTAGTTCATTGGCAATGTGAACTTCTGCCTGCTGTGAAACTGCCAAGTTTCCCAGTCTCCAATTGACTCTTAGACCCAATGTTAGGGATAAAGGTATTATTTTCAGTGACTAATGCTTCAGTTTCTACAGTTCCTGTTCTTAGAAGACAAAATAGACTGTAAGGTATGCATTTTCCTTATTTTTTTCCTTGAGTTAAAAATCATTTGGAATTTCCTAAGTGTTTTCTATTACTAAAAGAACTCAAGCCATTTGTCATCTGCTGTACACGTTCCTCTGGTAGAAAACTGCATATTTAAAAACTTGGAACTTTAAAATATACTTACTACCACTTAGCTACAGCAGAAGGTGAAGTATAGGAAATACTGTTGTGAAAGAAACATTAATAAGCCACCAAGGATGATGCTACTATATTCAATTTTGAGCCTTTGTTAGAGTTATTCTGGGATTACTGTAGGTGAAGTTATATACTGAATTGTGCACTTTTCATCTTGACAAATTAAGACATCCTCTGAGTTATGGAAAGTTTTTCATGTTTTAAAATTTTGGCTGCTGCTTTAGCAGTTAAATTTTAGTAGTATTTGAAAAAGGATACCTTAGCACTGGGCTTTCCTATAAATATTTCATGGCATTCTAAATCTAAGTATTAACACTTGTGATCTTTGACAGTGCTAGATATGGGAGTCAGTTATAGCCAGTGTGTCTCTAGAACCTGGCAGTCCCCAATTGAAGGGAAATAGTTGACTCAGAGTGAAGGTCTTGTTAAACAAAACCAGCTTTTGTTGTGATTCAGCTGTGAAAAGTAGGCATTTATTTATTTATGATTTTTTTTTTTTTTGAGACAGGGTTTTTCTGTATAACCTCTTTTGTAGACCAGGCTGGCCTTGAACTCACAGAGATCCTCCTGCCTCTGCCTCCCAAGTACTAGGATTAAAGGCGTGCAACACCACACCTGACTGCATTATCGTTCTTAAATGAATGTTTTTAAACATTAACATAAACTTAAAACTTTGCTATAGTGAAAGGATGATCTATTGCTTATTTTTGTAACTGGCTAGCTTCACGTTTAAAAATCACTGCTATTCCCTTGTCGTCTTCCAGAAATGAGCAGACTAGACTGGCTAGATGAACAGTGTTTAGAAAATCAAGATTACTTGCTCATTTTCTTTACACTGAGTATCTTTTAGAAAAGTAAGTTATTCCGTGGTTATAACTCATATAGTCCCTCTGAGTGAAAAGGGGCATGCAGTTATTTAGAGCTGATTCACAGTCGTGTAGCTATTTGCTACTGCTGGAAAAAAAATCACTGCCTGGCCTACAGTGGCCAGCTCCCTTTAAATATAAGGAAAAGATGGCATACTAGAACTAAACCAGTTTGTCAGCTAGCTTGTTCTTTTATTTCAGTAGCACTGCACTTGTATTTCAGCCTTAGAATATGTACCCTGAGGTTATTGGTAAACACTGTGAAGTTCTTAATAAGCTGGGAAGTTACTGATGATTTTCTTACTATTATTATTTTTTAAAGTGTGTGTGTGTGTGTGTGTGTGTGTGTGTGTGTGTGTGTGTGTGTG
>OU015757.1:8770911-8841367 GCA_907169655.1 Acomys percivali | reverse complement strand
AAAGACTTTTGGCAATATATTGAGATAAGTTAAACCCAAAGTGTAAGATAAAAAACCATGGTGATAATCTCTTGGGGAGAAAGTGGTGATAGTTCTGTTTTCTTGTTAAAATTTTTAATCAGTTGGTAATTAGAGGGAAAAGCCTCAAACCTTTACATATCTAGTCAAAAGTATTTTTCGGGTTTATTTTAATTTTCTCTTGAATTTCTAAAGAACTCTTCTTAAACTTTTATTTTTTATCTACATAAAGATTGTTTTGTTGCTCCTGATACTCTTTTTTAACCAGGAAGTTTAAATTATTCATTTCCCTTTTTCTTAAACAAAACAATGAAGATGTACCATCAATAACTGTCTTCTTTAACCAAAACTGAAAGAGACCCCAGGTCCCCTGTCCTGCCCACCCTCTGCTTTGCTAGAACAACTTGGTTCCCACTCTCTTCTTTGTTCATATAATTGTTTTGGTTAGGAGTGTTAAGATGAGCACACTCACAAGAACTGTCTAGTGTCAGTTCATCACCAAGATGTTTCAGTAAATCAATATTTGTCATTTGTGTTGTGAATTATTCTGAAATAGAAAATACAAGCTGTTTTTCTAGAGATTAGGAACTTGAAAGAAAAGATGACAAATTAAAATAATACATTAGAGCTGTAGCTAAAGAAACATTGCTAATAATGTTTTGTTTTTTTTGTTTTTTCTCACTAGATACGTAGGTAACCTCTCCCGAGATGTGACGGAAGTCCTTATTCTTCAGTTATTCAGTCAGATCGGACCCTGTAAGAGCTGTAAGATGATAACAGAGGTAAGGCCTTCCCTGCTGGATGTGCCATCCATTAGCCTGATGCTGAACAGTTCTACATGATACATGAGTGCGTTAATACCATTTTAAAATTCATTTTAGTTTAAGCCTCAAATTATCCTGACAGAGAGGGTCACGTTTGTGGTATGACTTTATCCACTGGTTTGGCCAGTAAGCTAGGTGTAGAGTGCAGCTGGTGTGAGAAGGCAGACTCTCTGCGCTGGCAGTATCTAGTCCTTCATGATGTAGTTACCATTGGGGAGTCTGCTTGTAAGCAGCTGTCTGAGAAGGATGAATGATGGTGTTTCACATAACTCCAGTGGAGATGCTGATAACTCAGCCTACATCTCAAGTTTAGGGAATGGTGTGCTTTGAAGTCAGCATTCGATTATTATGTGCACAATGGGACAGCATGCATATCATACTAAGGCCTGAACAATTTTGTGTAGGTAGGAATTTAAGCTGTTATAATAATTTTATTTGGGCTAGAGATGTAGCTCAGTGGTAGAGCATGTGCTTGTAATATGCAAGGCCCTGGATAAAATAAAGACTAAATGTTTTGTCTTATTTTCAAAGAAAAGGTGTTACCTTTCTCAGTTAAGACTCTAGTTGTAGGGCTAGAGAGATGGCTCTTCTTCCAAACGTCCTGAGTTGAGTTCAATTCCCAGCAACTACATGGTGGCTCACAACCATCTCTAATGAGATCTGTTGCCCTCTTCTGGTGTGCAGGTGTACATGCAGACAAAACACTGTATACTTAATAAATAAATCTTTAAAAAAGAAAAGACTCTAGTTGTGCGCAGTAACTCATGTGTCAGTTGCTCTTTTCTTCCTTTCTGCTTATTTATCAACTTTTCTTGCTTTTGACTGCTGTATACCAGATACTATGGTAAGTGCAAAGACTCCAGTGTTAAGAGTAAATGCTAAGAGAGTTCTGTGCCCATGAGATTTTACAGGCTTGTAGGGGCCTGCAGTCACCCTCACATAGGAAGTAAACTGTAAATGTGAGGGCCCCAGATAGCTTAAAGTGCTGTGAGAGCATCAGGAGAGTATCCATGGGATGGTGGGTCATGGGACTTTCTACTTTGGAGTCAGAGCACCAACTGAAATCTAAAGGATGCTCTTCTGTGGTGGGATCTGAGGAAGGAGAGTCTGTGAAGACAAGAATGTTGATGGAGGTATAAGAGGAGTGCTTGTGCGGGTGTGGTGGCGCACACCTTTACCCGGCACTCGGGAGGAGAGGCAGGCGGATCGCTGTGAGTTCGAGGCCAGCCTGGTGTACGAAGTGAGTCCAGGACAGCCAGGGCTACACAGAGAAACTTTGTCTAGGAAAAAAAAAAGAAAAAAGAAAAGAGTGTTTGTGAAAAAGAAAAACCAGAGATCAGTTCCTTGTTAGACTTGTATTCAGTAGGTGCCTAGATGGAATTAGTCGTAGAGATACCAGTAGGTGATGAGACAGAGGGTTTGGAAGGGCATGAAACTGTACTGTTTCTTAGGAACTGGTGTTTTAGCCTAAAGGGGGGAACTGTAAAATACCTGTGAAGAGCCACATGGTCGAGGTGCACACCATTAGTCCCAGCACTCGGGAGGCAGAGGCAGGCTGTGAGTTTGAGGACAGCCTGGCACAGAGCGAGCTCTAGGACAGCATAGGCTACACAGAGAAACCCTGTCTCGAAAAACCGAAAAACAAATCTATGAAGGGCGTTGGCCTTTTAACCTTTTAATTGACAACAGACAGTTACATTGTATTCTGGTATATATTTTTCCTTCCTAACTTTGATTGTACATTTATTCTTTCATTAATGAAAGATATGTTTTGCATTGGGCACTACTGAAGATACTGTGAACACAGTGGAGAAAGAAGCAAAGGAAGTTCCAGGTGAATAGAGACAGGGGCCCTGGAGAGAATAAGTGTTCATGATGAAGAGTAGAGGATGAGGCAGAAGCCACGTTAAGGAAAGAGTCTAGGCAGGAATATCAAGGTGGTACCATTTGTGTTAAAGACAGGAGCAGCAAAGAACAACGGCCTCAACTTGGTAAAGAGGATGGCTGGAATCTAATGGAGGAAAGAGTCTAGAGAGGCCAGCAGGGTTCAGAGTCACAGGGCAGAGTTGAGGTTGTAATGCCAGGTCATTGGAGAGGTTTAGGCAGGGAGAAGACAGTCTAATTTTCTCTGTATGAAAAATAATTTGTGGAAAATTGTAGGGCATACGAACAGGAGAACAACAATGCTGGATTGCCGGGTGTTTGAGTATAGGTAAGTTCAGAGTTTTTATTTTGAAGATAGGAGCAATAGGACTAGATTGTTAAGAGACCCAGGGGAGACTTAAGATTCTTGTCAGTGTAATTGTGTGGGTGTTAACATGCTACTTGCTAAAATGGGAATGACTGAGAAAGGCACAGGATGGATGGGGGAGTGGTGGCGATCAAGAATTCTGTTTTGGCATTGTTAAATTTAAGATGCACTTTAGCTATACACATGGAGGTTATATGCAGGCAGTTGGATAAATGAGTTTGGAATTCCAGAGAGACCCGTGCTGATGGGAACAGTAATTTTTTGAAGCTACAGGAGTAGGTGAGATCACTTAGAGAGAGCAGAGGAGAGTGGAGGGCTTGAGGCCTGAGGCTTGGAAACTCATCATTCAAGAGTTCTGTCAGAGTTAAGGAGACAGGCTTTCTGAGACCTCTTACAGTGAGGAAGTTAAGACACCAGCTCTGGTGGCTCCAACAGACATTTACAAGGAGAAGGATGGAAGTCAGCTATTTGGAATTGTATGGAAAAACAAGAGACCAGGTGGCAGAGAGGCCACTGGTGAGTTATCGTGCAGTTTCATGTTTGGTGATGGCAGTAGCCATCTGAATGACTTTAGGAATGCAGAGGATGGAGAAAGGAAAGAGGCACTAGGACATTTTTGGCAGATAGTTGGTTAATATTTAAAAGTCTCTGGGTGTATACAGACATTTGGAGAGTAAGAAGAACTCTTCACAGCTTAGTCATGTCTTAAACTTTCTAGATTTGAACTTGTAAGTAGTTTAAAAATCTCTTATTTTCTGTTTTGACATTTCTGTCATCCAGTAATGGTGACCAGGCTAATTAAGGTTAAGGACTCAGCTGACTTCCAGGCAGTGGTCTAAATAGGAAGTGTCTAAAGGGCATGGGCTCCAGGGAGAGCAGGTAACATCTAGATAGCTTCCTTTTATAAATTTGCCTTCATTATATAAAGAACCCTGTTTTTTGTTTTATGATTTCTTCTTATTTATTGTTGAGACAAGTCTTGCCATATAGCCCTAAAACTCACCATGTTGTCCTTGACCATGAGTGTCCTTGTCCTTAGTGCTGGGGATGTAGACCTGGGCAACCACACCCACCAGTTTTTGTTTTGTTTGTGTTTGTTTTTTTTCTTACATTAGGTGTTATCATAGACTCTAGTTTTCACAATATAATGGTATGATTTATATACATATATAATATATAATCTTTAAATTATTTGTTTTTGGTTTTTTAGACAGGGTTTCTCTGTGTGTAGCCCTGACTGTCCTGGACTCACTTTGTAGATCAGGCTGGCCTCGAACTCACAGTGATTTGCCTGCCTCCGCCTGTGTGCCACCACGCCTAGCTATAATCTTTAATTTTAAGACAAGCATTAAATATTTTGAAATATGACAGTTGAGATTTGGCTTTAAGTTTTTAAACATGGATCAAGCAATGCAGTGTGACTATTTAAATGCAGTCTTCTCTTACCTGTGGTTAACTTCAGTTCAACATATAAATGGAAATGAAAAGTTTCACAAGAAGACAATGTAGAAGTTTGATTTTTGTTTTTGAGACAGGGTCTCTCTAGGTTGTTCTAGGACTTGCTATGTGGACCAGACTGACCTAAGACTAACATAGATCCATCTGCTTCTGCCTCCTGAATGCTGAGGTTAAAGGCAGGGCCCGCTCTGTCCAGCCCAATTCAAAGGTTTTGAATTACAGATCTGAGTGGTATAGTAAGAGCTCTTAGTGTCCAGAATGAGACACAAACTATTTCTGTGTTAAATATACTCAGATTGTACCTGCTACCCACCCAGTAGTCACTTTGTAACTGTCATCAGATGACTGTGAAACATCTATTTAGTTCCAGTAACTTGTTTACTTAATGGCTCTAGTGTGAAATAATGCTGACAATTCAGAAATCACAAAGATAAGCCATAAAGTGCTTCCTTTAAGTGAAAAGGTGAAAATTCTGCAGTTAATAAAAAAAGAAAATTACATGCTGAATTTGTGAGTATCAGCAATAGGTGTAAATCTTTTGTGAAAGTGTGAAAAATGAAAACAAAAAATCCAAGTTTTTTGTTGTACCTAAAAACTGCACTAAACCAAGTGCTAGCCACGTTGTGTTGTTAAGATCGAACAGCGTTTCTGGCCACCTAGAGTCATGTAGTATTTGTCTTAAAACAAACAAACAAAAGATGGAATATGCATTGTAAGAAAACAGTATAAAGAAGTCTTGATGCTATCATGGATTTCAGGCATCCATTAGGATCTTAGACAATGTTTCCCGTAGGAAACACACACACACACACACACACACACACACACACACACTATGAAAATATCAATATGAACATATAGGAGCTGGCCTACTACTTGGCTAGATGCAATTGGTATTGCTATGCATGAATATACTAGTTTCTTAAAATCTGTGTGATAGTTTGTATATCATTTTAATTGAGACAGGATCTTACTATACAGCCCTAGTTGGCCTGGAACTGTATGTAGACTAGGCTGGCTTCAAACTTGAACTCCCTGAGATCCACTTGCCTCTGCCTCCTCCGCTGCAGGGATTAAATGTATGTTCCACCAAGCCCGGCCCAGATTGGTTTTTGCCCTGTCAGTCTTCAGTGAATGTGTCTGGTAAATATTCGCACTTTCACAGGAGAAAAGTGTTTTTATTTGGAGTCTTCTATTTCCTTTCTCTACCTCTTTCTCTTATTAATGATCCCACTTTTTCACCCTTCAAGGAGATGCCTCTGGTTGCTACATCTTATTTGGGATTTTCTACAAAAGTTTTTTGGGATGAAAAGCGTTTGTTGTTGAAAAGCTCTTTATTTTATCTGGTATTTTTAATTCCTAGTAAGTTCCATAGAGCATGATAGTCCATGTATTATTCTCCTAGGACACTCTACATTAAATAGCCCAACATAAAGAATATGCTTGAAGAGTTGAGCTCCTGGCCAGCATAGGTTTCTGTTTTAAAAGAAATAAATAACTTTTTAGGGTAGCACTAAGATCTTAACATCCATATTTGCTATGTATTTGCCAACTCATGAAGTTTTTCTTTTTATGTTGGTGTTTTGTGATGTAAATTTGTAGCTTGGTCTTGGGTTTAGTTAATATTTATTTATTTATGTGGTTTTAAGATCCTGGATAGCAAGCTCATGCATTGTCCCATATATACTAAACAATTGCTCTGCCACTGAGCTATACCTAGCATGTGCTAGAGTATGTAAATATATTTTCAGCAATTATGTTTTAGATTACTAGTGTATTTGCTTGACTCTGGGAAACAATTCATGATCTCTAGTAAACTAGGCTTTTTTAAGGTGGTGTCTTTCATATGTCTATGTACATATATAGATCATGCTGGCCTTCAACTCTTAGCCTTCTGATCCTCCTGCCTCTGTTTCCCAAGTGCTAGCAGTACAGACGTGTGTAGTCATGCCCAGCTAGCGTGCCTTTTTTGAAAGAAGGAAGATTCATTTCAGTAACTAGTTACAAATTTTGAATTTTTCTATTTTTATTCTTTTTTTTTTCCTCTTCTAGAAAAGGAATACATTATATCCAATCTGAGTAATAACATAAAATGCTATAAATTACAGTATCACCCTAGTTTTGATCAGAGGTAAAATGGACTCATTTTTATTTATTTTGTTTTTTTGAGACAAGATCTTTCTTTGGTTGTCCTGTAACTCTACGTCGACCAGGCTGGCCTGGTCACAGATCTGCCTGCCTCTGCCTCCCAAGTGATAGGATTAAAGGTGTGCATAAGTAGAAATCAGCCCTTTAAAATAATGTTGGAGCTGGGTGGTGCACACCTTTAATCCCAGCACTTGGGAGGCAGAGGCAGGCAGATCTGAGTTAGAGGCCAACTTGGTCTACATAAGGAATGCCAAGACAGTGCTGCACAGCGAAACCCTGTCTCAAGAAGAACAAAAAGACAAAAAACAAAAAACCCCAACCCTAATAATAGTAGTAATATTGGAAGAAAAGAACAGTCATAAGGAGCAGCCCTCACTAAGTCTCAGGTAGATATTTAGGGCGAATAGAAGGTTCTGTCTTATGAAACATACTTCACCAGTCTTCTGCATTCTAATTTCATACTCACAGTAAAGATTCTTCACTGTTGTGTGGCTCTGCTTGAAACAACAGGATTCTGAGGCTCAGCTTAAATCTTACGTGTTAGGCTTTCATAAACTTATGCAATCTCACCTTGTGCATTCCTAGCTGTCAGTAATGTTTTTTCCTGGATTTTCTTCTCAGCAACCCGATAGCAGAAGGGTCAACTCTTCTGTTGGATTTTCTGTTTTGCAGCATACAAGCAATGACCCATATTGCTTTGTGGAATTTTATGAACACAGAGATGCAGCTGCTGCATTAGCTGCTATGAATGGGAGAAAAATTTTGGGAAAGGTAAGATAATGGGGTGATGGCACCCAATGAATGTATGTTTGCATGTTAAATCAGCCTGTGTTCTTTCTTAGCAAGATTTAAAATAGACAATCGGCTACTGAATGCTCTATTCAGCCTAGTGCCTTTACACAAATAATCCAACTTGATAAATGATTTATTAAGTGGTAAGTGTTAATAGTTCAAAATGACATGCCTAATAATTGTATTAAATATAATCTTTGTTTTTAGGAGGTCAAAGTAAACTGGGCAACAACACCAAGTAGCCAGAAAAAAGATACTTCCAGTAAGTACCCCTGCTGCATTTTACTGTGCAAGCGTGAGGTTACCCTGGCAGCGTTACCCGCTTACCTGAGGCTTTCTTCCTCCATCAGTGTTGCCTGACTTCTTCAGTATTTGATTACCAAATGCTCTGATTTCAGATCACTTCCATGTGTTTGTTGGAGATTTGAGTCCAGAAATTACAACAGAAGATATCAAATCAGCATTTGCCCCCTTTGGTAAAATATCGTAAGTATCATAATCAGTATCAGACTCGATAGTGATAGGCAAAACTGTATAATTAACTTGTATTAGAATCATGGTTTTCTTTCTCTAGTTAGTGTGTTTTTCTTTGGTTTTTACTTTTGTTTTGTTTTGCTTTGTTTTTTGAGTAGATGTTGTTGCAAATGTTGATGTCATTTCAATGTTTGGGGTCTTGTTTTCAGATAACCTTGTGTATAATATGTTTAAATTTTTTAAGTGATTCTGTTTGTTACATTTAAAGCAAATATTTAAATGGTAAAATTTAAAGCTTTTTGTCAAATGTTTTCAAATCTTGATATGGTTAAGAATATTGGGTTAATGAAAACTAAATGTGATTTATATTGTGTATTAAATTTTTATTGAAGTAGTTTGTAAGTGGGGGAATCTAGGCAAACCCTTGAGTATATTATGATTAAATTGGAAATGTTCATGTTTAAATATAATGATAAATGTGTTTTGATAATTTAGCTTTGAAAAAACGTAATACTATTGCAATATTAAAATGTTCTCATGTCTAGATAATAAATGAGATTAATTTTACTTTTGGTAGTGATATTTGATTCTGCTAGTTAGAGAACAAATATGGGTTGATTTTTAAAAAATGCTCAAATTTTGTTATTTGTTTAACTATATTGGAAAATTAAAGGTGATTACAAGTTCTATAAAATGTCTTAATTTATCTTTGATTAAGATGAATATATTCTATATTTGTCAATTTAAATGTATGGCTACAGAAATGTTTTAAGAACAACAACTTTACTATTAACTTTAATATAACTTGTTGTTCTGTAGATTTAATTTATTTGTAAGATTTCATTATTAATTTTCTATTTTGATATTTGCTTTGCTTTTTAATCTAAATGTGGTAAGTAGCACTGTTGTAAAATTAATGTAAAATGATACAGGTTGCTGTTTTTGATCTTTATTTATACCTGAGACCTGCAGTTTTTCTACAGTCCAAGTCACAATTAAAAGTAATAGCATTCTGGTTATTTTGCAGAATTGCTCATAAGAATGGACAGGATCTTGAAGGCTAACTGCAAGGAACTGTGCACACTGGAACTCAGTTGTAGATTTTTTTTCTCATTTCTATTTATTCTTATTATACATTATTTATATATACATATTTTAGTATTTACATTTTAACATTCTATATTCAGTGGAGTTCTATATTTCCAATCATTTTAACTTACTCACTAAAATTTCTGTGTAAATTTGTTGTTTTCGTACTGGTGTGCTTAGCGTTGTTGTTAGTTTTTTATTCTCCTTTCTTAAATTTCTGAAAATGTCAATTTTTCAAAATTTACAGCTGCCCAAACTCCAAAATGATGATAGAGCATTGACCAAGAAAAATAAAGAAATCTGTTAACAGGCCATGTATGCCTTTTTAATTCCTATTTTTTCCTCTTTTTCAATTTTTTAATATTTCATATATTTTGTATCACTAGGCAGAAGACATTTAACTATTTAGATATTGCATGGTAAAGTAGTTAGCATTGTTGCAGTAATTTATAGAATCAGTAAATCTTAGCGGACACTAGCAAATAGAATATTAGAAAAGGAAGCTGTTGTTCCTGTTAATCTTCAGATTTGAGTGTCTAGTTAGAAAGTACAGGCTCTGTGATTAGGTTGCATGTTTATTACATGTTTTTGTCCTACTGCTTTTTTCTAACAGGTAAAGAAGCATTAGGGAGAGTTCAGGAATGGCTGTAGTTAATTAGGGCTAACTGGAGTTTATTTTTAAATGCTCACAATACAGTGTGTGTGGTTCCTTTTAGTTTTTATTTTGAGGGTGACTTTTACTTCCCTCATTTAGCTGTGCTTCTTTTCACAGGGATGCCCGGGTAGTTAAAGACATGGCAACTGGAAAGTCCAAAGGCTACGGTTTTGTATCTTTTTATAACAAACTGGTACGTCCTTCCAATTAACTCAGAGTTAAGAGATTTCAGTTCTGGATTTAGTTGCTTCATTAAAATTAATAATTGAAACTTGATATGCTTTGATGTTAACTTAGAAACATAACTTTTATGGAGTTTGTTGAGTATATTAGTAATAGAAAATAATTCTTCCCTTCCCTTGAAGATGTCTGTAAAGCTGGGTGATAACACAGGGGAGCAGCATTACCGAAGTGCGTTGTGCACTCGTGGAAGCTCAGTGAGTTAGAAATGAAGTCCACTGTAGAGGAGGCCAGTGTGAGGGCTGCATTCATTTTAACCAGGAACATCTGTTTTCACCATTTCACCAAAACTATTTCATAACGAATATTAAATGTTACAGCAGTTATGTATATATGTTAGCCTCTTTTTATATTTTCTTGAGTAAATGTTACATTACAAAGCAACCATAAAGTTAAGGCACTTAAAAATGGCCTTGTTGAAATTTCTACTTTTCTTTTCGCATATCTGTGTGTATCTGAGAAAAATTATTTTTGGGTGATCAGTAGGATTATATTTTTTTCCTTATATTAGTGAAACATAATTCTCGAACTTAAATGTTCTGTCAGTATTTTGAAACCAATAAGTAAAAATCAACTTTTCTGGTTCAGGTTGCTTTGTTGGTGACGTCTTTGTCACTGGTGTTTAGTGGACTCACAGACATGCACTGGGTTCAGCAGGGCCGGCTGCATTTTGTCTTACTGGGTCTTATGTATAAGTTTTTCCTTTGTTTCTGGTTTTTTCTTTCTTTCTTTTGGTTTGGTTTTTCAAGACAAGGTTTCACTGTGTAGCCTTGGCTGTCTTGGACTCACTCTGTAGACCAGGCTGGCCTGGAACTCACAGAGATCCTCCTGCCTTTGCCTCCCGACTGCTGAGATTAAAGGCGTGGACCACCCCGCCTGGCTTCTGATTTCTCTTTTTTTCCCTCCTTCTCCATAGGATGCAGAAAATGCAATTGTGCACATGGGGGGTCAGTGGTTGGGAGGTCGACAAATCAGAACCAATTGGGCCACACGTAAACCACCTGCCCCTAAAAGTACACAAGAAAGTAAGTTATATCTGTATATATGTTGCAGGTATAGATTGTGATCACACCATGTAGCATTGTCTTAATTTCTTAGTATTTAAATAAGTGTAAGACTTAATTTGAATTTCATTACTTGAGCTTTAAAATAAATATTTCAGACTAAGAACCAACTGGTTTATTTATGGATGAGATCTATATTTAAGGCTAAGGCTATAGCTAAATTGGTAGAATTGTGCTTGCCTAACCTGCATGAGGCCCCTGGGTTTGGTCCCTAGCGTCATGTTAACCAGGTGTGGCAGCTCATGCCTACAATTCCAGCACTTGGGGAATGGAGGCAGAAACAGAAGTTCAAAGTCTTCAGCACCATAGTGAGTTCTAATCTACCCTGGGATACTTGAGACCCCACCCCCAATCTGTTAAGACATAGCATTGAGAAAAAAAACTTTGTTCTTTCCACTGGGATTTATCTTAACAGTATGTAGCCGGGAGTAGTGGTGCATGCCTTTAATCCCATTACTCAGAGGCAGAGGCCAGCCTAGTCTACATAGTTCCAAGATAGCCAGGGTTACATAGAGAGATCTTATCTTAAAATATGAACAAAAAATTTTAAATGGTATATGAGTAAAAGATTGTGTATGTGTGTAGCACTGGGGATTGAACTGTGACCTTTCACATGTTAGGCAAACAATGTACAATTGAGCTCAAAAAGTAGTTTTATAATACTGTATAACAGTTCAAATTTCTTATTTTTCTACATATAGCTAACACTAAGCAGTTGAGATTTGAAGATGTAGTAAACCAGTCAAGTCCAAAAAACTGTACTGTGTACTGTGGAGGAATTGCTTCGGGGCTAACAGGTAGTGTTTGGTGTCCTAACTCCCTCCTCTGTTGGCATTTCAGCACTATTAGTATAAATTTCATGGTTAGCGTGAGCTCTGAATATTTTCTTTATATGTTTTTCTTTGTATAGATCAGCTTATGAGGCAAACGTTTTCACCATTTGGACAAATTATGGAGATCAGAGTTTTCCCAGAAAAGGGCTATTCATTTGTCAGGTAATGCTCGGGCTGTGGTAGCCTTAGTCTAACATTGCTTCATTCCTTTCACTGACATTATTGGATCCTTACTAGAAGTCAGTCTACCTACATAATACAGAATTTAAGAAAAATGCAAACTGAAAAAGATGTCAGCTAATGAGGTCCTGTATTATTTGCCCAAGTTCTGAAAGATTGAAGGCAAAACCTCACTGTTTTTTCCTCTTAGATTTTCAACCCATGAGAGTGCTGCCCATGCCATTGTCTCTGTGAATGGCACTACAATCGAAGGACATGTGGTTAAATGCTATTGGGGTAAAGAATCTCCTGATATGACTAAAAACTTCCAACAGGTAATTCGATTTTTCCTAGCACTGTTTAAGGTTTCCATCTTACATACCTACATAGGAGCTTTGGAAATTGTAAAATAAGCAGTAAAATAAAGCATATAGATGCTTTCAGTTGATTGTGTAAAATGCTATTTCAAAATTGTTTTGCGGTATTAACTGAATCTTAATACTTTCTTTTCACAGGTGTCACCACCCCAATAAACTTAGACAATGATAAATAACAGAGTCCTATTCACATAAGGGTGCTTACTTAGTTTTTCTCTTCCTTGTCTCCCACTCTTTCTTCAAATACGGTGTTTCCTTCTTGTTCCCTAAAACAGTCATCTGCTTTCTCCTAGGTTGACTACAGTCAGTGGGGCCAGTGGAGCCAAGTGTATGGAAACCCACAACAGTATGGGCAGTATATGGCAAATGGATGGCAAGTCCCTCCTTACGGAGTATATGGGCAGCCATGGAACCAACAAGGATTTGGAGTGGAGTGAGTTGTTTTTTTTGTTGTTGTTGTTGTTTTGTTTCTCCATTGTAGAAACAGATGAGCTTCTGTCAAAAGAGAAATAATGTGCTCTCCTAGGGGATTGAAGTGATGTATGCTAAGGCGTTTGGGTTATAGATGTTACAGTAACAAATCTCGGGAAGTGTGGTTTGTTCGTTTGTTTGGTTTTTTTTCTTTTTTGGTTTTTCGAGACAGGGTTTCTCTGTGTAGCCTTGGCTGTCCTGGACTCATTTTGTAGTCCAGGCTGGCCTGGAACTCACAGCGATCCGCCTGCCTCTGCCTCCCGAGTGCTGGGATTAAAGGCGTGCGCCACCACACCCGGCTGGAAGTGTGGTTTGTAATGCTTTTAATTACAGAGATGGGAGGATGCAGTGTGACCTCTCTGTAAGCAGTGGTAGAATTTGACTCATCTATAGTGACACTTGCATTTCACTTCTCTGTGTATAAAAGATCTTTGTTTGGCCTATATAAGACATCTTGGGAACTTAAATGACATAGAGCAGTTTGCTTTTTATGATGTTGGTAGAATGGGTTCATTGCTTCACTTTTTTTCCCTAGGCTGAGCTAGACCCTTATTTTCACAGGCTTTTTGAGAATACTGCAAGAGTCAAAGGCTGTACAAGAGTACGGTCTGCTAAGTCATTTATTTTTATTTTTGTAAGACAGTGTTTCACTTTAGTCCAGAGTAGCCTGCATCTCACTATGTAACCCAAGCTGACCTCAGACTTAGACTTAGAGCAAGCAGTCTTGTCCCAACCTTCCAGGTGCTGGGGTTATAGACAGGAGACTTTACAACTGGCTCTATTGTTGCTATTATTAGACCAGTTTGGCCTCAAGCTCAAACTCAAAAAGATCCACCTTTAATCCCAAGTGCTGGGATTAAAGATGTGTGCCATCATGCCCAGCACTCATTACTTTTTAAAAATTAGCTCTCAGGTAGTCTGCAGACTGGAGGTAAGTTGTGCTGGGTTGTAGGGCGCTGCCTTGTGTAATCAAGGCCCTGGGCTTGATCCCCAGCACAGCAACAAAGTGAAAAGCAACTTGAAGGCTTGATGGTGCTGTATGTGTTCTGCTTGTTGTGGATTGGTGGTCCAACTGTGCTCTGTGATTGGATGCTGCCTGATTCTGTGTAGCTGTATACAGTATCTTTTTCTTATGTTTGCTGAAGATTTTTTTCCCCCTTTCTTCGAAGTCAATCACCTTCTGCTGCTTGGATGGGTGGATTTGGTGCTCAGCCTCCTCAAGGACAAGCTCCTCCCCCTGTAATACCTCCTCCAAACCAAGCTGGGTATGGCATGGCAAGTTTCCCAACACAGTGAGCTGGGACTCTGAACACAGTTGTAACTCACCATAGGCTGCAATCTCCTGTGACACTCTGAAGACATGAAAAGTAAACATCGGAAAAGGAAATTATTTATTTTAAAATTTGCAATGTTTGGAACCTTTAGCACAGCTCTGCTTGGGGAAGGACACATGTCTTCTAGTTCTGCCTTTTTAAGTTTTTGTTCATGATGGATATGAACATGATTTTTCTTTGTGTACAAAAAACTAAAATAAAGTCAATAAAGACAATTCTGACTATAAATTTTGATATAATAGGAGAAATGGGTAATACATTTTGATTCTTAGACACTATTCCGTTTTTATCTTGCTGTTCAGTATTTTAACTCACTGTGTTTTTAAAAGAGCAAAAAAGGGAGTATCGTGAAAAACTGAGAATCACATCAGTTCGTCTTGAATTCTGATGCTCCCCTCCCATCCCCTGAGGTGGACCACATTTGAAGCCATCAGGAGAAGTGTGATTTCAGAAGAAATACATGATGTGGGAATCGCTGTGGAAGAAACACTTAATTCTCTTATGTTAAAGAAAATGAAGCCAGACTGAAAGCTTGCAGCCTGAATAAGGAACAGCGTCGTAGGAGTTCCTTGAGCGAATGGTGGTGGTCCACATTAAGACATATTTTTAAAACTTTTAAAAGTGTTGGTTCTCAAAAATGTAGTATATATTACATTTCATTTTGGGGGAGAATTCCAAGTATGGTGTTTATATTAAAGTCAGACAGTCATACTTGTGCTCTTACATGGAGTTTAATGGTAAACATTGTAAATATTGAATAACTACAGTGTTTCAAAAGCATGCTTCAACATAGAAGTAGCAGCAATGTAATTATTCGAGGTGACAAGTAACATACTGCAGTTGAGTGCAGTGGTCAGTCGCAATGTTTAAAACTGACATTTTCAAAGTTGGCCATGTAAAATTAAAATGACACAAATGACTACACAGAAGAAGCCTTAATTTAATTTCATACAAATCTTTGATGCATTAGTAAATATTCTAAATTGTAAGTCAAAGGTAGATTTGGGCTTTGCTTTTTTTTTTTTTCTTTCTTTCTTTTTTTCTTTTTTTTTTTCTTTTTTTTACTTTGCTTTTTTTTGGTACATAAATACCTTGGTTTAAAACCCAATGAAGTGATTTTAGGGTTCCTATAAGTTGTATAGCACAAATGTTTTTTAAAAATCTTGGGATATTTTTTAAAATTAGATATATTTTGCCCAAGAATTTTTTTTAAACAAGATTACTAAAATATCTTACAACTTGATGTACCAATTATAATTGGATATTCAATTTGAGTTGTACACAAAGTTGTTGCTTTTATTCCTAATTTGTTCTTTTTCCTTGTGGGGAGTGTGTGGGTGACAGGCCTGAACAGGCCTGAGTTGTATGTGTGCAGTTTGTAATTGAATCTCTTGGGAAGATGTGGGAATTCCAGGTTGTTCTTCCAAGGCATTTTCAGTCTATGTGGATAAAGTCTGCCTCATATCTATAAAACAGGAATGTGAAATAGATAAAATCCTATGTGTTTCAATTGTGACAGCTCGGGGGTGCAAATGTATTGGTAGTGTGTTAAACCTGCTGGCCTGTGTCTGCACACGAGCAAACAGCCCTAACCTAACTGTTCCGAGGTAGGATGGGTAAGATGCAACTGGCGTCCACACTAAGCCATTGAAGTCTAAAGATTAAGATAATGTGGTTTTATATATTGGTGACCACACAAATTCTGGTGTTCATTTCCTCCTTTCTTCATTTAGAAATACAGCCAGATATATTTAGCATAAAAATTTACAGGGTCTGAAGTTCTTTTTTGAGCCAACATCTTTACATACCTTAGAGTTTTTTTGTTTTTTGTTTTTGTTTCTCTGTTTTTAAAACCGCAAGGACCCTGTGTTATACTTGTCTATGACTAAATAGACCCCTGCTTCTTTTAGTCATACCTTTGGAGAATGTTTTTGGAAAAGTTACTTTATCTTTTATAAGAAGAAGACAAGCTATATTCTGCCCTTGAGTTAAGATTTTCATTAAACTCTGAAACTCGAGCAACCTAGAGATGTTTTAAGTTGATAAATTGATAAAAGCTTATAAATTTTCAGTTTTCCTTTTTTTTTTTTTCTCTTTCTCTCTCTGCCAGTAAATCAGTGGCTTAATGAGATAACTAATGGCTAACTCTAGCTGTAGTCTTTTTTGTTATATTCTAAATTTAATAGAATTATCCAGACTGGTTACGTTGCCACAGAAGCATGTGACTGACCTGTCTTTTGTCTGAATTTGGATGAGAAAAAGGATTTTTTGATAAGTCAGTCACAGTCATTTCACAGCAAGTAGTTTTAAGATAGAAAGGGACATGCCCAAATGAAATGCACCGCTTTAGGAAATAAGCGATGAAGCTAAAACAGGTTCAGACTCGTACAATGCAGATTTGAGTTCGTGCCCTCGGTCCATTTTAAGCCTAAGAACTGTTGCCTTTTCCCCCTGTGTTCGTTAAGAACAACAGAGAGACTCTTTGGCATGCAAGGAAATGTCTCTTCATAGTTTCTTGAGATTTTTCTTGGTGTGTTTCTGCCTGCCATCGTCTGTGCTTGAACCCTTTCTACTAGCATTTCCTCGGTGCCAGTCCGTCTGATCTTTGTCTGCCGCCAGTGAGAGGCCAACTAAAGCCAAAGCTGTAAACCACAGTTGAAGTAAGTCTTTCAATAAAGACTACACTATGTAAGTGGCTTTTTCTTATTGTTGTTCATTTCGTAACTGTTCCAGGCTGCCATGAAATAAGCAGTTTGGTTTTATCAGCAAGGATTATGACATACCTATAGTTTCAGGACTTAAGTTCTTTGTATTAAATAAAATTCAAGTTCTGAATATGGACAGGAATTTGTACTCATGGGGTCAGTAAGATGGATGGCTCCCATGGGTAAAGGTGTCTGCAATGCCTGAACTTGACTTCTGTTCCCAAGAAACTACATGGTGGAAGTTAGCAACTGATTCCTGATCTCCATGCACATTGTAGCGTATGGATTGACACACACTTTTTAAATTTTTTGTTTTATTTGTTTGTTTATTTTGAGACAGGGTCTTTCTGTGTAGTTCTGGCTGTCCCGAAGTTTATAAATAGTAGACCAGGCTGGCCTTTAACTCACAGAAATCCTCCAGCCTCTGCCTCCCAAGTGCTGGGATTAAAGGTATATACTACCTCACCTAGCAAGTAAATGTAATACAACTTTTTTTAAAATTCCATCTTTCTAAAAAGTATGTTCTGTTATACAGTAAAACATTTTGAATTTCATAAACTTTTACCATGTCTAGGTGGTAAAAAATATTTGATTATTCAAAAACAGAAATGTTAAGTAAATGCAACCATTTTGTAAGTATTCCCAAATTAAACTCTCACTTGTATTTGTTATGGTGTATATTGCAAAGTTGCAAAAAAACTTTTAGTTTTTTCTTTCCTTCTTGTTTTGGTATTTAAAGACAGGGTTTCTTTTATGCAGAGCCTTGGCTGTCCCGGACTCTTTGGCTGGCCTCAAACTCACAGAGATCTACCTGCCTCTGCCTCCCGAGTGCTAGGATTAAAAGTATATGCTACCACACCCTACTTGCTTTTTCCAACTTTTAAAAAGCTTTCACTCTATTGGCTATAGTGGTGTGCACCAGTAATCTCCATTCTCCAAACACTGGGCAGGATGTCAAGGTCCAGACCCACCTAAGCCATGGAGCAGAAACCCTGCCTTAAACACCCATCCCCAAGAAAAATCCTTACGTCACCCAATAGGATGTATGTTTAAAGGTGTATTTTCCAAGCCAGGTGGTGGTAGTGCATGCCTTTCATCCCAGGACTCAAGGCAGAGGCTAGTGGATCTCTGCGTTTGAGGCCAGTCTGGTGTACGAGTAAGTCCAGGATAGCCAGGGCTACACAGAGAAACCCTGCTTAAAAAACAAGCGGAAAAAAACCAATGAAGCCCTTAAGTAAAATAGTACCCTAGTAATTCTATTCATATAGGTGGAGATTGGTGCCTAGTCCCTTATGTGGGGCGGCGGGTTGGGCAATTGACATAAGAAGCTAAGGGTGGAAGATAATTTAGCATTAGGACTAGAGGGGACGCCCAACACGCTGTGCGAGAGACAAGCCGGGGAGCCGGGGAGATAGTCAGTTGGCAAGTGCCCTGCAAACATGAAGACTTGAGTTGGCTGCCTGTCACCCACAGTGGGGACAGAGAGAGGCAAATCCTGGCAGCTCACTGCTCAGCCAGTCTAGCTGAATGAAATGTTTAGATTACAGTGAGAGACTGTCAGAAAAAAGTGGCAGGCCGGTGAAATGGCCCCGCTAGTAGATGCCGTCAAATCTGATGACCTGAGCTCCACTCTGGGCATCCACATCCATGTCATGGAGAGGACTGACTTCTGAAAACTCACTTCTGACCTCTACATGTGCAGCCACTCAGTTACTTAGATACAATACTAGGTAAATACAGTACATTTTAAAACCAGGTGGGGAAGCTATTGAGGAAGGCATCCAATGTCAACCCTGCCACATGCTGGCACAGGGGAGATGAACACACCCTTACACATGTACACAAGCATACTCCACAGTGCAGGGAGGCACCACTTCCTAATAGCAATTGCTTCTTTATAGAATTAGACTTGTATAATGGGGAGATAATGCGTGTATTTTTTTTTCATGGCTTAGTTTTAGATAGTATGTTACAGTTAACAGGTAGGAATCTGTTAATGATTTCCTTAATATTGCAGTTCAAATCCAATATGTATCTTTCTGTTTTTGTTTTCCTGAGACAGGGTTTCTCTATGTAGTCATGGCTGTCCTAGACTTGCTTTATAGACCAGGCAGGCCTCGAACTCAACAGTGATCCGCCTGCCTCGGCCTCTGGAGTGCCAGGATTAAAGGCCTGTGCCTCCTTGCCTACCCCCAATATGTATCTTAAGTGATTTACTTGTTCAATTTGCTTCATTTTTATTCATTTTGTTTACCTGGTTTTGCTATGTTGTGTGACTTTGAGTGGATTCCAACCAAAGCCCATAGTCCCCATACAAATTACGATGGCTACGAATGTGGCTTAACACGATATTTTAAATCTACTTAAAATGTGAGGTTCTTTTGTTAATAACTGCACTTCTCAAGCATGAGCTTTGTAGACACTGGCATTGTGCCACAGTGTCAGAAGGTTGACAGCCTTGACAGGCTGGCTTTGTATTCCTGGGCTTCAGTGGCCCTCCTGCCACAACCCTCGCATAGCTAGGGCTGTAGGCACGCCTGGCACTTAGGTTTTTGTTTTGCTTTTTATAAACACATTAATGAGTATTGTGCTGTGTTTACTCCGGTAAAAGTGACCTATATGTGTTATTCCAGTAAACAGAAATTCATACTTATTTAGACAAAAAGGCAAGAAGTAAGTAGCTGTATTCAATATTGTACTGATAATTGTTATGTGCACATTCCAGATTTTCATATTCAATAAACTGATTAAGAACTAAAGCCAAGCCAGCTGGAGAGATGGCCCTGTAGTTATAAACACTGGCTGCTAAAATTTGATTCCCAGCACCCACATATAGCTCACAGCCATCTGTAACTCCAATTCCAAGGGATCAGAACCCTCTTCTGGCCTCTGCAGGTACCAGGCACACACATCTGGAGGTCACTTGCATTAACACTCAGGTATCTGACTTACTGAAATTCACTCTCAAGCAAATGCTGTTTTGACATTAGGTCTGAGGGAGGGCTCTGTTAGGCTTATTAGACTGGTGACAGAATGCAAGATAAGAAAGAACAAAAGTAATTATCTTTGGGGCGGTTGGTCAATGCTGGGAATGAAACTCGGGGCCATGCATACGCTAGGCAGGCCCCTCTGTCTGAATTGACCTACACCCCCAGCCCTTCACTTTTTATATCCTGATGGATACCAACATCTGCAGTATTTGGGGATTAGGTTGAGGACAGGGTGTCATGCTTGCTACATAAGATTGTGCCACTGTGCCCACATCCCCAGTCTGTAGTAACACCTTACCAGGCCTTCTTTGTGCACATACACACAAGTGTTTATCTTACTCTGGGCTGAACACTCATCTTTAAAATGTCCATAGAGAAGTCCATGTTACATGTGTACAGCTCAGAATCTTCAAAAAGTGAATGTGTTCCTTAAATGGCACTTGGATCAAGAACATGACTTTAGGGTTTGAGAGACTGGTCAGCAGTTAAGAGTCCTTGCTTGCCAGCATCCACACTAGGTGGCCCACAACCACCTGCAACTAGCTCCAGGTGCACTCAGAGGCACCTGTGGACTAAACCCAGGGCCTCACTCATGCTAGGCAGCATTCTACCACTGTACGACGTCTTAAACACAATTCAAGCCAAGCTCCCTTTTCTCCATAGCCATGCAGTTCCAACCTAAAAGCTATCAATGTGATTATCAATGTCCTACGTACTTGTATGCAAGCCTATAGTATAAAAGTTACATTCACTGTTTAAAATTACTACTCTGCTAATTAACCCAAAAGTCTCATTAACTTCTCAGTGTCCCTAGCCTAAAATCCAAGTCCTTGATAGGCCCTTATATACATATGCAGCTGGGTGCTCATCTACCTACCTGTTTGAGCAGACATCAGTGCCATTGCTGGCTCTCAGTTGGTGATGTTAAGGGCTCTGGCCTCGGCTGGCCTATGTGGAATTAGCCCCACTGGCTACCTGGACATTCTCCCTACTTAGAGAAACCTTCCTGCACTGCCCCATTTCTGTATCTAGACTGAGAACTCCCAGGCTGAGGAGATGGCTGGGTCTGTAAAGTGTTCGCCTCTTCAAGTGTAGGACCTAAAGTTAGTCCCAATAGCCCATGTTTTCTTGTTTTAAAGCCAGGCATAGTGGGGAGTGCTTGCAGCCCCAGCCCAAGCCAAAGGTGGAGGCAAGAGGTTGCCTTGGGTTCACTGGGTTCCCTTGGGTTCAGGCTTGACTGACGGTCAGCTCCAGGCCAATGAGAGACCTTGTCTAAAAGGAAGTGGGTGGTGTCTTGAGGGTGACCCCTGATGTTCTCTGGCCCCCACATACCTGCACACATGTACACATACACATTATTCTTTTTCCTCAGCTAAATTTTGTTTCTCCATTTTTTGTTTATAAATTACTTTGTTATTTGTTTGTTTATTGGTTTTCTGAGACAGGGTTTCTCTGTGTAACAGCCCCGGCTGTCTTAGACTCACTTTGTAGACCAGGCTGGCCTCTAACTCACAGAGATCCACCTGCCTCTGCCTCCTGGAGGCGCAACTCAGATTTCAGGCTGGAGCAAGCACCTTTATCTGCTGAGCCATGTCACTGGCCAAACAATAATTTCACTAATAGCTCAATATACTCCACCACCACCACCACCACCAACCACCCCACCCCGAACGCCCCGTGCATGTGTTTGGTTATTTTACCTCTAACCCCTTCTTATGACATCGAGGCTTAATATTTATATCAAAATAGGATATTTAGCCATTTTTTAAAAAGGCCTCTGCAACAACTGCTCCATGTAGCTGTATAATTCTTTGCTTAATGATGCTCCCCAGAGGCTGACTTCCTCTAAGGTGCTCCCAGTGGTGCTTTGGTGAAGGTTGGAATGGAATCTCCAAGAGTGAGGCGAGGCTAGGTGTACAGTCTTGCCTTCACCCTCACCATACATGCCCTTTGTTCCCAGGTCAGGTGATTTCCTGAAGCTTCACTGTGCCTTTGAGTGAGTGCTTTTTCCATCCCCTTGGCTCAGTGGTGGCTTTTCACTGGGGGTAGTCTCTGTCTGGTTCTTAGTAATGAGAATAAAGAAAGGATTGTAAAAGAAGTAGAACGCTAAACTTAAAAGATATTGAAATACAAAAATTTAATATATAAAAAATTAATATCTTGGGAACAGTGATCTAATTAACTACATTTTCAAATGTAGACGGGCAAGAGAGGGAAAAGATGGAGGGAGGGAGGGAGGGAGGGCACATGTGCGTGAAAACACACACACACATGCAAATACTAGGCCATAAGGGAGAGAACATTGGTTCTCTTCTGCCACCTTGTGGGATCCAGAAATGGAGCTCCCAACCATCAGGACTGTACAAATGCTGCCTCTGCCTGCTAAGCCCCCTCACTGGCCTCACTTAAAAATGAATCCTCCATTTTGTACATGTGTGGGAAGGGGGCAAGTGCCCTGGTGCACACATGGAGGGCAGAGGACAACTTTAGGGAGTCAGTTCTCTCCTCCCACCTTGTGGGCCCCAAAGGTTTGGAAGCTTCTATCTTTACCATCTGAACCATCCTGATGGCTCCCCAGTTTCACTGTGTCGTACTTGAAACGTTAATGTGTTTTCCCATTCTTTATCTACTTTCCATAACATACACTGACAACTTTACTGTGGGTATTTCAAGTGTATAATTTTAATCAGATTGCCAAATGTGATAGCTCACATCTATAATCACAGTACTCAGGGAGCTCAGGCAGGAGGATTGCCCATGAGGTCTGTGTGGGCTATAGAGTAAGTCCAGGCCACCCTGAGCTGCAGATGGAAACCCTGTCTCAAAACAATGATTTTAATCAAAGTATTGGCAAGACTGTGGAGAGCTGGAATGCGTGTGAACTGTTAGCAGGATGTAAAATAGAGCCACTGTGGTCGGCAGTGTGGAGGCTTCTTAAAACTGTGAAATAGAATTGTCATGTGACCCTAAGCCGTCTTCTGGGTGTATATCCAAAAGAATTGAAAACAGGTTTTGAGAGATTTGCATGTCTCCAGTTGTAGCAACATTATTTGTAACTGCCAGAGGTGGAAGAGCTGAATGTTCACATGCAGATGAAGGGGAAAACAAAATGGGCTCTGTGTGCACAATGGAACATTGCTCAGCCTTGAATTGAAACTAAATTGGGGGGATGTGTACCTGTAATCCCAGGACTCAGGAGACTAAGACAGGAGGAGCCTTGGCAGCCAGCCTGGGCTACATCTTGAGACCCTGTCTTATTAGAAGTGGAAAAGGAAGAAAAAGAAGAACTAGAAGCCAAGAAGGGAGGGAGGGAGAGAGGAAACAAAGCCAGTAGCGCCTCAGCGTAGAGGAACCATAATGACAGGTCACTAAGTGAAGTAAACTGGGGACAAGCACTATGATTTTGTTTACATTATTCAGGTTGTCAATTTTAAAATACTCAACTTATGGTGTTTGAGGTGAAAGGGGAGGGAGTGCAGCTAGTTAATAGATAGAATAGCAGACTGACAGGATAGAAAATTCTGGAGAACTCCTTTGCAACGTGTTGCAATGTTCAATGTGTTGAACTGGACACCTAAAAATAGGTGGACTGTGGAATTTGATGTGTGTTTAAATTTTTTCATTGAATTTTATGTGTGGGGGTGTTTTGCCTGCATGTATGTGTATGCATCACATGTGTGCCTGGTACCCTCAGAGATCAGAAGAGGATGTCAGAACCCCTGGAACTGGAATTGCAGACATTTGTGAGCCACTATGTGGGGGGTGGGAACTGAACCCAAGTCCTCTGGAAGAGCATCCAGTGCTCTTAATCACTGAGCCATCTCTCCAGCCCTTGGAGAAGCATCTTTTTGTGATGGGTGGTGGCTAATGAAGAGATTAACAACCAATAAAACTGCAGAGCATGTGTGACAGCTGAGTGCTCTGCCCCAGAGAATATATTAACTCCCTCGAGGCTCAGGAAACATCGCCAAAGCAGGGGTGGACAGAAGGTAAAAACCAAAGGACGCAGGGATGTGCTGTGAGGTGCTCTCTCCTGCATATGACAGTCAGTTGCATGGTCAACCCTTAGTACCTGTGGTTACCTGCACAGCTGCACAAGACTGGGCTCACTGCCTTCTGTCATGAGTGTAGAAAGGGCCCTTCCCTGAGGGGCAATTGACAGTTAATGGTTGCAGTAGACGCCTAGTCTTCAGTAGTATAGCTGCTGTGCTCCAGTCAACTCCCACCTATGCGCACGCAAGCAGACCTAACTAGTGTAATGTACAGTAAGTTACGTGCCCAGAAATAGACATGAAAGTGCATGCTTGGGGGGGGGGGCATTGTAGGAAGAAGGGTTTCATCAGGAAAGGCAGAGGGATGAGAGAGGGTAACAGGTGATGAAAATGTTCCAAAATCATTATACATGTGTATGAAATTGCCAAATGCGGGGAGGGGGTGGGAAAGAAAGAAAAGGAAAAAAGAAAAACGATCCAGTTAATTATCAGCTTATTTCCTTTTGCCTCAAATTGCATATTTATTATGAATTGCTGTTTTACTTTCATGTATGTCTGTGTGAGGGTGTCAGACCCCCTGGAACTGTTACAGACAATTGTGAGCTGCCATGTGGGTGCTGGGGATTGAACCTAGGTTTTCTGGAAGAACAGCCAGGGCTCTTAACCACTGAGCCATCTCTCCAGCCCCGCTATGAGGTAATTTTAATCTGCTGGCATTTAAAACCTAATGGCAAAACCCCCATATATCTGCAGAAGTAATCTTAGCGGTTCTGTTGGGCTCTAAATGCCTGTAGGACACAGCGGATACAGCCTCTATCCCTCGACTGCTTCAAGTGACAGCTCCAGCTAGTGCAGATGTAAGGGGAGCTCTCATTCATTGCTGGTGGGAGTCAAAACTTACATAGCCCCTGTGGAAGTCAGTGTGGTGGTTCCCCAGGATGATGGGAATCAATCTATCTCAAGATGCAGCTATACCACTCTTGGGTAGATACCCAAAGGATGCTTCACCCTACCACAGAGACACATGCTCAACTATGTTCATTGCTGCTCTATTTATAATAGCCAGAATTTGGAAACAACCTAGATATACCTCACTCAACAAAGAAGGATGTATAAAGAAAATGTGCTAAGTTTACACAATGGAGTATTACTCAGCCGTTTAAAAAAATGAAATAATGAAATTCTCAAGTAAATGAATGGAACTAGAAAAAAATCATCTGGAATGAAATATACCCAGACAGACAAATATGGTATGCATTTATTTATATGTGGATATTAGCTATTAAGTCAGTGATAGCCAAGCTGCAATCCATAGAATCACAGAGGTTAAGTATAGGCTAAGGGTCTGGGGTTAGAGGGAGAGTAGATCGATCTTCTTAGGAAAGGAAAATAAATAGTTATGGATGAATGAGGGGCCCTGAAGCAGACCAAGAGCAGAAAGGGAGGAAAGAGGGGGCTGAGGAAGAGAATAAGGGGCCATTTTAGGGGTAGTATGGAAGCCTAAAATATATACAGATATGATTGAAGGTGATGTAGATGAAATCACCAAATAATGGGTGAGACAGAGCCCCAGCTGGCCATCTCTTGTCACCAAATGAAGCTTCCAGTACCAGGACTGGATTACATCTAATTGAGTTGTTCGTCAAAGGGGTCCAATGGGAATCCCTAAACAACCTAGGCTGTTGCCACTATAGGTTACTTTCCACAAACTGACGGCAAGGCCTTATAGTTGATGATAACACCTACACAACTCATTGAACAAAGGGAAATCAGTTTGGTGCCCACACAGAACCTTCACCCATATGTGCTAGCATCTTTGGTACAGGAAGGCATTCTGCATGCTATCAAAGAAGAAATGTATACACCAATCCAGCCACAAAACCTTTGCTCTACAATGGTGTCTTGCCTGCAAGATATGCTAGTGCAACGGTCACATAAAGCTTGTGGGAGTAACCAACCAATATCTGATGACACTCCCTGGGTGATCAAGAACCTAAAACAAGGGGTCTGGGGAGATGTCTCAGTAGTTAAGAGCACTGGCTGTTCTTCCAGAGGGCCTGGGTTCAATTCCCAGCACCCACATGGCAGCTCGTAATTGTCCATAACTTCTGTTCCAGGGGATCTGACACCCTCTTACAAATATATGCAGTCAAAACACCAATGTAGCTAAAATAAATAAATTATTTAAAACAAAACAAAAGAGTCTGAAAGTAGACAGCCCAGGGACCTGAAGTAAAACCCAAATACTACTTTTCTAAAGCAAACAAGTGTAGGCGTAAAATGACTCCTAATGACACTGTGCTACACTCATAGACCACTAACGTGCTCAGGTCAGGCATCATCAGAAAAGCTTCTCCCTGCAGCAGATGGGAACAAACACAGAGAATGAGAGACCTTAGAATACTCAACCCTAAATGGGATGTCTCCATCAAATAAATCCCCTGCCTTAGGGCTCAGGGAACTCTGTGGGAGAAGAGGCAGAAGTAGTGTAAGAGCCAGAGGGGATGGAGGATGCCGGGGAAACCAGGCCCTCTAACTCAGCATGATTAAAGCCCACGGGAACTGAGAGCGAAGGAGGCAGCATGCACAGGGCCAGCTCGCATCTGCACCAGGCCCTTCATGTATATATTATGGCTTCCAGTCTAGTGTTTTGTGTTTTTGTTTTGTTTTTTGTTTTTTTTGGTACCTTGTGTAGCCATGGCTGCCCTACAACTAGCTTTGTAGACCAGGCTGGCCTTGAACCCACAGAAATTTGCTTGCCTTTGCCTCCTGAGTGCTGTGATTAAAGACATGTGCCACCACTGCCGGGCCAGTTTAGTGTTTTTATGGGATTCCTGAATATACAAACAAGTTTCTTGTGCTTTCTCTCGGGGTCTTTTCCTTTTGTTTGTTTTGCCCAATTCCAGTGTGTTAGTTTTTGTTTTATGTTTTTTATGATTATCCCATGGAAGCCAGTTTGTTTTCTGATAAGATACTAAAAGGGAGTGATCCAGATGGGAGGGGGTAGGGAGGAGCTGGAGGGGATTGAAGGAGGGGAAACTGTAATCAGGATATATTATGTGAGGGAAAAAAAATCTATTTTTAATGAAAGGGGGGGAAAGACAGGAAGAAACAACTCAAAATAGCTTTAGGAAGTCCCTAAACCTGACCAGAGTCACTAGGTTCCTCTAGATATGGGTGTGTCCTACATCTACTCAGGAAAAGTTAATCACACAACAGTGTCTCAAATGGAACATGTGTTTGTCTCTGAAATGCATCATCTGTCAGTCTTCTCACTGTGGTCCTCATGAACTCATTTCCAGTACTTGGAAGCACACTGGTGCACTGGTCCACATCCTCCCTAGCTGTATCCTGGTCCCCACACTGATTTCTCTGTGTCATTTCACACCCATTTATGGTCACCAAAGAGCTTCTGGCAGTTTCCAGAACCACTCTTCGGCCTGACACGTTCCCAAGGAGAACTTTCTGAGAAACCCAAGCATCATGTAGCCCAGGTGTTCATTCGAGGCTGTGTGGTAGCAAAGGCATTCAAAGATTATTGTTTGAGGACAGTTGTTAAAACCACACTTAACACAACGGCAGCCACTTACAACAACTTCAGTCGCTAGTCCTGGCGCCATCACCATGTCTTGCTGAGGACTATGCAAGTGAGATCAGTAGAGGTTTAAGCTTTGATTTTTTTTTTTTTTTTTTTTTTTTTGGTAGTGAAATGATGCATGCATACTATAATAGTGTGACAGGCCAGACCCTGCCACTTGTGTTTGAAACATACCACTTCCTTTCCCCTCTCGAGGACTTTCTCTTCGAGGCTGGTAGCTTGGATCTTGTGATCATTTCTTGTGACTGACTCCATGGGTACACAACTGAAAACAATGACTCACTCTCTCCCAGTACCCGTCAGTGGCCAGCACATCAGCGGAGGGGGCGCCCTGTCTTAGCTGACAAGCGGTATTCCATTATATCCGTATGCTACCATATGCTAGGATTTTTCCTTTCAGTCAACAGCTGATGGACATTTGGTGTCTCTAATTAATGCTTTTTTTTTTTTTTTTTGAGACAGGATTTCTCAGTTGTAGCCTTGGCTGACTCAGACTTACTTTGTAGACCAGGCTGGCCTTGAACTCACAGCAATCCACCTGCTTCTGGTGTGTGCCACCACACCCGGCCAATTAGTGCTATTTCAAACAAAGCAGCTGGTGGACATTTTGTATTCAGCTTTTACATACACTTCCGCTTAAATTTTTTGTTATATTTTTATTTTATGAGTGTGAGTTGCGTGTGAGTGTGTATGTCCGTGCACATGTGGCACAGAGTGTGTAGAGGTCTGAGGACAACTTTCTGGTGTTGGGTCTCTCCTTTCGTCATATGGTGCCCAGGAATTGAACTCAGGTCATTAGGCTTGGCAGCAAGCGCCTTTATGTGCTGAACCATCTTGCTGGCCACGTGCTTCCATTTTTCTATGGAATGTTTGGATCATACAACAAACATGTATTTAATTGCCTTAAAAAGATGAATGTGTATGTGTGTGTGTGTGTGTGTGTGTGTGTGTGTGTGCTTTATTTGCATGTACACCTGCATGACATAAGAGAGCATCAGATCCCATTATAGATGGTTGTGAGCCACCATGTGGTTGCTTGGAGTTGAACTCAGGACCTCTAGACAAGCAGTCAGTGCCCTTAACCTCTGAGCCATTTCTCCAGCCCTAATTGCCTTTTAAAAAAAAATGACATCTCATGTACCCTACACTGGCTCAAACTCACTGTAGCGGAGGATGGCCTTGTCTTGTCTTGTTTCATGTTTTTGGAGGGAGATACTTCATGTTTCTCCTATACCCACTACTGGGGAAGATGACTTCCCGCTTCCATGTGCTCAGAGCCCATGTGAGTTTCAGCTCTGCCCATGGCCCCCAAGTCCAGAGCCTCTGTGCCCTAATATGTCCCTGAGGTGGCTGGGAGAGGCCTGGCCTGCTGACACAGCCCTCTGCCCTGTCCCTGATGCTCACCCCTTGCCTGCTCTTTTTTCCTGCTTCCAGGCTGGAGCCCTCTGAGCTCTGTGGTGACGGCACCATGTTGTGTTCCCAGGGCACTTCTTGCATTTGGGTCCTACTGCCTTCCTCCTGTTATGGCACTTTCTGCCTCTCTGCCTGCTCTCAGACTGATTGTGGTCGTCTCTCCATTCCCTCCTCCTACCGCACCTGTAACTCCTCTTCTGCTAGTGCAGTGGCCTTTGGGAGAAAGGAGAGCTGCGGATCTTCTGATTCACCAAAATTGTGCTGACTGTTTCCTACGTCAGACAGCCTTATAGACCCTGGGATAGCAACGAACAAAACAGAGCCACCGAGCCTATGTTCAGACAGTGTAATGTGGGGGGACAGAAGGGAGGGGCCAGCAAGAAACAGAGTCTATAAAGGGGACACCCATTATAATACAAGAAGCAGGAGTGGAGAAAGGCTCTCATGTAGCTCAGGCTGGCCTCAAACTCAGTGTGTAGCCAAGGATTACCTTGAACTTCTGGTTTTCCTGTCTTCACCTTTCATGTGCCAGGATTTGACACACACTGTCAAGTCAATTTTATGCAACCCTAGGAATTGGACCCAGGACTTTATGTATCCTAGGCAAGGATTCTATAAACTCAGCTACAGCCTTAGTCCTGGCTCTGCCATCTTAAATATGATTTGAGGAGACCTGGATGAGAAGGTGAGTGAGGGACAGGACCTTGTGGAATTGGCACTGAGCAGTATTCATGCCAGGGATGAATGTTCTAGATGGAAAGCATTAGGGCACAGGCCTGGCTCGGGTGAGCATCTGGGAAGTCCTGGGGAGGGTGAACTGGCCACCAGGAGCCTCATAGGTCTCTATGTGACCCAGGGCTTCCTCTCGGGGTGGCATGAAACACTGTTACAGAGCGTCACAGAGTCGGCCTGATAAGGCCGTCCTGGGTGGAGCCGTCGCCCTGCATGCTAGCTTTATAATGGATCACAGTGACGGGAAAGCAGGCTGGGAAGAAAGGCATCAACTGGGCAGAAGGGATGGTTTGGATGGAATCGGGCGAGCAAGAAGTGTCAGACGCTGTATTTTAAATGACCACTGGGCAGACTAGACACAAGATGGGAACAATGGCTGGCAGACACTCGTTCGAGTGGCTAGTGAGGTACCGTGGCCTTTAACCGGGATAGAGCAGGTGTGGGAAGGAAGGCTTTGTCCTAGACGCACTGCAGCTGAAATGTCTTATTAGACTGCCCAAGGAGGAGAGGGGGAGGCGAGTAGGACTGAAGACAGCATAAAAGCCCTGCATCTGGAGGGCACACTCCATATGAACTCTGGGTAACCATGGCACGCCAGTATAGGCTCCAAGCACAGATGCCTCTATGGCGTGGGAGGCCTGTTGTGGGGAGGCTGCCCACATGCAGGTCTTGGAGGATAGGAAAGCTCTGTTTAATTTTGCTGTAAACCTAAATATTCTCCACGAAATAAGCTTGATTTTTTTTTAATGCTATTTAGAGCCGTGGACCTTGACTCAATAGCAGAAAGAATAAGCATGCAGGAGCCAGCTATGAGGACCAGCCTGTGGTACACTATTGCTAGAGGCAGGGAGGGGTGGCTGACTGTGGCCAGGAGGAGTGGGGCTCAGAGGGAGGGACTGGTCTATCCTCTTCTGGCCTCCCGGGGCACCTGCATTCACACGTACATGCCTATAGGAGGCGCACACGTATAGCTGGAGTTTGTAACCTGTGATTTCCCCAGCTTTCATCTTCTTAATGCTCCAGACCCCTGGAGACCACCATTTCCTCCTGGCTCTACGAAGGCAGCTGCTGTAGGTCCCATCTGCTGTGTGGACTCACAGCGTTTATCCTTCTGCGTCTGGCCTGTTTCACTCACTACAATGTCCTTCAAGTTCCCCTAGTCTGTCAGAAATAACAGGATTTCCTTTCTTTCTTCTTAGGACTGTTTTGATTTTGAGACTGGAGAACCACCAGCCTGGCTACAAACGGACCGTATCAATCAGTCTTATTTTTTAATCTTTTTCTTTCTTTTTTTTCTTGAGAGAGTATCTCACTGTAGCCTAGGTTAACCTGGAACTCACATGGTAGTGTATATTGGCCTCAAACTCTTGACAACCGCCCTACTTTTACCTCTACTGCTGGGATTATAGACAAGAGCTGCCACGCCCTGCTAATCTGCCTGTTCAGCTGAAACGCTACCCAGAACCTTCAGCTTTGCCCCCATGGATGCCATGTAGCTGGAGGAAGGTGCTCCTCCCAACACACTCACTAGCTGGAAATAGTCAAACCAGGTTCAGTTGCTGTCTGGCTTTAACCTTCCCAGTTTGCAGCCCAAGATGCTGATCTCCAAGGACCTCTGAGCTTTGGCATGCCAGGAACGCATGGTGTGATGTCCGAGAGAGATCAGGGCTGGGAGCGGCAGAACCCATGTGCCCGATCCTTCCATGGGAAATTCAGGTTATTGTTTGTTGTTGTTTTAATTAAATTTTATTATTCAGATTACATACTGATTGTTAGCCTCACTTGTATCTTCCTGTTCCCCCCTCCCTCCCTCTTTCACCCTATTCCCCTCCCCTAGACCTGTGACAGAAGAGGGCCTCCTCCCCCCATCGGTCATAGCCTATCAGGTCTCATCCTGTTTCTCTGTCTTCTTAGTGCCACCAGGCCTTCCCACCAAGGGAAAGGAAATTCAGGGTTTTAAGAAAGAAAAAACCAACTGTGAGGAAGAGGATAATGACGGGGACACGAGCAAAGTATAGTGATGCATGCGTACAAAAGTGTCACAAGGAAGCCACTGCATTACATAATTTCGATATAATACATTATTTTGAACACTCACTAAAACTAAGTAAAAGTTTTATAAAAATGGAGTCTTACATATCTGCCCATTAAATGCAAATGGAGCTCTTAGCTAAGCTCTGATTTCTGACTTCTAGTTCTCTGGTTTAAAAGTGTATACCAGCACTTGGGAGGAAGAGGCGCTGTAACTTCAAGGCCAGCCTGGTCTACATAGTGAGTTCCAGGACTGCCAGGGCTACACAGTGAGACCCTATCTCAAAAAAAACAAACAAAAACAAAAACAAAAGCGAGAAAGAAAAGAGTGTAGAAACTGCAGCCATTTTTCAAAACATTAATACATAACAATAAAAATATAAATCACCCAAAAAGTCTATTATCCAAAGACAAATTCTAGTAACATTTGGTGTGGGCAACTGCTAGCTTTGTATACATAAATACTGGCTTCATCCATTCAAAAAGCTAAGGACTCACTCTACCAACTGAGCTATATTGCCATTCAGGCTTATCAAACTTTTATTTTATTCACTCATGTGTTCATTATACATATATTGTATATGTATTTATTGTATGATCATGAATGTGCCACAACATGTATGTGGAGGCTGACTTTACCAACTGAACTATATCCCTAGCTGGGCTTATTAAAATTTTATTTTAATTAATGAAGTGTGTGTGTGTGTGTGTGTGTGTGTGTGTGTGTGTGTGTATGGTCAACTTGCCAGAGTCAGCTCTCTTCTTCCACTATGTGAGTCCAGGGGATCCCATTTTTCTGGCAAAGCTTTGTTCCAGGTCTACTCACACAACACCACGTGAGCTTCATTGGGTCCTTTTTGTGGTTGTTGGTGGTTTCTTTTAGCCAAGGTCTCATGTAGTCTAGGTTGACCTCAAGCTCACCATGTGGTCAACAGTGACCATGAATTTCTGATGGCCTGCTGCCACCTCCTGAGTACTAGGATTAAAGTCATTGACTACCACACCCAGCATGTGAGTTTGTTGGGGGTAGAATCCAGGGCTTCCCTCATGCTGGGTCAGTGCTCTGCCAATTTAGTCACACCCCCTCCTAGCACATGGTCATTTCCAACTGTTAAATTGTCTATCATAGGAATGTGTTGGAGCTTGGTCATCTTCTGAGTGAGTGTTTTGTTGTTGTTGTTGTTTTTTGTTTTTTGTTTTAGAGACCATAAATGATACGGAAAAGAACCGTGCAGTGACACACGTAATAATCGCACTGATTATTCTTATTTATTTTTGGCAAAAATGACGGGCTGTCAAGTTATTCGCTGGCTCAGTGGACATAAACATTTCAAAGACTCCCATATATAATGCCAAGTAGCATCTTCTGATGTCTGCCTCCCTGAGCAACAGAGTATTGGTAAGGACTTGCTCACCCCTTATGTCTTGTAAGAGTTCACTATTAGTGATTATACTGTGTGTGCATCACACTGTTAATACCGTGTCAACTTCCTATAACTAAAAAAATCCAGGCCTGAGGTCTCACTCGGAAAGTGCTTGCCTTGTTCAAGGCTCTGGGTGTCATCCCCAGCACCACACGTAAGCAAAAACTCCCCAAAACCTTCTGACTGTGTATAGGCTGATGTTAACTATTTATGGATCAGCTTGCAATGGGAATACGAGCAATTTGGATTCCAGTGATTTCTTTGTGCGCCTACGTGTGCCAGGCACCATGCCAGGTGCTTTTTGTTTGTTTGCTTGTTTGTTACTGCTGGGACCACACCTTCAGGATGGAGGTGTCATCCTGTCACATGAGACTGTGATGTGCTGAGGACAGAGTGTGTGGTCAAGACTTGTATCAAGTCACTTGACTTGGAGCCTAGCACTGGTCTGCTTGCATATTTAACCCTACCTTGGAGTGCTTATGCCAGATTTGACACATATATATCTGATCTCTATGCATACATGTACATGTATATATAATATACCACATATGACATATATAGGTACATATATCATAGGATGAAGACAATTATTCTAAGCTTTCCAGTTTTTTCTTTCTTTCTTTCTTTCTTTCTTTCTTTCTTTCTTTTTCTTTTCTTTTTCTTTTTTTTTTTTTTTTTGAGACTGAGTTTCATGTAACGTAGGCTGGCTTTAAACTCCCTATGTAGTCAAAGATGATCTTAAATTTCTGATCCTCCTGCCTCCTACTCCTGAGAGCCGGTGTTGCATGTGGACACCATCATGCCCTGCTCTATCTCACGCTGGAGATCAAACCCACAGCTTGGTGCTCACCTAGTAACTGACCCACGTACGTCAGCAGCCAGGATTACAAAAGTTTTACTACATTTATTTATTTAGCTATTTTTACTTTATGTGTGTGAGTGTTTTCCTTGCCAAGCACTTATGTATAGCACACACATGCCTGTTAGGTAACTTGGAACTAGGGTTACAGATGATTGTGAGTAACCATGTGGGTCCTGGGAGTGAATCCGGGTCCTCAGCAAGAGCATCAAGTGCTTTACTCACTGGGCCATCTCTCCAGTGCCCACACTTACTTATTTTGTGGGTATAAGTGTAAGAGTGTATATATCAGATGGGTGTGGTGGTGCACGCCTTTAATTCCAGCACTAGGAAGGCAGAGGTAGGTGATTCTCTGTACATTTCAAGGATAGCCTGCTCTGCATTAGTGAGTTCCAAGACAGCCAGGGCTGCTTAGAGAGAGCCTATTTCAACACAACTAAAAATGAGTGTACACGAGTGGTGCGAATGTAGAGGTCAGAGGACAGCTTACATGAGTCAGAGTCAGTTCTCCTTTTCTGCCATGTGCGTTCTGGTACCTACTGAGCTGTCTCACCCATCCTACCAAAGTTTTTAAGTTCCTGGGTAGGATAAGCCACTCAGACCTATACAGCTCCAGGGCCCCGACTTCCTGCCCTCAGCAGCAGTTGGTCTTTGATGTAAAGGCAGCAGGGGGAAGGGATGGGGCCTAATCTAGTTGCCTTCTTGGTCAATCAGCTGCCATCAAGTCTTTTGAAGGCTTGAGTGAGAGTAGCAGCAGAGGATGAGGGTCTTCAGTTGGCGGCGAGACTGAGCCCCAGAACCTTCTACTTGTGTGAGTGCGTAGCTGGTAACCCTGCTCTGACAGTTTGAGGTGTTTTACTTTTTTTTTTTTTTTTTTTTTTTTTAATTCTGAGTCAGGGTCACACTCACTATATAGCTGTCCTGGAACTCTCTATGAAGACTAGTCTGGCCTCAAACTCACAGAAATCCACCAGCCTCTGCCTCCACCTCAAGTGCTGGGATCAAAGGTGTGCACCACCATAGGCCTTTTACTTTTAGTCCTGGTCTTCTGCACACTAACTTGCTCACACTGGTTCTTAGATCTTTGGACACTATGCATATGAGTGTTTTTTTCTGCGCGCGCGCGCGCGCGCGCGCGCGTGTGTGTGTGTGTGTGTGTGTGTGTGTGTGTGTGTGTGTATGGTGCTCGCAGAAGTCAGAGGAGGACATCAGGCCTCTTGGAACTGGAGTTGTTGATGGCTGTGAGCTGCCATGTGGGTTCTGAGAATCAAACCTTGGTCCTCGGCAAGAATAAAGTGCTCTTGGCTACTTAGCCATCTCTCCAGCCACAGGTAACAATTTCATGAGTCAAACAGAAAAGAAAACCAAACTGTTTACTAACTCTTTTTTTTAAAAACATGTCTTTATTTAGGTATTTTATGTAATGAGTGCTCTGTCTGCATGTACAACTGCACACCAGAAGAGAGACTTGATCCCAGTATAGTTGCTGGGAATTGAACTCAGGACCTCTAAAAGAGCAACCAGTACTCTTAACCTCTGAGCCACCTCTCCAGCCCTATTTACTAACTCTTCACCCCCGGGGTCCTTTGACAAGCTCACAGGCCAGAGAAAGGGGTCTAAAGCTGTTTACTTTCCCCATTGTTTCCCATTGTCTCAGAACCCTGGAGGACTTGGCGCAGCAGGGCTGCAGAGCTACCCTGGGCCACCTTGCTGAGGGGGATGGTGGGGAGGACCTGGCTGTGAGTGTTGGGTTTGGCTGCTTGGGTCTAACTTGTACTTCATTGTGCTTGGACTCCTCCTTTGCTGTGTTAGCACCGGTGGATCTGTGAACACCCTCTGGGGAAACTTTCAGTGGAGGTGGGCAGGGAAAATACTGTTACTGTTCTCAGAAGGCAGTGGTCTCACTGGGATGGTTCAACACCCCCCCCTCCTTTCCCTCTCCCTCTCTCACTCTTTCCCTCTCCGTCTCCCTCCTTAGCCCCTCCCTCCCTCTGTCTCCCTCTTTCCCCTCCTTCCCTCCTTCCCTCCCTGTCTCCCCCCCTCCCCCCCCCTCCTCCCCCCTCTTCCTCCCTTCCTCCCTTTCTCCGGCCCTTCCTTCTTTTCTTTCTTTTTCTACTCTCTAGGTAGCCCTGCCTGTCCTAGAAATTGCTATGTAGACCAGGTTGTTTTTTTTAAGTCAAAGAATCCTCCTGCTTCCGCTGGGACCGCTGCGATTAAAGGAATGCACCACTACACCTGTCCCTGTTGGTTTAGGCTCAGCCTTTACAGAGCGCTTGTCTAGGACCCAGTGGCTGGAAGCTTGTCCCGGGAGGGGGCCAACAGCAGCCGGAAACATTCATAAAGCGCCGCTTGGATGCCAGGCTCTCTGAGGGTGCTCACCTGCTAGCCGCGCCTGAAGACCTCTGCAGCCTTCAAGGGGTGGAATGTCCTCTTCGGGTACTACAAAGGGCCGCGTTTGGAAATGATGGAGTGGGGAAGGGTAGGGAGAAAGATGGAGAATAACCACAGAGGGCCAGAGCTGAGGTGGCGTTGGGACTGCAGGGGGGACAAAAAGGGAGGAAAATAGAGCAAAATGGGAAGCTCAGAATAGAAGATATAAAGGAAAGTGCTAACTAGTGAAAATCCCGAGAAAGAACGCGCGCGGGGGGGGGGGGCGGCGGCGGCTGGGGAATGGTTTAGAAAAATAGCAATTAGCACAGCTAAAAATAAGGACCAATTTCGAGACAAAGCCAGATCCACAAGGAGAAAAATAAAACTCGCCAGAAAGACAATTCCTTGCAAACCAAATGCTCAAGAAAACGGGGCTAACGACACCCCCCTCTTGAGCGGTTTTGTAGAAGGAATGAGAAACTAGATGGGCGTTGAGCGCGGCGCTGAGCAGGTGTCAGGCACCAGGAGAGGAGCGACAAGCCGGGCGCTGGGACCTACGGGGATTCCGGTAGTTGAGCGCAAAGGTCCTCCTGAGACTGTACCCAAGTGTCGTCCAAGTTAAAAATGTGCCGGCGCGCTCCGTTCCGCTTGGGAACCGCAGAGGCTCAGACAGCATTCTCCAAGGTCTCGAAGCCCGGCACAGTCGTGGCGTGGGCTGGAGTGGGTGCCCACTCGCGGCGGCTTGGCTCGGGACTCTGGTGACGCCTCTCAGGCATTCACGGCGTGAGCAGGCCTTGCGCCCACGGAGTCGGAGTCGGGTAGACCCGGGGGCGATCTGGGAGGTGACTCGGGCCTGGCGGGGACACACAACGTTGTGCGTCTCTCAGGCCGTGATGGGAGGGACCGGGATGTGCGCGGGAGCTGAGGGTCACCCGGGGCCACCGAGCCCTGCCCTGCGCGGGTAGCTGGGGGCTGGACCCAGTTGCCCACGAGCGCGGGTGGGCAGGGAGAGAGGAGCGCGGCAGAGAGGAGGCGACGGGCGGGGCCTGGAGGGGCGGCGTCGCGCGGGCTCCTCCTCCTCCTTGCCCTCTTCGGGCTCAGCAGCCGCGCTGCCCGGTTGCTCCGTCCTCTGGGCGCCCGCGGCGATGTTCACCCGCGCTGTAAGCCGACTGAGCAGGAAGCGGCCGCCGTCTGGTAAGCGGCCGCGGGCGCTGGGGCACGGGAAGGGCAGGGTCGCGGGGTCCCCTGTCGCGGCACCGTGGTGCCGCCGGGACAGCAGCCGCGCTCCTCCCCGCTCGCTCTGTCCCAGCGGCGGCGGGAGCGCAGAGCCGGGAGCCGCCCGAGGAGGAAGTTGGGCTTGAAGCGGGAGCCACAGCAGCTTTCTTTCTAGAGAAGGTCTAGGAGCCACGGGAGACATCTAACAGCTCCACACTCCGAGGCAGCGTGAGAGCCAGACTCCCCTCCTGCGTGCATCCTTCTCCACGGGCCAAATGGGAAGGATGCTCCATTGGACCTCTGCATCCCCTGAGGGCCCGGTCCCACGGCGCCAAAAAGTGGAGTCCCTAGGTGGCTGCACACCAGGGCGGGGTGGTGGTGGTGGTGGTGGTGGTACTACTTATGTGACACGGCAGAGGAGTCATTTTGTCTTTCCCCCGGAACCAACCCGACCCGTAGTTTGGGGCAACTTGGCAAGACAAAGAACCCACGGTGCAGAAACGGTGATTTGAACCGAGTCATCCTTTTTTGCTCATAATAACACCCGACACTCTGATGGCTGGTGCTGTGGCCAGCTGGGTTGACACCCTCCCTTCTCCCTTAGAACCGCGTCGGGAGGGGTGGGTTACTGAAGCCAGGGTGCTGGATAACCAGCTCCGCTCTTAGTTGGTGGGTCTCGTAAAGTAACCTTGTTTGCTTGACTCGGGGTTCCGAGTTCACAGGCTTGCTTTCCTGTCGGCCCCGGAGATTCATGACGCGTTAGCTGGTTTCCTCTTTTCACCTAAACATCAAATGTGGTTAAGCCACTGCAATCAGACAGAGACCCAATCCCACTGCCACCACTCCCCAGCTGTGCAGCTTCTTTGTGAGTAAGGATGTGCAAAGCGTAGCTTTAAGTGCTTAATTGGAGCCTGCCCTCCACCCATCAACTCATGCAAATCATTTCATTAAATATTTAAGACGACCCCACTAAAGTCAGATCCCATGGAGTTATTGTAAAGAGTTTGCACCGTTGCCTAATATGCTTTAGAGTGCTCCATTAGGGTTTTCCACGCAGTCAGATTCCCTCGTGAGTGCTGATGACCAACACAGGCCACACTGAGTGGTGGTCAGGTTCTAGGCACTGGAGTTAAACTTCTGACTCCAATCTTGACTCCACCACTCTGCGACACTGAATAATGAATGTCCTTGGACCTCTCTGTGCCACAGAGCTGTGCTGGTGCTGGCTCAGTGTAGCTTGCAAGAGCCAATTGCTGACTGTTCAGGGCACCTGGGAACTGGTTGCTAAGCCATAGGTAGACTGGAATTAACCGTGGTGGGACATATCAATATATATCAGACGTCAAGACTTGATGAGCCTCTGTACTGTGGATTTAAGAGGGCTGTAGACTTAACTACATACTTGTTTGTTTGTTTGTTTGTTTGTTTTTAATTACATTTATCACCTGTGTGCCTGTGTGCAAGCCACAGCTCGCATGTGGAGGTCAGGAGACAGCTTGTGGAAATCAGTTCTCTTCTACCATATGGGTCTTCAACCTCAGGCCGTCAGGCATGGATGCGAGCATCCTCACCCACTGAACCATGTTGCTGTCCCTTAACTACAGACTTTAATTCTGATAAATATGTGCTCACGTTACCAACAGCAGGGTGAGCAGTTAAACATGAGAAGTGCTAAGTGCAACGCTAGATACATGATGAAGGTACAGGGGCTTCTAGTTTTCTTTCTCTTTCTTATTATGTAGAGGAACGGTGACTAGCCCTGCATAGGTTGCTTTTGCTTAGAATTATATTTGGCCTGAACATAATATAAATAGAAACCACTGAATCATGACAGATACATGGCTTTAGGATGCTTTTGCATGTGGCCAGGTTGCATTCCCTAACTAAAGGGCAGTTTCACAAACATTAGCACCACCCGTCTGTCTGTTCCAAGGCAACAGACTAACTCTGATAACGTTTGCCCACACCGCTGATAGAGAGGCCAGCAGTTATACAGCAGAGCTTGGTGTTGGCTGTCTGGGATGCAAGAGCCTAGTTTCCTTGAAACCTATGGGCACAAGGTCTGCTGCCCTCGAGAAAGGACACGATCCCCTGCCAGTTTGGTCACTATCATCACCACCCGACAGGAAAAAAAGAAGGAGCCAAAAGAGAAAGGAGGGAAGGTGAGGGCTCCTAACAGAGATGGGGGGGGGGGAAGAGAGCAGGGTGGGGGGGGGCAGCAGGCGAGCTATCCTCAGGACCGTTAAGGGTTTGGGGGGGGGAGGGTAGTTCTGATTATTTTTTTTTCTTGTGCTAGAGGTGTGCCCAAGGCCCTGCACATGTAGGCGAGTGGTCTGCTACAGACTGACATCCCCACCTGAACTTCATTTTTAAAGAGCTTTTCCAAAATATCCGACTGAGGCCCTACCAAGACTGGATGTGCCCCTGCATGAGCCTACTAGCCTGCCCCCCCCATCCCCAGAGCATTTTCTCGTTTATTTAGCTTAAAGAGCTACATCTCATCAAAGGCAGTTTCCGTGTAAGCTGAGGGCTGTAAGCCTCACCTGCTTCTAAGGTCATAGTTGGGGGAGGGGGTCTTTGCTGGAGGCTCTATGTTCTGCCTACCAGGCAGGAGAAGTGGGGGGCTTGGCACAAGTCAGTCCACAGTTCAATCTTGGAGAACCAAAGGGGAGCTGAAAGAGTCTGCTTCACTTTGAGCAAGAACCCCAGTGGTGTTTATGCTGAAGTGTGAGGACGCCTCAGAGGATCCTGCCCCTTACCCACTACTCGCACTGCTAATAACTGGCAAGATCCTACCTCAGAACCAAAGTAAAAGCCATGCCCCTGGTCTCACCCTATACCTAGACTGCCTGGTGGCCTGCCAGAGATGCTCTCTTACATTATCCCTTTAAGCCATGGGAACAGTTTCAGAGATAGTACTGGGCTTAAATTTTTATTTAAAGGTAACAGTCTGCACAAAAATGTTTTTGTTTTGTTTTATTTCATTTTTCCTTGTAGCCTTCGCTGTCCTGGACTCACTTTGTAGACCAGGCTGGCCTTGAACTCACAGAGTTCCACCTGCCTCTGCCTCCCCAAGTGCTGGGATTAAAGGTGTGCACCACCTTGCCTGGCAAGGATTTGTTTTTAACAAATCTACAGTGGAGCATCTTGGCAGTTGGGGAAACTTGCTTTTGTAGAAACTCATGGGCCAGGCCTGGGGGTTGGGAGAGGGTGAGGCTAGCCCACAAGTGTGGAAAGGCCAAGATGAGATGGTCGTTGGGGGGCGTAGGCTAGCCCACAAGTGTGCAAAGGCCAGGATGAGATGGTCATTGGGAGAGGGTGAGGCTAGCCAGCAAGTGTGCAAAGGCTAGGATGAGATGGTCATTGGGAGAGGATGAGGCTAGCCCACAAGTGTGCAAAGGCCAGGATGAGATGGTCATTGGGAGAGGATGAGGCTAGCCCACAAGTGTGCAAAAGCCAGGATGAGATGGTCTTTTTTGTCCGGATGACATTAGCTCAGCCTGCTTGGGTCCTACCAAGAATAGCTTGCAGATGACATGGGTGGGCAGGAGGTTCGGGGTGGCTTCAGTAGCTGCCACTCATCCGTATCTTGTCTTTCATCTTCTTTCCTCAGAGCAGAAGACTTAGACAGATGCCCAGGCAGGGTCTGCTCTGGACATTGCCTAGAGCTTTCATGGGAAGCCAGGCCCTTCCCTCCCTGAGCTGAGGGATCCCTTTGACCCCCTCATGCTGGGCTCTGAGAACTTGTTGTTTAGATGCTACTAAATATATTCTGGTCACTTCTGCTTCCCCCAGATAGCTGTCCACTGCAGCAGCCTGAGGGTGGCAGTGAGAGAAGAGGGGCCTCAGGCAGGCAATGGCAGCGGCCCCCAGATAAGAGCTGTCAGGAGGCGTCCACTATATGAAACAGTCCGTGCAGACTTCTAGGGACAAATTTCTGTTTGGGTCTGGCTCCCATTTCTTGAGGGCCATGCCTGGTGCTCAGGGTCGCCATGCTGCCTTTCCACCTGGTCTGTCTTTCTTTTCAACCCATTTTCTGGCCCCCTCACTCTGCCTTGGGGGAGGTATTGCGTGTTCCTGCCTCCTTGAGGGTGGCCTTCCTCCAGGCCCGGCTGGTCCTCTGCATGCTGATAGCGCTTTGTCTCAGAAGAAGGGAAGTTGGGTCCCCTGGGTGGGGACTAATTCAGGGCTACTTATTTCCAAAGAAGCAGACAAGATAGCTGGTCTTGGAGCCTAGTCCGGGGCTTACCTGCACCTCGTCTGCTCAGTCACCTTGTTAAATATTTAGTGAATAAATATGGAGGTGACAGCTTCTCCCATGTCCTTCCCCTCCTGTCTGGGCATTCCTAGTCTTGTTTTCTGAATTCATAGTGAATCTGTGACTGAAAGTCAGGGCTTTCATTTCTTGCAGCTTCCTCAGCCAGCCATCGGGAGATGATAGAATCCAATCTCCTCCATCCCGTGGCTCGCTTCCACTCACCTGTGTGCGCCTTCTTGGGTTACCGTACATTCTCAGTGACCGTCACCTGTTTTTAGTGGCTCCTTTACCTTTCAGTGCCTCTGACCCCTTGATCAGTGCTCAGCTCAACTTATTCCTCCAGTGTATTGATCACTATAAACTATATTCCGGAGTACCAGATGTGAGGTCGGCCCCTGAGGAACACATTGACTCTGTTCTTAGGATATGTGTGGGCTGGCGCCTAAGAAGAGAGCACAGTTGGTGAAGTACCGTTATTTGGACCTGGGCTGGGTCCCCAGAACCCTGAGGGTGCTGCCTGCTTGTAACCCCAGCTCTGTGGATGCCTGGAACTCACTGGCCTGCAGGTCTAGCCTATTTAGCTGGCTAGCGGGAGACTCTATCAAAAGACAAGGTGGACGGTGCCTGAGAATAGACACCCGAGGCTTCACGCGCACCTGTGCAGCATACACAGGAACAGACACACAAAGAAATATGTTGGTTGCAGAGGGGTGGGTGAGTAGCAGGTACAACCTGCTGAATTCAATCCCCAGGACAACGTAAAACTGGCCATGCTGGATTTTGAGGAGACAGGAGGGTCAGAAATTCAAGATCATCCTTAGCTACCCGGCAAGTCAAGGCCAACCAGAGCTACATGATGCCCTTTCTCAACATGCTCTCGCACACATGCGCATACACACACACACACACACACACACACACACACACTCAGACACACAACACTCACACACACACCCTCACATACAGCCCTCAAAGTAAAACAAAACAAAACAAAACCAGACTACAACCACCCCTCCTCCCCAAATTAAAAAAAAAAAACCCGCCACCACTAATAACAACAAAACCAAGCAAGCAAGCAGGAAAATAAATGTACAGGCTAACTCATGAATCCTGGTGAACTTGGGAGGCTGAGGCTGGGGGTGGGGGGGTGGGGAAGGAGGGGGGTGGGGGTTGCTGGAAATTTGAGACCAGCCAGAGGTACATATGAAGAGCTTGCCTTAACACTGCCTCCCCCTCACACACAAAGAACGCATGGCTGGTTCTGACAACAGATCTTTACAGGGTTTGGGATTCACACAGTGCTTTATGTGCGGTGGGTAAGTGCTCTGCTGCAGAGCCCCAGCTCTAGCCCAGAATCCCCTTATCTTGAAGTGAGGTAGAGACAGGGAAGGAGTGTGGCGAGGAAAGGTACATTTATGCATAAATGTCAAGCCCTGTTCTTGGAGACAAGGAAAGTCAGTGGTGACCAGGACTTGGGGCCATTGTCATTTTTTTCAGGGTCTTAGGGGCCATCGTTGTTTTTCTGGGCCTCTTGCCACCTAGAAAGCGGGGATTCTCGGGAGGGCACACAGGACAGTCTGGCATCCCCATTTCCTTCCCTCTAGTCAATGCTGACAACTGTGGCCATCTGCTGTTTAGTCCACCCAAAAGAGGATGTTGAGGATAGTTTTTTCTTCGGACCCGAGGGCGCCAGGGAGCCCTGAGCCCCTGTCTTTCTTCTACAAAGCGGATTCGAGAAGGGAGCTGCGCTTTGGTCTGCTGGAGCTTCTAGGTGGACTGGAGGGAGCATGGAATGTAAGGACTACCCACCGCCCCCCTCAACCCTTCAGAACCCCTTCTTAGCTTGCTGGGGGTGGGGGGAGGAGCAGGGCCCAGCGAGGAGGGTGTAATGCCCAGACAGGCACACTGGTGCCTTCTGAGAGTCTGCTGTGCTCACTGGCACACTTGGAGCTCTGAGCTCTCTCACATTGATATGTGCCATCCTCCAAGGCCAGGCCTCTTGTTCTTGTCTTGGGCACCGGATGTGAGTAGGGTGGTTTCAAAAAGTTTTAGACTTCATCATCATTTTCTACTAACTGCAGAGCTTTTTTTCCCAAGACCCCAGCTGGGGCCTGGCAATCCTGTAAGATAGTTCTCAGGGGGCCAAGTGCTGAGCGATAAATAGGTAGAGTAGTATTTATTTATTTTAAAAATATTTTTAAATTAATTAATTTATTTATTCAGAGTACATCTCAATTGTCTTCCCCTCACTTGTAGCCACCCATTCCTCCCTCCCTCCTGCTTTCACCCTATTCCCCCTCCCCTAGGTCTATGACCGAGGGGGACCTCCTCCCCCACTATATGGTCATAGGCTATCTATCAAGTCTCATCTTGGTAGCCTGCTTATTCCTATTTAGATATAGAATTTCCATGACCCAGTTTCGGTGGAGACTTAAGTAGATCAGCAGCTAAAACAAACAGATTCTCTGCTTCTAAATTGGGATGTAACTTAAAAAAAAAAAAAAATGTACTACGCTTGATGCGCTATGGGTGATAGGAACTTTCTGAGTAAGTTTTGTGGGTGTGGTTTTCCTTGAGACTTCATGTAGAGTATTTGTTTGTATTCCTTTTTCTTTGTTTCTTGTCTCTCCTCCTACCCCCATTTTATTTTTTAATTTAATTTAATTTTATTTTATTTTTGGTTTTTCGAGACAGGGTCTCTCTGTGTAGCCTTGGCTGTCCTGGACTCGCATTGTAGACCAGGCTGGCCTCGAACTCACAGGGATCCACCTGCCTCTGCGTCCCCAGTGCTGGGATTAAAGGCGTGCACCATCACCGCCCGGCTTCTACTCCCTACTTTAAGAACTTTCATGGGCCAGGGTCTAATGGAGCTCACACTGGTCTCAGGACTTTGCTAGGTAGCCGAGGCTAGCCTAATCTTCGTAACTCTCAGCCTTATAAATACTGGATTACAGACGAGAGAGCCACGTTCACTCGAAGGAGAGTGCTTGAAAGGAAGGTGGGGTATCCTGTCTAAGTGCTTTGGAATTCAGGGCCCGCATCCCTGCCTTTTCCTGGGTGTGAATGTCTCCTTTGTGTCCGTCACTGTGCTGTGAGTTTAAGGGTACCGAGAGCAGGGCCTGTGAGGACGTAAGTCGCCTCTGCTATTGAGGAAGTTGAATGTGGAGAGCTTATTAAAATATCATTTGGATTGGGGAAATGGGCTGTCCGGGTTCCTTACAAGGCTCTCCCTGCAGAATAGCAGGAGAAAGCCAAGCTGCAAGCATTCAGGTCTGATGACGGCTGCACACGCCTGCCTTTTGAGTGTGGATTTCTAGGGAATTCCTGTCTGGAGAAAGTCTCCATCAGCCGTGACATCACAGCTACTATAAATAATGTATTATAAAACAGATCGCAAGCAACAGGCCCCAGCCATCTGCATGGCAGTGCTACATGCATCTTCGAAGACGGGCTTTTACTGAAGTCAGAAACCACATGGGGGACAGCGCAGATGGAAACGAAAGTGTCGGCGCCCTCTGCCTGTGCTAGGTTGTCTAGCTCAAGTCCTACAGGGCTCCCCCCACCCCACCCCGACTTCCCCAGTACAGAACCGACCCAAAGTTTCTGTCTTCACCCACACTGTAATTGGTATTTGTCACCCCCACCTCTGTCTTTCCTTCTTTTTCTCTCTCCAGGATGTCACCACATAGCTCTGACTGAACTCTCTGTATAGACCAGGCTGGCCTCAGACTCAGAGACGTGCCTGCCTCTGCCTCCCCTATGCCAGGACTAAAAGCGTACCCTGCAGCTGTTAGCCTCTTCAGCGCTGTTCCTTTCTGGCCTCTCAATGTAAAAATGAACAGGAATCCAAAATTAAACACCCGTGGAACCCTGTGGGAAAGAGCGGGTACCCTGGTGCCAGCCCGCCGGCCCTGCCTGAGACCAAGATTTTCACTTCCTATCTAGGTGACTCTTTCACATCTCTCATCTCAGCTTCCCACCTGTAAAATGGGGGTGCTGTAAATGTTGCATGAGTGCTTTCAACCCACATGAAAGTGGGGTGCGAAACCGCATACCTGGAAAACCACTTGTAGTTGGTTTTGTCATCAGATGAAGATAAATTTATTGTATGTGTGTTTATTGTCATTATTAGTAATAGGCATGGTAGTATTTTGAGAGTATCTCCCATATAGTCCTGGTTGGTCAGGAGCTCCCCACGTGACCAGCCTGGCCCTGAACTTGCAGGGATCCTCCTGGTACTGCCTCCAAGTGTGGGATTACAGATGTGTGCCACCATGGTGTTAAGTAAGCTTGCTTGCTATTGATAATAGCTATTCTTTCTCTTGGTGTTACAAGGTGAAACCTCACATTTGAAGTGACCAGAGAGGTTGGACGTAGTGGCGGACGCCTTTAAACCCAGCACTCAGGAGGCAGAGGCAGGCGGATCACTGTGAGTTCGAGGCCAGCCTGGCCTACAACGCAAGTCCAGGACAGCCAAGGCTACACAGAGAAACCTTGTCTAGAAAAACCAAAACAAAAGACCAGAGAGAGCATAGGATCTCTTGGTCAATATAAAAAAGTAGATTAAGTTTCCTGAACAGGAGACACTGAGTCACCAAAGTCTTCTGAATTCAGGACGATGCAAGGTGGAAGAAAGCTGGTGATCTACTTCACAGGAGCCTGGAGATGGTGGCTTGCTGTGACCCGAGTGCAGTTTGAATGTGTCTCAAAGCTCCTGTATTGAAACACAGTTTCCGTTGTAAGGTGTTAGGAAGGCGGAAGAAACTTTTTTTTTTTTTTTTTTTTTTTTAGAAATACTGTTTAGAGTAAGGGCCTTTGGGGACTGAATCAATGAGCCGAAGCAAACTTCTTGCTTTATAAAGTAGCTTGCCTCAGGTGTGTTGTTACAGAAATGAAAAACCAGACAAAATATAGATGCCATTAAGTGTTTGGAGATGTACCAGAAGATCTGTTTGTTGTAAGAACAACAAACTATCTTAATCAGACTTGAAAGTAAGGCTGGGCCTGATGGCCTGGACCTGTAATCCCAGCTTCTCAGGAGGCTGAGGCAGGAGGATTGCCATGATCAATACCTACTGGGCTACAGAGTTAGTTCCAGGGACAGCCTGGACAACCCTTTCTCAGAATGAGGAAAGGGGAGGGGAGGTAGCAGAAGGGAGCATGTCTTAGCTGTAGAGCATTTGCCTAGCATATGCAAGGAACTGAAGTCAACCCCCCAGTGTTGAAAAACAAACAACAAAAAAACCTTAAAGTCAATCTGAAGTCTTGGAAAAGATCCAAACCAATATCCAAGGAAAGTGAAAAACACATGACAGGAGCTGGTAGAAGAGCCGTGTGGGAAAGTCACAGTGGCAGAAGTGGATAAAAGGGAAGGCTTTCTTTTAGTTAAGAGACCTGAAGTCCAAAAGATGGTTCAGCAGTCTCTGGAGACTTGAATTTGGTACTCAAGCCTGCTGGTCAGGTAGCTTAAAACCACCGGGAACTTCAGCTCTGATGCCCTCTTCTGGCCTCCTCTGGCCTTGCACTCACTTGCACAATGCTCCCATCCCATATATACATGTGATTAAACACATACATACACACACACAAACACACACACACACACACACACACACACACAGTTCCAAAGTCAAAACTCCAGTAACCAGAGCTTTTGATGCTTTTGATAATACCTCCCCTGAGTCACAGAATATCATTGTTATTTTCTGATGCAGGGGAGACGGGAGCCCCGCCACATACCCATGAGGGACTATCATTTTCTGTGTTCCAACGACCCAGGAGCTCTATGGAAGCAACCTGATGAGGACAGATAGGTCCCACTGGTCCTGTGTGGTATCACCCAGGACAACATTTTCTTGTCTATTTTTTTTTCTTGGACTTTTGCTTTCCACTCTAAGGAGGCAGGCTAGATAGTAGATCTGGAGTTGCACAACTGTGTGTGTGTGTGTGTGTGTGTGTGTGTGTGTGTGTGTGTGTGTGTGCATATTCATGAGCACAGCACATTGTGGAAGCCAGAGACTGATGCCAGGTGCCTTCCTCAATCATTTCCACCTTATTATTTTAGGCCATGGCTTCCCACTGAACCCGAGGCTCTGTGATCCACCTAGCGGGCCTTGTCCATGAGCCCCAGGAATCCTCCTGTCTCTGCACCTACCATCACTGGGATCACATAGGCAATCCTGCTGCTCCTGGCTTTCCATGTGGGTGCTAGGGATGGACCTCAGGTACCAAAGCAGCCACCTCACTTCTTGTTCAACTGAAAGCTGCCACAAAAAGTTCCCCATAGATTTGATTGGCCCCAGCAGTAAAGGGGCTGATTTGCATTTCCCCAGCCATAGAGCCAGCTCTCAACTGCCTGAGTGCCATGTGCGTTTATTTGCCATAGCACAGGGCAGTGGAACACTTAGCATGGTGTGGTTGATTATTTAAAGAGTGCCAAGAATTTTTTGCGTCCTTTCAGACCACGGCTGAAGACGTGGAAGAGAGCTTGTGGCTGCCTGAGGTAGCTCCTAGAACAGCACACTCGTGTCCCGGTGTTTATTTACTTAAGAGGATTTGCTGGGCCAGTGGAGTAAATGGTCAAACTGTTCTCGAGGGCAGAGGACAGAAAGTAAGTTCCTGGGATGCTTGGTGGGACGAGCCCTGCTTTGGGAATCTCTTGTAACGATGACTTAAAAATCTGTGTCGAGGGGATTGACGTTCCGTGATACACACGGAGCCAGGAAGTCATTTCTCACCCAGGAGCTGGAGAGTCCTCACGCTGGAGGGCCAGCAGGGTCATTTGGTAAATTGTTCTAGGGAGTTTGCTTTGATGAGAGCACTGGTGCAGCCGCCAGTAATTTCTCACATACTACCTCACTGATGAGCCCCGGCAGAAACTAGGTTTCTGATGCTGTTCTGTTTTATAGAGGTGCAGGCAATTGACCCCCAGAAAATTAAGATGTTAAAGTGTGAGTCTGGGTGTGGTGGGACAGGCAGGCAGCATAGGCTACATAGTGAGACCCTCTCTCAAAAAAGCAAACAAAATCAAGGTTAGGATGGGTTGTTTTGCCCCCTAAAAGGACGTCACTGTCAACTGTTAAGTATATTATCTCCACCCCGTGTGTGTGTGTGTGTGTGTGTGTGTTGGTGTGCTTATGTGTGTGCATATGTTTTGAAGCCAGTGGACAACCTCAAGGATTGTTCCTTAGTACTATTTTTTTTTTTTTTTTTTTTTTTTTTTTGAGACAGGGTCCTTTAGCAGCCTGGAGTTTAGCAGCTCAACTAGACTCACAGGTGGATGCTGGGACTAGAACTCAGGTCCTCATGCTTATGCAGATGGCACTTTACCAACTAAGCCCACTCCTCAGCCCAAGGCTGGTATATTCTGATATAAGGTTTCTTTTAAAAATACATGGCCTCCTAGCTGCTTTCAGTGATCATTGTAAGATTTTTTTTTTCAATCATGCTTTAAAAATGATTTACTTTGTTGGTCTCTTAATGGAAAGTTTATTTTCTCCTAGACTCAAGCTTTTTTTTTTTTTTAAATAAAACCTTGTCTCTAGTATCTGGGACAAAAAAAAAAAGGCAATTGTGGAAAAAAAGAACTAGCTGTAAATACAGTTCCCTTGGTAGGGAGACAGAGACCGACACTCTGTGCTCTCACCGCTCTCTGATAGACCTCCTATTTTTATCTCCTAATGGACACATGATAATTATACATATCCGTTAGATATGGTGGGGACATTTAAATGTATATTATGTAAGGATTAGGTCTGAGTGACTGCCATGTCTACCACTCAGTCTTCTCATTTCTTTGTGTTAGGGACATGACATGCAAAATCCTCTTGCCTGCTGTGGAGAAATACAGTTTGTGCTTCCGTCCTGACTGTTTAGACAGCCCCCAGCTCAGCTCAGAGGCTTCTCCTTAGATGTACACATGGATTTTATCCAAGACCTTGTAGCTCAAACCAGTCAAGCTGGGACTTGACCTTGAACTTAACCGAAGTGACAGGCCAGTAGTTTTCCCATGATTCCATGTCTGGGCCAGGTCTGTGCATCACTTCCTCCTTCAGCCAAGTGGCCCCAGAGTGATAGTGCAAGGCCTGCTGTCCCCTTTTCTTTGCTATAGAGGGTGTTGTGTGCCAAGCTTGTTGATGTAAGATGTTCCATGCAGTCACCCATGCACCCTGTGTGCCAACAGGTTAGGGGGCTGCCTCAGGGTCAGTGACATTCTAATCTATCATCCATCCACCCATCCATAGGCAGGGCCTTATGTTTCACAGGCTGGCTTTGAACTCACTGTGTAGCCAAGGATGACTGAACTCCAGACCTCTCTACCTCCCAAGTGCTAGGTCCCACGCAGGTGCTACCATGGCTGCTCTTGTGCTAAGGATGGACCCGGGGCTCTGTGGATGCTAGGCAAGCCCTTTCCCAACTGCTGCATCGTCGGCTATGCTTGTAAAGATATGCCATGTTTAAAAGCAAAACAAAATGCCAGGCGCGGTGGCACACACCTGTAATCCCAGTACTCCAGGAGGTTCGAGGCCAGCCTGGACTACGAAGGGAGTCCAGGACAGCCAAGGCTACACAGAGAAACCCTGTCTCAAAAAGCAAAGAGACAAACAAACAACTCCTCCCCCAAACAAAACTAATGCAGAGACCTCCACAATGAACCAAACTGCAGAAGTTTAAATACAAACTGGACAAGTAACAGCATGATGCCAAACCACACAGACAGAGACCACCGATGCTTTATTTAAAAGGTTGGCCATTGTTTGCCATGGACTGTATTCTGGGACTCAGGAAGGAACCCAGGGCTCTGCGCATGCTAAGCGCGCGTTCTACCCCTCTACCTTACGGATTCTTTGTGCATTAATTTTGAATTTTTAGAAGACTACTTCATGAAGACATTTATCTTGATGCCTGTGTATTTTCACAACTCTTGGCGTGACTGTTCTCTTCCCGGCCCCGCTTCACACTCTTCCTTATGTGCCACACAGGCTGAAGATGCTGCGCTATAGGAACTTTCAGATCCATGAACTCAGCCGGGCGGTGGTGGCGCACGCCTTTAATCCCAGCACTCAGGAGCCTGAGGCAGGCGAATCGCTGTGAGTTCGAGGCCAGCCTGGTCTACAAAGCGAGTCCAGGACAGTCAAGGCTACACAGAGAAACCCTGTCTTGAAGAATAAAACAACAACAACAACAAACAAAAAACCAAAACAGAGCCACGGAGCCACCATGACTGAGCAAAGGGGGAGGGAAAAGATATGGTCAGGGTCCATAGGAGGTGGTCTGCAGAGCGGCTCAGGGCCAATGGACAAATTGGGACATAATAGAAATGGCAAGACCCACTACTTTCTTTGGTTTGAACCTCAGGGCTTTTTGTTTTGTTTTGTTTTGTTTTGTTTTTGTCTAAACAGTGGCAGGAACAGTGACTCCCACGTCAGTAGAACGAGCATTGTGACAGGCCCTAACACATGTTGATGCCATTGGTGGTGATGACCTTGTTGTGCAGGCTGACCTTAATTTCCTCACATGCACCGTGCACATGGGACAGAGCCTCTGGGTGGTGACACTGTCTGAACTGTGTTTTGTAGATATCCATGACAACGATGGGGGCTCAAGCAGCAGCCACCAAGGCCTCAAGAGCACAGCCAAGTGGGCAGCCTCCCTGGAGAATCTTCTGGAAGATCCTGAAGGCGTGAAGAGATTTAGGGTTTGCTTTTTCATTGTTCATTAGCATTGATGCAAGAGGAAAAGTTTAGACACGTGAATGATGGGGGAAGGGGGGCGCATGCAGGGACCAGGACAACGTTTAACACTGTCTGTCCCGACCGGAGACTGAGAACTGCTCATCTGTCATGACCACCTTGAACTTCCACTAAGGGACATGCAGCCTGTTGTCTCTGGTTTTCCTATAGTTAGTGGAGAGGAGAGTAGGGCCACAGGGGAGGGTGCTCTGCCTGAGAGGGATCTGGATGAAGGGTTTCTAGGACTGGCAGGCATGGTCTGGGTCTCTCTGGTATGGAGGGTTATCCTCTCCTGTCTCAGACCCTGTCTGGATGCATCTGGGCTGGTGAGGGAGAAAGAGGTCGGATGGTAACTGACAAAGTGAAGCCGGGGAAGGGCTGAAGGAGGGCTGATGTGACAAGAAAGGGCTCATGCCACCAAGAAATAGTTTTTCCTGTGCATTGAAGGGTATCACATGAATCCAATACTGACCCTTGGCAACGTGGCTTTTTAAGTGATGGGCCAAGGTGCTGCTGGTCTCCGTGGAGTTCCTGGGTCAGGTGGGAGGCCAGTGAGGTCTGAACACAGCCGCAAAGCTGATCATGTATTAACTCTTCCCTAACCAGAAGGGAAGCACACCTCCAGCTTAAAACGGTCTACATTACTGTGATTTGGACAGGCTTAATGTGTTTTCTTTTCTTTTGTTTAAAAAAAAAAAAAAAAAAGGCGGGGGCCTGGCTTTAGAGGAACGCACTTTGTTTAAACAGTGTCTGGAAGGGGCTAATATATCTTCTGCCTTAATTTACTTTTTGGTAATTTATTGTCAGCTTAGAAATGCGAGTAGATTCCTCACTTCATTTTGATTCTGTCTTGCAGTGTCAAAACCATTAAGACGAAATGTGTAAGAAATTCTTGCTTCAACCTGAACCACGTTCTTTGTTTTTCCGGGTGGAGTTTTTTTATTTTAAGGGCTGATTAAACCAGGCCCCTTGGTCCACTTTTGCTAAGTCATCTTCTGAAGGAAACTGCTTTCTCAATGTTGAGCACTCTGTGATTCCGTCTTTCCTTTTTATCTACAGGAGTTTTTGAAGAAGGAATTCAGTGAGGAAAATGTCTTGTTTTGGCTAGCGTGTGAAGATTTCAAGAAAATAGAGGACAAAAAGGAGGTATGTCTCTGCCATCTGCTTTCTTCATCTGTTTCCCACTCATTACACACTCACAGACACATGTTGCCGAGATTTGGGACTTGCCCAAGACCATCCTCACTTGTACCAGATTCGAGGGAAGATTTCAAAATTTCAGTTTGGATTCTGTTGACCAAATATTGATATATATATAATATATATATATATACATATATATATATTATATATATATGTATATATATATATATTTTTTTTTGGAAAAGAGAGTGAGTCAGCCCTTTCTAAAGAGACCTGTTCAAGCTGGCCAGTATGCACAAAGTAGGTGTAAACAGTTTTCGTTTATCGTGTCAACTGTTTTCTTCGTAAATAAGCCATGAGGATGTCTCCCCGGGGTAACAATAGTGTTGTCAGATGTGAGCCATGCCATGTGTGAGCCGTGAAGGCACACCGTTCATCAGAGGACCAGCAGCCAGTGACTGGGTGACCCCTCCGGTAGCTGACAGGAATTCTATGTAGGGAGTTTGTGACTTCTCCCAGAACGTGTTTGTCTTTTGTCAGAGGTGGTCTTTGGTCCCCAGGCAGCCAATGAAAGAGGAATGTAAGACAGATGGGTGGCCTGGGTGGGTTTCAGCTGTCTTTATGAAGGGCCACCAAAGGTCACAAGTCCTGTGAAAGCGCATGGACTCTGGGTAAGGATGTTGGAAGTGAGGGGCCGACAGAGGATGTCTGTCCTGCTTCTGGACATGGCTGGCCCTCATGCGCTCTGCTTCTGTCTTCAGCTCTCTGCCAGGAGCGCTCCACTACCCTAGTGCTTCTGTGCCTGACCTGGGGGACCTCTCTTTCCACAGAGTCTTCTCTCATGTTGAACATCTGGATTTTTCTTTTACTCCTTCTAGTGCTGGGGCTTGGATCTAGGGTGTGGGTCATGTCAGGCACACACCTTTTCACTGAGACTTGTGCCTTTTGAGACAGGGTCTCACTGAGTTGTCCAGGTTGGCTTTGAACTCAATCCCAATGGGCCACTGAATCTGAGAAGCCAGGGTTACAAGGGCACACCTCTTAAACCTTCCCAAACACTTCACCAACTGGGAAGTAGAGATATTCAAATACAAGAGCTTGTGGGGGATGACTCTTATTCAAACTGCCACACTTGCCCTCCAAACAGAGCATCTCCCCAGACAGATGTGGCTTGTAGGCTTCCAGGTTTGGAGATTCTGTCTCTTAAAACTGGAATCTCCAGGACCAGCAGCCATTAAATGTTTGTAGACAACAGCCTGGAAAGCGCATCTCCCTGGTCTGGTGCAAGACTCTCTCCCCAGGGTGGAGCAGCCTGTGGCTTTCCTCTTTGGAAAGGACAAGAAGTGAGTCTGAGATGGGTTCCTGTGGCTTGAGTCTCCCAGGCTGGCCTAGCCCCACTACGAGTGATTGTGGGGCTTTTATGTCTTTCTGCCATTTTCTCCCAGAGCATCCTGCATGGGGAAGGGATGTCATGGGGGAAGTGGGAAGTTGTACCAGCATTGGAAAGGTAGGATTCAGGCTTGAGGTCCCCTGGGAAGGAGGCCACACCCTTCTCCTCCTTCCCCAGCACTGAAGACAGGCCTGGGAGAACCTCTGCCATATGCTGGGCTCGTGCATCCGGTGTGACCAGCATCATACCATAAGCACCTAGCTCAGAGTCAGGCGGACATGCCAATGGCCTTCATCTTGCTCTTTGAAGGTCAGAAGCAGGAGAGACGCAGAAGAGAACAAATCTATCCTTGTGGCCCAGGCAGGAAGTAGAGGTCCTGGACAGAGCTGAGCTTTAACAGTGCTCTGGAGCCACCCAGCCATCTTCCTGCACCACACCTGCCCTGTGTGTGTCTGTTCTTGTGGAATGCCCAGCCCATTGCAGAGTGCCTGCTCAGTGCCAGGCACTGTGAAAAGTGCTGGGTAAAGCAGATGAGCTTTGTTAGAGTACCATGCTCTGCCAGTGCGGCGCACACAGATGTGGGAAGTCTCAGGACCCTCAGGCAGTGGAGGTCACTGAGGTCTACTGGGAAGTGAGTTGGGGCCTGAAATCTTCAGTGCTGCTTGGGGAAAGGGAACCAGTGATTCTAGAAGCAGGAACAACAGCCTGGTGACAAGAGCAGGCATGGGAGGGTCTTGTTTGCCAGGGGGCTGTTGGGATGTGTTGGAAGCTAAGGGTAGGTGTGACCAAACCTGGGAATGTGGGCGCTATCGTAAGGAGGGGCCCTTGTGCCATGGCCCTGGAAAGTCCCTATAGGGCCTTAATGTTGTTATGTTGGGTGGCACCACCTTGTTACATCCTATGGAAATCTAGAACCAGTAGCCTTTCTCTTCAGCCCCGTGACCAACACCTACCCCAGGACTTCTGGAAGGCGTGTGTCCCTAAGTCTGGAACACACCCACCAGTATAATGAATACTGCACCTATTCCCCACTCTGCTCAAGGAACAGAGATGCCTGCCTCAAACTTTCCTTTGGAATACCACAAGCCAGGCCTCCATCTTAGGTGTTTCTCTCAGCACTCTTATCTCCCAAGCTCTGACAGCACAGCTCGCCAATCTTTGAACACTCAGTGCCTTTTACAGCCCAAAGTTCCAAAGTCTTTCTGCAATTCTCTTCAAAACTACCCGGTCAGGTCTGTCACAGAAACACCTCACTCCTGGTTCCAATTTCTGGCTAGCTAGGGTTACTACAACAGCGTTGATGGAAGAAAAGCAACTTGGAAAGAAAAGGCTTTATTTGGCTCACACTTCCATGTCACAGTCTACCACTGAAGGAAGTCAGGCCAGGAATTCAAACAGGGCAGGACACCTAGAGACAGGAGCTGATTCAGAGGGCATGAAGGGGTGCCACTTTCCGGTTTGTGCATCATGGCTTGCTCAGCCTGCATCCTTACCGTACCCAGGACCACCAGCTCAAGGGTTGCAGCACCCATAATGAGTGGGCTGGACCCTTTCAAATCAATCTCTAATGAAGAAAATTAAGGGTTGTCTTCAGCCCAATCTTATGGAGGAAGCATTTTATCAATGGAGGTTCTCTCCTCTCAGATGATTCCAGCTTGTGTCAAGTTGACATAAAACTAGCCAGCACAGCGCTGCTGGGGAGGGTGGAACTGTTGGTGATACTGGCATGTCTGGGTCTTGGTCTGGGCCACAGCTTTGAGCTTTCACGCTGTTACCGTGCACAGCTACAGGGGTAGAATTTGAGAGGTCAGTGGCAGCCCGTGTTAGGTTACCTACCTACCTACCGAACATTGCATCAGCGTGTAGAGCCGACCCCTGGGCCCACAGGCTCAACTGGGTCCCACTGCTAGGGAGGTAAAACTAGGCAGTCAGCTCTGAGTTACTAGTTTCCAGAAGTGGAGGAGGAGGCAGGCCCTGCAGAAGGCACCTAACTGAATTTCACAATCAGACTTACCACATCTGCCCCAAAGGGAGCGTGGGAGGTTTTTATCTCTATCTGCACTCAATTGAGGCAGCTGTGAGCTTGATACAAATCAGGCTTTTAAACCTCTGTTAGCTTAAAGACAACTTTGTTGATTTCTTTTCCTTTTTTTTTTCTGTTTTCTTTTTCATGTGTGTGTATGTTGTATATGTGTACTTGTGTCGTGCATGTGTGCATGAGTTTTATTTTTCATGTGTATGAGCACACATGTGTGGGTGTTCCTATACATGTATGAACATGCGTCCGGAGGCCTGAGACTGATGCGAAGGCGTTATCCTCCATCACACTTCCACTTTAGTCACGGAGGCAGGGTCTCTCAATCAAACCCAGAGCTTCTTCACACGGCTGGTCTCACTAGCTGGCTTATACTGGCTCCTCTTTCCCAGGCTGAAATTGCAGGCAAAGCCACCATGCCTCAGTCCTGGAGATCCAAGTGCTGGTGCTCACTGCGCGCAATGGCTTCCCCTCTGAGCCTCTCCTCCATGACTAGCTCACACTCAGCGACTCCAACATCTCGTATGATGTTCTCTGGGGTCTTTTGTAGTCTTGTCTCTCCGTCTCTTACGCCCACGAGTCCAGGCATCTTTCTTCTTCTTCTTCTTTACAGTATGCAAACATCTAGGCCCGTGCCAGGAACACAAGACATTTCTTCCCTTCTGTGGGATGAAGGTGTGCCCTCCACTCAGGCTGGACTCTGGTCTGGCCCTGAAACCCTGGCCGTGACATGGCCTTGAAAGATAAGCATGCATTCTAGCCTGCTGGGCCTTTCATTCTTAGAAGCCCCATCGGAGAGAGCAGCCCAGAGTCTAGACTGCCTTTCACTGAGACCTGGCAGGCTACTCAGGCCACTGGGCAAAGCAGGGCCATGGCTTAGGAAGGTTCAACATTGCATATATCTAGGGAATTTGGGGGACTCTGGGAAACTAGGAACATGACGCCTCTCACCTCCTGCCCTCAGGTTCTCTTTGTTTCTTATCCCTCCCTTACGTCTGAACCCAGCACCTTCCATTTCTCTGTGGTTTAAAGCCTTTCTCTCATGTGCCCTTTTCCTGCGAGTTAGCATGTGATGTCTTCGTAGCTTTTAGGATAATTCACCATTTGTATCTTAAGAAACCACAGAGGACAGGCTGGAGAGCTGGCTCAGCCGTTCAAAGCTCAGTCTGCTCTTCCAGAAGACCCACGCTTGGTTTATCAGCACCCGTGTCAGGTGGCTCATGACCTCCTGTAACTCCAGTTACAGGGCATATGATACCTCTGGCCTCTGTGGGCACCGCCCCCCCCCCCCGCAAATGTGTGCACAGCCACCCCTACATATTACAGACAATTAAACATAAAAACAAATCTTTAAAAAGAACTCCAGAGAAATCTCCAACAAGGTTTTGTTTTTGCTTTGTTGGCTAACCCTGAGTTCATTCATTCATTCATCAATTCGTTCATTCATTCATTTGTTCATTCATTCATTCATTCGTTCATTCATTCATTCAGCCTCCTAACTACTCACTCATCCATTAGCTCACATCCACTGAGCCTGTTTACTATGTGGCAAGGATTGCAAGGAATTGGCTGCTTGTACAGTTCTATGCAGACCACATCAAGAATGGGGCATGGAGGTAGGGTAGGGACTGGTTCCCAGCTCTGAGAGAGCTTTGTGCCAGCATTTAAATATGACAGTCCTTTCTATTTCAAAGTATTTCAAAGCTTACAGTTATAAAGAGTCTGTGGTATTGAATTTTTTTTGGTATATTTTGCTTAGCACTACAACTTGATCCCATAACTGGATCTATTTGGGAATTTTTTTTAAAAGGTGTTTTAAAGAGCTTAAAATGTTCCCTAGGAGAAGTTTGTTCTCTGTGAGTGAGTGGGTTGCGTAGGGAGGGCTTCTTGCTTTCACCCGCAGCGCCCCTCCAGAACTTAGTTGCTGTCTAGTTTTGGTAATGTCTTTCTGACTACAGCCTGTCACGTACATGTTAACCCATTGAATCCATGTTCACCATGGCAGTGGCAGGGTCCACACTGGCCCTTAGGAACGTGGTATGATCTTGGCCTCTGTACTCACTGTCTGCCTCCTCTGCTTCCCCCTTTGTGAACTGCAGGGTGGAATTTCGGGGTGGAGGCCTGGTGGGGTACCAGTCAGTGCCTTCCTAAAGCATCAGCTGCTCTCTCTTCCTTCCCCTCTCCCTTTTCTTCCACTGGAGACAGGATCTTGTGGTGGTGGTGTGGATCACGCCTATGTGGTACCAGAGGAGGATGCCAGGTATCCGGCTCGGCTCTCTTGTTCCCTTGAGATAGGGTCTCTCACTGAGCCTGCAGCACACCATTCTCCAGCCAGGCTGGCTGGACGCAAGTCCTAGTGGTCCTCCCAAGACAAGCTCTATTGCCCATGTTAGTCTTGACCTCTTAGCCTCAGGTGATCCGCCTTCCTACAGGTGCCTGCAACCCTGATCAGCTCTATGTCTGTTTGTCTGTCTGTTTCCCATGATAGTCCCTATCCCCTGAGTTGAGCTCTTAATTGTAATTTTTTCTTTCCTTCCTTTTCATCTCTTCGGCTTTGGGTTTCTACTTTTCTTCTTTCTTTATTATTATTATTATTATTATTATTATTATTATTATTATTATTAATTATTTACGATTCCAACTTTATGCTTAGATGCTCCTTTTGGACTTTCCCTGCTTTTGTGTTTTTTTGTTTTTGTTTTCTAGAGGCAAGCCTGGTATGTTCATAAACTGGATACACTTCCATCCAGCTGGCTGGAAAGGCTTTGCTGGGGTCTGTATGTGGAACTCAGCTGGAGCCCCTTACTCATTTTGGCAGCCCCCCCTCCAACCCCCCACCCCCCTCCAGCCCTCCTCACTCCTCTGGAACCTCCCTCAATCGATTTATTTTATTTTTATTTTTGGAGCAGGGGACCCAAGTACTCTACCACTGAGCTAAGCCAAAAATCCAGTCTTTAAAATTATTAGATTTATTCATTTTATTTTATATATGAATGTTTTGCATCCATGTATGCGTGTGCACCAAATATGTGTTTGGTGCCTGTGGTGGTCAGAGGAGGGCATCGCACCTCCCCAGGAACTGGAGTTAATTACAAATGGTCATGAGCCACCATGTGGGTGATGGGAACTGAGCCTGGCTGAGCAACATGTGCTCTTAACTGCTGAGTCATCTTTCCAGGTGGAGGATGGCTCTAAAAAGATTTATTTATTTTTATTTTATGTGTATGTTTGTGCACATGGAAGCTGGGATCCTAGAATAGGCATTAAATTTTGTTATGCGCTTCCATGTAGGATTACATTTTATTATTATTTATATATGTATATTTGTATCTGTATGAATATATGCTCTGTGTGTATGACTATATGCTGAGTGTGTGTTTGTGTTCTCTCTCTCTCTCTCTCTCTCTCTCTCTCTCTCTCTCTCTCTTTCTGTGTGTGTGTGTGTGTGTGTGTGTGTGTGTGTGTGTCTGTGTGTCTGTGGAAGTGGGCATTAGATTCCTGGTGCTGGAGTTACAAGAGATTGTGAGCCACCCAGCATGGGTGCTGGGATCCAGACTCCAGTCTTCCAAAAGGGCAGGAAACACTCTTTATTTTGGTAGTTGGGGGTGGGGTGGGGGAGGGAACTCACTCTGTAGACCAGGCTGGCCTCGAACTCACAGAGATCTGCCTACCTCTGCCTCCCTGAGTGCTGGGATTATAGATGTGTGCTGCCGTGCTCTGCCATTTAAAACTTTTAAAGTTACATTCATTTCAGTGCAGTGTGGAGGTCAGAGGACAGCTTGTAGAATTCAGTTCTCTCCTTCCACTATGTGAGTCCTGGGGGTGTCAAACCCAGGTCACCAGGCTCGGTAACAAGTGCCTTTACCTGCTGAGCTCTCTCACCGTCCCCTTCACATTATTTGCCCTGTCCCTGTTATTATATTCTCTTTATGAACCAAATATGAATGAAGTCTATGTGCAATCCTATTTTAATGTGTTCTCTCTTGGGTCCACCTCCAGTGGAGGAGCAGGATGGAGAGCAGTGGTTGATGGGAGATGTGTTCCAGAGTCAGGCATGTGCAGGCAGGGTGTGGGCCATATGAAGAGGTGTCACAGGGACTCGGAGCTCCACCTTCCTAGAGGAGCCCTGGCCAGGAGGTGACCTTCCCTTCTTGTAGTGTCTCTGGGACTCCCTACTGTGTTGCCAGCAGTCAGTTAACTCATGGGGCAATGGCTTGGGAGGCTGTTGGGTTGCATGGTGGAGCATATGGTTACAGCATCCAGGGCAGGACTCAAATTTAGGAAGGGGCTAAGAGGGCACAGTACTTGGTAAGGGAGAAAGACAGAACCCAAGACTCCTGAGAGAATAGGGCTCTGGTGAGGGAGCAGGGGGAAGGAAGAAGGCAGGCAATGCACTCAGGACTGGAACCAGAGAGGCAGGCAGCCAGTGACCCCTGCAGGGGCTTAGCAACCAGAAGCACCCAGGAGCCCCTAGGCAACATGGCCTGGGACGGTAGGATTCTGGCGAGAGGGTAGAGAGGAGAGTGTGTGGGAGGAGCTCGCAGTGGACTCTTTTCTCGAGATGTGTCTTAGGAGTTGGCAGTAAGGAAGCTGTTTGCCATGGGGAAGTGAGCTAAATGCTTCTGTGGTGGCAGAACATCAGCATGTGGCCTAAGTCAGGGAGAAGGGGCCTCACCACACCCTCCTGAGTGCTGGACAACTGATTGCTTTGCTGTTCTGGCCAGATGGATGCCCAGGGTTATGAGTGAAGTGAATTCGCTTCTCTTAAACCTCCATTGGTGGGAAGTAGGGTTTCAGGGCTGACTTCCTACCCTGTGTTGGTGCAAACCAGGTAGTGTAATACCAGAAGGAAAGGCCCAGCCTTGTGTCTGGAAGGAGCTCACCCAAGTGTCAGAGACTGGACATAGCTATCTGTCTTTCTCAGGGAAGGGAGGGCCGTGACGTAGGCGGTGGCTGGACGGACGTGTCTGGTAGCGTCTTCACACACCTAGAACTGACTCCGCCAAGGGAGCCATTCTATTCTTATTCCTACAGTGGCTGGAACAGGGTTAACAAAAGTCTGGAAAAATCTACCAGAATAGCTCAAGTGGCCAGTTCTTCTTTTTTTTTTTTTTTGGTTCAGTGTTCTCAGCCTGGACACCAGGCCTTCCCGTGACTGGCCTGTGGTCAGCAGTCTCAGGGCTTCCCTTTTCGATCACACTTCCTATCCTAGCCCAGATAAACTCTGCTGCTCACTCATTCCCTTCGTGCCCGCTGGGTCAGCACAGGGACTCACCGTCTTCTCAGAGGCTGGGGAAGGGCAGCTGGTGCGAGACGGTTGGCTGAGAGCCAGGTTTGGACACCTGCAGCCCTGGCACCTGCTTCCTTTCCCATGGGCCACCCGTCTCCCCACCCCCTGCCCCCCACATTGGAGCCTCAAGCTGCTCACTTGTATGTCTCATCTTCAGAGCCATTCCAGAGAGCCTGAAATCACGTGGGCCATGTGTGTGTGCATACATGCACGATAGAGCATTCGTGGGCTGTGTGCAGATGTCTTGGGGAGGGGCAGGCCCGCACACTTCTGCATGCAGCTTGCTCATCTGGCCAACTGAAATTCTGCCTTCATGAAGTAACTTTAAAACAGGAAGTGGGTTTCCAGAAAATGTTCCCTTCTGACAGAATGGGGGGTGATGGGCGAGGCGTATGGCTCTGTGGAGCCGGTGGGTCTTTGAGAGACACGAAGTTCCAAACTGCTCTTCATGATGGTCTCCAGACCTATCCTAGGAATAGTCATATTTATCTTAAGAGGCTCCCGTGTCTTTGAGTTTGACATTAATTAATTGTCCCTGTAGTCAGAAAGAACAGCCACATGGCTTTGAGTGCAGATCCCCGCTGGGCCCCATTCCTGTGTCAGCAGAGATATAGTCAGGCCTCAGCCTCACTGGCTCTTTTTCTCTCTAGTCTCTGGCATGAAGAAAGCTCATTTTCTTCTATTTTCGAGCATGGCTAATTGAAAACTTGCACAGATTTTCATAAGTCAGAAGTTTTTCAGAGCCGGGTGTTCCCTCAGCCAAGCTCTGCAAGCACCCTCGGAGGCTGAGAGCCTCTCTGGGAGAAAAGTGTTTTCATGGGGCCTCCCAACCTCTCCCATCTCTGCAAACCACAGTTGTATGCTGCATGTCAAAGGCATCTCTCCGTTGCCTTGCACTGTGGGGTCCGATGAGGCTTGAGACCTGAGGTTCACACAGGAGCTAGCTCTGCTGCAGGGGAGGCAGGTGCACAGATGTCTCCATCCTCCTCAAGAAAAGGGAGGGAGGTTCTGGTGGAGAGTGCTGAGTCTGCAGCCCTGCCCACAGCAACTTTGAAGACGGTGTGAGTTGGCTCCTGCCATCCGGGCATGCCACGGTTCTGCCACGGTTCTCAGTGCAGTGAGAGTACAAATGAGTGAGCATCTTGTCAGCCCTGTCTCTAACATACCTCCATGCCCCCCAGTGGGGCAGCACTGGGGACTTCTCGGTGTACAGTGCCTTACTAACATGGAATGCGTGGTCACTCAAAGCAAAACTTCCTCCTCCTTTGGAAGACTGAGAAGCCATCTACCCTGGGGAGTTCAGTGGGCCTCATGGGACCTGAATAGGATTGAAGTTTGGAGTCAGACAGTCCTGGTGTCCTGGTCCTCACTAGGAAACCAGCATTAACAGGAGAAAAGACCAAGAGGTTAAGAGAGGGGAAACAGGCCTAGGTGTGTCCACACCATAGCAGGGGCTGGCAGCGACGCATGCATGTATGTATGTGTGGCTCTGTGGGACTTCATTTGTCCTGGCGAGACACACATAATCAAAACTTCCTTTACGGTGTCTCCATGGCACTGACTGTATTCCAAGTGCTGTACAGACGCTGCCACTTACTGGTGGGCCCCACATACTTTCAACACTCCAAAGAAAATCCCCAGGCCCATCACGCCTGTCACCCATGGTCAGAGTCTGGTCCAGGTGTTTCTGGGTTCTTAGTCAAGGAACTGAAATAAAGATACACAGAGACTGCAAAGTACCAAGGAAACTATCCAGCAACAAAGCCATAGTACAGCTCAAAAGAAATTCGCTATCAAGAGTGACAACAGAGGCTGGGTATGGTAGCACACGCCTTTAATCCCAGCACTCAGGGAGGCAGAGGCACGCAGATCTCTGAGTTCGAGGCCAGCCTGGTCTACAAAGTGAGTCCAGGACAGCCAAGACTATATAGAGAAACCCTGTCTCAAAAACAAATAAACAAACAAAAAATGTAAAAGTAACTTTTATTTTCCTGGATCAATTGTCTTGGGAGACTTACTGCCTCCTTCTGCTAAGCTAGGCCTAGTCCTGGAAGCTTCTAGCCTCTGTACCATCTAACCTAGGCCTAGAATGTTTTCAGCTTTTTAGACTTACTGCTTAATAAGCTCACCCTTACTTGTTCTTTCTGAGCTCTGGGCTGGCTGGTTCAACTCTGCTGTCCTGGCTCAAACTCTTCTCTCAGCTGATTTATTTAATCTGGCTTCTTTCTTAGCCCAGAATTACTCTGTTTGGCTTCAAATTAACTCAGCAATCTGCTCTAATCTTCTGGCTTCTTCTCATTTCTGGCTTGTTCTGTCTTCACCTGAGTTCTCTCTCTCTCTCTGCAACCCATCTCTCTATTACTGTCCTGATAAAACTGCCTCCTCTCTCTCTCTCTGTGAAACTACCTCTTAAGTAGCTTCCCTTTTCTGTCTCTTCTTGTGAGAGTTGGACATATCCTAGTCTGTCAAATCTCCGATTCCTCACCTTTTCTGCCACTCACTTAGACATCATTTTCAAATATAGGTGCTTCCTTCTATGAACTAATTTTACCTTCATTGTTTGGGATTAAAGGCATGTATCACCATACCTAGACCTAATCTTTTCTTTACCTAAAACTTGCTCTATACTAGGCTTGCCTTGAACTCAGACCTGTTTGCCTCTGTCTCCTGGATTAAAGGCATGTTTGTATCCCAGCCAGATCACACAGACCTAGAAGATCTTTGTTTTGTTTTTGTTTTTTTAGATTTATTTATTATTTATACAGTGCCTGCCCACCACAAGAAGGCACCAGACCTCATTACAGGTGGTTGTAAGCCACCATGTGGCTGCTGGGAATTGAACTTGGGACCTTCGGAAGAACAGATGGTGCTCTTAACCTCTCTAGGGCCGTCTCTCCAGCCCTAGAAGATCTTTGGATGAGATCTCCTGTCAGCTGGATCCCATAGACCTAGAAGGTCTTTGGATGTGATCTCTTGCCAGAGCAGCCATGTTCTGAATTAACATTCTTCTACACACACACACACACACACACACACGCAAAAAAAAAAAAACCCAAAACAAAACAAAAAAACAACCTAAAAACCTCAAAATGAGTGACAGCAGGCCACATGAGTGAGAGTGTATCCTGGGGTCCCAGGTTATTGCCTGGGACTACTTTGATGGGGTCTTGAGGTAGGAGGGGCTGGTTACTAAGGGCTAGGCCATGGGTGAGTCTCTATTTTGATTGACATGTCTAAGACATAACTTCCCTTCCTGTAATGCATCTGATTTGAACCACATACACACTCAGTTGTACATGGGCATAAGGTGGTAAACCAAGAGATTCCCCCTAAAAATTCACTTAGAGGACACAGTTTGCCTTGTTGCTCATCCACCCAAAACTAGAGCAGGTCAAATTGGCCCCTACCAGATATAATTGGTTCTGACTGGAGTGTGATTGAATGGAATGTGCACGTAATGTTTGGTGGCTGTTAAGGGAGGGAGAGGTTTATCCCATTGTTTGGAGTGGGCTGCTTGTGTCACTCAATGGGAGGTCTTAGGGGGTTCTAGGTCCCTAGGTGCACTCTTGGGAGAGAGGTGTGTGTGCACACTGAGCGAAGCCCCTGGTTGTTAAGATGTCCCCTGTGTCCCTGTGCATACAAGGCTGTACCATATGCAGCCTCCCGTGTCTGGGGCCGGCTTGCCTTCATGCAGCTCAACAGCTCCAAGGTTCACTCAGGTTGCGACTTTGACCAGTGAGTTTCATTCCACCTCAGGACCAAGCAACGCTCCCACGAGCTCTGAATTTGGAGGGCTCACCGGATGATCCTGAGTCGTGCTGGAGTGCCATTTTCATTGTTTCTGAGTGATCAGTGTAGTGCCTCTGTTTCAGGAGACACGGCCTCAGATGCATTATTAGGTGTGGGGCAGGCTGCTGTGGCCCTTCTTGGCAAGGCCTGGCTCTGAAGGCAGCGATGGCTCCCAGCTGAAGCTCTTCCAGGGCCGGCTGGAGGGTGGAGCTGGGTTCAGGCTGTTCCGGAAGCTAACAGTCCTGCTCCTGTCGCCTGCAGATGCAGGAAAAGGCAAAGGAGATCTACATGACCTTCCTGTCCAATAAGGCGTCTTCACAAGTCAACGTGGAGGGACAGTCTCGGCTCAGTGAAAAGATTCTGGAAGAACCGCACCCTCTGATGTTCCAGAAACTCCAGGACCAGGTAATGTGGCCTCCTTGCCTGGGTCGTGATCTGAAAAGCTAACTATGTTCATTCCAGGCCCGGGAGAATTCTTCAGGGAAATGCCACATTCCCCAGGAAATACCTCATCTTGCCGTGCAGGCCGAGGTGACTGAGGAGCCCCCATTGGTGAAGGTCGGGGAACCCCAGGTTCTGAATTTGGACCGTGTTCAGTTGCTCTCTGCAGCATTTGAACCACTATGGCTCTCGGCCACTTCCACCGTGATGGGATGGGATGTTGGGTCTGTCTGACAAACACAGGTTACAGAAATGTGGCAATCACTGAAGGGAGGGACAGTTAGGAAGGCTTGGGAACAGTGACAGGGAATCTAAGGCTGTTTTTCTTGCAAATGATAGAAAAACTCCCTTACTGCTGGTGGCCCAGAGCTGTAAGTACATTTATAATGTGGCTTCTCAGTCATAATGACAAAGTGAAAAACTTGTAATATATCCCACTTAGAACCAGAAGAGGTAAGTTTAAAAATGGACATGTTAAAGAGGTAAATCTTTTTTTTTTTTTTTTTTTTTTAAGAGGTAAATCTTAAGCTTTCTGGCAGAATTTTTTTTATGAGGAATATTCGGTAAATTCAGATGAAAAGGATGTGGCCTGAAATTCAGACCTGACTTTATAAACATGTGTGCACGTCTGTGCTCTGCTATAAAATTGGGAGATCCACTCCGGGTCAAGCTTGCATCTCTGCTGGGAAGGCAGATTGAGGCTTAAGGGACCCAACCAGAACATAGAACAGCTGTTGAAGGCAGAGAGAAAAGATTCTGGAAGCAGCCATGAGGAGTCAAAGTAGCAGGGGACCTGGAACTGTGTTTGCACAAATACCCAAACCTCACTGTCTGCCCCTAGGAGGACACAGTGAATAAGACAGTCATGTGGAAGGTGTGTTACACCCGGTGGTGGGTCGCACTTCCAGGGTTAACTGTTCAGAACTGTAGGTCACACGTGGGACCACTTCCCCATGGTCTCAGGGAAGGCTGGTTTTGCAGGTCTGAGGCTCCACACTGCTCTCTGGGGATTGGCTGAGCTTTCGCTTTGGGGGGAGGGGCTTTCTGATCACCTGGTGCATAGAGCCTAGTGCAACAGTTCTCAACCTGTGGGCCGAACCCCTTTGTGTGTGCGGATCCCATCTCAGATACCCTGCATATCAAGATATTTACATTATAATTCATAACAGTAGCAAGATTACAGTTGCGAAGTAGCAATGAAGTAATTTTATGGCTGGGGGTCAGCACAGCATGAGGAGCTGTAGTAAAGGGTTGCAGCGTTAGGAAGGTTGAGAAGTGCTGGGTTAGAGGATATCCCAGCATTCGAGAGGCTCCATTTTTGCTCATCATCTGATAAAAAAAAAAAAAAATGAAACGCCCAGGCAGAAGAAGCACAAGCAGAAGGACTTTGAGACCAGTTTCCAGCTGACACAGTGGCGAGGGCAGATCCCATGTCAATTCAGAACAAACTTCCGGTGTGGAGGGAACCCCGGCTAGGTCTCTGGGGAGACTTATCCAGGGCCCTCTGCAGGAGTGGCTCTGAGCGATGGGCATAGATTTGGGAGAGAGAGGAAAAAAGGGAAAGGCAGTTCTTGTGATTGTAGCCATGTGGGAACATCTGTCCACTCGGACCCTCAAGATCTTCTAAAAGATGCCCTTGGGTGCTCCAAAGTACATCCGGTATTGAGAGCTTGGCCGGCTACTAGGTTCTAGGTTATCTGCAGCGGCCGTGTCCTTGGCTGCTGAGCTCTCCAGAAAGCGGCTGTCTCCCCGGCATGAATCCTCACCTATTCTCTCATCGATTCATCTCCTCGTCTTGTTGACTACAGAAACAAGACTCAAGGAGTTGTTGTGACTTCTTAGTTATTGCCACTAGAAAAACCATGGCCGCTCTGTACCCCTCATAGCCTTCACCTGTCTTCCCGCTCAGGGGCAGCTTCTCTCAGCTTGGCAGAGGCCTGTGATAACCATGGGACAGAGGGAAGACGGGGTTCATGTTAACATAGGCAGTTGCTTTATGGGGTTACAGAGGCCAAGTGGGAATGAGATGAGGGAGCCTGGCAGGACTCCACACACTGGCCTGCATGCAGTGCCAAAGACCCCACAGCTACTGTGATTCGCACTTAGCCCAGACAAGTGCCTCCTGGGGGTGCTTGTTGGCACAGAAAGGATTTTTTTTTTTTTTTTGAGTGACAATATAGTTTTCATTCTGAGATAGAGTCTGACCTCAAACTTCATTCCTCTGCCTCCCAAATGCTGGGGTTATAGGCGCGTGCCACACTACAGCTGGCTAAGTGACAAAAGTTTTAAAAACACTTTTCATCCACCTGATAGTAAAATGCACTTGGGAAGTAAGCTATACCGAAGGCACTCCTTCCCGACTTCACCTGGAGATAGCCGCTGAGCGACATCCCGTCTCTAGCTGCCCATCTTTCACATTCTATAAATAACCCGTGTGGCTCACAGGCATCACCGATGCGGTTCAGGGTTTGACTGTAAAGGAAGTGCTTTTATATCCTGTTGTGAAGCACTCACTGTTTACGAGGGAGAGAGAGAGAGAGAGAGAGAGAGAGAGAGAGAGAGAGAGAGAGAGAGAGACTGTTCTCCTAAGGTATGGAGGAGAAAACGCTGCAGCCACCCCATCCCTCAGTATCCCTGGAGACTGGCTGCAGAAGACCTCCTGATACGCACACCGTGTGCTGGAGATCGTCCTGCCAAGTGGTGTGAGATGGCGTGTGATCTACACCTCTTCCCACGAGGGTTAACTCCTCCGTGGTGACCTTACCTGATCTGACGTAGTACCATGTCTGTACTTACATTATATTTCTTAGGGGATCGTGGAAGGAAAGGAAAACTTGGTACACATTGAGCTTTTGTTTTCCGGTGGATAACTGCATGGTCTGCTTGTGCAGTATTTGCTGGTTTCTCGGAGGTGGAGGAAGTGAAGAAGGCACCTGGGTTTTGCTTCATGTTGCAAATCTCTGTCTGTCAGGGGCGTGAGACACAAAGGGGCTCAGCGTCACCTGCAGTCTTTGCTCCCTCAAAACTCTGAGGACCTGCCTTTTTTTTTTTTTTTGGTTTTTTCACATACATTTTTTTAGGTTTTTTGAGACAGGGTCTGTCTGTGTAGCCTTAACTATCCTGGAGTCACTCTGTAGACCAGGCTGGCCTCGAACTCACACAGATCCACCTGCCTCTGCCTCCCGAGTGCTGGAATTAAAGGCGTGCATTATTTATTTATTTATTTATTTTTTGGTGTGTGTGTGTGTGTGTGTGTGTGTGTGTGTGTGTGTGTGTGTGTGTGTGACGTAGAGGTCAAAAGTCAACACTGAATCTCTTCCTCAATTCCTTCCCACTTTAATTTTTAAAAGAGTCTCACTGGCCTAGAGCTCACGGGTTTGACTAGACTGGTGGCCAGGGGTTCCCATGTTTTCACGTCTCCATTGCTGGGATTTACAGACATGTGTCACCAGGCCAAACGTGTATGTGGGTGCTGGGAATCGGAACTCAGGTCCTCAAAGCTTGTGCGGCAATCATCTCCCCAGTTCTAAGGCCTAAGGTCTCACTAAGTTCCATTCACAGCCCCAGCTTCACCGTGGCCCACCTGAAGCAGCTGCTAACTTCTGCTTTCAACCACCAGCGCCAGAAAAGTTTTAAGCAGCCCAGCCACTCACAGTGCAGCCTTATTCTGCGGCTCTAGGGGAAGCAGGTGGGTCAGCATGGCTTTTGTGGGACAGAGCTAGAGCTGAAAGCGCAGCCGACATCACTGAGCTCGGATTAGATGGTCCCACAACCCTACACCCTTAAAAGAGACCCTTGGGTTCTTTACTCAGGTCCTGCTAACTCTTGATTGACACACGGGTCCAACAGGTGCCTTAGTTCAGAACAGATTTGAAGTGAAGTACTGGCCGGGGCTAGGCGGCAGAAAGCAACACTTCACAGCCAGGGAGGAGGCAGACAACAGGACTGAAAATTAACCACAGCACAGTGATCTGGGGCTGAAACACCTGGGGCCTATGTTCCCACACACCACAGTGCGGGCTTTTCTGTACTACAGGATGGTAACTTTATCCAGAGAACCTAACAAAAGTGAGCAATAGTCAGTAGGTTGTGTGAAGAATGCGCTGTGCAATTTAGGAAGCATTTTAGCAAAAGCAGGAGAAATTGGGGGCTTATTGCTCTTATCTGGGAACCCCACCTGCACCCCGTGGAATAAGAGGAGAGATGATTTCCTGGTTTAATTTATAAGTTTGGGTCGTCTGTATGCCCAGCTGGTGACTAATTGGAAGAGGTTGCGGTTGGACTGTGTGCGTCTCTTGGGCACCGTGGTCTAGAGTTGGAGGCTGAATGGCACAGGACGCAATAAGGAAAACAGAAGCAGGAGGGAAGGTGGCTCCCTGTCTGTCACTTGGTTTCTCCAGTGAGTATGCTAAATCCTTCAAGGAAACCAGCCCCTGCCCATCCACAAGGACGAAGACAAACACTAAGAAGTAAACACAACAGCCAAGAGATGGGTTTAGAGCATCTAGGAGGGGCTTGTGGGCGTCTCTTGGTTCCTATAGAGGCCAGAGCCCTGGAAGACAGCAAATGCTGTAAGATGAGACCTGGGAGCCAGGGTATTCTGAGAAGACAGTGTAAAGGTTCTGAGGCGGGTGTTGGCTGTGTGTTATGAAGGCCAGTGTCTCTACTCACTGGGAGATTGTTGGATCCTGGGGCTACGGTACCAGTTTAAATGAGGGATTTTGAAATTTGTTTGTTTGTTTTGTTTTTCAAGACAGCCTTGGCTGTCCTGGAACTCACTCTGTAGATGAGGCTGTCCTCGAACTCAGAGATCCGCCTGCCTCTGCCTCTGCCTCTGCCTCTGCCTCTGCCTCTGCCTCTGCC
>OU015757.1:8759112-8770901 GCA_907169655.1 Acomys percivali | reverse complement strand
GCCTCTGCCTCTGCCTCTGCCTCTGCCTCTGCCTCTGCCTCTGCCTCCCGGGTGCTGGGATTACAGTGTGTGCCACCAAGCCCAGCTGAAATTTAGCTTTTTATCAGGCAGGCGAGTTGCACTAGTAGGTTTGAGCCTATAAGCTGGGCCACGTGATCCCACCTTTCCTAGGTGGGCTAGCAAGAGCAGATGACTCAGCTCAGAGCCACCCCATCACTAGAGGGCCAACTGTTGGCCTCGCTGCTTTCCTAACCATGGCTTATCATTGGTCCTTGGCCTGAGTGCCAGCCCCTCCTCCCCATCCCTGTCTCAGCCCACCACTTCCTGGATATTGGGCCCAGAATCGTGGTCTTGAATACTGTGTGGTAGACTGGCTCTTGGCATCAGGAGAAGGAAATAGGGGCTCAGAGCTCCTTCCTGCCTCAGACTCCACACAGGTTCTCTTTCTTAGTGTGGCTTCCGCTTCCCCACATGTAATATGGAGAGTCTGTGCTGCATCTTGGGAGAGGGTAACATGCTTCTCCTGAAGGAACCTACCACAGAACAGGCATGTGCCCAGGACGCCCTCATCCTGGGCAGTGCCAGTGTCTAGGCAAGGGCCAAACACAGCCAAGTGACCTCTGTAAGGTGCCAGCATTCCCAGCAACAGCCTCATCAGAGGAAGGAACCAAGTATGGGCTCTGTGTGTGGTAGACTGGCTCTTGGCATCAGGAGGGGGAAGTAGGGGCTCAGAGCCCCTCTTGCCTCAGACCCCCCTTGACTTCTGTTTCTTAGTGTGGCCCTGCTGAGACAATTTAGTGGGGGCTAAACTTTTGTTCCAATGGAAAGGGTCTCCTCACATCTGTATGATCAGGCAGCTTTGGCAGGATGGGGCATGAAGGGGGTGACCTGCTGGACTTTCAGATGGCGTACGGGTTGGGAAGGGATATGGATATATGCCAGAAAAGCACTGGACTCATGTCATGGCAGACATGCACAACATGCCACTGAAGTTTGAATTTGAGTTTCACAGACTCCAGGGAAGACTGGCTAGCCCACACTGAGGGAGCATATTTTGCCCTATGCAGGGGCTCTCTCTGACTCCATTCTGGTCTCCTTGGAGTTCTGATCCTGCCCTTGGCACATTCACCATGCTTAGCAGTCCTGTCTACAAACTAGACGTGCTTTCCAGAGTGACAAAACCTTCATGGTGGCCTACTCATGCTTAAGGGGTCTGCAGTCTCTGCCTGGCACTACCCCCCGCTGTCGGCCAGCTACCCTCAGACCTCCTGGGTACACCCTGCCTGCTGCTTCAGAAGAGGGAGAAGGGTCTCTAGCTCATAGGGTGGGCATGTGAGAGATGCAGGAAGCAGCTTCCTCCCCTTCTATTCACACAGATACGGGTCAGTTCTGCCATCTAGGTGCAAGGAAAGGGGGCTGTAGGGGGTGGGGTGTGTGTGTTTTAGAATGACAACTCAGAAATCCCGTTAGCAAACTCTGTGCTACATTGAAGGACTGACAAGTTTTCCTCATTAAGCGGGTTGAAGTAACCCAGAAAAAAAAGGGGTGGGTGGGTATTTCATTTAGCTCCTCTCATGTACTTGATTCTGGGTGATCAAATAGTTATCAGACTCAAAATGCAGTGGGCGGAGGCAGTGGGTTAACTTGGAGTGGCCATTGTTCCGAGTCTGAGTGCTTCAGGTGCAGGGGGTCTGTCCCTAGACAAGTGTGTTGGGCACTGGAAGGGTTTGTTGTTTGTTTGTTTGTTTTATTTTGTTTTGTTTTGCCCTTTCAGCTCCGTCTGGGATTTGAGGAGATTGTGTCTGGCTGATGCAGGGACCCTGAACTGGACGGCAAGGCACAGGGCGCTGTTGTGCAGGCATAGGGCGCCCCGTCCGCAGCAGGGGAATCCCAGGCAACCGGCTAAACAGTTTATAGTGCAGGCATGCAGATGTGGGGCCTGCAAACCAGGGGCCTTGCTAAGCCACATCTGTTCTGGCAAAAAACAAACAAACAAACCCAAAACAACAACAACAACAACAACAACAACAAAAAAAAAAAAACCTGGGAAGCAGCTCAGCTGCCTACTTAGGATTTTTCTGCTTTGCTGCCCACTGGAGTCAAATCATCTTTTGTGCTCAGAGGCCTTCTTGGCCACCTCAGCCTCTTCCTACCCCTGTCTGAGCTGTTCCCATTTTTTCCTCTTCCCTTCAGACACCTAGGATTTCCACCACATTGTTGAGGTCAGGGTCAGGTGCTGGTGGTGTCAGCTTGCCTGTCAGAGGACTAACTAAGGTCCTAGGGCTAGCTCATCTCTTCCTGAGTCGAGGCTCACTAACGTCTTGACCTTGAACATCAGGCCTTCCGAACCGGAAGGTAGCTCATGCCTGTGTTTCTGTTTTAGCGGTTTCCTAGTCTGTCTGTCTCATGTGTTTTCAAGCAGCAAAGGAGACTGGGAATCTGAAACCAGCTGTGGGAAGGGTCTGGCTTCCTGATGAAGGGTCTAGAAGAACTCGCCTTAGCTGCAGCTTCTGGTCCGTTGTTTGCAGGCTGTGGCCGTGCCATTCCTGTCTGTCACTGTTGTCAGATGGCTTTCTTCTTTCTAGGTCTCTCTGTGTGTCCTATCCTCTTTGGAGAAATACAATTGTCTTTGGATCGGGGGTCTCCTATCCTGTAGGGTGATTTCAGCTTGAGAGACATCACCAGATCTGTTTAAAAATAAATTCATGTTTTGAGGTTCTTGGTGGATATATGTTTTGAAAACACTGTCCAAGCTGTTGCTAACCTTTACGACTATTCCTTCCCCACTAACATATTTGGCATCATTGCTTAAAATTCAGTACATTTTTGAAATTAAATATTCAATCACTTAATGCTTATGGGCAAGTTTCCATGTTCAACTCTTCTCCTTATATATATCCTCTCTCCCTCTCTCTCTCTCTCTCTGTCTCTCTCTGTCTCTCTCTCTCCCTCTCTCTCTCTGTCTCTCTCTGTCTCTCTCTGTCTCTCTCTCTGTCTCTCTCTCTCTCCCTCTCTCTGTCTCTCTCTCTGTCTCTCTCTCTGTCTCTCTCTGTCTGTCTCTCTGTCTCTCTCTCCCTCTCTCTCTGTCTCTCTGTCTCTCTCTCCCTCTCTCTGTCTCTCTCTCTCCCTCTCTCTGTCTCTCTCTCTGTCTCTCTCTCTGTCTCGCTCTCTCTCCCTCTCTCTCTCCCTCTCTCTCTCTGTCTCTCTCTCTGTCTCTCTCTCTGTCTGTCTCTCTGTCTCTCTCTCTCCCTCTCTCTCTCTCTCTGTCTCTCTCTCTGTCTCTCTCTGTCTCTCTCTCTCTGTCTCTCTCTCTGTCTCTCTCTGTCTCTCTCTCTGTCTCTCTCTCTCCCTCTCTCTCTCTCTCTCTGTCTCTCTCTCTGTCTCTCTCTCTGTCTCCTCATGTGGTGAAATCCTGACTTGGAGCATGCCTGTTTGGCCCAGGCTGGTCTTGAACTTGTGATCTTCCCGCCTCTTTTTAAATTCTCTCTCTCTCTCTCTTTTTAATATTTACTTCTTTATTTGAGGGGCATGGAGCACAAGTGCCATGGCACATGCATGAGGATCAGGGCAGCTTGCAGGGCCAGGGAGCAAACCTGCCCCCAGGTCACCAGGCTTGGGTGGCAACCATCTTTACCATCTGAAACATCTTGCCGGTCCCCAGACCTTGTTTTTAATGACTGCATAGTGTTGTGCCGCACACGTGTCGTATGGGTGGTTTGGTGCATGGGGCGGGGAGATGGCCTGTCAGCCTCAGCCTCCCTTCTGTCTCTTGCTCACAGTTATGGGCTGAATTGTGCCCTCCTTCTCCTGCCCCACTTCACGTATTGAAATCCTAACTTACTGGCCTCCAGATTGTGAGGCAGGGCCTTAGAAAGGATAATCACGTTAAATAAGGTCATATGGGTGGGCCCTGGTCCAAAGTGACAAGTGGTCTTTGTTTGTTTTGTTTTTAAGTGGTGGGTGTGCGCATGTGCGTAGAGACCAGAGGACAACTTTGAGGAATTGTTTCTCTCCTTCCATGTTTGTTTGACTTCTGGAAATCCAGCTCAGTTACGAGGCACTCATGGCAAGCGCCCTCCCTGTCGGGCCATCTTGGTGGCCCCTGATGTGCGTTCCTATAAGACACAGTTAGGGGATGGCCGTGCGACACAAAGAGATGCCTTGAAAGAAGTCAGCCAGCTGATTCTGGCCTCCAGAACCATGAGGGAAAGTTGTTTGTCTGTCACACTGTGCCAGACAGAGCTGGGAGCAGCCCTTACCATCCAGCAGAACACAAGCCCCCAAGGCCCTGTTTCCCTCCTCTGTGAAACCACAGTCCCCTAGGGCCTTGTGATAGTTTCATGGGAGATGCTCTATCGGCTGCCTGGGGTGTGTGGCCACAGACCTCTCAGCAATATTGGGCCCCGCCTCAATGTCTGCTGAACACACGGGAAACATATGCTAGGCTCCTCCATGGCCATTTGTCCTTTGAGAGGCCGTGGTCAGTAGCTTGCGAAGGATTTGTCGTCAACTTCTGCATGCTCTCTGTCACCCATGAGGGACTCTATGGTGGAAACACACACTTATGCCCCTGCCAGGAGGCCTTTGCCAATAGCAGTGGGAAGCTGGGCTCTGGGTCCCATGCAGAGCCACAGGGCTGTGGGCATCCAGGAAGATGAAGTTTTCCTGGGCCTGCTGCCCACAGCTGCTTGCTAGTCCCGCCAGCATCTAGAGGTGATGAGCACCAGGCGCTTAGAAGGCATGGCCTGAGGACTTTGGGGCTAGCTGGGAATTCACACCTGCCCACCACAGGGAATGGCCCTGCGCCTTCATTAAATAGTTTATGACAGGGACAACGAACTCAGCAGGTAAGAGCACTTGACACACAAACTTCAGTTTGGTCCTTTGATCCTGTAGTGGAGGAAGAAAACCAAGTCCCAAAAGATGGGTACACATGTGCCCGTACCCACATTCCTCCTCCCCCAAGCCCACAAATATCCATTTATTTTATTGTTTTACGTATTCGAAGATTTTGCCCGCATGCGTGTATGTCTAGTGCCATGTGCAGGCTGGTGTCCTCAGAAGAAATTGGAGTTACAGATGGCAACTCACAGTGGAGTCACCATGTGGGAGTTGAACCTGGGTCCTCTGCACAAGCAACAAGTGCTTTTTAATTGCTGAGCCACCTCTCCAGCCCATAAATACTTTTTTGCTTGTTGGTTGGTTGGTTTTTTTTTTTTTTTTTGGAGAGGAGTTCTCTGTGTAGCCTTGGCTGTCCTGGAACTCTCCCTGTAGACTAGGCTGGACTTGAACTCACAGAGCTCTGCCTGCTTCTGCCTCCTAGGTACTGGGATTGAAGGTGTGTACCACTACCACCCTGTGATAAATACTTTTTAAGATTTTTTTTTTTAAGTAAAAGAGTTCCCATCCAAGAGCTGAGTTGGTAGAGGGAAGCAGAGCCTCTGGCTCTTGAGCACCACCCCCAAACGAGGCAGTAACCCTAATTCAGTCCCTCCCACCCACTGCATACCCTGGGTACCCCCAACACACCCCTTCCCTTCTCTCTGAGGCGTGGGCCTCAGAGGCACAGAAGGCAAACAGGATACTCCTCTCCCACCCACAGAGCTTCAGATGAGAGGCCCTACCCCTGCTATTGCTGTTGGTCGGGTTTGCTGGGTTTGCCAGGGCCCTGGGGGGGGAGTTGGGTGGGAGGGGTGGGAGTGTGGAGGTAGAGGGGAGTCTAGGGCTGTATGCCAGGGGTCTGGGGAGGTGACCAGGTACAAGACTGCATGCTAGGAAAGGCCTTCATGGAGCTGGCCTGGTTGTTGTGGAGTCTGAGTCAGGTGGGGTGCATGTAAGATTCCCTTGGGGGCACATGTACTTGAAGGATGAAGGATGCTCAGTAGTGATACCTGCTTAGCACATTGTGGGAAGTCTAGAGAGGAGAGTGAGGTCTCTTATCCCCAGCCTCCTCACCCTGCCACTTCTGATTTTTTTTTTTTTAAACTTCTGGGGTATTATATTTTCTTTAAAAATTGATTTGTCCAACAAACCTTAGCAAGTTATACTCACCTCTAAGATTACAATTTTGATACAAAATAGGTATCCAGAGCTTGGGTGAGCCAGCAACAGCCCCAGGGGGACTGGCAGGCCCCGGGAAATGGCAGGCATAGCACAATGGCAGGCTTTGGTTGAACAGTTTATAAACATCTCAATGTGCCAAATGTTTTCTGGGTGTGGTCTCTGCAAAATGGGTGGTGTGGTTCTCTCACAGCCCGCCTGGGAACATGAGGGTGGAAGCCTCCAGGTCCTCTTGGAGGAAGGAACCTATTGTCTCCTGAGCAGATGTCCCAAGGCCTTGGCCTCTGTGTGTTCGGAGAAAGCAGGTTTAAAAAACTGTCAGGATTTTACCACCCACTTGTCAACCCTGCCTGACAGTGAGTGAGTGGCGTTTTGGAACTTTTCACTCAGCCAGACATGAGCTCCTGCCGTACCGGAAGGCACCCTGGTGTACACCTTGTAGCTCTTCAATCTGAAGGAGACACAACAGAGACTGGGGTGGTGACATAGAGACAGACTACGTCATGAAGAGAGGGTTCTCCACATGAGGAGGGAATGTGCCTTTCTTTTCTTTCTTTCTCGAGCAATAGTGGATCTGGGCTCCAGGGGACATGGCCCAAGGACAGGAGGCTTCTGTGTGGAGACAGCCCTTGCTGGAGCATGTGTAGCGCTGGCAGGTGCAACTCTCTGAGCTCGCAAGAACCTGGGCTCCATCCTGTATCCTCAGCCTGGATGTACCTCCGAATCACTGATTCCTAGCGACCTCAGCCCGGCTGGCTTACAGGGGTCTGCCCAGCTGCCGACTCCAATTCTTTGCAACTGAGACCTGGTCCTGTGGCCTCTCCTAATGGAGACTGCGTGGTCTGTGTGCGCAGCACAGACGCGCTCCCTTCGTCTCGGCATGGTAATAGGTTTGAGGTCTCCATTTGGTTTTTAGAGACAAGGTTTACTCTGTGTAGCCCTGGTTGTCCTGGAACTTGCTCTGTAGACCAGGCTGGCCTTGAACTCACAGAGACCTGCCTGACTGGGTCTTAATATTAGGCTTTAAAAAGTTCTTTGTTTTCATTTGGTTTTTGTTTTTGTTTTTTTTGGGTTTTTTTTGGTTTTTTTTTTTTTTTTTTTTTTTTTGAGACAAGGTCACACGTAGCTCAGTCTGGACTCACACTCACTATGTAGCTGAGGCTGAACTTGAACTTCTGAGTGCTGGAATTACAGGCATGTGCCACCATACTCAGCCAGAGAAGATTCTTAGAGGACCATTTGATGCACTGGTGTTACTCAGGCTGGGCTGCGTCTGTACTTCCATGGAAAACAAAGATGTATTTGTACATGCGATTCTCTAATCTATAGAGTCCACTGAGATTATTACATGATGACCAAAAAAGGTACAGGAAGTCTGCCTTGTCCAGCACAGCCCTACCCCTAGTGGTGGTGGTGTTCTTATTGTTGGTATTGTTGGTATTGTCCGTGTGTGCATGTGTGACGTGTGTGTCAACGTGGATGTGTGCATGCCATGGCGTCTGTGTGGAGGTTGGAGGACAAGTTTTGGAAGTCAATTCCCTCTTTTTCTACTGTGGGTGCTGGGATTCGAACTCAGGTCATCAGGCTTGCATGGCAAGCACTTTGACTTGCTGAGCCATTTCATGGGTCCTACACTAACATGTATTAATGTGTGTGTATGTGTGTGTGTACATTGTTTGGGCCACAGTGGGTGTTTGACAGGGTGATTTATGGTCTGCGTTGGTGGCAGTCACCAGAATCTTCTCTTCTCTCCTTAGATCTTCAATCTCATGAAGTATGACAGTTACAGCCGCTTCTTGAAGTCTGACCTGTTTTTGAAACACAAGCGGACGGAGGAAGAGGAAGAGGACCCCCCTGACGCTCAAACCGCAGCTAAGCGAGCCTCCAGAATTTACAACACATGAGCCCCCAAGAGCTGAGACCATCACCCCTAGGGAGCAGAGGGATGGACTCTCGGAACTTCACAGGTGTCGCTGCTTTGTCATATTTGAGGACTGGAGTGTGCAAGACCTTCCCTCGGGATATGTGTATTTCATTAACTGTTTGACCAGCAACGTTTGCATGACAGCTAATCTTCCATTAAAAACAAACGTAGCTTTGAAGTTTCAGTTCACAAAACAAGTGAGGTTTCCCCCAACACTGGACCCTCCGAGCATTTTAATGTGATTAAACATCCCATGAGGCCACAAGTGAAGCCTTTAGCCACTCCACTTTGTAAGTCTTTGCCCTGCCCTTCTGGCCGGGGCTGTGCATGCCCACACACTCTCTTGGCTAATGACCCAAAGCACACGTTTGTCTGACGTGAATAGGGATGGTGGGGGATAGTTTGCCGATTGCTTTTGGGCTAAATAGTTCTTGAGAGAGTTCAGCGCTGTCCAAAGCAAATCTCTGACTGCTGCTAAAGATCTGGGGAGTCAAAGGGCTGTCATGTCTCATGTGTGTGTGTGGGGTCCTGGTCCCCTAATCTATGACATTTCAGGCAGCACACATTTAAAGATCAGCCAGACAGAAAACAAAAGAGAAGTTGTTCAGGGGTGATGGCTGCTCCCGGTAGCATCGGGGGCGGGGGGAGGCACCTCAGCACAAGATGTGTGGGTGAAGATGATGAAGATGGGGTGTTCCCCTTTCCCTCCACCTGCCTAGGGACAAAACAACCCTGTACCTGCTGTGTCCATCTTTCTCCACTTGTGAACTCTGGCTTGCAATTCCAGTGAGGGGAAAGAAGTGCTGTTATATAACTTCAGGTTCAAGGCTGGTCTAAAGTAAGCCTGCCGAGGATGGGTAGAGAGGCTGGGAACAGGCCAAAGGGTCCCAGCCTCCCCAGGTCACTCCTCGTTTACAATGGAGGCTGTGGGGACCCCCAGATCAGGCTCAGCTCCCTAGTGTCCCCAGCACGTGCAGGACTCGCCACTGCTCCCAGACCATCTCCGACATGTTTGCTGGCTCTCTTTCCTACCCACAAAACAGCGTGCCTCTGCTGCTTGCTGTCCCCTTGACTCAAGCGCTAGCATTTGCAAAATCCCCTGCCGTGGAGGTGACTGTGTGACCTGTCACTTCAGCCAGGGCACTGGAGAGACAAGGTGAGGTACATTTTAAAGTGATAGTGGCCAGGCATGTTGTAATACCAGCTCTGGGGAAGACAGAGGTAGGTAGGTATATTTCCATGAGTTCAAGGCCAGCCTGGTCTACATACAAAGTTCAGGCTAGCTAAGGCTACACAGTGAGAACCTGCCTCGCAAATGAATCAAGAGCTGGAGAGGTGGCTCAGTGGTTTAGAGCGTTTGCTGCTCTGCCAAAGAACCTGGGTTCAGTTCCCAACAACCATAAGGTAGCTCACAACGATTTATAACTCGAGTTACAAGGAATTTAATGCCCTCTTCTGGCCTCTGTGGGAACTGCAAGTGCTTGGTGCCCATGTTTCCATGCAAGCAAAACACTCATACACATTTTAAAAATCTTAAAGAATAAAAGTAGAGCTGGGCATGGTGGCGCACGCCTTTAATCCCAACACTCGGGAGGCAGAGGCAGGCAGTTTGCTGTGAGTTCGAGGCTAGCTTGGTCTACAAAACGAGACTAGGACAGCCAGGGTTTACACAGGGAAGCCCTGTCTTGAAAATACAAAACACAAAACAAAGCAAATAATAAAATAAAAACAGAATATATATATATATATTATATATATATATATTATATATATAAAACAAAACCCAAAAGAATTATAGTGACCTGGCATCTCTGATAACCCGTTAACAAAGATGCTCTGATGATGACCCTCTGGTGAAGTTGCTCCTTCACCTGGCTGCTCCCTGTCCTCTCCTCTTGGTCCCGAAGGAGGAATGGTCTTTGGGCAGCTTATTCCCTCATGAAGATGGAATGACCACTGAGCATCTGCTGGCAACTGCAAACCCAGGATGTTGCACACCCCGTGGGCACATGCCTTCTGTAGGTGTTTTCTCTCTGTCTGTCTCGGGAACCTGGGACTGAATGACGATACTGAGAATGACACCCGAGGGCCCTGTCACCAGAGCCTCATCGTCATAGCAAGCAGAGTAAATTGGTGCAATGTACAGAGTGAAGGTTCACAGTGCAGGTCCTCCAGCCCCACCTTTGCTTGGTTGGCCAATAGTATGCATATGGGACCTTTGAGAAAAGCCCACCATGGGCAGAGACCAGAGTAGCTGGACGCCTCCCTCTGACTCTTCCCTTTACCCCACCCACTGGTTCGAAGACTATTTTAGAAGACACTAAATGGAATAAAAGGAATAACCAAAGAGGGCCAATAGGCGGTCTGTATGAAGAAAGGGACCCTCCCTCATTTCCTCTCTTATTTCTTGACCACCAGAATCTACACCAAACTTAGGTACATACAGAATTTGGTACCCGAGGAAGCAGTTGCCATGAGATTGAGATGTAGGGGAATCCATGCATCCAAATAAATGCTTCTATCCAGCCCCTCACTTTTATCCTTCTGTCTGTCTTTTCAGTCCACCCACCCACTCACCCATCATCCATGCATCCACGCAACATCTGTCTATCCATTCACAAATCATCCATGCATCCATCCAACATCTGTCTATCCACTCACAAACCATCCATGCTTCCACCCGCGCCCACTCGCCCACCCTTCATTTATCCATCCACCGTCCACCTACTCACTCACCCGCCCATCACCTATCCATCCATCACCATCCATCGATTGGTGTTTAAGCTAGGTCAGCAGCATGCTGGGGACTGTCAGATGCCAGGATTGAAGGGGGAAACAACTGTGACAATTCACACACCATTGAAGTCTATAGATGCAGTTCTTCTCATTAAGGTCTGGAGAGGCCAACGAGCCAGAAGACAGAGACTATTGAAGAGATTTGGTTGCTCGCCATTCCTATGAGGAGGGAGTCAGAGTCATGGAGGGCTACCCAAGGGTCCTGTCAGGATGCAGAACAAGGTGTGTGTGGGGAGAGCATGGGGGAGTCATGGACTGAGTCTTTATTGTCATTTCTTGGGTAAGGCAAGCAAGACCAGGAGACTTGGGATTGGCCAGTCTGCATATTTTTATGCTCCTGGGTATGACTGTCCCCAGGTATCTTGTACGTGGCTGTGGGGCGATGAGGGCGGGCAGACAGTGGGCCAGCATGAGGAAGCGTGGTAACAATCGTTTAGTATAGTTGGCGTGCTCTAACATGGTTGCTTTATGTATGGAGGATACAACCCGGGTGCTTATGGCCTAGCCATTGGCTAGCTGTGGGAGGAACAGCCTCGCTAGGGTCAGCAAGGCTCCCAGATGTCACAGCAGCAGAATAAAGAGACACGCTTAGTACCAATGGTCCTAGCCACCAGCACTCAGCCTGCAGGCCATGGATGGATTTTGCTGTCTCTGCCTGGGCATCTGTTTAAAATCTTTCTGCCCTGTTGCCTCGGGGAGAGAATGGCATTGGCTCTTGTAGCCCACGGGCTCTTCTGTTCCCTGGTGCCTGTCTCAGGCCACTTTCATGCTGTTACCTCCTCCCTCATCTCCATTTCCCACCTGCACAGTCCAGGGGACATTTTTTTTTCTCTGACTTTATGGTCACCCATTCCTCTTCCCTAACCACTGCACTGCCTTGCCTGGTTTTCTGAGAGAAAGCCATGGTAGTTTCCTCCCTGTGGGTTCTGCATTGTTTGTCTTCTTTTTCTTGTTAAAATTACATATGTTTTGCGCACGTGTGTGTGTGTGTGTGTGTGTGTGTGTGTGT
>OU015757.1:8716920-8751618 GCA_907169655.1 Acomys percivali | reverse complement strand
TCTCTCTCTCTCTCTCTCTCTCTCTCTCTCTCTCTCTCTCTCCCCTCCTCCCTCCCTCTCCCTCTCCCTCTCTGTGTTAATATGTATAGTATGAATATAGTGTAGTATAGTATGTGTGGATATGATATAGTATGTATAGCATGTATAATACAGGATGTATAGCATGTGTGATGGGGGAGGCAGTTTCTGGGAATCTTCCTCAGTTGCTGTCTACTTTGCTCTCTGAAACAGGGTCTCTCCTGTTTCCTGCCCCCAGGGCTGGGATTATACATATGTGCCACTGTGCCCAACTTGTATGTAGGTTCTGGGGATCAAACATAGGTCTTCATGGATGCATGGAAAGTGTTTTGCCCACTTTCCTAGCCCCAATCCATAATCTTTAAATCCATCTTATCTCTCACATCCTCAGTAGTGCTAGGACAACCCTTCTAGGTCTCCTCTGGGAGAACTGACACTAGGGGAGAAACAGGAGAAGACCTGGGACAAAGCCTGCTCCTCAGCAGCCATCAGGGACCACAGCAGCTGCTCTGTCCTTTGCTAACTTGCTTTCTGGAATGTTTTCTGGCTGACATCATGGGAGAGCCATTGAGCTCCAGCTGGGCTGCCAGAGTCGAACAAGCCCAGTCCTGTCCTTGAGTTCTTCCTGCAGCTGAGTAGAGGGCAGTAGGAATAGTAGTAATAACCATAGCAGTAGCAATAGCAATAGCCATAGCAATAGCAATAGCCATAGCCATAGCAATAGCAATGCATTAAGCTGAGATGTAGCTCTGTGGCAGCATGCTCTCCTCCCATGCAGGAGGCAATAGGTTCAGTCCTGGCTATGGAGTGTTGGGAGACAGATGTTTATCAGAGCTGACTTAAGCTGGGGTGAATCTAACACTGCTCTTGCAGTTTTCCAGGGATATGGATAGAGTTGTCACTTTGTAACCGCCCCCCTCCCACTCCCAAACTTAATGAGGCCATTTTTTTTGCCAAATCTCACTAGGTAGGAAGGATTTGGGGCTCCTTTTTGACTAAAATACCAGTATTTCTTTGGTGAATTATTAAAATTCCAAATTGGAATGTTGGAGCTTTTCTACTTTTATTATTCCTTAATAATTAATAATAATGATGATCTATTTGTATTAAGTTCCCCCACCCACACACATTTGCAACGAAACTGAAAACATCTGGTGAGGCCTATAGAGCAGCCCCCTCCTGGAGCTGGCAGAGCTGTAAGGCAGAGAGTTGATTCATGTCCCTAGGTGGCATGTGACTGCAGAGTGGTGCTCTGGGCCAGCGTGCCACCCCCACCCCACCCCCACCTCCACCCCTCCCCCATCCCCCCCCCCACTGCCTTCACGCCCTTAGATGCAATTCTTTCCCAAAACCCATGTCAAAAGCAGCTTCAGCCTCTGGTCTGCAAAGAAGCTGTCAAAGCGTGATCAAGTTTAAAGAGCTTGCTCTGTATAAGATAAGGTGGGGACACTTTTCCTTCATCTCCTAGGTCCTCTGGAGCCCCCCACTGGGAGAAAGACAGGAAAGATTAGGGGCAGAGGAAGCAAGTATCTCCCTGGAGGTTCACCTGGGAGGAAGTCAAATGCTGTCCGCTCAGTGTCAGGAGGCGGCAGCTGCCCAGAGCATCCATGAAGGACTGGGTTACCTCCTGCCCATCATCCCAAAGGCTCTGGATGTCACCTGAGATTCGACAAGCAAACCGGAAGCTTCTTCCACTCTGAGGGGTGGCTTATGTTTTTGGAAAATGCCTTCGAGAAAGACAAGAACTCAAAAAAAGACAAACAGACAGACAGACAGACAGACAGACAGGAACTTGGGTTCTATCCCAGTCTGTGCACTTACCTAGCTCACGCAAGGCCCTGGCTTTGAGCTTTAGCCAGGCACAAACCAGGTGCACGTGGTGCATGCTCGTGATCCTGGTACTTGGGAGGCACAAGCCAGAGGAGCAGGGGCCAAGATCAGTTGCAGCTACATGTTGTATTTTGTGTTAACCTGGGCTACACAAAACCCTGTGGTGGGCAGGCTGGAGAGATGGGTCAACAGTTAAGGGCCCTGGCTGCTCTTCCAGAGGATCATGGTTTCATTTTCAGCATCCACATGGTGGGTCACAGTCATCTGTAACTCCAGTCCCAGGAGATCCAGTACCCTCTCTGGTCTCTACAGATATCAGGTGTGGGTGTAGTGCATATATATATGTGTATATATATATATATGTATATATATACACACACATATGTGTATATATTTATATGCAAAACACCCATACACATAACATTAAATAATAAATGTTTTAAAAGATAAAAACCACTCCAGTTTTAGAGGTCTGACACCTCCACACAGACATACATGCAAACAAAACACCATTTGCACATAAAATAAAAATAATAAAAAATTAAAAAAAAATAAAAAGCTGAGTCTTCATTTTTCACCCCAAGGAAATGAGAGAATAACATAAGGTAGGAGGTTGAAGAAAAAAAGAAAAAAAAAATACCCCCAAAGGCCTGATTTGTTTCAGTCCTGGCACAACCTTTTAGCCTGGGCTCTGGAGAGCTTTTGATGCACCTCCTAAAAAACAACTGCAGGGGGATAATGAATATTGACCAGGTCCCTGGTTACCAGCCACCTTTGAAGCCCCACCCCCCTATCACTAGCTGCCTCACGACAGTGGAAAGATTCTCTATGACCCCAAAAGGCCAAGTTCAGCCCCTCTGCGCAAGAGCTAGGAAAAAGAGGTGGTAGACGTGGCTGGAGACATGTTCCCACGATTACATGCCTACTGTTCTTTCTGAGGACCAGAGTTTGTTTCCCAACATCCACAAAGACTCATAACTTCCAGCAACTCCAGCTCCAAGGGACCTGATGCCCTCTTCTGGGATTGGTGGCACCTGTATGCTTGTGCGTGTGTGTGTGTGTGTGTGTGTGTGTGTGTGTGCGCGCGCGCGCGCGCGCATGCGGGCGTCCCCATGCATGCCCGCGCCCATACCTGTGTGGGACACACACACAGAGACAAGCACATAAAAAAAAAAAAAAAAGCTAAATCTTCTTTACAAGGGCAGCAGGAGATGTCAGGGCACCTGCCTGGGTGAGGGTTGTGGTGAAAGAGAAACAGAGCAGCTAATGAGTTTCCAGAACTTGGTATTTTGGTTTTTTCAGGGATGGGGAGGGGGGAGTAGAACGCGTTAGACTGTGTTTGTTCACTGTCAGGGCTAGACTGGTCTTAGATTTTTCTCATGGTTACTCAATTTGCCCCTGGGCTACACAGAGGTGGATGCACACTGCTGTGGGGTGTGGCCCAGAGCACCATCTCGTTCAGCCGTTTTGTCCCTTGCGTGGTGGGCTGCCTGTAGTCCCCTGAGAACCCCTCCCTGTAAGTCACAAATACTTCCATTTCTATCTCCTTCGAGACCCACTGCAAACCCAGAGACCAGCACGCAGTGATCTGTGGCCCAGTAGGTGGATGGGAAAAGAAGTCCCAAGAGAGAAGCTATGGAAGGAATCCCAGTGTCTGTGCTTCCGGTTTTTTTTTTTTTTTTTTTTTTCTGACGTGGCAGCTGGTGCTCCTCCCATCATGCCCTGCTACAGTGCTGGCAACACGGGACTCCATCCTCTAGCATTTGGCTTGCCTTCACTATCCTCAGAGAAACTCTCAAGTAACTTTGGAACTCCGGGTGTATGTCAGTCTGGGTCCCCCACCCCCACCCACCCTCACCCCCCCTCAACCCCACCCCCACCCTTTCATTTGCTTGTTGCAGTTTTCAAAGACCCTTTGAATTGTTTGTGAAAATGAGCGATGGTACATCTGCTGAAGCGCAGCGTGGGTGGTGGCATCCTGCTATCCATTCTGCACACAACAAAGACTCGATGCTGCTAATTACATCTGTCCCGTCCTCATATACCCGTCTGTCCGTCTGCCTCAGCATGGTCATTGCTGCTGGTGTTCCAAGCTCAGACGTGAGGAGGAGGAGTGTGAGGCAGCCAAGGCTTTAGTCTTCCCCCCAAGTGTGAGAACACCAGGCTGAGGAAGGGTGCTGCTGTGAAGGTCTGCTCTCAACTTTGTGTTGGACGAAAGGAAGACGCAGGGACTGGGGGGCATGTGGGAAGCAAGCTCTGGGGCAGAAGGCAGCCTGAATTGCAACCAAGAAGGAATGCTCTTATGCTTTAACATGCAGCCTGTTCAAAGGATGGATTTGGAAAGATTACAGGTGCAATTCTGGAGCGTTTGTTGTCTAGATGAAAAAGGAAAAAAAAAAAATCAAACTAGCTTAGAAGCTCATCTGAAGGAGACTGGCTGGGAGATGGCCCCTCAAACAAGTAGACCCAAGGGAGTCAGGGTGATGACACAGGATGAAGGGAGGAGGCAGACATTAAATATATTTTGTTTTGGAGACACCCTTGTAGGGAACCCAGTAAAGGCTCACCTGTGTCCGCAGAACTCTCTGTGGAATCAGAGTGGGAAACAATCAGGCATTCTTTGGATGACCTTAGGAACTGAAATGGAGGGAAACGGTGTTCGGCTGTGCCTGTTTCGCTAAAGCTCAGGCTGTGGAGACCATAGGTTCTTAAGAGGTCAAGCTAATTTTCTGGACCTTCACCCCCCCCCATTGGTGTTGGGAAAAGATCACAAGATTTAGCTGGGCAGAGCTTACTTTAAGTGTCTCAAGCTCTGGAGGTTGGGGGTGGGCTATGTCACTATCCTTTCAGGACAGATGCTGAGGGGCAGACATCATGTGACACCTCAGTAGCAACATGACACTAGCTCTGAACCTGCTTCACCATGTATATGTAGGCGTCAATCTTATGTACACTTTGTCCAAGGCTCCCCTGTATCACTAGCTTAGTGAGTGTGCTTCTAAAGTGGCATGGTGCTAGCAGTCTGCAGCCCTCCACACTCTGCTGCTGCAGCCTAGCAGCTTGTGCACTTCCCAGTGGCTATCCTTTCTGCCATGTGCGTTGTGCCCTGTAGAAAAGCACTGACCTACAATGAATAATCAAAGCCTCTATAGGGAGGGGTGTGTGCCTCAGAACAAAAGCATGGGCAACAGCCCAAAGGTTTGATCAGAGGACTTTTTTTCCCTCAGTGTCTCATGTAGCCCAGGCTGGCGTCAAGCTAACTTGGTAGCAATCCTACCTGTGCCCCCAGCCCAGCAGAAGTCTGGGCATCTCTACAAATGAGAAGGGTCTCCTTTGCACCCCATCCTTACATCCCTTAATACTTCATCCCCCGTTATACATTCAGGCTCTGCAATGTGCACCAAACACAGCAGCCTTAAGGTAAGATGAGTGAGCGGAATGCCTGGCTTCTGCCCTCAGATCCTGCAGGCCACAAGGAAGGCTCACTGGACGGGAGCGGAAGAGGGTGGCCGCAGTTAGAAACACGTGCTAACACCATGCAGTGTGTCTTAGAAGCAAATCCATTAAATGGCCAAGTGGAGTCAGCAGGGCTGTGGCAAATGGAAGTCCCAGATTGCTTCTCTAGCAGTGTCTGTGGCTTGGCCTCTGGGTCCCCAGACTGCCTTCCCGGGCATCTCTAAGAGCTAGGGCTTGGCACATAGATGTCTTTTCAGAGAGGAACATTTCTGGGTGAAGGGGGCTGCTGGAGGGAAATTTATCCGAGCCGCAGGGAGACAGAGACATAGTCAGCAACGGGGAAAATGAGAGTGTAAGGAAGACAAGGAAGATTTTAAGGGCCAGCTCCTCTAACTGTCCCCCTGGGTCATGCACTTCCAAGAACCAGCTTAAGGAGGCAGGGTGATGTCTCCTGGGGGTAGCTGGGAGGGTGAACAGCAGGAAAAAAGGAAGAGACTCCCCACCTATCCTGGGTCTTCCCCCAGAGGCTACCAGCAGTGAAAGGTGTTTTCAGAGGCCCAGAGATGCTACTCACTTCTGGTTCAGTTATCTGTACCACTCTGTACGAAACACACTTCCTGGTGCATTCCAGGAGGAAGCAAATGACCAACCCAGGCCTTGCACACCTTTCACGGGAAGACAAGTGTTAACCTCCAGATCCTCGCTGGCCCTCTGAGTTTCCTCCACATCTAGATGCACAGCAAGGGTCTTCTTCGGCCTCAGAGCCGTGAGAGTGGCCCCAGGAAGAACCAGAGAGTTTCCCTTGATGAACTGAAGGGCCCCACATCTGCACCAATGCTGCCTCCCCAAAGGGGTGCTTACCACACATGCACAAGGCTTCATGTTTCTCACACCAGAGAAAGGGCAAGCTGCTGGGAAAGCAGCTGGACTGAGATGAGAGAACCCAGACTCTGAGAGATTAGGAAACTTGTCCAAAGTTACACAAACAGTAAGCGAGGAAGACAGGCCAGAGCTTAACTTTGTGCAGTAAATGGTAAAATATGTGATAGATGAAGAGAGCTGGAGTTTAGGGGATCATCTTGGTCTGCTTTGGGTTGCTCTAACAAAATGCCAAAAGCTGGGGGAATTAGAAAAGAAAAGCTTATTGTGAAGAATGGTTTTGGAGGCAAGAAAGGCCAAGCCACATCTGGTGAGGGCTTCATCGATGTCATAAAATGGCGGACAACACACACGTCAAGGGCTGAAGCAAGAAGGTGAGCCGAGGAAACTCAGCTTCCATTACAATGGCTGTTCTGAAGGGAGCCAGCCAAGTCCACAAGACGTAACCCCCCCACCCCATCTGTGTGTGTGTGTGTGTGTGTGCATGTGTGCATGTGTGTGTGCATGAGTGCATGTATGTGTGTGTGTCTGTGTATGTGTGTGTGTGTGTTTGGGGAGGAGTCAGGTACATGTCACAGAACATATGTGGAAGTCATAGGACTACATCAGGTGTCCATGCTTGACTTCCACCTTGCTTGAGACAGGGTCTCTTATTGTTTGCCACTGCATATACCTGGCTGGTTACCCATGAGCTCCAAGGACTCACCCATCTTTACCTCTCATCTCCCCACAGGAGCACGGGGATTGCAGATAAGTGTTTTTGTGTCTGGCTTTTATGTGGGCCCTGGGAACCCAAACTCAGCTCTCTCGGATTGTGTAGCAAGCAGTTTACCCACTGAGCCTGACTTACATCAGAGAGTAGCGTTAGTTCCTCCAAGCATGATGCCCAGAGATCTAATACCCTCTCACTAGGTTCCACCTCTTAAGGGTTCCACCACACCTTGGTACCATCAATCTGAAGACTAAGCCTGTAGCACGAGAGCAAAGTAACCAGCCCTGTCTAAAACCATAGGAACATTAGCAGCCTGTTCTAGTTCACGGAGGCGCTGGGCTGCAGAGCCTGGTATCTTGGCTCAAAGGCCTGCCCTGAACACACCAGGCCTCTGATCTTTCTTTTTTCTGGCCAAGAGTGGACCAAGCAGTCTCCTCATGCTGGCCTTGGTTTGCAGGACACTGACATGGGTTTTCAAATGTAATTTTAGTGACAACCTACAAATCCCAAGGGGAAATAAACAAGGGAAACGTGATGAGGGAGGGGGGGAAGGGACTCGGAGGCAAAGAGGGAAGGGGCCGCAATCTGGCTGTAAAGTGAGCAAATTAAAAATAAAAAATACTGACCTTATTAAGTATAATCTTTTCTCATTTAAAGAAATACTGTTTTTGCTTCCTACAGCTGCTCTAACAACTACCATGCATTTAGTGGCTTAAACCAACACATATTTATTCTCTTATGGTTGTGGAGGTCAGATGCCTAAAATGTGTTGGGAAAGCTGTAGAGTTGGACAAGGGAGTGAAAAGGTAACTGAGAGCTGAGGTACTTTTTGAGTTATGATGTATTACAATGATCAAATGCTTAAAAAACAATGCTGGAAACAAACTTCCTTTTAGGAGTCCCTACAGCTGGTCCCTACCACCCCACACAGTCATCTTTCTGGTTTGCAGAGAGCGGAAGGGGCTATGGGGAAGGTGTGAGAAAAGTGCCCACATGCCTGTGTTGGGAACCTGCCCACTGCTCTGCAGGATGATCCAGCCTCAGGGCGAGCGCAGACGCCATGTGGTACTGGAACACCACGGGACTTCCCCCCCCCCCCCCCCGCCCCCCGTTTGGTACTGATTTCCTTTTCATCAGTGTGTTGTGGAGCATTGGGGACTGTGTCCCCTGGCGGACCCCTGTCGAGGTTTGAATGAGAAATGTTCCCCCACGGGCTTGTGTAGTTAAAGACTTGGGTCCCAGCTTTTGGGGGGCTTATAGAATCTTTAAGAGGTGTAACTTTGCTGGAGGAGGTGGACTTCTGGGGACAGACTTCGAAGGTTCCTAGCCTTGCCCCACTTCCTGTTTCTCCCTCTGCTTCCTGTGTGGATGACAAAGTGGGTCAGACAACTTCCTGCTCCTGCCTCCAGGGCGCCAGGGAGCATCTTCTCCACAGTTGTGGACCCTCCTGAAATCTTAAGCTAAAACAAACTACTCCTTAAGTTGCCTTTGGCCGGGCTGTTTTATCACAACACAGAGACGCTAACTAGAACCCCTAGGTTCATGTGTTGGGTGCTCAGTGTTCAGCTTGATGGGGCCCTGGGAACTTTGAGAGATGGGGCGCCTTAGGAGGAAGATGTGCCTCTAAAAGTTGCATCTTGTTCCTTGCTCCTTCCTATCTCCTGCTCCTTCCTAGCTGCCATGTTGGCAGTCTTCTCTGCCATGGGCAACCCCTGGACGCGCTCCGGCGCGTGCATGTGCGCGCGCGTGCGCACACACACACATGTGCGCACACACACACACACCATGATGTCCTTCCTGAGCTCAGATCCAAAGCAACGAATCCCCATCAACCATGGATCTCACATGACCTCGGGACAAATTCTACCCAAGTAGAACCAGTATGAGCGCAGCCCTCACTGCCCCAAGAGTTCTCTCTCACTCTCAGACAGAGCCCACCGCACACGCTAGGCAAGCACTCTGCTTACAGTCGCTGCTCCCCGCTGGGATTTCGAGTGTGTTATATGAACAGCTCTGTCAATGGCAGCAGGGCCAGAGGCTGAAAGAGCCCAGTGGCCAAGTGAGATCAGGAGCTGTTCAGGCAGGAGGCACCTATAGGTCTATAGTTCAGAGGTGAGGTGCTCCTGTGAGGGGTCCAGAGAAAGGTAGACGGCCAAGGAGAAGCTGATGTCCAGGGATGGACGCAGCTAGGACAGTGAAGTGGTAGAGGGAGAAGGCGTGGGTCTCCGCTCGCTCGCGTTCAGGAGGCAACAGTATACCATCAGTGTCCTCCACAGACACAAGGTAGAGGGTTCAAATCCCAGCCTGTGGGAGTCTCTGTGACCACCAGGGCCAGCAGAGTAATGCTTGCTGCGAGGCAACCAGAAGCAAATCCAGTTCACCATGACTCAGTAGCTGCAGTTAAAACTTCCAGGCTCGGACACCGGGCAGTTTATTTTAGTTACATTTGGGCTTACATATGTAAGTACAGTGCAATTTTGGGGAAAGCTGTCCTGTGTGCCAGAGCACTCGGGAGATAGAGGCAGAAGCATCAGAAATTCAAGGTCATCCTTGGTTACATATTGAATTTGAGGCCAGCCTGGGCTACATGGTGACTGTCTTCATAAAAATTAAAACCTGGAGAAATGGCTTAGTGGTTAAGAGGATGCACTGCTCTTGCAGAATGACCCAGGACCAGTTCTCAGCACCCACGCTGGGAGGCTTACAGCCGTCAGTAACTCTAGCTCCAGGGGATCTGACACCCTCTGCTATGTTCTGTGGGAACCTGCACATACATGCACATATCCACACACATGCATACATATGCATACATAATTTTAAAAAACAAAAAAAATATAATGTTTTTAAAAAGCCTTTCCTTTCTGCTCAGGGCTGAAGACAGAGTTTGTAGCAAGGCTCTCTGGCCTCCCGGGGGCACGTTAAGCCCAGTTCTAATGCTGCCCCTTTGCTCTCTGTTTAACAAGTTTAACTAACCATCCTCACACTGATTCTGCTGGGCCAGTACCACCTGTTTGGTCACAAGATGTAAGGCTAAAATTTGGACAGTCTCTGGGGAAAGTCTGTTCTGCCTTTGCAGCAGCACGTTCTGACTGTGAATGCAGATAGGGCAGGCCTTGTTCTTAGGACCATAGCCATCCACCACCACCACACACACACACACACACACACACACACACACACACACATCCATCCATGCAGGAATCATCCATTCATCCATCTATCTACCCACTCATCCATTCATGCACCCATCAGCCATCCATCCACTCATCCATCTATACATGTGTCACCCACCTACTCATCTGTCATCTGTATACATTATCCATCTGTCCACCCATCCACCCATTCACGGATGCACCCCCTACCGATCTGTTCACCCACCCACCCACTCATCCGTTCATGCACCCATCATTCATGCACGCATCTATGCGTCCACCATGCATGCATCCACCAATCTATCCATTCACTCATGCGTCTATGCATCCATCCGTGTACCATGAATGCAGCATATCTGTCCCACCTACTCACCTTTTCATCCATATATCTACACATACGACATGTCTTGTCCACAGAATCATAGTCACATGTCCGTCCATCCATGTATCTAATCACTCACCCACAAGCCCTTGACAAGGCTGGCTGTGAAAGCAGCCGTGACATCTGTTGCTGAAGACTAGACTTGGAAATGAAAGTTTTTCTCCACACTGGGCAGGTGAATCAGTCCCTGGTACCCCCTGTCACTCTTGGCCCCCATCTCCGTATGTATGCAGACAGCATGAGAGGGTGATTAGCTTGTCATCTGGACAAACTCTTGAGGTGCTGGAGGAAAAGGCTCCTGTCGTAGTGGTAAGGACAGCCTGGGGGTGGCAGACCGTGTCCCTTCAGCATGAGGTGGAGAAGCTGCTCTATGCTTCCCCACTAAAACCAGGGCTAGGCTTGTAAGCACAGCTACCCACTGAGCAGCCTCTGCTTTGCTGCAGGGTAGGGTTTGTAAGTGTCCCCTCTCTGCTCTACCAGGGGCATCTTTAGACCCTGAAGGTTAGCATCTTAGGAATCCACACAGATAAGCATTGCCTGCCAGCCCTGGTCCACCTTAATTTGCCCATTTATTTGTTTTCCCACAACTCAAAGTGCCTTTCTTTGTCTTGTCAACCCTCTGAAAATTAAGTGTTCTTCAGTTAAGATTCTTTTTTTTTTTTTTTAAGGCCAAATTCTAGGTTCTGAATCTCCTGTGTGTAGAGTGAGGTGCTTATCCTATTGGGTGCGTTTTTCTCTTGTTAATCTCTCTTTCCTTGATCTAACTCACAGAGCCTTCACTGGAGAGCCTAGCAGGGTCAGAGGACAAGGCTAGCAGGGTCAGAGGACAGGGCTGTTTGTGACTTATGCTTCTCCACAACATCACAAAAGAAAAGGAAAACAAAACAAAACAAAACAAAACAGCTTGAACTAAGGTAGAAGCTCTCCCTGGGTCTTCTTGAGGCTGAATTCGAAGAGGGTGGTCTGTGGTGGAAGATCTGCACCTTCTCCAGCCCCACGGTGGGGATCCCCAGGAGAAGGAATCCCCCTGCCTCCTGTCTAGATGCCCCTCTCCAGGGCCTTCCCCTGGCAAGGCACTGACTTCCAAGGGAGGGAGACCTTGCTAGATTCTGAAGGCCACCAGCACAGGCCTCTGTCGTGTTCTAGAACCTTCCAGTATGCAGAGGCTGCAGAACCACTGCTCCCTGCACCTCCAGTTCCATTCTCACCCAAAGCTTCAGGCTCCAGAACGGTGAGACAGTAAACGCTTCCTGGTCAACCCACTTTGACTTTAGTGTGTGGTGCTCAGGAGCTCACTTGAAATGGTTTTCCTCTGCCAAATCCCGACAGACAGTTTATTGTGTATTCGTGTTTGTTTTCACGGGGATAAGTGCGTGTTCACAATGTATGTGCATGTGGCGCGCAGACATTAACATCAGATGTCATTCCTCAGGTGCCATTCACCTCGTTTTATGAGACAGGATTTCTCACTGGCCTGTAGCTAACCAAACAGGCTAGACTGACTGGCCAGTGACTCCCAAGGCTGCTCCATCTGCCTCCGCCTCCTTATCGTTAGGATTATAAAGGGATGCCCAGCTTTTCTGCGTGGTTCTGGGAATTGAACTCAGGCCCTCGTGTTTGCCCAGCGAGCACTTCCCCACCTGAGCCACCCCTCTGGTCTTTATTACACACCTGAATGAAGTTTCTCATTGAGGTTCCTATGTTGCTAGAGAGATAGTTGCTATGTCCCTGCACAAAGCAGGAAATTGAAGCGTGGAGTAGGTAGGCATTTTGGCTGAGCTGTCTCAGAGGCAAAAGTAAAGAGACTGAGGATTCATTATCCACCAAAGGCAAAGACTTCAGAAGGACAGACGGCGCATAGAGGAACTGTCAGAACCCGAAGTTCATCAAGGCTTTTTGCCTGTGTGTTTACTCCAATAACACTGCCTGATAGAAAACTCAGAGGCCACTTCAAATATGAGACCGAGCCTACTATCTGTGGTTGTTTGAATGAGAATGGTCCCCCAAAGACTGACATATTTGAATGCTTGGGTCCCCAGTTGGTGGAACTATTTAGGAAGGATTAGGAGGTGTGGCCTTGTTGGAGGAGGTGTGTCACGGGGGGGGGGGGGGGGCTTTAAGTTTTAAAGGTTCACACCATTCCCAGCTAGCTTTCTCTCTCTCTCTCTCTCTCTCTCTCTCTCTCTCTCTCTCTCTCTCTGCCTCCTTTACCCAGATAACGATGCAAGCTCTCAGCTACTGCTCCAGTGCTGCCGTGCTTCCCACCGTGACAGACATGGACTCTAACCTCTGAAACCGTAAGCCCCTGATAAACTCTCTTCTACAGATTGCCTTGGTCATGGTATTTTATCACAGCAGTAGATAAGTAACCGAGACAGCACCTAGAGTGCTCTGGCCATGGGAAGTGATGAGGAAAGGGAATCTTTTCTCCTTCACTTTCTACTTTCACCCCCATAAAACAGCAGCAGCACAAGCTAGAAGCCTTCATCCTGGAATTGGCTGTTTGAAGTGGCGTTGGTCTCCGTTCTGCTGTCCAAGGTTCTGCTAATGTGAAAGAACATTTGTCAGTGGACTCGGCAGAATCTCATCTGAACAAACAGGCTACAGGGTACCATAGGGCAAGAGGACCACGCGGTTGGCTCTGGGGGAGATGCTGGTGTGGATGCCCTCAGCTAAGAGTCTTGCCATCCTCTCCTGTCCCATGCTCTTGGGGCTGCTCTGGCCGAGTGGCAGACGCAGATTCCTTGGGCTTCCTTGAGGATCGAGGGGGTAAGGTGGCCTAGCAGGTCCTTCCCAGACTCCTTCAGAGTAAAAGCTAAGCCCCAACATTTTTCTCTCCTCTACTTTTGTGTATGTTGTAGAAACATCTGGAAGAAATGTGATGTGGCTGGAGGACAATAATAATATGGCAGCTACTATTTTTTTTAATCTTTAAGTTGCATGTCTGTGTGTACATGCCTGCATATGTGTGCATACATGTGGAGGTCAGAGGCTGGTGTCAGGTATTTTCTTCAGTTGCTTTCCCTGCTTTGTATGTGTGTGTGTGTGTGTGTGTGTGTGTGTGTGTGTGTGTGTTTTAATTGAAAACAAACTTTCTTTGGGCAATATATTCTGATCATGACTTTCCCTCTTAAATCCTCCCTGCCTCTCCACCAACACACCTCCTTGCTTTCTTTCTTTCTCTTTAAAACTCAAATAGGCAAACGAACACCCAAGCAAATCAGAATTAAAAAAACAACCCCACAAAGTGTGTGCGCGCACACACACACCATAAAAACACAAAATTAGAAACCAAAATATACAAGCAAAAAGCCAATGAGGAAAAAAAAATCCTAACAAAACAATATAATACAAAAAGTCTACAAAAACACCAAGTTTTGTGTTGGTCATATATTGCTGGGCACGGGGCCTAACTCCAAGTGTGCTTTAGATATACAGCGAGACTTTACTGGAGATAACTAATTTTTCCGTTGCACGTGGTTATCAGTTGAAGACGGTTTCTTGGTTAGGGATAGGAGCTCTCATCCACTGCCCCCCCACCCCCCGTTCTCAGCACTGGGACCCCATCTGGCCTGGACCTGTGCAGACCCTGTGCATGCTGCCACAGTCTCTGTGAGTTCCTATGTGCACCAGTCCTGCTGTATCTGGAAGAAAATACTAGAGATTTTTTACATTTCTTTCTTAATTTCTGTCTTGACTCGTTTTTTTATTCAGGAGTGAGTTGTTCAGTTTCCATGAGTTTGTATGCTTCTGGTTGTTTCCGTTCTTTTTGAAATCCAGCTTTACTCTACGATGGTCAGAGAATGCCTAGGATGGCTGTTCTTGGTCGTCAACCCAACCACACCTCAAACTAACTAAAGTCCAAAAAATGGAGGACATGCCTCTGAGGGATTTTTTTTTTTACTTTGAAGCAGGAAGATCCGCTTCTAATCTGGATCTTTGAAGTAGGAAGACACGCCTTTAGTCAAGATCATCTGAGCTGGGAAATTTTACTTCAGTTTGGGCCACGCCTTCTGCTGGAAGTCTATATAAGGACACGGATGAAGGAGGCTTTGGCTCCTTGTCGCTTGCTCTCATCTTGCTACCAAGTCTGTTCTTTCACTGGCATTAAAGTTCATCATCAAAAGCAGTGAGGGCAGGAACTCAGTCAGGCTAGGAACCTGCAGGCAGGAGCTGATGCAGAGGCCCTGGAAGGGGATGCTTATAGGCTTGCTCCCCATGGCCTGCTCAGCCTGCTTTCTTATAGAATCCAGGACCACCAGCCCAAGGAAGGCACCACCCACACTGGCCCTCCCCCTCCCCCACCAATCACTAATTAAGTAATGCTCTACAGGCAGATCTTATTAGAGGCATTCTTTTCAATTGAGGGTCCCTCATCTCTGATGACTCGAGCTTGCGTAAAGTTGACATAAAACTAGGCAATACAGATAGGATGCAGGGTATTATTTCAATTTTCTTGTACGTATTGGGACTTATTTTGTTTCCAAGTATGTGGTCAGTTTTGGAGAAAGTTCCATGAGGTGCTGAGAAGAAGTTATGCTATGTTGTGTTTGGTTGAAATGTTCTATAAATATCTGTTAGGTCCACTTGATTTATGACATCAATTAGCTCCAGCATTTCTCTGTTTGGTTTTTTGTCTGGAGGACCTGTATGTTGGCAAGAGTGGAATACTGAAGCCAGCCACTGTTACTGTATGTAGTAGTGTTTCTTTAATGAACTTGGGTCTCCTTGTATTTGGTGCATAGATGTTAAGAGTTACAATATTCATGGCTGGTGGAGAGATGGCTCAGAGGCTAACAGCACTGGCTGCTCTTCCAAAGGTCCTGAGTTCAATTCCCAGCAACCACATCACATGGTGGCTCACAACCATCTATAATAAGATCTGGTGCCCTTTTCTGGTGTGTAGGTGTACATGCAGGCAGAACACTGTATACATAATAAATATGTCTTTAAAAAAAAGAATTACAATATTTTCTTGGTGAATTTTTCCTTTGATGAGTATTTAGTGTCCTTCCCTTCCTTATCTTTTCTGATTAGTTTGGTCTGAAGTCTATCTTGTCAGATATTAAAATGGCTACACCAGTTTGCCTCTGAGGACTATTTAATTGGAAAATCTTTTTCTGTCTTTTATTCTGAGGTGGTATCTAACCTTGATGTTGAGGTGTGTCTCTTGGATGCAGCAGAAGGATGGATCCAGTTTTCAAATCCATTCTATTTGTCTCTGTCTTTTTATTGGGGGAACCGAGACCAATGATATTGAGAGTTATCAGTGAGCAGTGTTTGTTTATTTCTGTTATTTTGTTGTTGTGTTCACAGCTTTTTTTGTAGTGAAGAGGCGGAGACAGTGGATTGGCACTTCCTCCCACCTGGCCTTCTTGTCTGCCTGGACAGAGCAGTGTAATGGTGATGTGGACTGCATGGAACCCTGTCAGGAGGGGCGGCAGCGTCTGTTGGCCTGGGAGGCTGGCTGGAACAGTGGACTTTATAGATCAGTGAAAGAAGACCCTCATGACAGTACACAGTCCCCACAAAGCTAGAAAAGACCCCCCCTCCGCGCCCTTTATCTCTGGTAGAGTTCCTGTCTCCATATTGGAGCCTTACTTCTCCCTAGTCCCTCCACTTTCTTGCTGAAGCCCTCACACACAATCAGCAACATGTGCCGGTTGGTCGGTCGGTTGGTTGGCTGGTTGGTTGGCTGGTTGGTTGGCTGGTTGGTTGGTTGGTCGGTTGTTCGGTTGGCTGGTCAGTGGTGCAGCTCAGCAGTTCCTCCCCCAGCTCAGAAAAGACCATTCCTCAGTTCCAGAGGACCTCTCCACTCCACCTCCTTGTCCAGCAGATGTGATATGAATCCCAGAGATCATGCTGGGAGACAGGAACCTCAACCCTTCATTTCCTACAGCTCACTCTTTCCTCCACTAAGTGCTTTCTGGGAAAACACTGACACAGGGTGTGTGAATGCAAGTCAGGTCTCACACTCTCTTCACTCTTTATCAAAAAGGATCCAAAGATAGGCAGGAAACCAGGTCCTCCAGGCCATAGGCTTGGGTGCTGGGAATCCCATGTGCTCACAGAGTGCTCAAGGAGTCACCTGGTGGAGCTATGACAGATGAAGGTCCACGTAGTCTGCTCACAACCACACAGGAATTAAGAGGTCTTGGCCTCTAGACCTAAGCTTGCCTCTCTGCTGGCAACCCCACATAAAAGCTGAATGATGCTCTCTGCAGAGCCCGCCTGTGATACATGAGGCTCACCAGGGGGTGGGTACAGACACCTCCTGGCATTGTGGCCTTTGCCACCTTTGTCCCTGTGGCTGGAACTCTTCTAGAGCCATCTTCTGGGCCTGGGTGTGGTCACTCTGTGGGGCAGGTTAGGGAAACATGGGACCATTGGGTTGAGAAAATATTGAGAGGCCACATCAGCAGGTATGGGCATCTTTCAGGCAGTGGTCACACACAGGCGAAAGTCTCTGACACAGTGGTACTGTGACACAGGGAATGGAATATGAGAGGTTCAGAGCAGCATGACAGAAGCTGTTGTCACTGGGAATGACTACAAGATGGAGCCACATTCACCTATCAGTGCTAAAACCCTCTGAAAAGAAAGGAACTTTTGGATACTAGAGTTATTATTATAACACTGCAAGTAACCAAAATGCCCTTTGTTTTGTTTTGTTTTGTTTTATTTTTTGAGACAGGGTTTCTCTGAGTAGCCCTGGCTGTCCTGAACTCACCTGGCCTGGAACTCAGAGATCTGCCTGCCTCTGCCTCCAGAGTGCTTGGATTAAGGGCATGCACCATCACTTCCAGACTGCCACAATGCCCTTCTAATGGAGAACATTTAATTGGGATCCATTATAGAAATGGTGTCTTGATGGACTGGGAAAGTGCCCAGCATATCTTTTTGGAAAGTAGGATGCTTCTTACAGCAAGCTAGCTTGTCACATGTTAAGTCATTGTCCTGGGCCAAGATTTTTCAGTTTGGGCCAGAGGAGGGACCTCATGTGTCTATGCAATATCTGGCCTACACACCCATGGCCTTCAACAGTTGGATGTCTGGTTATACAAACAGGTATGGTAAGTGGCCCAGGGGTGAGACTTCCCAATTGTGGCCTGGAGGAAGACACAGCATGGCTTCCAAGCATGCCAAGACCTCCTACTGCCTGCCCATAGCAAAATCTAAGAAGATAAAATGTCCTGTTACAAGGTATTGGATTATGAACATGGGAGATGCTCTGGAAGGGACTGAGACAGCCAGAAAATGAAGCACACAGCAGCCCAAGAGAAGAGCCCGGTGTTGGCTTGGATTGGCTTTCTCTCTTTCTCAGAACCTCCAAAAGTTATCAGCATATATTTTCTCAGGCCATAGGGCACCTGGCTGCAGGATGCTGAAGTGCCTGCTCTGTGTTGAGGTCAGCTGCTCTGAGGTAGAGCCTGCGTTTCTAGCTTCTCACGGAAGGACAGGAGGTAGAAGAAAATAATGCATTTCATCAGTGGGACGAGGTTTCTTGAAGAAGCATGGAAACTTCCTGGCTTTAGTTAGCTTCTTTAGGGACTAACCTCAGTTCCAAGGCAGCGCCCCTCCCCCCACCCGCCCACCCTCCATCTTGCAAAGAAGTACCAGGCACGTGTCCCCAGAACTCATTGACATCATCATGGGGCAGTGCCTGTGAGACATGCATGCCAACTGAGGCTACCTGTCTGTGTCTGTGTGACAGGCCTTTAGTTGCCCACCTCTCTCAGAGAGCGATGCTTTTCAGGGCACCAGCCCTGTGGCAGGCGAGTGGCCCAGCAACCAAGTGGTTCATACCAAAGAATGAGTTAAAAGCATAGATGCCATCTTCCTGGAAGGTAAGTATCAGGCTTCCTTCATATTCTGGGGTGATATTCAGGAGGAGTCCCCCCATAAAGAACACTTGCAAGACAGGACAAAGACTGCCCTATCTATTCCAGAAAGAGGCCTTGAAGCAAGAAAGGCCCTTCTGCAAAGATCTCAAATACACCACAGAGGGTCCTCCATCCACTGCCCACAGATACCTTCTCCTGGACAGGTGAATGTGTAGTGGAAGTTTTTGTTACGTTGTGTGGGTTTGTTTTTAATCCCGAGTGTGGGAGGTGAAACAGCCTTTCGTTTGCCCACAGATGATAACAGCCTTGTGAGAGGGTGTGTGATATTTCTCAGCTGAAAACAGACTTGTGAGAGGGCCTGTGATTTAAGTCATCCAACTGCTTCGTGTGGGGGGAACGGGTTGTTGCCTACTGGAAAACATCCCGTTGCAGACTCTGAGAGGATATAATAAGAGCCCAGAGACAAAGAAAGGTCGCTTCGCATCGCTTAGCTTCGCATCGCTTGTCTTCCCATTGCTCGGTTTCGCGTTGCACCACATCGCTTCTCGAAGCCCCAGAAAGAAACGCTCCAGACAAAGCTTCGAAGAGGCTACTGCTGACTTGTTCTACCATTTCTGTTTATGTTTACTGTTTGACATTTGCTGCTGCTGTTTGCTGTTTGACATTTGCTGACTGCTGTAATTCTGATGACGAAGAGTAGAATTGCCCCAAGGAACTGAGTCTAAAAAGGTCTATATCCTCTGTCTCTACTAACTTTCTCTCCTACCTAGGGTCAGTGGGTTGGAAGGGAGGTAGAAGCATTAAGAAACCTCAAATAAGGTAGATTTTTTTTTTTTTAAACCAAAGCCTACATGAATGGGCAGAGACTTTGTTTCCATTAAAAATGCATCTGTAGAAACAAAGTTTGTTGGATTAGCTGGACCACAACCTGCAAACCACTGAAGGCTGGAGGAGGGCCAGTTTTCACGCACTGTTCTCTTGTTATGAATCCATGAGTGGGTGAAAGGGAACAGAAGGAGCAAATGGGTTACAGGACGGCCCCTACCTCCCATGGGCATTCAGGTAGTTATCAGTGCACAAGCTTGTGTCGGGACCTCATGGATGGGGACACATGGCAGCCAGACTCACCTTCCCTTTTTGACTCCCTAGGGGTTCTCGGCTGCAAATGGACAGCACTTTGACTTTGAGGCGGAAGGAGAAACTGCTTTCTAACAGCTACCCACTGGTCAAGGGTTCAATGGCTATGGATGGAGAAAAAGAAACAAACCTGTGGGCAGGAGGCCAGGTTATACGTGATGGGGGCTGGAGACCCTCTCAGAAGGAAGAGGCATCTGCAAGTGCTTGAAGATCTCAAAGTGCTGAGTGCCCTGCTCCCCAGGAGAACCAGGGAATAGTCATTTGCCTTTGTTTCACGTTCAGCCCAAAAATGACGTAGAAGTCTGAGGTCCGGTTCCAAGTTAACCCTGCACCCCGAGGCCTCTGAGGGAACCTGGGTGGCTCTTCTCTCCCATGGTTAAGTCATTCAGAATGACCAGTCCCAAAGGCCAGGCCCCCTTCTAGCAAAAAGCCCATCCTGGGATCCTGGAAAAGTCTGGAGGTTGGGAAGGGGGTGTGATGCTTGGAATCAAAGATATGGGGCTGGTGAACTTGAGGTTCTCCAGACAGGCTCAGGCCCCCAAAGCTCCTAGGCCCTTCAGAAAAGCTTGGGATAACCATCCCCAGAGGCCTGGTTCTCACACTGCAGGTATTCAGGAAGACCCAAGGAGCTATGAAAAGATGCAGACTCAATGGTAGCCACTCAGGAGCCTGAGGCAGGAGGATTCTGAGTTTGAGGCCAGCCTGGACTACATAATGAAGTCACCAAGGAATAGTGTGGGGTGTGGGTCAGGAACCTGCATATTTTTAACAGGAGTGGATTTAGGTATAACTGGCTCACCTCATGAGAAATTCTGGTAGTAGCTGGCTGTCATGGCTACTAACGGTATCAGCTTGACTACATCTGGAATTAACTCAAACCCAAGCCGCCGGATACATCTGTGAGGTTTTTAATTTTCTTAATTAAGTACTTTAATTTTCTTAATTAAATAAAGTGAGAAGACCCACTTCTAATCTGGACCACACCTTCTGCTGACATGAAAGAAGGAAGTTTACTCTTTGCCTGCTTGCAGGTGTTTGAGCCTTTTTCTGGATTTAGATGTACACTGAAGACCAGCTGAGACATCCAGCCTCGCGGACTGAACAATTACTGGATTCTTGGGTTTTCCATTGATAGACAGCCATTGCTGGATTAGCTGGACCACAATCTGTAAGCTGCACTAATAAATCACACACACACACACACACACACACACACACACACACACACACACACACACACACACGATGAATTCTATAAGGATTCTTCTAGAGAACTCTTACTATTACAGTGTTTGAGAACTGTTTTAAAGTAAAAATCATACTTAAACTTATCAGGAGATTGGGATAGATGCAAGGACTTCCTATTGGGACTGTAGGTGAGAGAGGAATGGGAGAATGGGGAAATAGAAGGTCCCAGAAGGTCCTAGAAACCTACAAGAAGAACATCATGATGGGCAGATCTGGACCTAGGGGCATTTATTTAAACAACTGCACCAACCAAGGACAATACATGCAGTAAACATTGAACCCCTACTCAGATCTAGCCAATGGACAGCACGTTCTCCACAGCTGTGTTGAGAGTGGAGACTGACTGACTCTGCCGTGAACTCTGGTGCCCCATATTTGACCACGTCCCCTTGGTGGGGAGGTCTGGTGGCACTTAGAAAAAGGATAAGCAGGCTACCAAGATGAGGCCTGATAGGCTGTGACAATATAGTGGGGGAGGAGGTCCCCTTCTGTTACAGACCTAGGGGAGGGAAATAGGGTGAAAGAGGGAGGGAGGAACGGGAGGATACACGTGAAGGGATAACAATTGAGATGTAATCTGAATAAATTAATAAAGAATTTTTTTAAAATCATACTCAGGGCCTCAGCTACCTAGGGAGGGAGCAGGACTAGCTGATTAGCCACTCTCTGTCACCTCCTGGGACTTCAGGGGCTGGGAAGCAGCTCCCCAGTGCTGATAGTTAAGTCCACTGAGTTTCTAGGGGTGACTTGTGCCTGAGACTTTTAAATGCCCAACTAGAACCGATCTCTGGCCCATCTTTCCGGGGGAAGTGACAATGAAGTTGTTTTACACTTCACTGGTGGCTGGGTTTCTCTTTAGTCATTCCATTTTCCTGGAGAGATGATGTCCACCATATCACACGGGCCAGCAAATCTGTGGGGCCCCCTGCAGGTGTCGCGATCTGGTGGCCGCTTTAGCACCCAGCCAGGGCCTGGAAGCGGTCACTTAGAGTAGGGCTCTGCTGGTTGAGGCTGAGGGTTACTCTCACAGGCCCTCTTAAACCCATCCTTCTCTTGGAATGACTGGATAGCTCAACTGATAAGGCTTCAGACCTCGACTCTAAAGGTCCGAGGTTTAATTCTCTGCTACCTCCTTCCCTTTTGGGCTTCTCCAAACAGCCAGGCTACCCACCTGACAGTTTCTTGCCACTCTTAGTGGCCTCGATTAGTCAGGCCATTTTCACTGTGCCCAGTGGCCCCCTGAAAGTTTTCTCACCAGGACCCATGGCCCCAAACAGCCTGGCTACTTGCCTAAAAGCTAAAGAAAAGAGAGAGAAGCTGCCCTGGATAAAACAATACTTCTAACCTAAAACTGTTTACAGACTGTAGCCAATGGTAATACTAACACCCTGGACCCACATCACAGGTCAAACAAGCTACGTCAACAACTGTTAAAGCCAGTCTATTTTTCACAGACAAGCCTTTACTGTCTGTTTTGAGCATAAAACTAACATGATGCTTTATTCTTTGGCTACTTTAAGCAGGTATGATTCCCAGCCCTTCTTCCTGCTGCCCTAACTTCAACACAGGTGATTGCCCACTTAAAGGATGCCAAACCAGGATTGAAGTTCCTCCAACACTCACCCCTTGCTTTCTGCAATGACCACAAATGCTCCTGTGATAACTCTAGCCAGGGGGGAAAAAAAGACACTGGTCCAACTGTGCGCCCCGGCCCCCCCCACCCCCACACAAATTCCCTTTTCTTTGTAATCAAACAGCTGCCTTTGTTAGACCCTCCTCCCCCGCCCCCTTCCTTCCAGGTCTGCTCAAGGCATTGCCAATCCGATGGTTGCTGGGTTAATCTGTGCATCACCTCTTTTCTTGAGTAACCTCCTACATAGATGCCGAGCTGCCAGGGATCCGGGCCCCTTGTGATGACTTCACAGGCCTTTTCTTTTTGGTTTTTCAAGACAGGGTCTCTCTGTGTAGCCTTGGCTGTCCTGGACTCACTTTGTAGACCAGGCTGGCCTCGAACTCACAGCGATCCACCTGCCTCTGCCTCCCGAGTGCTGGGATTACAGGCATGTGCCACCACGCCTGGCACACAGGCCTTTTCTATAAGGAAGAAGAAACTACCGCACACCAGACAGAGACCAGAAATCCCTCCCCGGACCTGCCATTCCCCTTGGATCTGCCTGGACCACAGCGGCAGCCTCCGGCCAGAGACACCTCTGAGACCAGCTTACCCAGGCAAGGACATCCACAGCCAATAGCCGCGGATTCATCTCTTGTGGGGTCCTGCTCCAAAACATGGGAGCTAAGCCTAATGGCAGCCGCTCGTGTAGAGACTTACTTAGGATGTGTTGTCTATGTAGATGTATCAGATCATTGTTAACACCCTCAAAATTTTGGTGCAAACTTGCTTTTGAGGTGTCAGCCCTCTAAGCAGTTGGTCCAGGAGTCCCTTATATTCTCGGTCCCTACCCTTTATTAGCTGCCTGATAATGCTGCGTTTTATTTCAATGCTTGTACATTTCAAAATGACAAGTGACAATATTGCGAAGTTCACTGCCAAGTCAGGCTCTGGTTCAGTACCAAACAGTCCCTAGCTTAGAAGGCAAAGGCTACGATCACACTTCTCCCTTGTGCAACAACACAAGGAGAATTGTAGGGCTCTGCTGTTTGAGGCTGAGGTCTGGTCTTCCTGATCCTGATAGCCGATTCCCACCCTTGGACTAAGAAGAACAACTCCCTTTCTCAGTGGGGCCCCTCACCCCACTTGATCTGTGACTCCAGAGTTTTGTAAGGAGCATCACATAGAAAATACAGGCCGGACTTTTCCTGATAATAAGCCTAGGGAGTTCCAGGAAGCACCTCTCCCCGTGCTGAGATCTTAGCCTCCAACAAATGGTCCCAGGGGTTATAACCCCTTCTTTCACAAGTAAAGTTACCTTAGACTCCTTACTTCTTCCGACTGCCTCAGTTTCTTCACTTCGGAAATGGCTCCTGAGACTTGCCGGGCTCCCAGAGCTTCTAGCCACTGGCTGATGCTTGGAGTTACCTGCTCCATGGGTCAAGGCCGAAGCCAAATGCTGGGGAAGCAGTCACGGAGCAGACCCAGACCTGCAGGACCCACGCTGCCAGTGACGTGGAACCACAACTTAGGATGGACCCTGACTCTCATTTCTCATTGTCCTCATGGTTTGGAACACTTGCCACCTATGATAAGTTCCTATCAGTACACAGCTCCTAAAAGAATAAATAATAGAAGTCCCCAAATACAACAGAAATCTCTTGGAAACCGCTGGCTTTGGCAGGGTGGGGGTCTCTAGCCTGGTGGGGCATTGTCATAACAAGGGGGAGCAACAGGCTCTTTTTGTCCAGAGCATAAGATGGTCAATGCTGAAGGCAGGGCAGTCCTGGACATGTAGGTGTATTGATGATGACCAGCTGTGATCCCTCTGTACATCACCCCCTGACCTGGAGGTTCTTTTTCCAGCCCTGCCAGCCACTACCCTGAGGATGTCTCTTACCTCACCTGCCCCTTCAGCCTCCTGTTCTTTCCCTGTGACTCCTGGCCCCACTTTTATTTAAGGGGTGTTTGCTAACACTTGATTCTTCAGGCTGAGACTTTCACATTAGAAACAACCCGGCGTCCTATTCACCATTTGTCCCCTGGGGTCTGGCACAGAGCCTGGAGCCTGTGGAGAAGTTGAGAAGTGCATCCTGTGTCATGCATGATCTCATCCCATCACCATAGCAACAGATAGCCCAAAGGCCAGGAGGATGGTTCTGGTCCTTTGACAAACCTTGGACTGGGTGCCCAACTCATCTGCAACATGTGGTATTGACCGAGAAACCATCGCTGTGTCCGTGCTGTTACTCCAGACAGCAGTGGCAGTTACAAAGCTCTCAACAAACTTAACAGTGACCTCCCGGATGGTGGCCTTTGCGGTAGTGCAGTGGCTCTCAACCAGGCTGCATCTTAGAATCACCAGAAGTTTGAAAAATCTTGGTGCCCCGGCTTGGCCCAAGGCTATTTGAAGCCTGGGTACAAGAGTAGTACTGTGTGTGTGTGTGTCTGTGTGTGTGTCTGTGTGTGTGTGTCTGTGTGTGTGTGTGTCTGTGTGTGTGTGTGTGTCTGGGTGTGTGTGTGTGTGTGTGTGTGTGTGTGTGTGTGTGTGTGTGTGTGTGTGTCTGTGTGTCTGTGTGTGTGTGTCTGTGTGTGTGTCTGTGTGTGTGTGTCTGTGTGTGTGTGTCTGTGTGTGTGTGTCTGTGTGTGTGTGTGTCTGTGTGTGTGTGTGTCTGTCTGTGTGTGTGTGTGTCTGTGTGTGTGTGAATGTCTCTCTGTGTCTGTACCTGTATGTGTGTCTGTGTCTCTGTGTATGTCCATGTGTCCATGTGTCGGTGTGTGAGTGTGTGTGTGTCTGTGTGTGTGTGTGTGAATGTCTCTCTGTGTCTGTACCTGTATGTGTGTCTGTGTCTCTGTGTATGTCCATGTGTCCATGTGTCTGTGTGTCTGTGTGTGTGTGTCTCTCAGGGCAGAAAACTAAGAGAAAATTTTGGGTGTCATCCTTAGGAACACCATCTTCCTCCTTTGATACAGGGCCTTTCATTAAACCAATGAGAGCTCACATTTAGGTGAGACCGGCTGGCCAGGGAGCCCCAGGGAGCCTCCTGAGTCTGTCTTCTCAGTGCAGGGGTTACAAGCACACATCAACAGAGTCAGTTTTCTGTGGGTACTGAGTTTTGAACTGAGGTATTCATGTTAGCAATGCAAACACTTTACTGTGGGCTGAGCTATCTCCTCATCTGTCCCTCCCCTCTCTTGAGACAGAATCTCCTGCAGCCCAGGCTTGCCTTTCAGACATGCTATGTAGCAAGGATGACCTTGGATTTCTGATCCTTCTACTTCCACTTCCAACGTGCTGGAATAACAGGTGTGTGCCACCACCCCCAGTTCCTAAGGTGCTAGGACCACACCCAGAACTCCATGCATCCTACACATTGAGCAACCAGGCCCAGGAACTACAATTTTCTTTCTCCCTAGGTGATTCCAAATGGACAGCCAGCTTTGAGAGCCACCACTATGACTGGCATCCTCTGCAGCACCGGCATGGCCTCCTCTCAGGTGGAGCTTGAAGAACTTCCTGAGTCAGAAAGCGCTCCTTAGTCAGCCCCACGATGTGCTGGGTGAGGCCGGACACTGTTCAGAACCAGCAGGAAGCCCTGGCTCCCCACATCTGCTGCTGCCTCCCACCCTCATGATGAGGGAGGGACCATTTTCCTTGCTTCCTTGCTGTTGTGCTAATAAATGTTAACACTTGGAAGAGGCGGGGCTTTGAAATCTCTGATTTGTATTATTGGCCAGTTACTTTGGTGTCCACATCCCCATCAATGTGAGAGTCAGCTGCAGACTCTCATCCTTTGGTGGATGAGCAGAGGGTTGGGAAGCCATCTGTGCCACATCTGCCAACTTTCCTGAGCTGCACCAGGGCAGTGGCCACCCACCATGCTCAGGTAAGTTCCACAATCATTGCTTGGCTCCATCCCCCGACCCCTACCAGCAGTTCTCAATCGGCCTGCACTTTGAAGGTATGGAGGAACAAACAGGCCTTGCTGGGCGGTGCGCTTGCTCTTTTGGACCTTTGACTGTGAGCCTGGGCTATACAGACCCAGTGGGGTATCTTCAAGGAGAATCTTAATTTGATGTTCAGTTAATGTGAATGTCATGTGGTCGCCCTCAGTGCTCACAATAGATTTTCCATTTAGGTCTCATTTTACCCTTCAATGTCTGGCAGGTTCAGGAAGGGGAGGGTTCTTGGACTTTATTGGCAGATGAGGAAACTGAAAGTTAGTGGGGACTTGCCCAGGCTCCCCATACCTGAGAGAGTACCCAAGTCTCTAGAAAACCAATGCAGGACTCCAGAGCTCACTGCCCCTCACCTGTATTTCCTGACACCGAGATCTGTAGCACTGCCACAAAGTAACCAGAGTATAGGATGGGGGCCAGTGGGTGGTCTGCCGTACTCCAGCAGTATAACAGGCTTAGCCAGTTTAGGTGCTGTGTGAGGCGCAACCGTGGGTAGTTAGCAAGCACGCCTGGGAGTGAGGGCTTTGGAGCTCCTTGTAGCTGTGGTAGATACTCGTGTCTGGAATAAAGGAAAGATCCAGCATCCCAGCCTGGAGAGGCTCTTATACACATCCACTGCAGACCCGGAGCCTGTTCCTAAAGAGGTGCATGTTCCAAAGAAGGGGTGCCTCGTGACCTCAGCAGCTCCCCCCCATCTCCCAGTAGCCTAGCCTCTGCTTTGAGTCTTTGGTGATCAGCTGTGACAGGAGAGTCCCATGAGGCCGTGCAGTTGGGCCTTTCCATCTGCCCAGAGGCCAGAAGGGCAAAGGAACATCTATGCTGTAGCTTCTCCTGGCGTTACTCCCCTAGCCTCCCCCGTGTCACCTCCTAGAAGCCACAGTCTGGAGGGGGACGCCTCCCCACACAGAAGTATGTAAGCAACAGGACAAGCACCGGCCGGATCACATCCTTATAAAAACTGAGCCACACCTGTGGCCACACTGAGAAGCCCTAGCAGGTCAGTACCCACACCTAGGCTTCTCTTTTTAATTTTGTTTTAAAATGTTTACTTATCATTAGGTGTGGGTGTAAGTGCCACAGCATGTGCGTGGAGGTTGGAGGACAGCTTTGTGGAGTTGATTTTTGTCCCTCTACTTTACATACAGGTCACCAGGCTTGTGTGAGAAATGCTTTACCTGGCCGACCATCTCTCCAGCCCTGGGTTTCCTTTTCTACATGTAAGGAACTGAGTTGTGCTAGCTCATCCCAGGAAACACAAAAGATGCACGGCCATGCAGCTGCTGGGGCTGCTGCCGCAGACCCAGAGCCCACAGCGCTAGCAGACTGGCAGCAGCACCAAGGATGACGCCACGGGAGAGGCAGGTTGAGAAGCAGGGCTGGGTTGCTCATCAGTTAGCGCTGAGGCAGCAATGACAGCCAGTCAAAACTTCTGCTTTCCACAAGGAGCACCAGAAAACCAGGCTTCTGATGTGAAATCTCTTCATTTGAAAAGTTTGGCTGTTGACATTTGTCTGCTCCTAAGGTACTATATACAGGTGGAACAAAAACACCTGCCTACAGTGTTACCTGCTTGCAAGGATGCTATCAGGTGCAAGTCAGCCCGACAGAAGGTGTGGATGGGGAGGGAGAAGGCAGAGTAGGTTCCAGGGAGGTGGAGGACTATAGGTGAGCTGGAACGGGGTGAGGGGGGCTGTCCAGGGATGGGCTCAGTGGGGGCCTAAGGATGATATAGGTCTGAGCCTCAGGATTGGATCCATGGAACAAGGCAGATATGTGACCTTCTGGACCTCAAGGGCCAAGGCTGCCGAGATGGATGGAGACCAGCTTCCTTGCTGTTTGTGTAGCTCCGCCAGTGTTCACAGGTCACGCATGCAGGAGCCCGAGTCCAGGCCATTAAAGGAGTCAGGGCAGGTGGCCAGATTGAGATGCTGTGGGCGGGGAGGCTTGAGGCCTCAGGTGCTTCTTCCTTGAGGCAAAGATGAGAGTTCAACCTTTTGACAATTTTGCCGCCCACAGGCCAGTTATCAGGCTCGGCCACTGCCTTTCCCTTAATGGCCACAAGGGGGCAGAAGATGGCCAGCAGTTTCCATGGTTGCAGCAAAAGTTCTTGCTTCAAAGCCTGGCGTTGAAGTGGAGATTTAAAGGTCCTGAGTAGGTGCAGGGAGGGGTGGAAGTCAGGATCATCTTCGTCTCTCCACACCCCTGACCTGTGCTGCCTGTTCCTCCGGTTGCCCACCTTGGCTGTTCTGAAGCACAGTTTGATGAGGCTGTGGGGTTTAGGAATGTCTACGTGTTACACGCCATTTTTCACCACGCCTCTTACACATGTCACTGGCAGAGTGACACTTCCTCTTCTTCTAGACTTAATCAGGCGGCAGGTGTAGCTCCAAGTCCTTTCTGTAGCTCTATGACACAGAAATGAAGCTGGTGAAAGGAAAATGGTCAGGCAAAGGTGGCGGCAGAATAAAAAAAAAAAAAAACAAAAAACAAAAAACAGCTCTCTTGCCCTTTGAGTGTAGAAGCTGGGCTGGTTCCCTTCAAACCATCAGCTTTGACCCTCTCTAAGCTCCAGCCTGTGCTTGGACTTGCCCCAAGGCCACTTGGGGGTGCAGAGGTGGCCGAGGAGGGATCCCTTTCAGGCTGTGGTGCTGCTTGTCTGCTGCTCCAGGTACAGCCGGGCTCCAAGAGGAAGTAGTCCGTGGCCTTTGCAGCGGCTGGGGAGCTGGGCATTCAGACCTTTCCTGTTTCCATGGGGTTGACTTCAGAGAACAGCCTCCTGTGATGAGACTTGGAAACCCATGAGCTAGGCAGGAGCAGGAAGTGGCTGACTCCACAGGACACCAAAGGAAGGGTCCAAGGACCAGCCCTGGAGCCTCGCCCACCTGGCCTGGCGGGAGGGCCAGCATTCTAGGGAGGACTTGATGCTTTATCCAGAATTTAGGCATTAGGAAGCCCAAGTTCAAGGCCTTGCTTGTGAGCCAAGTATGCTTCACTGGCTTCCCATACCTGCATGGATGTTTACTCAACCTCCATCCCTCGCTTTACTGGGGGTGGGAGTGGGGATGAGGTAACATGCCCAACATACCAGGCTTCCTCCAAGGCCTTTCTGATCGTCCCACCCACAGCGAGGAACACCACCATGCTGGTACAGAGAGCTGTAGCACCCACTGCTTTGTATGTCCTATTCCCGTCCATTCAGCCTGTCTGGTGCCCTGGGCACAGGTTGGGGCCACTAGGCAGCAGCCTATGGGCAGCGTCGAGCTCAGCAGGAGCCCACCACGTTGCAGATGGGTGTGGCCTCTTCAGAGTACTTTGGGAAGTGTGCCTCCTCAATCTCCAGCACTCTGCAGTCCATCTCCTCCCTCTTCATCCTCTTTTCGGCCTCTTCATGGAGTCTGGCCCTTGATGTTCTCCATTATCTCTCGGAGGAGGCAGCCCAGGCTCCAGTAGTCAGGGCTCAGGCCATACGGCTGGTTGTTCAGGACTTCTGAAGCCGAGGACAGAGGGAGGGGAGGGTGAGGGCCAACTGGCAGCAGAATGCACCCCAAGCACGAAGGCCTGTGCTGCTCCTCAACCTAGCACACCCAAGGCTGATGGAGTTCTCACAGAAGGTCTGAAGTGTTGGGCCAGGGCAATCGTCCTTCCATGCTCTGAGTGCCACCCAGCAGGTGCCACAGGCACACTGTGGGCAAAATGTCCTTGTGGACTGTGTACAGTTTACCTTTGTTCATTCAAATGTTGGTTTCTCCACCCTACTCTCTGGATCAATCAGGACATTGCATTGTGATGTTTATTCTAAGTTAAGCATGTCACCATTTATTCTCTGTGTTGCCAGTAAAAACCAACTAGCCAATGCTGAGCAATAACAGAGAATAGGATGGGATATTCTGATCCAGTGAGTGGAGGAGGAAGAGAAGGAAGGCCAGGACGGAACCACAAGGAGACCAGGAAGCACCAGGAGGAATGAGCCAGACCTAGGATATAAGTAAAAAGCAAGTATAAAGTGAGAAATCAGAATAGGAGGAAACTATATTAGCTTGGAGGTTTAGGATGGAGTAATTATTGTGCAGCATTGTGCTATAGGCTAATAAAATAGATCCTAGTCTTTCTGTGTGGTTATTTGGGTTTAAAACTGGTGAAGGAGTAACCGCTGATTTCACTAAAATAACAATTCAATATTAAATTTTAATACTCTTAGTCTGGCGTGGTGGCGCACGCCTTTAATCCCAGCACTTGGGAGGCAGAGGCAGGTGGATCTCTGTGAGTTTGAGGCCTGCCTGGTTTACAAAGCAAGCCCAGGACAGTCAAGGCTACACAGATAGACCCTGTCTCAAAAAACAAAACAAAACCAAAACCAAAAAATCTTTTAGCACACACTTTGTCCAGAAAGCCTTTGCCAATGGTGCTCCACTGCGTTCAAGGGCTGTGACTGTGGCTACAGAATTCTTATCAAGGTGGATGGTGTCTTCCCAGACAGAACACACATAGAAGTTTTCACTGCTGTGCCCCCAGTAACAAGCAAGGCTTCCACAAACAGAATGTCCTGTTCATATGTATATTTCAGTGAAGAAGGTGTCCACCCACCTTGAAGGTTATATTCAACCTTTAAACTGTCTTCTTGGGGATGGAGTGGAGCCTGGAGATGGCTCAATGGTTAACAAACTTATCTTCTAGAGGACGCAGGACCACATGACAGCTCACAATTATAGGTGACCCCAGTTTTAGGGGATCCGATACCCTCTTCAGGCTTCTGTGGGTACCAGACACACACATAAAGGACAGATATATATGCAGGCAAATACCCATGTACATAAAATGGGAAAAATACTAAATTAAAAAATCCCTTGAGCCAGGAATGGTGGTGCAAGCTTTTAATCCCAGCACTCAGGAAGCAGAGGCAGGTGAATCAATGTGAGTTCAAGGCCAGCTTGGTCTATAAAGTGAGTCCAGGACAGCCAGGGCTACACAGAGAAATTTTGTCTTGAAAAACAACTACAACAAAAATCTCTTCTATATCTTCCCCACTACCTTAAAAAAAAAAAAAAAAAGGCTCGTAGATTTACCATAGAAGTACAAAAAGGAGAGTTGTGTGTCTCAGGGCCAACGAGAACCCAAAACACAGACACATGACATGCACTGGTTGTGGATACGGCAAAGGCCATGTGCAGATAAAGCACATGACACTGTGTCCCAAAGGAGAGCAAGGCAAAGGTGTAAGCTGGTGCCAATGCAGGTATGTGGGCAGGTGCATCTGTTATGTGTCTATCATCTGTCTTCCTATCCATTCATCACCTCTCCATCCATCCATCTATCCATCATCCATCCATCCATCATCCATCATTCATCATCCATCCATCCATCATCCATCATCCATCTATCCATCATCCATCCATCATCCATCCATCCATCCATCCATCCATCCATCATCCATCCATCATCCATCCGTCCATCATCCATCCATCCATCATCTATCCATCCATCAGTCATTATGCATTTCTCTATAAGAATTCACATGAACTCCTTACCCAGAATTCCCTTGTCCTCTTCCAGAGTCTAGCCTGGGGAGAACCCCCACCACCACCTGATCTTATTTTTCTGCAACCTGCCAGATCTAGCCCAGTTCCCACAGCCAGTGCCCTAGCCTAGTCTGGCCACATAAGCCCTGCAGCAGATGACCTCTGGGTTTTCCTAGGGTCCCACATCCTGTGCTCTGGCCTAGTCCCACCCACCTCTTCTGTACTGTCTCCAAATTCTAGGCTTCTTTTAGGGCCTGCTTTATCCGTATTCACACATAGGACCTTTATATCACCTCCACACCCCACCCCATACCCAAACATGCCAGGTTCCCCTCCAGGACCTAGTCTGGGGACTACTCCTGATCTCCTCATCCGTGTTTTTTCTGATTTAGCCAAGATCCCACAAAGAATGCACCAGCCGAGTCTGGCCTTTCCTGCCTTCACCATGAAGGGGCTCTAGGCTTGAGCCAGCATCCTCCCTACGTATCTGCCATGCCACAGGACGGATACCCGACCTACCTCCCCCAACACTCCAAGCTTGGGATGGGAAGCACATACTGTGCCCCAGCACAGCCCCTCTACCCACCTGACTGCATCCCACTGACTCATTCCCATCCTCTAGGCCCACCCCACCCCCACATCTCCTCTTCTCCCAACCCTGCTCCATCTATAACAAACTCAGAACTAGCAAAGGGAGTCCACGTGACTGGATCTCATCACAGCAATGTCAACAAAACAAAGGAACAGTATCCTCTCTCCGAAACGCACCAGTCCTATGGGAACGTTTGCCAATTAGAATTACTTAAGTGAACTCCAGGTCACAGAATTTAAAAGAACCATCATAAACAGCGTCAAAAGAACTCAAGGAGCTTAAAGTAGAAGCAAAGAAGCACTTCAGGAAAATCAAGGAGAAAGCACTCAGAGTGGATAAAGGCCTGAGTGACGCCCAAGAGAACGCAAACACAGGCTGATGGAGAAGATGGAGACAACGCGAGATCTGAGAATGGAAGTCAGTAAGGAGATAGAAATGGAAGAGGACTCAAGCTGAAATAAAGATGGAACTGAAAAATTCAATAGCCCACCTAGAAAATTCAAAGAAGGGGGCTGGAGAGATGGCTCAGAGGTTAAGAGCACTGACTGCTCTTCCAGAGGTCCTGAGTTCAATTCCCAGCAACCAAATGGTGGCTCACAGACATCTATAATGAGATCTGGTGCCCTCTTCTGGTGTGCAGGTGTACATGCAGGCAGAGCACTGTACACATAATAAATTAATCTTTTGTTGTTGTTTTGTTTTGTTTTGTTTTGTTTTTTTAGTTTGAGTTTCTCCATGTATTTTGGACTTGTCCTTGACTCACTTTGTAGACCAGGTGAACTCCTCACAGAGATCCACCTGCCTCTGCCTCCCGAGTGCTGGGATTAAAGGTGTGCGCCACCACTGCCTGGCTGGAACACTTCATTCTAACCGAGAAGACACTAGTACTATACTAAACACATCAAACCCTAGAATACTCAATTCCATTTAAAAATGTATGATTGGAACTAACGACAGAGATTGACAACAGTCCATTTATACTAAGTGATTTCAATAACCCACTTTTCCCCAATAGACAGATCATCTGGGCAAAAATTAAACAGAAACAGCAGAATTAGCTGATACCATACATCAAATAGACCCAACAAATATTTACAGAATATCCCCACGCAAACACTAAAAAATACACATTCTATTCAGGAACACACAGAAGCTTTTCTAAAATAAATCACATGTTGGGTCAAAACCCACCAATCTTTACAAATTCAAAAAGATTGAAATTACTCCTTATATCCTTTCTGACCGCAGTGCAACAAAACTTAAAAATTGATGGCAGGCCAATCTCTAGTAAATACACAAATTCATGGCGATTAAACAACTCTTTACTGAATGATGAATTAGTCAAATATCAAGAAAGAAATTAAAAAAAAAAAAGCTTAGCTGGGCGGTGGTGGCGCACGCCTTTAATCCCAGCACTCGGGAGGCAGAGGCAGGCAGATCGCTGCGAGTTCGAGGCCAGCCTCGTCTACAGAATGAGTCCAGGACAGCCAAAGCTACATAGAGAAACCCTGTCTCCAAAAACCAAAAAATAAAAAATAAATAAATAAATAAAAAGCTTCCCGGAACTAAATGAAAAGTGAAAATAGATATTTACATTATGATTCATATCAGAAGCAAAATTGCAGTTATGAAGCACCAACAAAAATAATTTTATGAGTGGGGAGGTCACCACAATGTGAGGGACTGTATTAAAGGGTCACAGCATTAGGAAGGTTGAGAACCACTGCCTAAGGCAAGGATGGGCCAGAGGAGAGATGCCTATGGATGGGATGGCAGGAGGTTGACACGTCACCCAAGTCTTGCTGTGTCACAGAAGCAGCTCAGCAACAAGGCACAGCTGCCAGTGTCCCCTATCCCCAGTGTCTCCTCTCTGCAGTGACAAGGTCTTGCTTGTAAAAGGGACTGTCTGCCTTCCCAGGGGAGGCTCTGGATTTCCCAGTGGAAGCTGGGTAAAGGAGCAGCTTACAGTGAGATGTGCACAGTTGCAACCCAGGGCAGGGCTGACAATGCTGGCATCTAAGTGGAAGCTCCAGGTCAGCACCAGCCAGTTCTGTTTGTGTAATGGATGGCATCTATCGGGGAGTGGCTCGTGGTACCCAAATCCTGGCAGTCTCTCCAAAAGAGACAATGTTTTCATACCCATCTCTATTACTAAACAGTCTTGCTGCTCTTTGTTATTTAGATGGGCTTCTTCTGATATGTAAACAATTCCAAATAAGGGCAAAATCTCTCATCTCAAGAAGCCAGCAACTGGGGGGTGGATAGGACAGCTTGCCAGAACCACTGGCCAGAACCAAAGCCACAGAGTGATCAGGAAAATGAGGAGCATTGGGGCTCTCATCTGTCGTGTGTCGCCCCCC
>OU015757.1:8687868-8707442 GCA_907169655.1 Acomys percivali | reverse complement strand
GCACTTGACCATGAGATGCACCCAGTTTTTAGAGCAGTAAAACAAGAAAAAAATATCCTGAACCAAATTAGTAGTAGCATAATAAGATATTTATTAAAATATAACAAAATGCAGTAATATTAAACAGTGTTAACTCGATAGGAGGAAAGGCTTAGAGACTCAAGCGCTTTTCTAGTTTTCTAGAACCCCCAAAAACTCATCATTGCTAGTGTCGGCATTTAGGAAGCTCAGTTGCTGACAATCACTTGTGTCTCTTTCTTCACTATCCTCATATATGATATTATCTTCAGTTCTATCCAAGGCATTGCTAATGCCACATCTCTTGAATGATCATACAATGATTTCCTCCTTCACTGACTGCCATGATGTTTTAACCCATTCACAAACTTGAGTGAGAGTAGCCTTTTCATTTGTCCTTTTGGAGTCACATCATGATTTCCAGCAGCCATCCATCTGTTCCACTCTTCTCTCATAAAGACTTTAAATGGTTTGTTGATTGAAATATCAAGAGGTTGCAACTGGCTGATAAGACCCTCAGGAATAACAGCTAGATGAGTTTTCACCTCTTTAAATCTGTTTTTTGTTGTTTCGCTAGTATGTGCTCTAAATTGGTCAAGCACTAATAAAGCAGCTTTTTTTTTTTCAGAAGCCCTCCAGGACGTTTAGACCACCCTTTCTCAGTCCTTCTATCTTCTCACATATGCAGAATGAACAGTTCTGTCTTCTCCCGTATGCCTAGTAACGATTTCTGCACAGCAATGTGGCCCCACTGGAGTCAAGGAGGACCCACTACAGCTTCCTTATTGATACACAGTTTACTGCACTCCCCCTGCCCCACTCCGGGCAGCAAGCTGGCGCACACCTGCTTACCCAGCAGGCTAAAATTGGCATTCAGCTCAGATAAGCACAATAGCAGGGGGGAAATGGGGAGGGGGGGTGCTCAGAGACCAAGCTCTGTGTGAGAAGGGATATTTTGGTGATACCGTCTATGCCTCTTCCTGTTCCCGTGGACACACTGAACCCTTAGCACGTTCATCGGCTGGCACACTGATGACATTGGTAAGTGACCTCTTTGTTGATGCTCTGTAGACAGCAATCAGACCATAAGGCACACCCTAATTTCCCTCCACTTTTGGGGGGAAAGTTCATCTTGTGGCTTGAAAAATATAGTATTTTACGGTCTGGAGAGATGGCTCAGCGGTTAAGAGCATGGTCTGCTCTTCCAGAGGTCCTGAGTTCAATTCCCAGCAACCACATGGTGGCTCACAACCATCTATACTGGCAGGATGCCTTCTTCTTCTGACCTGCAGGTATACATGCAGATAGAACAGTCATATACATAAAATAAATAAATATTTTTTAAAAAGAAAAAAAAAGAAAAATATGGTATTTTATCAGGAACTCACAGGTTTTAAGTATGCCATCTGGAAGTCACCCACAAATGTGGTTTTCTCTTCAGTGAATATTTTGATCAACATGGATGCGCCACATGCCAAGTCCTCCTCTGCTTGGCCTCTTTGTATGTGCCTCAGTGTCTCAGGCCAGCACTGTGATCTTGCCTTAACTCTGCCCTTCAGTGTGGGCACAGGCTCCAGACCTCTAGGCACAGATGGTTCATAAGTAGCTATATCACGAAATAGTTAGCATTGGTGTATGCCAGGTTCTAAGGGGGTGCGGAGGAAGGCTTCCTGGTTGGAAGGGGCAGTAGGGGTACACGTGGGTTAGCAGACATGATCCTAAGTGGTAGCTATGAAATGTCATGCTAGATGTCCACAGGAGGGGTCCTGGCCACGGTGGACAGGGCAGGTCTGTAGGCTGCGTCTGTTGGTCTGAGGCCCTGCACATAGCCCATTGCTCACTGCGTGCCCCTGCCCCACACCTTCCAACCAACAGAACCAGAGCAAATTACCATGAGTCAGCCAGTTTTACACTAGTTTGGGTGAGAGCAGAGCATCTATTATTTGGAGTGAGAGCAATTACGAAATTTTATGTCCGATACTGTGACTCCTTAAGAATTCATCTGACAGGCTTCCTTCCCCTCCATATGGTGTTTGCTGTCAAGACAGAAACACAGCTGATATAAACACAGAAGCCGTAAACACACGTGCTTCTGACACAAGCTGTCAGGACCTGCCTCGCCGCCTCGTCCAGCTGTACAGAGGATCCCAGCAAAGAAGCCACTTACTGGCCGCTCAGGAAGGGATAAAGGAACCAGCAATCGTCTTCCAGCCTCCAACAGAGGACACATTACCTACAGAAGCCAAGTGCAGCATTTGCGATTCCTTGAGGAAGAGATGATGTCATGGCGGGGAGACCATGGGAACGGTCTGGGTGATGGAAGGGAGTGCAAGCCGAAGTTCTCAGCAAAGGCAAGAACAAATGCAAGGGCAGCTACTTCCCGTAAAGCCTGACGGTAGTGAGGTTGGAGGCGTGAGGAGCTGTGCGGCGTGGTTTTGGAGTAGACCCTGTCTGAAATGCCATAGCAATAGCTGTGGAGATGCCCACCCTCTCTTTCCCAGTGTGGCCTGGACCACTCAAGAGGGCAGAAGCCCTTTCTCTCTCTGTCTTTACAGCTGGAGAACCTGGAAAGACATACACACAGGCACATGTGCACCGCATATGCACTGTATACACACACCTCACATGCATACACTCACACACAAACATAGACACATACCACATACACATGTCTGCATACATGCACTTACACATACACCCCACACAAAGACAAACACACACATATATGCATATACACACATATATGCACACACCACACACACCCGTACATATACATGCATTGCACACACACACCAATACACACACATATACAAACATACCCATACACACATACACACATACACACACACACACACACACACACACACACACACACAGAGGAGGGACACCTCTTGTAGACCTTGAAGTCTTGCTTTGAGCCTTGTGTCATCATTGGTATGTCCTCCTTACCTCAAAGTACCCACAAAGCACCGGAGCATTCCAACTTTCTTTTTTTGCTTCCTTTATCCACACATCAAATTCTCTTCTAAGACTTCTTGCTTCTCAGCTCTAGAAGGTTCTTTTAATGTTAAAGGTAACTTCTTTAATTCAGGGCCAAGTACGTGGCCACTGCAGGGTGCCATGGAATAGGCTTGGAAGAGTGGCTTACAGAAAGTGTCAGGGGCTTCAGGGTGAGAGCCAGACACAGGGGAGCAAACATCAGCAAGTCATGGTAAGTGAGGGAATGAATTCACCTGGTGATACGTGTAACTGTCTGACGCACATAGCAAGCCTCTCTCCCTCTATATTTTTCCAGGTCAGCTGGAAAAGACACTGAGCTCTGGAGATATCCAAGGGCCTGAGGTCTGCTCTGGACTGAAGGCACTTGGGGAAAAGGAAGAGACACGCTTACTCCAGGGAATCCCCATAGGTGGCCAGGCTGGCCGGCACGCCCAGCCCCTTAGCATCTCTCCGCTCAGATCATGACTCTAATGCCATTGCCCAGGATACAGGGTCATGTGGAGACTTAAAAAAAGAAAAAGAAAAAAGAAAGAAAGAAAAGCTCCAGAGTGCCACAATCTGGGGCCTGAGTAGTGCTAGCTTCCTCACAAGCCACAACCCCAAGGCTTGCCTGCAGCAGAGGGCACTTGGAGGAAATGTGGAAAAGAGCTCCAGGGTTCCCCAGAGAGAGGCCAGTCTTGCTTGGACTTCTCACCCTCCTCTAGCATTCTCTTGTTTGGAGAATGTTGTGTAGGGATGGGGGTGCGGTGCGGATGCAGGGCGTGAGTATGAGTGAGCCCGTGTGTTGGGGGAGCGAGGGGGGCAGGGGGAGGAGGAGGTGGTGGTGGTGATGGTGGTGGAGGATGTGTGGATGTGATGGAAGGCACTTAGAAAAAAAGAAAAACTCCAGGACACTCTGAGAGAGGCCAGGTGACTGGGAAGCTAGCATCCACAGTCCCAGGACTCTGGGGCCAGTCTGGAATGGAATGCAGAAAAGGAAACAAACAAACAAACACATTCCAGCACTTTCCGGAGGTGGAGCGTCAGAGGGTGGTGGTAGGTGGGGGTAGGGGTAAGGATCCATGAAGAGTCCACTCCCAAGCAGCCCCCCACACCCTGACACAGTCCCAGAAGGCAGTGAACCTTAAGATTGACTCACTCAAGCCTGTACCCCTAGTTTTTTTTAAAAATAAGGCAATAGCAGGCAGTAACTAACATCAGATTGGCTGGTGTACAATTCTAGGACCTTAGAGTGAGTTTGAGGACATCCTGATCTACATAGTGAGCTCAGGGCTATTCATAGTAAAGCCCCTGGGTTTTGTTTTGTTTTAAAGTTACCAAGAAGACATCACTCCATCCACACCTCGCACCCTAGATGCTGAAAAAACAAACAAACAAACAAACAAAACACCAGAAGACAGACTTATGAGGAGTTGGTGGTCCATTTCTGCATGATGATGAGATGGACCCATGTATCTAGAGGATTAAAGGTACCAGTCTAGGGGTGGTGATCGAGCGGAGCACAGGTGATCAAGAGAATCTACCAGATTCCAACCATAATTAAGGATGCTGAGTTCTGTTACAAATGCGTACAACTCTCACTTTCTTTGGCACTACCTACCAAAATAATTTTTAATCTCTGTAAGTTAAATTTTATGGGTGTATGTAAGAGTGTGCTTCTGTGTATGATTTTTATATCTTTAAAGTAAAGGATTTCCCCAAACTTAAATTCAAATGCACACCAGGTATAGTGTTGGACACCTTTAATCCCAGCGCTAGAGAGGCAGAGGCAGGTGGATCTTCTGAGTTCAAGGCCAGTGGCCTATATGGTGAGACCCTGTCTCAAAAATAAAAACTAAATTAAACTAAATGCATTTATGGAATCTTTACATTATAACCTGTTATGAAATACGGGTCAATCCTCCACTTCTTGGAATACTTAGTAGCAGCAGTGGAGATCTGAACAGTGCAACAAGAGCAGTGGCGTTCTCATTTACAGACACCAAAATGGAATATTGCTTGTACTCTTGAAAAGCATTTAATTAAAGCAAAATGATACCTTTAAGCCATTTTCTAAGTGTTAATAACAATAATAACAGTTTAGGGCAGGAAAGATGGCCTTGTGGATAAATGCTCTCTCTCTTTCTCTCCCTCTCCCACAAATAATACGTGTGTGTGTGTGTGTGTGTGTGTGTGTGTGTGTGTGTGTGTGTGTAGGTAAATGTGGAAGAAAAACCCAGGACAGCATACAAGTGTGCTCCTTCCGGGATGAAAACAAACTAGTCATGAAAGAGAAGCATCCTTTCCCTTCAAGGTCAGTGACATTATTAAATATCATCTATTATGATAGTGTTTAAATTTTACCATCATTATTTTGTTTTGGAGACAGGGTATCACTCTATAGACCAGGCTTGCAGAAAAATCCACAGAAAGCACATAGTGTGAAAAAAAAAAAAAGTGAGTGAATCCGAAAAAAAGAAAAAAGCAAAAAAGCAAGAGATGGATGAAGGAAACAGCAAGGCTTGCCGTGCCGCCTCACCCTCCTTCCCATGCTGTGGGAACCTCTTGCCACCTCGTGTTCACCTTAAGCAACAACTACAAATTAGGCTTTGGATTGCTGCTGGCCAACACCTAGCAGGCATACATAGGGAGCCCCTCTCTCATAAAAATGAGTGCACAATGCATGAACACGTGCAAAACTGAGAGGGGAAACCAAACCCATAGAGTGCAAAGGCAGAGCAGGAAGTAGGAAGGAGGCCGAGGGGGTGGTGGGAAAGAAGTGAACAGGATTTATTCAACATGGTCACAGTGGGAAGAGGGCCAAAGAGCCTGTCAGGCCTGTCTCCCTTCCTTTCCCTGCCCCCACCATAAAAAAATAAAGGTTAAAGAGCTAATACTTGGTTATTAGTCAACAGCAACAACAACAATAATAAATTTAACATAATTTTGAGACACTTACTGCTTTCACGGCAGCACTCAGAAGGAAGTCCAGGGCCGGGCGGTGAGACAACGTGTCTGCAGACCTGAGGGTAAAGATGGTGGGACACTCGATAGGGCTTGCTGACTTCCAGACAACAACATTTAATCAAATTAAGTTGTGACATCAAATCAAATAAGCTAAAAGACACGTGGGCATGGAGTTTCCTCAGACAGCTGGCAGTAGCTGAGTTTGGAAATCAACTTGAACGCATCTGTTCTCTGCTCGCCGTGGTGATGCAATATTTTGGAACTAGCTCTTAACATTCTAAGAGACCGGAGCTTTTGCCAGACCTCACAGAGCTGATAACATGCCTTGCACTCACTACACTGCCACCCTGCTGTGTACTCGAACTGTTTGCTTAAGCTGTCTTTAGAACAACGAAGTGATCAGTAGATTAGATTCCCCCACGTAACGGATTTTTAGAACCTAAGCTTGGCACGGAAGGAACTCAAAGCAGTGAAACTGATGTTATCAAGGACTCCCTAGTAGACTTGCTTAGGAAACCTTAAGTCACACAAAGGTCAATAGTCCGCTAACCAGGGCTGCTGGAGATTCATGAAACTTGGGAGCCTAGGGTGTGAATATGTACTCACCCGGCATGACCAAAGACCCAGACCTCTGATGGGCAGCCCATCGGGTAGCTGGGTATCACAACCATCAGTAGTCCTCGTCTGCCGTTACGTTCCCTGTGCTCCTAACAGGAAGAGCATAGTTCTGCCAGGCGGCCAAGACAGACCTGGGTAACAACTATTGAAAAAGAACGACACTGGTACCTAAAATAATTCTGGCGGTATGTAATATCCTTGCTGTGTAAATCTCCCATTTGCCTACGTGACCAGACTTGCAGCCTCCTGTTTAAATTGTTGAGAGTGCAACCTGGGGCCAGATCCAAAGGAGATTTAAGCATGACAGCTCATGTGGAATGCATAAACCTAAGGTGGATATGAGCTAATGAAATCTTCTGTTGGGGGCTGACTCTTGTTTGGGCATTAGCCCCAGTGAGCCAGGTTCCTAAACCAAAGTGTTTTCCTTCGTTTCTAACTGTGTGGAAGGATTTTTCCTTGAAGAGGCATGTTGTTTGTGTAACAGTGTAATTAAATCAGCTGTATTAGAACAATGAAAGCTAGAAACATCAATTACCAATTATCTCACAGCATCTGGTGGAAACATACACAGGGTGCTACTGAGCGGCTCTCTCCAGGCTTGTGTTCAGTAACTTTGTAGACTGAAAACGAGCTTGGTGGTGACATTTAAACCAGGGAAAGGGCAATGTAATAGAGTTTTTACTGGTTTGCTTTTTGGAAACTTGGGTTGCTAGACACCACGTTTTTTCTTTTCTTTTCTCTTCTTTTTGCATTTTTTTATTCCTGGTTTTCTATTATTTTTGTAGAGCCTTTACAGTGTGTTGAAACCCTTTTCAAAGCCCAAAGCCCTTAAGAATTTGTGTTTGCATTTGCTTGTGGTGTGTGTGTGTGTGTGTGTGTGTGTGTGTGTGTGTGTGTGATAAGGTTTTTTTTATGTAGCCCTGGCTGTCCTGCACTCACTTTGTAGACCAGGGTGGCCTTGAACTCACAGAGATCCGCCTGCCTCTGCCTCCCGAGTTCTCGGATTAAAGGGATTATAGGCATGTGTCACCGCACCTGACTAGCATTTGCATCTCGCAATTTCTGTGAGTTAAAGTATTCACTGAACATGCATTTTTCCTTCTTGTTTTCTAACTCTCCATGTCTTATGCCTGACTGTGGTGTTTGCTGGACAAGAGTAAAGTGTGGGAATGGCAGCGTAGCGCATCGTCTGGAGATGGGCCGGTGAGAAGCTACACTCATTCCAGAAGGCATTTTTTTAACCTCGATTTCCTTTGTAATGCCTAGTGGTGGCTGGGAATGAAAGTTATGTCTTCAATGTTGGGAAACTGGTTGACAAAATCGCTTCAGGTCTCTGCTGTTTACAATACACACTCTGGCTAATGTTCTGGTTAACATTTCACCAGGTAGTGGGGGTACATACCTTTAACCCCAGCATTTAGAAGGCAGAGGCAGGCAGATCTCTGAGTTAGAGGCCAGCCTGGTCTACATAGTAAGTTCCAGAATAGCCAGGGCTGCACAGAAAAACTCTGTCTTGAAAAATGAAAACAGACAAACAAAATAACATTAAAAAAGAATGAAAATATAATAATTTCTAACTCATGCCCTTTGGTAGGTACAGAAGAAGACAACGGTGTCATATATTATCTCACATCTGAGTTTTATTTATTTGCTTTTGGTAGTGATACAAAACTCCAAACGGATCCATCTCTATTTTCCTTAACTTTTAATAGAAAACTGTGAATATATTATTTAATAAAAGGGTAATAGATTACATACAGCCTAACACGCAAGTCAATGGATGTTTACCCTTCCCACCCTCAGAACTGCAAACTATCTTGTACTTGTTCTTACAGCTAAGAAACGAAACTGGCTGATTCAGGAAAGAATTACTATTATCTATGATGACTAGGCTGCTCTCAGAATCAGCAGGCGCATTGGAGGACTGGTCACAGGGATGCAAAGCCATGAAATAAAGGAGAAACAACACCTACAACAGTGTATGTGCACAAGTGCTTGGTATCTGTTATCGTTCATTGACATCCGAAGCATTTTTGTACTAAAACTATATGCAAGCTGGGCATGGTGGCGCACACCTTTAATCCCAGCACTCAGGAGGCAGAGGCAGGCAGATCATTGTGAGTTCAAGGCCAGCCTGGTCTGCAAAGTGACTCCAGGATAGCCAAAGCTACACAAAGAGACCTTGTCACGAAAAACAAACAAACAAAAAACAACAATAACAACAAAAGAGCTATATGCTTATTGCCTTCCATCATGACTAGAAAGTTCTATCATATTCCTTGCTCTTTTTTCCTACTAGAAACTGAATACAGATCAAGAAAGGTGCATTCACCTTTGTATGTATGTATGTATGTATGTATGTACGTATGTATGTATGTGTGTATTTATGTATATATTACTGCTAATCCCACTGACATGAGGAGAAAGACCACTGACCACAAATTATGGCCAATCAAAGCAAACTTTATTCTGTGGGGGTAGGGAGTGGGGTGGGGGTGGGGAGTGGGGTGGGGGTGGGGGTAGGGGTGAGGCAGGGGTGTACTCTCTGAGAAAGCCGATTGCAGTGATGCCGTCGAGAGCATTTTGGAAGAAGAAATCCAAAATATCAGAAGAAACCTTTGTCCTTATCAAGAGTGTCTGAGGCTTTTTCTGGGACTGTAATTTAAGAAGCATCTTCATCAGCCTCCCTAGTACCCCAGTCAGCCATTGGCCGTCCTGTCCTTCTGTCCATTCCAGAGAGGGACGTTCTGTCAGAAGCATCAGAAGAGATTGCAGAGGATTTGGCAGCTCATTGCTGCCAGGTTACAACAGAGGAACCAGAGAGAGAACGGACTTCCCTCCCTGCAGCCTGACGATGCATTTTCGGGCACGTTCAGCGAACAGTCACAAGGAGTCAGGAATGAGGTGCCCTGCTTGGCCTGGCAGCTGGTCTCTTACCTTTTACTGGGGGGGTATTTTAAAAGTCAGAGCAGATGTGAACACTTTAGCGTTTCGCTGGCTTTGTTGGTTGAACACCATCTGAATTGGTGTTAGCATGCAGTGGCAGCATTTGGAATTACTTTTCAAAGAATGCTATCTGCATAAAAAACCAATCTGCATTGTTTTTCAGTGTTTACCAGGGGCAGTGTGTTGGTCATACACAACATTTTCAAATAGATACAAAAATTACATGACTTGCTTTCACATCTTAAAGGCACTTGGAAAACATCTATATCCCTTGTAGGTTTTGAAGTTAGGCAGCTCGTTGAAAATTCCTTCATTTGAATGTCATACCGTAACCTTTAGGGCAGCAAGCTGAACAAACCCTGTGGGACGATTTAACTCTGAGTAATATTTTATACAGCTTTATTACGAAACCTGATCTCTCTCTCTCAGAAAAGAATCAGGTTGAGAGTTAGAATGGTGCCTTAAGTCAGAGCGACTTCTACACTGAGATCCCTGTGTGCCTGTGTGCCATCCAGGGACATTGTGAGGACAAGGTGTCTGTCCTGATCAGAGTGAAAGGAAGGCAGGGTGACTATCAGAGGTGAAGGTGTGGCTCATGTTCAGAGTCAGCCTTTGGCCAGGGCTCCCTTCAGGGTGTGGATGCTGTGGGATTGTAGCTCCACCCCTTCCCCACCCCACCCCCTACCCCCTGCCTGTAGCCTTCTCCCTAGAATTGGTTCAAGAACTGATATCACAAAGAATCTTCATTCTTTTTTTCCCCTTTTAAATTTTTATTTATTTTTAATTAATTTATTCATAGTACATCTAAATTTTTATCCCATCTCTTGTATCCTCCCGTTCCTCCCTCCCTCCCGCTTTTACCCTATTCTCCTCCCCTAGGTCTGTGCCTGAGAGGGACTTCCTCCCCCTCTATATGACCATAGGGTATCAAGTCTCTTCTTGGTAGCCTGCTATCCTTCCCCTGAGTGCCACCGGGCCTCCCTATCAAGGGGACGTGGTCAAATATGGGGCACCAGTGAAAGTCAGTCCCCCACTCTTCACTCAACTGTGGAGAATGTCCTGTCCATTGGGTTGATCTGGGTAGGGGTTCCATGTTTACTGCATGTATTGTCCTTGGTTGGTGCCGTAGTTTGAGCAGGACCCCTCAGCCCAGATCCGCCGGTCATAATGTTCTTCTTAAGAATCTTCATTCTTTACACTAAACTTTATCCTCGTTTTACTATTGTATTGCTTTGGACTACTAGAGATCCCACCACCTCTAAACACAAAGCTCAGAGCATTCTAGAGCTTCTTCTAGGTAGACTTGTGACTAAGCACACAGTAACAATGCATGAACATGGACACAATTAAAAGGCACCTTCTCAGGCTCACAGTTCATGGAACACTTGGTGTGCAGTTGTTCTCCTTACTAGACGTACCTAGTAATTTATTTTCTTCCCTGGTCTGAACACTTGGGGAAAGGTTAAATAGCATCCTGGGGCTTACAAAAAGATCATCCTCATGTATTGAGGCCAAGTGGCTTCTGAGTCATCTTTCCAGGCACCCTGTGCACAGCAAGGCTGTAAATAACTTCCTTGTCTGGCTTCTCGGTGACTCCGGTACCCACTTACCTCTACTCCAGGACCTGACCTAGGGTGAAGCCGTGTACTACCCTCCGTGCAAAGGCACTGGATTCCCATTAACAGACGGAGAATTGCCAAGGAGTCCAAGGAAAAGTCTCCAGCCTCCCTCAGAAGGGTGTGCATCCTGTTTCTCTGAAAAGCTGCCACTCCCAGTAAGTTGGGGGGCCCCTCAAAATTGGAAGGGTGCCTGGGAGACTGTGCTGGTTCCTTCTTACTCTGAACCACACCTACCTCCCCACCACCCCCAACTCTCTGTCCCTCTGTCTCTGTCTGTCTGTCCGTCCCCCTGCCCCCCCCCCCCGCCCTCAGAAATTGGCCTTCACAGATGCATTTTATTCACCCAAAATGTTCCCACTAGAAAAGAACCATGAAATGAAAAATGACATGAAAGCACCTCCCCCCACACCCCAGCACACCCACCCCCATCCTTCCTGTTTGTGTTTTCAGGCTTTTACAGGAGACTGAACTATGGTCTTAAATATTTTGCTTCTTCATTCCTGCCCCACCTAAGCTACAGAAACTAACCTGGGTCTGTATCCACCCAAACTTCCTAAAGTTAAAAAGTCTAGAGCTCCAAAAAGAGGGGTGCGGGCGCTTTAGTCCATGAGTGACAGGAGTGGGGAAGCTAAGTTAGCAGTGGGGACGCTGACTGCTCCTGCTTCCAGACCTGGAGCCCAGGGTAAGGGACTTCCCACCTCATGCATAAGGGATGAACCAGGTGGCTCCCAGTAGCCCGTCCAACTCTAAGTGACCTTAGAGTGTCCAGGAGGGTGCTTTGTAATAGATGATGCTAGAATATTGACGTAATAGATGATGCTAGAATATTGACGTCAGGCTGGAGCTAAGGGAGGGAGATGGGAACACCAAAGCAGAAGACTGGCACAGATGACCTAGGGGCTCTGCAGTGGCTTCCTGCTAGACGAGCAAGGCAGGAGTCACAGTGTACAGGGGCTTTCCATCTGCTTTTCTTCTTCCTATCACCTTCCTGCCCCTAGAACTTTCTCTTTAGTCTCTGACTGGCTGAATGTACATCCTGTTCTAGCAATAGCCAGTGTTTTCTTGGAGCTGACAGCCTCTATTGTACCGAACTAAATCCCCAAAATCATCTTTTAAAATGCTTAACTAAGAAAAAGAGATCAAACGCTCCAACGTCCAGCAACAATGGGGGGAAAAGAACCCGGAGTCTTTTAAACCAAACTTAGTTTTGTTCTTTATTAGGGTGTCAAGGGGATGAGGACATTGCAGAACCCAAGGCTTCAGGGTTCTTAGCCATGACGCCCTGGTCCTTCAGGCTATGAGGAAGGCACTTTACTCTTTGGGGGTTCTTTGGACTTCAGAAAGCTCCTATATTTGGCCAAAAACTGGCTCCCCAAAGTACTCAGCTCCTGGTGGAGTTCCTCCAGGGTCCTGTCCTGCTCTGGCTGCTCCCCAAGCGTGTGCTTCTTGTAATAGCTGGTGTACAAGTCCACCCAGTCACCAACCACCGTCGCCATGTTCTCTTCAGGGATAAGAGGGTCCTCAAAGACCTAAGGGTGAGGGGAGAAGAGAGGGCGGTCGGGGGAGAATGTAGTCAGCGACGTGGAGGACCAGGATGGTCTTATATTTCTACTCCCTGTTTTTAGATATTTGGCTCAATGCCACATTGCCCTTTCAATTTCAAAAGAGCCTTCCCTGACCTCCCAGCACACACACACACACACACTCTCTCTCCATCTCTGCCCTTTGAAACAGTGCACGCGTGTGGGCTTACCTGCTGATTCAGCAGAACATTAAACTCCTTTATTCCTGCAGAGATCAGCTCCTTATTGGTCTGAAAAGGGGCCATCTGTCAGTTAAAGAGAGAGGTGAGATTAATCCTTTTCCCTCGGGCCTGAGTATCCTCCCCAACTCCCTCACCATCACCCTGTTAAACAGTCCTTATAGCTGAGAGGGAACGTCTCCTTTCCTAAGCCTTTTGAGTCCTGCTCTGCTCTGAAATCACATTTCTACCAACGTGGGCTCACATTCAGGTCCAAGGGTGCTGCGTTGACCTCACTCTTCGGGGCTTCTGTGTCCTCTGCACTCAGCTGGATGTAGGCAGAGGCAGGAGTTAGCTTAAGAAGGAGACGCCCTGTATTGAGGTCCTGAAGGAGTGTGATAGTTCATCCTGGGGTGGGGAAGGTGGGTGGTGAGCCTCTGTGGAGTTAGAAAGATAGAGATACCAAGAAAAAAAAAAGATAAATGAAGACAGAAAATGCAAGAAACAAGCCAGGAGCATATATTCGGCCCTTATTCTACAACCCCCAAACCAGCCTGGGAATGCTAAGGAAACTAACATTTTCTAAACCCCGTTACGTAATGGGCACTTTTGCATCGTACACAATGTAACAGCATTGTTTCTCCAATCCACAGCTGCCACATTAAGAGCAGTTTAGAAGCCAGGCTACAAAACCACATTCAGGAGGCAGAGGAAGGAGAGTCAGGGTAAAGGCCGGTTTCAGGCTCTATCCAAACAATGCCTCGCTCTACAAAAAGAAGTTTATTCTACATGTATTCTTTCATGCCAGACACTTTCTCAAGCACGTATTAAGTATTTATCATTATAAAAATACTTTTAGAAAAGGTAGAATACATATATAGTGAAGCCTTTTCAACTATAAGGAAAAATGAAAGTATGTCTTTGCCTCAGTGGAACAAAGTTACCTTTGAATACTTGTCAGTATCTCTAAATAATGTGTAACACACAGGACATCTAAATAGCTACGTACTGGGCTGTCAAGATGGCACAAGATGATACTTGCTGCCAAGCTTGACGACCAAACAGGGTGTGTGTGGGGGCAGCTGTAGTCTAAGAATGCCAGGCTAAGAAATGATATTTTATTTTCTGATTTAAAGAAAAAAGAAGACGCTTTTGGAAAAATCCTATTTTATGGACAATTCCCTAAAACAGGTGGGAAGGAGAAATGGGGAGACAAAGGGAAAGGGGTGAGTGTGGAGGGAGAGACCTCCTCCAGCTTAGATCCTCCTTCTAGCTCCATGGGGCTCTCTGCATGAACAGAAACACAGTAGAACCTCCCCACTTGTGCTGTTTTCTGACACCATCCCTGCAACCTCTTGATGCTCTTACCCCAAGCATCCTTAGAGGCCTTGCAGAAATAATATTCTAATTTGGGGAAGGCTGGAGGGCGGAGAATCGCTTCCAAGGGTATTGGTGAACCAAGGTGTCTTATTTGCTACTTGAAAAAAGCCAATGACTGAGGGACAAGTACTGGGACAAAGAAAAAGACTTATTTGCAGAGCCAGGAAGCCAAGGAAACAAAGACACTCGTGGCAATACAACCTGTCAGGTGTGTGGACGAAGGAACGCAGAGCAACAAGCAAGAAAGAGCGAATATCTGAGGATGTTTTTTAAAACAAAAACTTGAAGACTGGTGATGTCCAGGAGCCCTTCTAGTCATTATTAACTTTGACATCTTTGGCTTTGGAAGGGAAGAGAAGTAAGGGAGTTTAAGTCAAATCAACTTTGTTCTAGACAAAATAGTTCTTAATGATTAATATGCCTGCATGCAGAGACGGGCAGAAAAGTCCGAATCAAAGATTGTGACAGCCAAGGCAATGATGGTGCTGGTCCTCGTGCTTAGCCTGGTTTCCCCTCAGTGTCTCAGTTCTTGTGTTCTCTATGAAATGAGTTTAGGTGAGACACCCAGAGTGTAGTGCAGAAAATAGCGTTCAATGCACACTTCGAAGGGAGGAGAGTGGGCAACGGCCAAAGAGCCATAAAGAGAAAAACAAACATTCCCACAGAGTAAGAACTGAGGAGAGCCGGGCGTGGTGGCGCACGCCTATAATCCCAGCACTCGGGAGGCAGAGGCAGGTGGATCGCTGTGAGTTCGAAGCCAGCCTGGTCTACAAAGCGGGTCCAGGACAGCCAAGGCTACACAGAGAAACCCTGTCTCGAAAAACCAAAAAAAAAAAGAACTGAGGGAAACATTCCCACAGAGTGAGGACTGAGGAAATCATTCCCACAGAGTGAGAACTGACAGTGTCCAAAGAGACCATTGTTGGCATTCCTGCTCTGATGGAGCAGAGTCCTGGGACTTGGGAGCCCAGGAAACGCACAGCTCTGAGGGGAGAAGGTATCTCAGTGGAAGGTATCCTGAGACACGGGAGCCCAGGAAACACATTGTGCTCTGAATGAAAGCCTCCTCAGCAGAGGCATTGCAGTTCCCAGGGGAGGGCATCCCCAGCAGAGCTGAGGCACTCAGAAACCTCAGCCACTCTCTGTTAGGTCCCAGCCCACGGGAAAAAGTGAATCAGGGTTCACCTGAAAGAGGGAGTGGTGATTGAAAGTAGGATACAGAGACGCGAGAAATAACGAATCAAGTCAGGACATTTCTGATCAAGATTCACTTTATTGCCGACTAGCAGGAACATATATAGGGCAAGGTCAATAGGATCTATTCTTATCTCACTCACCCTAGCCCCAGGCAAGAATGCGATAGCCTAAATTGCTCCCTGTAGAACTTCCTAGTTCTCTGAGTAGTTCCTTGTAAGAACTTCCTAGATCCTCTGGGTGGTTCCAAGTTGAGACTTCTCTACTTCTTTCAAAGGTAAATAGTCCAAGGATAGCCTAGAACACAAGACCTCGCAGTGAGGTAAAGATTAGCAACTCGAAGGTCACAGCATACAGCCTAGGCACAGGATTTCTGACATGGCAGAATTTGTCATGGGTCCCCCCAACTCTCCACCTCTCTTCACTGTTTTTTAGGGTCTTCCGATGACAAAGTCACACCAGGCAGCAAATCTCATAAAAGAGATTTATTGGAAGGGTTCAGGGTTTGGAGGGATGAACCCAGGGTTGGCTGTCCCTGCTCCCAGGAGAGGACAGTCGGGGACTGCGCAGACACAGCCTTTATATAGGGTTTCTTGGCAGGTGGAGCTTTCTAGGGCAGAGATTTCCAGGGTGGGGATTGGTGGGATTTCGAGTCCTGAGCTTGGGGGAGCTCAGGGATTGGTGGAGGTTTGTTCAGACTTTTCACCTAAAATTAGCAGAATCTGGGAAGGGTCCTGTTGAGGAGCTGGAGATGATCTTTGTGACAGCATGTCCAGCATGTGATATGTGACAGCATGCCTCTGGACATGCTGTTACAATAGTAAGAGAGGTCTGGAGGAGGGGCCTCGCTGCTGGAGCTCCTCGGGCAGGGGCCTGGCCACTTTCCTGCCTTGAGGGTTTACAAAGTTTACAAAGTATACAAAATTTACAAAGGCAGTCCCCTTTTCCTGGGGTTTCAACAGCCAACAACCTTTGAGGAGGGCATGCTCTCAAGAGGTAGGGAAGGACAGTGGTTAGGGGCATCATGTGTACCATCCCACATGTTTAGAGAGGCTATTGCTCTTTAAACATGGCTCTAAGTGACCACACTGTGCTTGGCTTGAGGTATTCCGGCTCCTTCCTCAGTTTAGCCCACGTCCATTCTTGGAGAGCTTTTACCCTTTCTTAACAGGCTGTCTACTTCTATTCCGTGCCTGATTTAAAAGGCATGGTTGTTCTCCGTCTCTCCTCCTGGTAACTGCCAGGATTTCCACCCAACCTGTACTACGTTTCCTTATTAAGCTAATAAAACTGTCCTCAAGATTCCTTTTCATGCCTTCCCTTACCAGGAAACTGGGACAGAGGGGAGGACATCCTATCGGGACTCTAGATGAGAGAACCATGTGAGAATAGCAATGTAGAAGGATCCAGTGGGTCCTAGAAACCTACAGGTAGAACATTATGATAGGCAGATTTGGGTCAAGGGGTCCCGCTCAAGCTAAGGCACTAGCCAAGGACAATACAGGCGGTAAAATTTAAACCCCTACCCTGATCTAGCCCATGGACAGGACAGTCTCCACACTTGAGTGGAGAGAGGGATTTGACTTTCTCATGTACTCTGGTGCCTCACATTTCACTATGTCCCCTGGAGGGGGAGACCTAGTGGCACTCAGAGGAATGACAGCAAGTCACCGAGAAGAGACTTGATACCCTATGAGCATATACAGAGGGAGGTAATCCCTCTCAGGAACAGTCATAGGGGAGGGGAATAAGGGGAAAATGGGAGGGAAGGGAGAATGGGAGGATATAAGGGATGGGATAACCATAGAGATGTAACAAGAATAAATTAATAAAAAAATAAATTAAAAAAAAAGATTCCTTTTCATTCTGTTTCTAAATTCTTTTATTAAAAAGAAAAAAAAAAAGAGGTGTGTGTGTGTAAGTGCACATCCATGTGTTTGCCTGTGGAGGCCACAAAGAGGGTGCCTTATCTACCTGACGTGAGTGCCGGGAGCTGGACACTCATCTTCAGGAAGAACTCCATGCAGTGAGCCAAGCCACTAAGCCTTCTCTCAGCCTCTAAAGAGACTAAGACGTTCCCATGGGAACCTCGGTTTCCCCAGTAACAAAACAACAACAAATGTTGGCAAAGAACCCTTTATGCTGCTAGTTAAGAATGTAAACTGGGGCTGGAGAGATGGCTCAGAGGTTAAGAGCACTAACTGCTCTTCCAGAGGCCCTGAGTTCAATTCCCAGCAACCACATGGTGGCTCACAACCATCTATAATGTGATCTGGTACCCTCTTCTGGTCTGCTAATAATAAATAAATCTTAAAAAAAAAAAAAAAAAAAAGAATGTAAACTGGTGTGACTTTTGAAAACCAAAAGAAAAAAATTAGAACTTACCATATGCTTATAGCTCTACTCTTTGTAGGTATGCACCAAAGCACTCTGTGTGCTACCACAGAAATACTGGTACATCTGTGCTCACTGCGGCACTACTCGCAACAGCTAAGACATGGACTCAGTCTGGAACTTAGTAGACAAATGGGCCACAAAACGTGGGATTTTATTCAGCCATAAAGAAAAGTGAAGTCATGGCATTTGCAGGAAAACGAGTTTAAGACTGTTTCAGAAGACAAATGTCCCATGTTTTCTCTCATATGCAAGTCCTAGATTTGAATTTTTAATTTGTGTATGTGTAGAGAGGGAGATGTAGGTCATGAAGTTAGAAACGGGACCACAAGGAGGGAAGGGATCTTAAGGAGAGTAGGAAGGAGACAGAAATCATGAGACAAAACCAGCGTCAGGGGTGGGTGGGTGCGTGGGCGCCTAGTAGGAGTCACGCAAGGGAGCAAGGGAGGCAGGTGGCAAATAGGAGCAGACGCACAAGCTAATTTTCAAAAACTATATTGTCCCTAGCTTCACAAAAAAAAAAAAAAAAAAAAAGTACCTGCGACCCAGAGAGGATTCTTCAGTTACACAGCTAAAAATTTGAGATATGAGTGGGGTTTCGAGTGGGGTCTATTTCCCCAGGAAGGCATCTTTTTCCTCTACTGATTACTGGAATTCAACTCAACGGGACTCCACATTGCTCCTAAGGTCCAAAGATCGGCAGATAGGCAAGGTCAGTCCTGGAGAGCGTCCCAGGAAGACAGGGACGACCTGATTTCTCAGATAGTAAGAGTATTGCCCTTCAACGGCCGCCGTAGCCAAACCGGAAATGTAATTCGTTTTGCTTTTTTGCCGCGTCGGACAGACGCTCTGAGCTCCAGGGATGGCTGACGTTGCGAACCTGCGGGCTCCGCTGTGTACAGAGCAGTTCGGCTCCGGAGACCCGCGCCGCTGCAGTGCTGCCGCCGACGGGAGCCTGCGCTGGGACCGGGCTCGGCGCCGGGGCTGGCTCTCCGGGGGCCCAACTGCGAAACCCGGGCAGGACGCGGGTGGAGACTGGGGGCCCTGGGCAGCGCTGCCCGCTCTTTCGGGCCTCAGAACCGTGCTGCTGCCCCAGGGCTTCCCAGAGAGCGTCAGCCCGGATTACCTGCCCTACCAGCTGTGGGATTCCGTGCAGGTCCGGCCGACTGTCGTGGTGGGCGCGGTTTATGGCTGAGGATCAAGGGACCTGGCCACTGCGGTCTTCATTTGCACGTGAAAGGCTGGGGTGCTCCGCAGTGCCCTAACAGTTTTCTTTTTGGGGGGTGAGGGGGACGAGGTTTCCAGACAGGGTCTCTCTGTGTAGCCTTAGCTGTCCTGGACTCACTTTGTAGACCAGGCTGGCCTCGAACTCACAGCGATCCGCCTGCCTCTGCCTCCCGAGTGCTGGGATTAAAGGGGTGCACTGCACCACCACGCCCTGCTTCCTAACAGTTTTCAAGGTTACACAGCACCAGTGAGAGCTGGTATAGCACAGTAAGCCCCGTGGATCTCCCGTCCCCCCGCGTAACCCCCTCCTCACGCCACTTCCTTTCTTTCCAGGCCTTTGCTTCCAGCCTCTCCGGCTCCCTAGCCACCCAGGCAGTATTGCAGGGCTTAGGGGTAGGCGACGCCAAAGCCTCTGTTTCAGCGGCCACATCCACCTGGCTGGTGAAAGGTGAGCTGGACCCTAGGAGCCTTACCTGTTGATCTCAAACCCC
>OU015757.1:8599963-8681490 GCA_907169655.1 Acomys percivali | reverse complement strand
TTTGTTGTTGTTTACCTGTTTATTCCTTGTTGTGGTTGTTGACACTGAATCAGTTTAGGAAGCCATTGTATCCAGTCCTGTTCTAGCCCTGCTCTGTACTCCTAACACTTGTAAAGCATTAACCACATATCAAGGGTGTTCTCTCCATGAGCTCATCCCGGCTTTACAGTGTTGTAGTACCCATTGTGACCATTCCACAGACAAGGACAGAAAGTGCAGAAAGCCGAAAGTCCATCTAGACGTCCGTGGCTAGGTCCCTCCTCTCAGGAAATGGTTGAACTAATCAAGAAAGAGCCAGGCCCTTCTCCCCAGCATCTCCCAGCTCCTCCTGTTAACTTTCCCTAGACCAGCATCTTGCCTGAGCCCCCAAGCTTTATTGCTGTAGCGTGAGACCGTGTGTAGACCACGTGCTCAGTCTCAAAGCCAGCCCTGCTTTCTGCTTGTTCCCAGGGAAAGTGAGGTTCCCTTTGGGGGCTCTTAGTCTCACTAATAAAAGAATTTAGAAACAGACTCAGTGTATGTGAGGGGCACAGTGAAGAAGCTACTAACACAATTGCTTTATTATTGAAGGGAGGTTTTTATTATAGATAAGAGAAAGAAAATATCCAGAGATATCTGATCTGGAAGAGTCCAGAACAGAGAGAAAGAAGTAGACTGGCCATGGCAGCAGGATGGACAGAGCCAGGGCTATCTGCAAGAGATGAGAGAGCAGGAGAGAGAGACTAGAAAGATAGCAGGAGAGGGAACAGTAGAAGAGCAAGAGCGGGGAGGATGCTAGTGTGGGGGCTTTGAGCTGCAAACAAGTACTTGTGAGTAGGGGCTGAGGAGCCCGGAGGTCAGCGTGGACTTGATATGCACCCACAGGTGGATGTCAGTGGAGCGCCATGTGTCCCTTCTGCCAGAGGCAGGGGAATTGATTCCTTTCAGGGACAGAAAACCTGTTTCACAAGGTCCTGAGGAATGCTGGCTTTTATCCCAACACCAGAAATGCTTCTGCAGTCCAGCTTGCACTCATTTCTGGACACATGGACTGCCTGAGATGTAACACTCAGAAGGGAGCTCAGGAATACTTAGTTTAAGAGATAAGAGAAATACATAGCCCAGGGTAGGTGGGAATCCCAGCAGCCTCTGGGAGCAGGGATGGAGAAAAGCTTAACTCCCTTTCACTTAGGCATGGAAGGAAATAGCGTATTAAAAAAGGAAAAAGAGCCGGGTGGTGGTGGCGCACGCCTTTAATCCCAGCACTCGGGAGGCAGAGGCAGGTGGATCACTGTGACTTCAAGGCCAGCCTGGTCTACAAAGCAAGTCCAGGACAGCCAAGGCTACACAGAGAAACCCTGTCTTGAAAAACCAACCAACAAACAAACAAACAAATAAAGGGGGAGGGGGAGCATTCCCAAGAATGTAAGTGGTTAGCAAGCTAAGGAGAGAGTCCAAAAAGCATCCAGCCATGCAGTATATAGTATGTGTCTTTATAGCCACCGCCTGTGTGTGCTAACAGGCTTTGTTTCACATGTACTCTGTTAGATGATACCAGGGTAAGGAGGGCAGAGATTGTCGATTTAAAAACCACAGCTGTCTGCCAGGCATGGTAATGCATCTCCCAGCACTCAGGGAGGCAGAGGCAGGTGGATCACCGTGAGTTTGATGCCAGCCTGGTCTACAAAGCAAATCCAGGTCAGCCAAGGCTACACAGAGAAACCTCATCTCAAAAAAACCAAAACTACCACCAACAAAACAAAGCCCAAAAACAAAAGACCAAAACAAGATAGTTTATTCTGAAGCCATTTTGAATAAACATTACCCAGGAACACAAAACTAGGTTGCTCCAAATTCCATGCTTCAACATGGAAGCGCTTACATGAAGTTTTTATAGTTTTACAGTAAGAGAGGCATACATACATCAAGGCAAGTTTAAAATATATTGGTGACTATATCAGAAAGGCTCAACAGTTTTTGTGTTTTAAATAAACCTGACTTAAGAGTCAGTTCTTTAACTAGAAGCCTGTCACATTTAGTAGAAACCATAAGCTTACTTTGATGAAACAAAAATCTTTGGTTTTTTTTTTTTAAGTATATTAATTGCTTGAGAAAAGCTAAAGGCACGGGGTTAAATCATTGTCCCGAGTTTTAGATTTTAGGAGTAGCAGAGCCTAGAGGATCCCCTGTCTGATGAGGGGCTTGCACCTTGGAGCAGGACACATCACATCCTAAAAGCCAGTTTGTTTTCCAAGCATAGAATGTTTTAGACATTTACAGGTCAGAGCTGAAACAAGTAAACAGCTAGTGTTTTGGCTAAGGCTGTTTATTGACCCCCTTTTTCACTCTAAACTTTAGTTACAGAATAAATTAAAAGTGTTTTGGCTAAACTTGGCAGTTTTAACTAGTATGACCATTTACTTATAAGACAGTTGGGTTCTGTGTAAACAATAAAAATGTGAGCATATGTGAACACATAGTCATATGTAAATATAATGCTGGATTGTATACCATGGATTGTGTCCACTTAGGTTAGACTATTAATCAGAGCACATTATGATAGCATTAGCAATTCTTAATCCAAAATAAGTCTTTATAGATATGATTTTAATATAAAGTTGGAAGACTTTGATCTTAAAATCAGAGTGTGACCTGACTGAGCAGCTTGATCATTATGTAACTGTCTTTAAATTGGACAAGCTAAGGGCTGGATTTTACCTCTAGGCTCATTTCACTTGGGAATAAATGTTTCCCTGTTTATGGAGAAGACATCTGAGAGGTGAACCAGTAGCTTCCAGCGTTAGCTCAGCTGCAGAGACTTCAGTTCCCTGAGCATCCTGGGCCCATATCACCACCCAGTTCTGGAGTTCACCTTCATTAGTGCCACTCTTTAGTTCTTGAGTCCGTTGAGATAGAACCCCAGACTATAAACTCCTGTCCCCAATAAGGACTGTCCCTGTAGAGAAAAGCAATGTAAGCTTGGAGGCACCTGCAGGTGCCAACATTCCAAGCTGTAGGCAGTGAGATCCTGTAAGGACCGGCACTGGTGTTCACTTTATCATGTGGTGGTGGGGGCACCTGGGAGACATCAGCACCCCTTCTTAATGAAAGAGCACCTGGATAGAGACCCGAGGGGTGGAGAATAAGAGGAAGAGAAACTGGGGAGAGTAAGCACTGCATAAAGTAGGGTGTGGGGGCATTTGGGGTTCCCACTATTGTAAACTTCCAGGCCCGAAGTTAAAAGAGTTTTACAGGACCACCTGAGTGTAAGTTGACTAAATAGGACATAAAGTTAAAACAACAATTAAATACACAATGTCTACCACTATCAAGATTATGACTTGTTTATGAATGAGATGGAGGTGTTTGGCATGGCCTCACTCTGGTTTTGTAGATCTTATGAAGCAAAAAAGACATTACCAGAATTGTTATGAATATACAGACAGCATTTTGTTTAAGTGAAGTTGTTAAAAGAGTTGATCTTGATTTAAAGCCTCAACAAGCTTTTGTGGTACCTTCACCCTGTAAAAAATCACCTGTCCAGGCCCACCTGGGGGACCCCTGGGGTCAGGCACACAGCTAGCTCATAGCAGTCTCTGTACCCAGAGCCACTCCTCTTGGTGGGTGGTGGTCTAGACATTTTAAAGGATGAGGACGACAAAAGGAATGTCGAAAAGACTAGAATACTCAAATGAGTGCTGGCAGAGTGGGTTGCCAGTGGCACTGGGGCCTTCCTTTCTGCCTACATGATCTGGCTGCCCTTGCAGATCCTGTAGCCCCATTGCCCACCTTAGAAAGACAGGCCCACTAGAAAGCGGGTGCTGGCTCTGCCATCACTACTCTCACGTGGGCTCTAGGCCCTCACAGTGGGCTCTGCCATCACAGCCCCCAGCCCTTACAGATCTGCCAGGTTTGTGGACAAAGTAGGGATCTGGGCGCTGAGCCTCAGGGCCTGAGGCAGAAGAGAAGATAAAGCCTGCAGATGGAACGCTTCAAGGGGAATCTTGGACACCAGGTAGCTGAGCTTTAGGGGAGCCTCTTTGGGTTCCTTCCTGGTTCCCACGTGTCACAGGGAAGCTAAGGTTCCCTTTAGGGTCCTTAGTGAAGGGGTTCAGAGACAGACTGAGAAGCAAACTCAAGGATAAATGTATTAGAGCTTAAGTAAAAGCTCCCAGCAGCCTCCAGGAGGGAAGATGGAGGAAAAGTCACACCTTTTAAAGTTCGACATGAGATAGAAATAGATTATTTTAAAAGGGAAAAGTCTACCAAGAACAGAAGTGGGCTAGTGGGCTGAGGAAAGAGTCCAAAAAGCACCCAGCCGTGCTATGTACTCTTTTATGAACACACATGCCCTCCGCACCCCCACCTCTCTATTTCTATTAGATGATGCCAAGATAAAGAAAAACCCCAGTTGTCCTCGAAACCTGGCTCCTTTCTCATTTGCTGAGGTAGCTTTCCTCAGTCCCCACCTCACACGCTCAGTGTGCTGTTTCAACTTCACGTGGCTACTGGACCTACAAACACAGAGGCCCTTTCTGCTTCTGAGCACCTAACTGCCTCAATCGCCCCTTTACCACTCCATACGCCTTTTCCCCCTCAGCCTATCTCCTTGAAAGGAAAGCTGGGAACAAAAATGAGCCTAGCGGGGCCCCACTCTGTGCCAAGGCCAGCTGTCCCCAGAATTCCAACAGTTGGAAACCCCAGTTCATTGCCTTGAGTGATGGCACCGGGGCCGGCAGCATGGCTCTTTCCCCTACGATAGTTTCATTCCGGCCATTAGAAGGCTCTAGTTACACTGGTCCACGAGCAAAAGGTCAAGCCTGTTCCCTGCTGGAGTTCCTTGTCTGCCAGTATTGGATACCAAACAATAAATGGGACCCACCTTTTCCGACACACTGTAGAACTCCAGTTGTGCCCAGCCAGAAGTGCTCAGTGTAGGATGTGTCCCAAGGGTGTTCTAACGGCATTGTGTCTGCTGAGCTGAGAAATTCCCAGACTCGTCTAAATAGCAGTTCACTCACCAAAACATAAAAAATGTAGTTGGCACTCCCATCGGGGTAGGGAGCCCTGCTTGGCTCTGAAGCAGTAAAGATTATAATAAAAAGCAGCTAAGGCCGGTCCTCCTGGCTTGAGGAGAAGCCCGCTCATGCTCAGCTTCTCTGCTGTTTTCCAGGAGACAGTGGTGAACCTAGCGGGGCTCCTGGTAAGCCTCCTGATGCTTCCTCTGGTATCAGACTGCGCAAGGTAAGCCAGGAGGGAGGCTGGTGGGGATGCCCAGCTCAGCTACTTCCTGTACGCACTGGCTCCCTTACTCTCTCGCCCCAGCCTTAGCTTCGGGTGTTTTATCCTCCTCACTGCCCTCCACATCTATGCCAACTACCGTGCAGTCCGAGCCCTCGTCCTGGAGACCTTGAACGAGAGCCGCCTCCAGCTGGTCCTAAAGTACTTCCTTCAGAGGGGAGAGGTACTTGAGCCTGCCTCAGCCAATCAGATGGAGCCACTGTGGACAGGTGACCCAACCCTTTGGTCTCGTGTTCCTGTGCTTCCCTGCCTTCCCACTCTGCCTGAGCAAACTGACTCCAGCTCCCAACAGGTTTCTGGCCATCCCCGTCTCTGTCCCTGGGTGTTCCCTTACACCGTTTGGTCTCCAGGTAAGTGGCCCAGTACCTCCTGCTTCCCATACTCCCCACATGCACTGATTTTTTTGGTCAGGTTTCACTGTATATCCTGTTTTAGATTTCTTATTGCCACTGTACAGCCTTAGTGATGAGCCTGAGCTTTCAGGGAGGCAGGGAATAGAACAGAGTAGATGTGTGTTAGCAGCAAACTGCCTTCTAAAGACCCTATACAGACCCATCGACAAAAGCAGCCCTCAGCCTCCTCACAGTGAACAGGGGGTGGGGTGGGGGGATGGGGGATGGGGGGGTGCAGGGGTAGGGGCGGGTGTGACTGCAGACACTTGCGGCCTCTCAAGATGCACAAAGTGAAGGATGTGGATGCATCCTGAAACAAGCCGCTTATTTCATCCCCGCTAAGGTGTATGGAGCACTGTGGGAGAGGGGCAGGAAGGATGTAGGAGCCAGAAGCCAGGGGAAAGCGCTCTGAAATACCATTTTCTACACCTGCTATGATGTGGTTTACTTTTTCTTTTTTCTTTTTTCTGTCATAAACACCATGACCCAAAGCAACCTGGGGAGGAAAGGGTTTATGTGGTTTGTAGTTCTAGATCACAGTCAACCATGCAGGGGAGTCAGGGCAGGCGCTAAGACAAAAGCCGTTCTGTTAACGGGCTTCCTCGCTGGCTCATGCTCAGCTAGCTTTTGAATGCAGCCCTGACCTGCCTGCCTAGGGATGGTGCCACCCATAGTGGGCCGGACTTGCCAAATCAACCTTCAATCAAGAGAGTCTCTCACAGACACAGCCGTAGGCCAGTCTGGTCTGGGCAGTTCTGCAGCTGAGGTTCCCTCTTCTCTGGTGACTCTAGGTTATGTCAAGTTGATAAAAACTAAGTACCACACAGTACAGCTAGTGCGTCACTGACACGCAGCTCTAGTTACCTGCACAACGCCCACACAAGGCTGGCCATACCAGTCAGCCAAGGAAGAGGCCTGTTATCTATTAATGGATTCTGTGAGAAGGGGACAGCACTCTCTTCAGTTGTGTGTCCACTGCTGAGCCTACCAGGCTTCAGCCATAGCTCCCAGCCCAGGGCCATAAAGAAGGCCCTAGTTAATCTCAGTGGGCCCCAAAACAAAAGAAATAATAAATATGAGAGAGGGGTTTGTGGGAAAAGGAAGATGGAGGGGGTGGGAGGGTATAAGTGACCAGCATGCATGATGTATATCTGCAAAGGTGAAAATAATTTCAGCAAAAGAGATGTTTATGGATGAAGGCGGGGTGGTGCCTGGGGAGGGCTGTACACGGGAAGGAAGAAGGTGTGGGAATGGGGCAAAGGGTGGTAGCTAGGAGGAGATGGGCAGTGAGGAGAAGGCCAGTGGCGAATGCGTAGCTGCAGCCAACAGTTTGGCCGAGTGGGCCCTCCTGCCTTGCCCTCCCTGCCCCAGTGCGCTCTTCTCTCCCTCAGCGTCTCTGAGCTGAAGCAGCTGGTTGAGGGGCATCAAGAGCCATACCTCCTTTGCTGGAATCAGTCACAGAGTAAGTGCGCTACATTCTCCCTTCATCCCCTGACTCCAGGCCTCCGATCCCTGCACAGTTTAGAAGCTGCCTAGAGACCTAGAGAGTGCTCTAGGCCAAAATTTTGATGCATTCAAATTAATAGCTTCATGCCCTAATGAATTCACTGTATTCCTCTATAACAGTGGTTCTCAACCTGTGGGGACCGACTCCTTTGGGGGCTGCACAGCCCTTTCACAAGGGTCACAGATCAGATATCCTGCATATCAGATATTTACATTATGATTCATAACAGTAGCAAAAATACAGTTTTGAAGTAGCAGTGAAAATAATTTTATGGTTGGGAGTCATCACAGCATGAAGAACTGTGTCAAAGGGTCACAGCATTAGGAAGTCGAGAAGCACTGGTCTTTACATGAAGCTATAGAAGTTGCCTTATTCCTTGTGGCTTTTTTCTAAGGATTGAATAGGGTGATTTATACATTCTAACATATTCAAATAGCACTGTGGCCATTGGCTTCTCTGGAGATCACTTTGTCTCTTACCCTGAGCCCTTTCTTAGGGAAACAAGTCCTCAGATTGCTGACTGTGTGTAGTGTGCTAAAGGCATTACTTTTTACTAGTGAAAGAAATTACCTCTTGGGGCTACTGTGAAATTGTACTTGGAAACTAAACATTTCGTTTGGCCTAAGAAACAACTGAAGTTGAAGTTGGAAAGGAAGAGTGGGCACTGCCGTGTCTGCAATGGCCTCAGGCACATGAGGGAGTCAGAGATACGGGTTGAAGGCATTTGAAAAATAGTGCTTTTCTGCTCTTTCCCTTCGCTCTTTCCAGACCAGGTACAGGTCGCTCTGAGCCAAGTGGCAGGGCCTGAGACTGTCCTAAGGGCTGCCATTCACGGGCTGATTCTCGGAGCCCTGCAGGAAGATGGGCCGCTTCCAGGAGAGCTCGCAGGGCTGAGGGACCAGGTTCGGGCTGGTAAGAACTTGATGGCCTAGTGTTGGCTACAGAAGATATGGGAAAGGGTAGCTTTCTCTTCTGCTGAGGAGGTGAGCGTTCCTGATTTTACCCCCACCAGGTCCTAAGAAAGAAAGCTGGGTTATTGTCAGAGAGACACATCGAGTGCTGGACACACTGTTCCCAAAGTTCTTGGAAGGTAACATCAGCTCCTGGCTTCTTCAACCTTGGGTCCTGCATGGGAGAGAGAGGGCTGCTTCTGTCTGTGTGTCTGGTTACAGGGTTGGAGTTTAGGATGGTCTCTGAAGCTCTGTTGATATCAGTAGTCTATAACAAATTGGTCTTAAAGCACTTACATCTTTCTGCCTCTTTCGTGCACTGTGGCTAATTTCTCACTATGCAAATGAAACTTTAGCCTCGTTTTCTGTCACAGATAATCCCAACAGAGGAGCCTACCTAGTGTGAAAGGCTTGCACCTGCCTGTGCCTCTGTTCACATAACCCACCCCTGGCTCAGTCCCAAACCTCCACCCTGCCTCATCCTGTGACCTCTTCCTAGGACTGCAGGCTGCTGGCTGGAAGACTGGCAAGCACCATCTAGAGGTGGGTGAGTGGAGGGCCACGTGGCCGGTGCCACCAGAAAAGAAGGTGATATGAGCAGCCCTGCTGGAGGCCCAGAGCCCAGGACAGAGCCCAGAGCAACCACTCGGCCACAACAGGTTGTTAGAAGGACTGCTTTATTTTGGCAATTGGTCTGCTTCGACCAGCTGGCCACCATCCTGTGGGAAGCGACAACCAATCAAATGGACTGAACCCCAGGTAAAGAGGAAGGGAACCAGTTCTTTCCTACCACGTTCTTGCCCCCTTTTCCAGGATCTTTCACTTTTTGTGAGATTCAGACATGCCCTGGCTGCAGCTCATGTTATTCCACACGTGTGACTTTATGCATAAAAGCCCCAGAGGAACACAGCCACAGTCATCATGAGCAGGGCATTGAGGTTGACTACTCGGGCCCAGCTGGGGTCCTCACTGATATCCTCCAGCTGCCTGGATGTGGGAGCCACCTCCTCAGTAGCACCTGGAGGACTCCCGGACCCACTGTGGCTCATGCCACAGAACCAGAGCAGGCACTGGCGGAGCAGGCCTGGTGCGGGGGGCTGGCCCTCTGGAAGAAATGGGGAGTACAGAGTTAGTTAGAAGGGCGTTAGCTCCCCTAGCTGCCCAGGACACTTTCCTGGGCATGCCTTACCTTCCATCCTCACCGCGTGCTCCTGGCCCCCGTTCTGCACAGGGGGAGGGGCTGGGCCTTCCAGCTCAGCAGCATCCAGGTCCTCCCGCTCTTCCTTGCTGTGCCGGAGACTGAAAACCAGCCGGTGGAGCTGAAAGTCGGGGATAAGGGACCGGGTGAAAGTTGTGCCCTCCACCCCAGGCCCACACTGGCATACCAGCTTTGTCACTGCCCTCCCCAGCCTCCCTCCTTCTGGCCTGCACACTTGCCTGGGCTCAGCTCACTCAGATTCCTCTTTCAGGATAGCCTTGCCTTCACCCTGAACCCCAAGATCTTCATCTAGTATTAAAGTCATTGGCCCTGTCCAGCTCCGTGCTTTATCCCAAGTTTATGTCTGCACCAGAACCGTAGTTCCTCAGGCTGGTCTTACAGTTCTGATCACAGTGCGTTCCTGTGCCCTTTGTTCTGCTTCTCCAAATTTCCAGTTAAGTAAATGTGCTTGTCCTGGAGATACGACCTCATACTGAACTCCCTGCCTTCTTGCGTCTTTCTCTGTGGCATTCCTTGAGGCAGACTGGCTAACGGGGGGGAACAGTTCATCCATCCCATTCAGTTCGCGTTTGGGCTCCCAGTTCCCTGGAGGCTGGCCCTTACATGCTTCTGAGGGATGGGTGCGGTGCACAGGGAGACCACGAGTGTGAGGAGGCCAGAACAGATGAAGAGCACGATGGCGAAGTAGAGGTAGTGCACCCGGCAGAAGAGCGCCGGGCACGCCGAGGGGCGTACGCAGCTGCCCGAGCCAAAGACAAACTCAGGTATGAGACGAGCCAGGCCCATCAGCAGGCCCCCAACTAGTCCCCAGAAAGCACCCTGTAGGAGAAACAGCGTTAGCCCACTCAGCATGCCCAGGCCTCACCCAGAGTTGGCGCGTGCATGCCCTACTCACCTTCTCATTAACACGCGGCACGAAGAGTGCAAGCACAAAAACTGCAGACACCGGGGGGGCCAGGTAGCTGGAGACAGACTGGATATAATCGAAGAGCTGCCCACCCTGTGCTGCCTGCACTACTGGTAGCCAGGCCACAGACACTGCCACAATGAATACCACCCAAAGCCTGAAGTCGAAGACAATCAGATTTTACCCAGGACCCACCTTCCCTGTTACCCTGCTGGTGTTCCATGCCCACAACCCAGGTTCAGTTATGGAGTGGGGGTTGGGACCCTGGCCGTACCTTCCAACTAGCAGCAGCTCCTTATCACCTGCACGAGGCCGCAGGCGTGTATAGATATCCATAGTGAACAGTGTGCTACTGCTATTAAAGATGGATGCCAGAGAGGACATGAGGGCGGCCAGCATGACAGCTAGCATGAGTCCACGCAGACCTGTGGCAAACGGACTGTCAGGCCTGGGCCATTAGCGTGCCCAAGGTGGTGAAGGACTGGCACTAGGTGACCCTGGGTGGTCCCTGCAGGCTTGGACAAGGACAGCCCACTTCCAACCCTCACCGTTGGGCATGAGCTTCACAACAAGCCGTGGGTAGGCAATGTTGGAGCAGCCCACCTCAGTGCCGCACACCCGCTTACACACCTCAGGTACCACACACGCCACTTCATCTGCAAGAAAGAAGCCACAGGGTGGCTAGGAAAGGCTGTGATCTGCAAACAGACCACTGAAGAAGTTCCATGTCCCTGGGGTCCTAGAGATGGCCCTTCTGGTGGGAAGCAGGACTGAGATACCAGGGTCCCAAGTCTTGGAATAAGAGACAGACACTTGGACAAAATGTGGGGGGGGGGGAACTGGTGGGGTACAGTACTGTTGAGCCTGATGGCGGGGAGCACTGGCAGGTACAGTACTGTTGAGCCTGATGTGGTGCATACGGAGGAGGAGGCGCTGGTGAGGCACAGTACTGCTGAGCCTGATGGGGTGCGCACAGGGGTGGCACTGGTACACAGTACTGTTGAGCCTGACAGGTGCAAATAGCAGGGCACAGTACTGTTGAGCCTGATGGGGTACAGTCGGGGTCACTGGTGGGGCACAGTACTGTTGAGCCTGACAGGTGCAGGCAGTACCTGGATAAAGGATGCGGCTGATCATGCCTGGCATTACCATGAGGAACATGGGCATCAGCTTCAGGTAGCCACACAAGATGCATCCAGCTTTGATGTGAGTCAGGTTCTTGCCAGCCAGGCAGCGCTGCACTATTACCTGGGATGAGAAGCACCAAGCTCCACGGTCCATCCCTGTGCTCGCCCTTGCCTCCACTCTCCACAGCCCCCAACGCTGACCTTAAACCCGACTTTAGTTATACCAGCCTCTAGCTCTACGGAGCCCCACTCCGTCTCCACCCTCCCATCCCACCACTGGTTTCTGACTTCTTTTAATCTACCAGTCAAGCCCTGCCTTCAACCTCACTCCAGAGGGTGGTGTCACCTATCAACCAGCGCAGGGCATTTTGAGTTCGGTTCCAGGTGTGTGTGCACACCTGGTCGCTGCACCAATACCAGCCTGAGACAATGGTAAGCCCCAGAAGCAGTGCAGGCCACGGCAGGTCTCCTGTCACAGGGTCACGCAGCAGGTGATAGGAGTCAGGCCTCGGCCGGTAGCAGGTGCTGGAGATGTTACCAACAGCTGGATCCTTGGACACTGTCAGTGAAGTCACTGCTCCCAGGTATTTGTCGAAGAGACCCGAGTACCCGCCCACTTCATGGAAAGCTGTGCAGGCAAAGTTGTGAGGGGATAGGGCCCAAGTGTGAAGGCCCTCCTTAGGACCCATGTGGCAGAGATAAGCGACATCCCAGCCCCTCCACTGAAAGCTCTGGACAGCAAAAACCCATGACCCGCCCACTAGGTGAACCCCGTACCGTAACCAGTGAGGATGAAGGCCCCAGCAAGGATGACAAAGGTCTGCACGGTGTCTGTGTACATTAGCGCTGCCAGCCCACCTGCAACAAGCCCGAGTCAGCGGGGGACAGCACAGCCGCTGGGCCCTGGCACTTATGGTTTTTGAGAATAAGAAAAGTACCTCTTCTAGAGAACAAATCTTATGAAAACGATGCTAGCCATGTGCCCTGGGGCACCCGGAAGCAGACTTGTTTTAGAGTCCACCGATTTCTTTCTTGGCCAGGAATCCATGTGGTGCAAGATTCCCACAATATACTGCTTGGCCTGTTTTTTTCAGCGAGGTAGTGGGGCGGGGGTTACTCCCCGTCATTTACATCCTATCCTGCCGCAGGCCACCACGCCCACTTCAGCACCACTCTACCCATTCTCGGTATGATCTGGGATCCTGGGCACTTGATTTAGCCAAAGATCTTGGAGACTGAGCAGGTCAACTCTTCAGCCAGCCAAGAAGGGCAGGAGCTTCTAATTACTTCCCCCATTCTTACTCTTGAGGTTCACCCCGCACTAGCTGGGTACCTGACCTTCCAATCTAAAACCAAGGGACACTGGGAGATTTTTCACAGATTTAATTCTACTTGGACTGTCACATTTCCACAGCTCTCTGTCTCACTTGCTTGTTCCCCAACAGAACCACAGCTTCCAGCTTTATGTTCCAGGCCAGCCCTCTATCACTACCACTAAGCAGACTTTCCGCCCCTGCCCCATCACCACCACCACCAAACCTCATTGTCACCACCATCATCACCACCACCCTCACTGTCACCACCACCACCACCACTACCCACCACCCTCACTGTCACCACCACCACCACCACCTGTGCGCAGCCACCTGTCACAGTATAAATCATGGTGATGCCCAGGAGTGCAATGACAGAAGCATAGATGTTCCAGCCCAGGGCCTGTTGTATGAATACTGCCCCAGAGAACATGTCCACCTTTCAGGAGAGAGCAAACACGTAGCTCAGAGGCAAAGAAGGGTCCACCTCCTGCCCCTGAAACCATACATCCTATGTGGCCACACCTCAAAAGTCCACTCATTTTTCAAAGACCTAGTCTTCCTAGGTCGTAAACACTGCCCACAGCCTCAGAGACCTGCTCTTTCCAACTGGGGACTACCCATGCTGAATCTTGCTTTTCTCCTTGGTCCCGCCCCCTCCAGAGGTCTCTGAAGATCTCATTGGGCAGTTGTACCTTCCAGAGAGTCTGTACTGCCCACTGCACATGCTCACCGAGATCTTGGTGAAGATGTACAAAAAAAGTGAGAGCACGGACAGGTAGAGGCGAATGCGGTGCCCACCGAAGCGCTTTCGGAGGTACTGAGGCATTGTAATCACACCGGCGGTCAGATACACAGGCACAAAGAGCCAGCCAAGCAGCAACACCACAAAGAGCGCCTGCGGGAACAAGGGATAGCCCAGAGTGAGCCTGTCTTAGCATCCTGAGCAGGCCTGTCCTAGTCCTCACGCCCAGGACCCAGAAGACCACAGCAGAAGAGCCTGGGCTCTGGACAGGAAGGGAACGGAATCTTGACATCTTCCTGGCACCTTATCTAGAGTCTTGTTCGCATTTACTGGGTGAGCATCACCACCCACCAGTCTCTCTAAGAAGGTCTTTATGGCCTTTCCCCACCTCTCTGGCAAATGAACCTGTGTGCACAGACTCTTCAGAGCCACCTCAGCATCTGCAGGGCAGAGCGGCCTCCCCTCCTCCACCCATGCAAGAATTTTATCCTCAAAGGCTCAGTTTAGCTGTCTCCTCCAGGAAAGCTCAAACTCTTCATCTCTCCAACCCTCCAAAGTGAGCCCAGTCCCAGGCTTCATCTCCTTGTTCTTGCAAAGAACTGCAATTCAGCTTAGAGATGCTCACAGACTACAGTGTCGGAGACCATCAGGACAGGTACTTCGTCTGTGAACTGCCTGCCCCACTTCAGAGTGGAGTACATGGGTCAGGGCACACCAGGGACTGATGTTTGTGCATACAGGAAGTACCCTTCTGCCTGCCTGTAAGTAGCATGCGATCCTGGCTCCCAGCCCAATCTCACCGCCCTGCCCGCCCCCCCAAACTGGGCTGTTCCAATTTGTTTATATTCCCCATGCCAGCAGCTTCCCTAAGATGTGATCTTTGCAGGAGTTTCCACTGGGGTGGGTTATTCTAGAAAAGAAGACCTCACATTCCACTCAAATCCAGCCACAGCCAGGCCGCTTGCCGCCCCAGTCCCTGCCAGGCCCACAAAATGACCGCTGCCGATGTTGCTAGCGAACAGAGAGGCTCCAACCTAAATCAGAAATAGGGGTGAGCTAGGCTGCTACTCCTCTAGGGTCCCGTCCCACCCCACCCCCCATCCCATGGCCCAACCGCTCTCACCGGCCACCACACCATGCTTCGTCCTGCCAGGAAGTAGCCACCAACTGTGCCTCGGTTGGTTCTGAACATAGACTGGTAAACAGAAGTCGGGGGGAACTGGGATTGGGGCACATCTCTGGAGTTCATTAGCTTCCTCGACACATTCCTCAGCCTTGTTTCAGGCTGAAGATTAACTAGCCCTAGACTCCCCAGATTGTTTGTGCCCTAATCCCCAACCTCCTCCCAGACACTCAGTGCAACCCAGGCCCCAATCGTGGAGCAGCCACAGGAGCCTAAAGACACCAAGATTCAGCCTGACTTACCTGGTGGCTCTAGATATGGGCTGTCACTCAGCCATCATGCAGACAGCGAAACAGAGACCTCACTCAGAACACTTAGCTTAATGAAAACCTACTGATACCCCAGCCCTCTTTTGCACAATCCAGAAGGTACAAAGACAAGGAATTATAGAGTTGCTTGCCTACTGGACCTAGGTTTCTCTCTCAAATATCCAAGCACCTTTCTCCTACCCCTCTCAGAGGTCTCCCTAAATCTTTACCCTCAAGCCCCAGAAGCAATTCCATATCAAAACCCCCTCAACTTCTCACCCACAATCCAACACCAATGACCAACAGGAAATAAGCAGCGATGACCAGGATGTCAGCAGGATTGTCAATGAGGACCTTCTGCTCCCCCACTTCAGAGCCTTCCTCTGTATGCACCTCCATCGTCTCCAGCATCTGCCCCTCCAAGGGCTAGTCCCTGGGTTCTCCCAGGGGAGGGATTAATGGTTACCTCAGGAGCACTGAGCCGACAAGTCTTCCAGGTCTCAACCTCCCTCTCCAGCTCTATTTAGCTGAATCAGGTTCTATCAAGGCCGAAGGCTGGTCCTGGGGCGCCGGACCCTTCTGAGTTCAGGAGCGGTCCCTCCTATACCCAGTGTTCCAGGCAAAGCCATGTCCTGCATTCCCTGGGCACACTTTCTTTAGTTTCCAAGTAGGGAGCCTGGCTCAGCCAGCCTCCAGGTTCTAGCCCAAATGACAGCTTTGCTTGTCTGCGCAAGACTCCTCCACAGCTCTCATGACAGTCAGTAGGGAGTACTCGCTCCTCAGCCCGACTGTCAAACCTGCCTCACCTTGACTGCTGCCATACGAAACTCAGAATGAAATCACACTGCCCTAACAACTCTCCTGCCCTTCCCAACCCAAGTATTTTCTAGTTTCTTCTTGTTCTATCCCAGGAATTATTTTAAATTTATTTTTAAGGTGTTTTTTTTTCATGCAATATATTTTGGGCATATTCTTTTCCCTCCCTCGACTTCGCTCAGATCCCTCCCCCTCAGTCAACTTCTTATTCTTTTTCTCTCTCAAAAAAAAAAAAAAAATGAAAGAAAGAAAGAAAGAAAAAAGGAAGGAAGGAGCAAAACAGAGAAAGAAAACAGAACATGGAGCCTGTGTGTTGGCCAACTATCCCTGAGTGTGCGGCCTGCCCTGGGGTGTAGTTAACATACCCACTGTCCCTCCATTGAAGAAAACTGAGCTCCCTCTCCCGGTAGCTGTCAACTGCAAACGTTTCTTGGTTAGGAGTGGGCCTTTGTGCCTACTTCCCCTTCTTCATGCTAGGATTTTCTTTGAGTTGAACTTGCACAGGTCTTGCACATGCTGCTGCACCTGTGAGTTCAGATGTGCACCAGCCCTGTGGTGTCTGGAAAACTCCGCCTTCCTTGATGATGACTTCCAAGGCTCTTACAATCATTCCATCATCTCCTCTTTTACCTAGCATCCTGAGGCCTGTGGGGAGGCATGTGATACAAACATTCCACTTAAGGCTGATGGCTCCAAAGTCTCTTACTCTGTATGTTGTCCAGTCATGGGTGTCTATACCGTCCACTCCATGTATGCATGAGCTTTCAGTGATGCACTGATCAATGAACACAACAATTGTCACTAGGAATCATAGCTGTGTGCATTTGGCAGAACTACTGTAGTATGTTTTCCCTAGGGCCCATGCTCCATATAGTTTCAGGTTCTTAGTCATTTTAGTGCTGTCAGGAATGGGTTCCATTTCATGGGGTGCACCTTAAATACAACCAAAAAGTGGCTAGTTACTCTTGTAGTATTCATGTACCCACGGCATGTCTTTTGGTCAGGTCTTTGTTCTAAGCCACAGGGTTTGTAGCTGGGTGAGACCGATGATTACTTTTCTCCTCTGGTAGTGTGTATAATGTATATAGTTCTTTCCAGCACTAAGACCTCCAGTCAGACACCTTGATTTCTCCGTGTTCAGCGACATAAGTAGTACTGTCTTCAGCAATAGGGTCTCATCATCAGGTTATGCAGAGTAACCAGTAACGCTGGCGATAGCCTGTTATGTTTGAGGGGACCACTGGATCTCAATGGCCAACAACTTCTAAGATGAGCTTCATTCCTAGTCCTGGGACTTCTGCTTGGTCGCATATGGCGTTTAATTGGGACATTGTCCCCTCCTTGTATTGCAACTCCATTTAAATTCTATTAATGTGTAATGTGTATATTTTAGGACACTTCTACAGTAGTAGGTTTCCATATGGCTCTTCTATTTCTTTTTTAATTGAAAATAGATTTTTCCATATTATATATTCTAATTACAGTTTCCCTTCCCCCTGCTCCTCCAAGTTTCTTCGCACCTTTTCACTGACTCAAATCCACATGCTTTCTCTCTCTCTCTCTCTCTCTCATTTGAAAAGTCATCTTAAAAAATAAGTAAAGTGAAAACAAACTCACATAGAACAAAACAAACAGAAGAAAAGAGCCAAAGAAAAAGCACAAGAAACACATACAGGCGCAGACACACACACATTCTCACACATACAAATCCCATAAAAAACACAAAATCAGAAACGGTAATATATAAGCAAAGGGGCTGGAGAGGTGGCTCAGTGGCAGAAGGCACTACTGCTCTCCCACGGGACCTGGGCTCCATTCCCAGCACCCACATGGCCTGTAGCACCAGTTCCACGGGATTCCAGTGTTCTCCTCTGGCATCCTCAGGCTCTGTACATATGTGGTGAACAGACATACACACAGGCAAAGCACCCATACACATAAAATAAATAAATCTAAAGTGAAATAAAAAGAAAGAATTATTTTTAAAAATATAAGCAAAAAATCTGGGGCGGGGCGGGGGGGGAGGCCCAGACAAAGCATTGTGAGTCAAAAACACCATTGAGTTTGTGTTGGGCATCTACTGGCCGTGGGGCCTGCCCTAAAGTGTGGGATGTCTAGGACGTCTGTCTCTCCCGCCCTCCTCCCCCCCATCCTCCACTGTCCAATTGTAGGAGGAAGCTGCTCTGGTGACCCACAGGCTTTTCTTTTTTTTTTTTTTTCTTTTCTTTTTTTGGTTTTTTGAGACAGGATTTCTCTGTGTAGCCTTAGCTGTCCTGGACTCACTTTGTAGACCAGGCTGGTTTCGAACTCACAGCAATCTGCCTGCCTCTGCCTCCCGAGTGCTTGGATTAAAGGCGTGCGCCACCACCGCCCGGCTTGACCCACAGGCTTTTCAAAAGGCTTTTAGTGTGACTTGTCCCTCCCCCTCCCTGTTTAATTGTCCAGTTCCAATTTTCCTCTATCCCTTTATAACATTATATCCTATTCCCCTGCCTTGGAAAGCCCCCTCCTCATCCCTGGTCACTTAGCTACCTAACCTCTGTGAATGCTATGAAGGAAACATACATATTTAAGCTTTAAAAGTTAATATCCACATCTAAGAGAAACATGCAATGTCTGTCTTTCTGGGCGCGGAATACCTCACTCAGGAGGATTGTTTCTAGCTCAGTCCATTTACCTTCAGATTTCATTTTTTTTCTTAACAGCTGAGTAATATCCCTTTGTGCCTCATTTTTATTAACGGTGAAGTCCTTTGGATAAGTGCCTGAGAGTGGTATAACTGATCTGATGGTAGATTAATTTTCAGCTTCTTCTTCTTCTTCTTCTTCTTCTTCCTCTTCTTCTTCTTCTTCTTCTTCTTCCTCCTCCTCCTACTTTCTTCTTTTTCTACTTTCTTCTTCTTTTTGGCTTTTTCAAGAAAGGGTTTCTTTGTGTAGCCTTTCTGTCCTGGACCCGCTTTGTAGACAAGGCTGGCCTCAAACTCACAGAGATCCACCTGTCTCTGCCACCCTAGGTGCTGGGATTACACTGCACCCTGATTTTCAGCTTCTTCTTCTTTTTTAGATTTATTTATTATGTATATAGTAGTCTGCCTGCATGTGTGCCTGCATGCCAGAAGGGGGCACTGGATCTCATAATAGATGGTTATGAACCACCATGTGGTGGCTTGGAATTGAACTCAGGACATCTGGAAGAGCAGACAATGTTCTTAACCTCTGAGCCATCTCTCCAGCCTGATTTTCAACTTCTTAAAGAATCTCCATACTGATTTTCCCACAATGCATGTGTTTCTCTTTCCCAGAATCCTCACCAGCGTGAGGTGTCATTTGTTTTTATCGATCTTTGCCATTCGGATGAAGCTAAAATGAAATCTCAAAGCAGGTTTAATTTGCATTTCCCTAGTGGCTAAAAATGTTGAACTTTTAAAAAATTGTCTCTCAGTGTTTCATTTTTTGATAACTCTCCACTTAATTTTATACTCTTTGTGTAGCCCTGGCTGTCCTGGACTTGCTTTGTAGACCAGGCTGGCCTGGAACTCACCGAGATCAGCTTGCCTCTGCCTCCCACATGCTGGAATTAAAGGCGTGCGCCACCACGCCCGACTCATTGGTGTCTTCCATCCCCTCTGCCTCTTTCAGTCTTTTGCCTTCTCTTCTGCTTGGTTTGCTGAGCCCTGAGTGGAGGGGTTTGATGAAAACATGGAGGACTGAGTGTTCCAAGGTCTCTCATTCTCTACACATTGTCCAGTTGTGGGTTTCTGTGTTAGTTCCCATGTACTGCAGGAAAAAGTTTCTCTGATGAGAGCTGTTCAGAAAGTCCTTTCCTGTGTTGATGAGTTCAGCCTATTGGAAATTTTCATATCCCTCAAGTCTTTGTATAAGCTAGGCCTTCTGCTTAGAGGACCTCTCTGCCTCCCAAATGATAGAGTTCTCCTCAGCCTTCAGTACCTCATCTGTGAGACTTTTGTTTTGTTTTGTTTTGTTTTGTTTTGTTTGTGAGACAGGGCTTTTCTGTGTAACAGCCTTGGCTGTCCTGGAGCTTTCTTTGTAGACCAGGCTGGCCACAAACTCACAGAGATCTGCCTCTGCCTTCCCAGACTCGAATGCTGGGATTAAAGGAATGCACCACCACACCCAGACCATGACACCTCTTTTAAAAACATTTCTCAGCTAAGGATGGTATACAGCTATAATTTCAGCACTCAGTAGGTGGATATGTGAGGATCCTAAATTCAAGGACAGCTTTGACTATGCAATGAGATCTGGTCTCAAAAACCCAAGGGTGCTCTGGGTGTGGTGGTGCACGCCTTTAATCCCAGCTCTCGGGAGGCAGAGGCAGGCAGATCTCTGTGAGTTCAAGGCCAGCCTGGTCTACAAAGTGAGTCTAGGACAGCCAAGGCTACACAGGGAAACCTTGTCTCCAAAAACAAAAACAAAAACAAAAAACCAAAAAAAACAAAAAACAAAAAACAAAACAAACAACCACCAAGGGCTGGAGATGTCACTTGGTGCTTGTTTTGGTGTAAATATGAAACATCCCTCACAGTCTTATGTTTTAAATGTCTGGGCCCCAGTTAGTAAGATTATTTTGGAAGGCTAGAGACTTTTGGTTTGTTTTTTGTTTTGTTTTGTTTCAGGTTCAGCTTTTTATTGAGCATGTTAACAAGAGGTTTAGTCAAAAAGACCAAAGCCCGTGTCATCATCATTCTTCCTTCTTTGCTTCCACTTCCTTCTCCTGAGCTGGGGCAGCAGCAGTGGCTGGCGCAGGACCTCCTGCTGCTGCAGCTCCGGCTGCTGGAGCTGGCCCACCAGCCCCTACATTGCAGATGAGGCTCCCAATGTTAACAACTGGCCAGGGCCTTTGCGAACAGGCCAGGCCAGAAAGGTTCAGCGTTGACACCGGCTGCTTTAATGAGGGCATTGATCTCGTCGTCGTTGTGGGAATAAGGGCGGAGTAGATGCAGGTGAGCTCGGAAACGGAGGCCATGTTGTGAACTGCCGTGCTAGTCGCCGGATGAAGTGAGGGCCTCACCCCAATGCGGCCTTAGCTTCCTTGGAAGGACCAAGCACCTTGGCGGCAGCTGAGGACGGCGAGAGACTTTTGAAGACAATATTTGGTTCCCGGTTCCTGCTTGTTCAGCTTGCTGGTCTGCCATGACAAGAAGACCCCCTACTGTGTGCAATGAGCTGGCCTGCCATGATGTGAAGACCCCCTACTGTGTGCAATGAGCTGGCCTGCCATGACAAGAAGACCCCCTACTGTGTGCAATAAGCTGGCCTGCCATGATGTGAAGACCCCCTACTGCGTGCAATGAGTTGGCCTGCCATGACGTGAAGACCCCCTACTGTGTGCAATGAGCTGGTCTGCCATGACATCTCTACCACAATGGATAAACTCTGTGAAACTGCGAGCCAAGAGAACTCTTTCTTCATTTAAGTCATTGTCAGGTAGTAAGGTCTCTGTGACACAAGAGGAAACAATAGTGTGGTTGAACACTTGCCCAGCATGAGCAAACACCCCGGCTTTGATTTCGAGCCCTAGAAGGAGAGGTGGAGCGAGGAGGTGGGTTCCTTTGATTTTTGATATAGTTCTGGATATTTTTTTGGTATTTCAGGCCCCTCTCCCCAGCAGACTAAAGACTCCTCCAGAGCAGACTGACCGGATTCATTCTTGGCCCATTGCTTAGCACAGCTGAATATAGGAAGGGACAGAAAATATCCGTACGTCTGTTTTCTAGAACTGACCAGCCTGGAAGTTAGAACGTGGCACCCTGAGTGGGGAGGACTTGTACAATTATGGCAGTTGCAAGCATCCTTGAGAAGTTTTAAAGGGGTATGACAGCCTGTGGTTAAGGGGTGTCGAGTGCTGCAAAAGCAGACTGTACGATGAGCAAAGGCTGGAGCTGAACAAAGGCCGGACAGGAGGCAGAGGAGATGCAGCATTTGTTTTAGGGACACAGCCTCTGAAGACATGAGAATGGAAAAAAAGATGTTTTGGTCAGGACCCAGCTGAAGTTTCTGCCCTGGTCCCACTGCTGTCTGCATAGAATAACACAGGTCACCACCGTCTTAAGCCTAGATGTCATGAGATAATTAAAGTATACTCATCCCTTAGTACCTGTGAGGTCTTCGTTCCAGCATCCACTACAGTTGGGAAGATCTAAGGATGCTGAAGTCCCACACACATCCCCAGATAGTATAAGTTATCTCACAACTGCTTATAACATCCCAAATGATGAGAATGCTATGAAAATAGTTGTTATAGCAATTGTTTAAGAAGTGACCAGAAAAGGCCTGTATATGCCCAGCACAAAAGCAACTTTCTCTCCTCAAATGATTTTGCTCGAAGGCGAATTGAGTCTACACTATCCTCTGAAGCAGGCATGCTGAGTGCTCACCAAGATTCTCCACTGCTTCCTGAGTCTCTTGTCTGAGAATAGTCCTGAGTGGAGGGACTGTGATGTAGAAGGCCAACCAAATGTCCTCGGATCTGTGACTCCAGTAAGGACTGTGAGGAGCAGAGGGAGTAAGGCAAGAAAGGGCTGCACTGCTTAGCCGGGTAGAACCTAAGAGAAGCTGGAGCCTGGCCCCTCGTGTGCGGAGGTGCTGCCCAGAGTGCACCTCAGAATGAACCACTAATGGGCTGGGAAACGGGGTGTTTATTCACCAAACCCTCTCAGTGAGGTGAAATTTTCATAAATACACACAGGTGCACATGAACACAGACACACAGACACACACACACACACACACACACACACACACACACCTCAAGCCTGCTGAATACATGTATCCTTCGTCACAGGAGGTACCCACCGTAGAAACTGGCTAATGCCTCCCATCATCTGAGAGTCAAGCATTCTAACAAGAGGGCTGGGAAGGCAGGAGGCCTGGTTGCTCTTCCTGAAGACCCAGAGTCAATGCTCAGCACCACAAGGCACCCCAGGCCTACTCAAGAATCTCTTTCTAATTTAGAATATTTTTTCATACAATATATTTTGATCACTTTTCCTCTCTCATCTCCTTTCAGATCCTCCACACCTCCACACCCTTCCAACTCCAAGCTTTTTTTTTCTTTTCTCTCTTTAGAAAATAGGCAAACAAACCAAAACAGAAAAAATGTGAGAAACATAGACACACAGAGACAGACAGACAGACAGACACACCATAAAACACAAAATAGGAAATCATAATATATAAGCAAAAGACCAATAAGGTTTTTAAAAAATCCAAACAAAGCCATATGAAAAACAAAAAAGAAAAAAAGAACCTCCAAAAATATTATATGAATGAAAAAGAAAAAAATAAAACTGAAAGGAAAGACATGACTGCTCCTGGGCATGGCGGAGGAGAGAGTTTACTATAAACTGTGGGAGAGCATGGCCAGAGGCAGGACATCTGGGAGAGTCCTGAGTGGACATGACCTGACTCAGCCATGTGAGAAGAAGGGGGAGGGGAGGGGAGGGGAGAGAGGGGGTCCAAAAGAGAGGAGGGGAGGGAGCAACCCAAATGGCTTGATCATATAGGGAGGGACAGCTGGGGGCATGGTATGCCAGCCAGGAGGACCCTGCAACAGGGAGACACTGAGGGTGGCTGGGATTGTTCTGCTTCAGTCTGCCTACCTATGATGTCATTACCTACCTGCCATGGGGGGCGTGGCCCTGCCCAGGGCTATATAAAAGGACAGTCCTACCTTGCCCCTCCCTGTTCCTCTTCCCCTCTCTCTTCTTCTCGTTCTTCCTTTGTCTCTGTCTCTCTCTCTGGGGTACCCTTTCCCCTTTTCCTTCTACTCCCCATGATCATAATAAACTCCTCCACAACGTAATATCTGGCATCTGGTACCTTATACCTTATATCTTATTGCCTTATGTCTTGTATCATTCTCTTTTATTAAACATAAAAGGGAGAAGCTGGAGGCCAGGTCAGCTGTTGTTCTGGGTTTGAAACCTAACACTATTGAGTTCATTTTGTGTTGGCCATCTACTGCTGGCCATGCATAGGAGGACTTGCCCTGAGGTGTGGGCTGTACCCCCAGCGAGATTCCATTGGCGAAAACCAATTTATCCTTGGCAAGTGGTTGTCAGTTGAAGATAGCCTTTTGGTTAGGGATGGTAGCTCATGTCCAATTTCCCTCTCAGCACTGGGATCCCATCTGGCTTGGACCTGTGCAGGCCCTGTGCATGCTACCACATTCTCTGTGAGTTCATGTGTGCATCAGTCCTGGTGTGTCTGGAGACACTGTTTCCTTGGTGTCTTCCATCCCCTCTGTCTCTTTCAGTCTTTTTGTCTTCTTTTCTGCTTGGTTTGCTGAGCCCTGAGTGGAGGGGTTTGATGAAGACATGCCATGGAGGACTGAGTGTTCCAAGGTCTCTCATTCTCTACACATTGTCCAGTTGTGGGTTTCTGTGTTAGTTCCCATGTACTGCAGGAAAAATTTCTCTGATGAGAGCTGAGTGAGAGAGACACTCATCTGTGGGTACAGGAGAATTGCTACATTCCTTAGCATAGCAGCCCTCAATCTGTGAGTCATGACCCCTTTGGGGTCGAATAACCCTCTCACAGGGGTCACATATCAGATATTTACATTACAATTCCTAATAGTAGCAAAATTACAGTTATGAAGTAGCAATGAAAATAATTCTATGGGGGCCGAGCCTGGTGGCGCACGCCTATAATCCCAGCACTCGGGAGGCAGAGGCAGGTGGATCGCTGTGAGTTCGAGGCCAGCCTGGTCTACAAAGTGGGTCCAGGACAGCCAAGGCTACACAGAGAGACTCTGTCTTGAAAAACCAAAAAAAAAAAAAAAAATTCCATGGTTGAGGGTCACCACAACATGAGGAACTGTATTAAAGGGTCACAGCATTAGGAAAGTTGAAAACCACTGCTTTAGCAAAACAGAGTATTTGGTTTTCCCCCTAGGTCTACAGCCCACTTAATCTCAGGTTCTTGGCCACATGAGCCAAGGCATAAGGCATAGGTTCCATCCCATGGGTGGGCCCTAAATCCACCCACATACTGGTTGGCTACTCCCACTATGTTTGTGCCACTATTGCACCCGCATCTCATGCAGGTTAGTCATCATATTGCAGATGGAAAGGTTTGTGCTGGGTTACTGTTTACCTTTCTTCTCTGGTAGCATTGCAGAGTACTTCCAGTACTATGAGCACTAGTTAGTAGGGGTGAAGGCTCTTGTTAGGCATCAGCTTGACTTCTCCATGTTGAATGAAGTATGTAAGCGTTGTCTTCAGCATTGCGCCTCACCATCAGTTTGTGGAGAGCAACCAATGTCCTTGGTAATAGCCTGAGACGTTTGGTGGGTTCTGTGGGCCACCTTTGGCCAATGACTAAGGTGGATGTAACCCATTCCTGGCACTGGATGTTTCCCTTGTCGTGTAGGATGGCTAGCTGAAGCATTGTCTCCCCCACTATTTGGTGACCCCATTTAGATTCCTCTCATAGATGTATGTATTTTAGGAAGCTTCTATAGTAGCAGGATTCCACATAGCTCCTCCAATGGCCTCTAGGGTTGGTTGTCTGCTTCTTACATTCCCTCTCTTAGCCCCCCTTTATCTCCTCTTATCCATTTAATCCTCCTGGTCGCTTTTCTCCTGTCTCTCCATAACTATATATTCTATTTTCTCTTCCTTAGGAGATCCTCCCCAACCAAATCCCTTACTTCATACCTAACCACTGTGGCTATATGAATTATGTATGTCCATGGAAGGCTTAAGAGCTAACATCCATATATAAGAAAATGTATGCCATATTTGTCTTTTTGGATCTGAGTTACCTTGCTCAGGTGATTTGTTCCATCCATTTACCTGTGAACTTCATGACTGTTTTTTTTTTTTTTTAACAGCTGAATAACATTCCATCGTGCAAATGTAACAAAAAAATTTTTTTTGAGACAGGGTTTCTCTGTGTAGCCCTGGCTGTCCTGGACTCACTTTGTAGACCACAGAGATCTGCCTGCCTCTGCCTCCCGAGTGCAGGGATTAAAGGGGTACACCACCACACATTTTCTTTATCCATTCATCCATCAACAAATATCTATGCTGTTTCCAATGTCTGGCTATTATGAGTAGAGCAGCAATGCACACGGATAAGCAAGTGTCTCTGCAGTAGGGTGTAGTGTCCTTTAGGGATATGCCCAAGAGTGGTGTGGCTGGATGGTGAGGTAGATCTAGTCCCAGCCTCCTGAAGAACCTGCACACTGACTTCCATAGTGGCTGTACAAGTGAGTTTGCACTCCCATGAGCAATGGGTAAGTGTTCCTCTTACCCCACATCCTCACCAGTATGAGCTGTCATTTGTTGTATTGATCCTGCCCAGTCTGACTAAAGTAAGATGAAATCTGAAAGCAATTTTGGTTTTCTGTTTTTCAAGGCTGGTTTTCTGTGTCACTCTGGCTGTCCTGGAAGTCACTCTGCAGATCAGGCTGGCCTCAAACACAAGAGGTCTGCCTGTCTCTGCCTCCCAAGTGCTGCTCAAAGTAGTTTTGATTTGCATTTTCCTGATGACTAAGGATATTGGACATTTCTTTGAATGCTTCTCAGCCATTGTGTTTCATCGTTTGAAAACTGTTTAATTCTGTACCCCATTTTAAATCGGGTTTCTTGTTTTCTTAACTTCCAGGGTTTGGGTTTTACTTTGTGTTTAGCTGTTTTTATGCCGGGGTCCATGCACGAGGAACAGCAAACAGCTCTAGATATTGACCCTCTCCCAGATGTGTGATTGGTAAAGATCTTTTCCCATTCTGTAGCCTCCCACATTGTCCAAATGATCCACTCAATAATCTTAAGTACCAAAAAGAGGAATAGAGACAGAGAAGTGGAGGGTGCCTGAGAAACTCGCTAGCACTTAGAATCCTGTATATTCTCACCACTAGAGCACCTAGGCCTGGCCTGGCCTGTCTCTGAGGACCCCAGACCTATGATCTGAGACATGTCTTCCTTTCTTCACCAAAGCCTCTCTTTTGACCCTGTGGTTAAGTTCTATGTGGAAAAAAAAAATGTCTTCTTAGCTGGGTTTAGTGGCACATGCCTTTAGTCCCAGCACTCCGAAGGCAGAGGCAGGTAGATCTTCTTCATGAGTTCTAAGCTAGCCAGGTCTACAAAGTGAGTCCAGGTCAGCCAAGGCTACAGGGGAATTCTGTCTCAAAAAACAAACAAAGAAGTCTTTTTAAGCCAGGCACAGTGGCTCACACCTGTGATCCCAGAACTCTGGGAGGCAGAGGCAGGCAGATGGCTCTGAGTTCGAGGCCAGCCTGGTCTGCAAAGCGAGTCCAAGACAGCCAAGGCTACACTGAGAAATCCGGTCTTGAAAAACAAAACAAAACAAAACAAAAAGTCTTTTTAAGAACACAATCACTCGTGGTGTCCTCAACTCCTTGGAGCTGGAGTTACAGATCGTTGTGAGCCATCATGTGGGTACTGGGAACGGAACACACATCTTCTGAATGTGCAGCACTTATAACCACTGAGCCATCTCTCCAACCCTTTTTAAAAATTTGTGTTTTATATGTGTGGCTGTTTTGTCTGCATGTATGTCTGTATGTATGCCATGCATGTACCTGGTTTTATATGTGTGGCTGTTTTGTCTGCATGTATGTCTGCATGTATGCCATGCATGTACCTGGTGCCTGTAGAGCCCAGAAGGGGGCATTGGAGTCCCTGGAACTAGAGTTACAGATAGCTGTGGGTGCTAGAAACCGAACCTAGGTCTTCTGGCACTGCTCCGCCCCCTCTTGACGCTAGGTCTTATATTATAGCCCCTGGAGCCAGGCTGGCCTGGAACTCACCATCTACAAGTAGACTGCTTTGTACAGGTGTTGAACTTGCCTCCCTCACGCTGGGATTGCAGTGTGAACTGCCAGGTGTTTGGGGATTTTGTTTGTTTGTTTTGTTTTGTTTAAGATAGTCTCAAAACCCAACCTGGCCTCCATTTTGCTATGCAACTGAGAATAGTCCGCCCTGCCCTCCGCGTTGAGATCACAGACATGCCTCTCCACGGCTTCATCTGATATTTGTTGTCATCCCAACAAACCGGGAGAGAGCAGTTCCGGCTCCTCCACAGGCCTGTGGCCTAGAGCCCTTCAGAGTATGAACCGGGCAAGAGTTGTAAAGCAAGGTTCTCCGGCACTGTGAGGTGTGGAGCGTGTTTTTTATGTTTGTAGAAAAAAAAAAGTGTACAAGAATAGTGAGCCTCGGAGGGATAGGGACATCCTGACCTCTGATAGGTCAGGTGACAAGAACCAGCATGATGTCAGTGTGAGGTCTACATTCCAGGCTAGTGCGGTTTTTAAGGCGTGTGGGGCCCTTTCAGAGCTTGACAAGCCTGTGGGTAGGCAGGTCTCTCCAGTGGCTGGGCCACAGCAGGGACGGACGGGAGTGTGGATAGGGGCAGGGATGTCTGGGTAGCTCCAGAGCTGGGGACCTGGAGGACTCAGTCTTTTTTACGAATGGATTTTTGGCGGCTTGGTTTTGGAGATCAGAGGAGATCAGCCGAAGAGCTTCAGGAAGCACGGCTGGCAGTAAGGCTTGCTGGCACGCTCCTGGAAGGAGCCTTTGGTGAGCGGGCGCAGGCAGAAGGTGCACGTAAAGTGATCTGGGTGGAAGCGGCGGCCCAGAGCAGACACACAGCGGCCAGTCACGGGGAGGCCACACGTGCCACACAACGAACCGCGCTGGGCGTGGAAATGGTTTTCACACAGCGGGCGCCCCTCGTGCTCAAAAAAGCTGCCTCCGGAGAAGGGTGCGAGGCATTCCTACCAGAAGGAAATATTGACAAAATAAGGCAAACCTCTGACCAGGTAACCTGCGTGGAAAACTAACACATCCACCCTGACTCGGGCAGCCTCCCCGCAGAAGTGAAGCAGCCCTTCAGATCGATCGATCGCCCCCCCACCCTGGGCTCCTTGCCGGCTCCCCACAACCACGAACCCTGCAGACGAAGCAGTCTGGGTGCCAGAGCGCGCTGAGTGCCGAGATGTAGTTATCCAAGATGGGACCTTGGCAGCCCTGGCAGCGCGGGGCGAACAGCTGCAGGAAGTCCCGCCGGCAGTAGGGGCGGCCCTCCCGCTCGTGGAAACCTGGGGGCAGGGACAGGAGATGTGGGCAGGACTACAAAGATCCAGGCGTGGCAGTGGGGATGGGCAGTAAGGAGGGAAGGTCTGGAACTAGGAAAGGGCGGGAGGGGGTGGGAGCCCATGGGTGAATAGGGAGGGGCAGACGGAGTAGAAGAAAACTCATGTTGGGGAAAAGAGTGGACCTGTAGCTTTTAAATATCAGCTCTCACCCTCTTCTCCGAAGGGTTCCCCGCAGCTGACGCAGCAGAAATGTTCAGGGTGCCAGTGGGTGCCCAAAGCGGTAACCATTTTCTGCAGAAAATGAAAAAGGACACTACTGTCGCCTCGGTCCTTTCTTCCCTCGGCCTCCTCCCTCCAGGAACCTGGAGAGAGCTGAAGAACTAACAAGGAATTCAAGGAATTTGGGGTTAAAGTGGGTAAACAGAAGATGTGGGGTACGGTGGGCTTGGAGGTGGGAGAGGCCAATCCTCGCTGAGTCAAACAGGTAAATTGGTGGGAAGCTTACATGTCGGATGGGTTGGTTGCAGAAGCCACATCGTGGGGAGAAGCGTTCAAAGTAGCACTCGGGGCAAAAGGGAGCCCCATCCTTCTCGAAGAAACTGCTGCCTCCCAGGGTTGTGGAACAACCACTGCAAAGGAAGTGCTCCGGGTGCCAGGCTCTACCCAGGGCGGTAACTACCTGAGAAGGTGAGGGGAGGTTTCTGTCAGAGTGGCTCTCCACATGAAAGGTGCCAGGTGAGCTAAGGTTTATGTACCTGGCATTTTCCCAGTCTTAACCTTGACGGATCAGGATGAAAAAATAAAATAAAATGTTCAAAGCTGGCCTTCCAGCTTTACTCCAAGGGTTTATATTCACATAAGGCAGAGTGTATTTAGGACCACAATCCTTCAAAGGTTTAGTTACTTTAAAGTTTGTGTAGGGTGTTTTTTGTTGTTGTTTTGATTTGTTTTGAGACAGTCTTTCTAAGTTGTGCTGGCTTCAAACTCACTATGTAGCTCGGTTCTCCTACCTCTCAGCCTCCAGGGTGCTAGACTTAAGGCAACACCACCATGCCAGAAAACAGTCATCCTTATACCAATGCAGACCTAAGTTTTAGTAAAGGTGCAACCTATGAAGACTGAGGCACCTAGGGCCTCACAGAAGTCATACTGCCCTGCTTTCTGGGATTAGCAATTCAGTTATGGGAGTCAGGTACTTAAGGCACCAGGCTCAGCTATTCTGGATCATATCTGCTCAACCTGTGATCCAAAAACCAGGATTCTTGGACCAGACTGAAAAGGAAGAGAGCCAAGAGACAGTAGGCAAAACTAATAGGCCTTTGGGGAAGATTAAACGAAATGGAGCTATGAAAAGGAACTAGCACAGTGGCTGGTACACAGTAGGGCCACACCAGATCCTAGCCAGGTTGAAATTCTTATCCTATGGCTTATCACTAAGAGTTTCTGCTTTCTCGTCCATAAATAGGCATGGTGCTAAGGGTTCAGTTCTACAGCAAAAGATGTATTTAGCGTGTGCAAAGGCCCTCGGTTTAGTCCCTAGCACACATACAACTTTTTAAACTAAGAAAACATAACATAGGAGGTTGGAGAGATGGCTCAGCAGTTAAAAGCACTGGCTGCTCTTCCAGAGGACCCAGGTTCAATTCCCAGAACCCACATGGCAGCTCACAGAGGTCTTTTAACTCAGGCAAAACACCAATACACATACAATTTAAAGAAAGAAAGAAAACATCAAACATAGCTTGGCATGGTGGCTCGTACCTGTCCTTCCAGCACTTAGAAGGCTGAGGTAGGAGGACTGCCGTGAGTTCAAGGCCAGTCTTGGCTACAGAGTGAGTTCCTGGTCAATTTAGGCTACAGTTGAGATACTACCTCAAAAAATAATTTTAAAAAACACAGAAAATATAAACAATAATGTCCACTTTTGGCGGGCATAGTGGCATATGCTGAAAATCCTAGAATTGGGAGGTAAAAACAAGACTTGTTTGCTTGTTTTGGTTTTGTTTGTTTGTTTGTTTCTCTTGTAGTCCTGGCTATCTGGGACTTGCTTTATAGATTAGGCTGGCCTCGAACTCACAGAGATCCACCTGCCTCTGCCTCCTGTGCTGTGATTAAAGGTGTGCGCCACCACACCCAGCTTAAAAGCAAGACTTAGTGGGTTTTAGATGTGCTAAATAGTAAGACCTTGTCTCAGAATTCCAAGGATTGGGCTAGAGCTGTGTCTCAGTTGGTACAATGATTGCCTAGCATATACAAACTAATAAACTTGTGTGTGTGTCGGGGAGTACATGTCTATAATCCTAGTACTCGGGGTGGGAGGGGGGGAGGACTAGAGGATCAGGAATTGGAGTTTATCATTGATGATATATTGAATTTGAGACCATGGGATACATGAAAAACTGTCAAAAAATAAAGAAAAGAAAAGAAAAAAGAAAAAATGTAAGGGTCTGGGTTCAGGCCTCAACGTCACAAGAAAAAAACAATTTCCATTTCACAGGTACTCATTCAAAGAGAATAATGGAACATTTGTTGCACACAAGGCTCAGAGATCATCAGAAGACGGGGTGAGAAGGCTGTAAAAGCCAGAATTTGGGGGAGACTTCTGCAAATCAGCACTTTCTCAACACGGCAGGGGGGTTGTGCTCATGAACCCTCAGAAGCTGTGGATCTTTCACAAGACCTACAAGTCCCAGGCCAGTTCAAACCACACCAAGGGTAAGGGAGGGGCTCAGTTAGCCCCACCCCCAGCAGAGGAGCAATTGGCAGCTGTTGGCTGCTAGTCAAGGGTGCTTCTGTGCTTCTGCTTTTTTCAGGCATGTGGCCCTGGAAGGTGCAATGCTCTGAAGGATGGTCCTGCAACACCCACCCCAACCCCCAACAACACTGGCAGCAATACATGTACTTGGTAAGTTTTTAAAAGATGACATGAAGTTGGGAGAAATATGGGGGCACTGGAAGGAATAAAGGAAGGGGTTGGATAGACGCAAAATACATTATACACATGTATTAAATTCTCAAAGAATTAAAAAAATATTTTAAAGGGAAAAACACAAGTCTGGTTCTAAGAGGTAGATATACAAATAAATACATGCCTCCTCTCTCAGGGCTGCACTTACTTGCCCAGCAATAGGTTTATTGCAGGAGCCACAGAGGCCCTTAGCCTGAGTGGGAACACCGCGGCGGCTGAGGTCGGACTGCAGCAGGCCCAGCATTGTGTCCAGACTGCCCTTGCCAGCCTGTCCTGGTGGAGTCGGGCATCCCTCGTGGGTAGGGCTCACTGCAGGAGGCTGAGGTGGTCCTGAGGCTGGAAGCTGCAGTCAGACGACATGGAAGTTGAGTCAAAAAAAAAAAAAAAAGCCACCATTTAGAAGCATCAAAGCAGGATTGGTGAGCCCAGCCCAAATCCTTCCAGACTCACGTGGTTCTGGACGCGAAAGTCAGAGAGTGATGCCATGAGTCTGTCCAGCTCCAGAGTGGCTGAGGTGGCTGAAGGCTTTGAGGGGACCTGGAATGTGCTGGGAGGCCTGTGGAGAACACAATGGTATAACCTCAGAGCCTGGCCGCATAACACCGGCCCCCCTCTGGTAACTCAGACATCCAGGCCTTGTCACCTCCTTCCCAGCCCTGCCAACTACCCCAGGCTCACACAGTGGATGTACTGCTGTCTTCTGATTGGTCCTCCTTCTCCTCCCCTTCTGCCATCTTACTAGATGGAAACTGAGACATTATTTCATCTGGAGAGACAAGAGAATAACACTGGCAAAGAGCCATACTCAGCCCATCCTCCCAGTGAAGGCTCCATGTCCTTGGGCTCCTCCTCAGAAAGGCCCACATCTCTTAGACTCTTGCCCATCTTTGCCCTTCCTCCACCCCATCAGAGACTGGCTCAGTAACCCCAGTACCTGTGATGTTGAACTGGGTGGCGTTAAGTTCCTGAAGCAAACGGTCCAGTTCACAGAGCCCGTTGCCCAAGACACCACTGGAAGAGGAGAACGGAGGCGCCACGGGGGCCACAGCCTTTGGGGACCGAGGCTTGCAGACTGTGCTAAGGGACAGGAGGGAACCTGGGTTTAGAGTAGGGGAGTCCCCTCACCTGAACTTCAACTGGTTTCCCTATCTCCATGCCCCGATCCCCAGGCCCCTCACCTGTATAGATGATCCTTGTCCCCAGAGGCACCTGAAGATTCTCCAGACCCTGTCTATAGAGAGTAGAGACATATGTAGGACAGTCATATTTCCCTGCCTCGCTCAGACGCCGATTTCCCCAAACCCAGACCAAACCAGGCCCTAGTGGCTGCCCCAGACCCCAGAATCTCATCTCACCTGTGGTTGGTGGCCATAGGGTGGGGGAGGTGTGAGTGTCTCTGGTGGGCGCTCTTTTGGAGCCCCTAACCTTGACATGTGTGAAGTGGTGGTCTCCAGATCAGAGAGCAGGGCATCTGCGGTGAGAGGCCCTCAGGGTGAGAGGTTGGGGGGGGGAGGCGGCAAGGTCTTAGAGGTTAGAGGATAAAGGATTCTAAGTGGCAGTGTTTAGAAAAGGTAGAAAGCCAGTGTTAAAGACGGTGGCCAAGAAACATACTGAGAGGGCCAGACCAAGGCCCAGAAGTACAACAGTAGCGGGGGGGGGGGGGGACATTTAGGACTAGACATCGCCCTTGACTTATCCTGGGAACCAAATACAAACCCAGGCACTTGACTTTTACTCTCCCCATCTTTCCTGGTGCAGCCGAGATTGGCCCTTACTGTACCCAGAGTGTTCAATTGCCTGCATGCTTGACTGAATGTTCTCTGTGCCACACTCACTACTTCTTCCCATATTTAAACAGCCTGGCCCCCACTTCTTACACACACACACACACACACACACACACACACACACACACACACACACGTCCTTCTCTCAGGGATAAGTGGCACCAGCAGGGAGCAGCTTTTTTTTTTTTTTTTTTTGCGTACTTCTTATCCATGTACTATTGTGGAGGAGCGCCCTCTGCTGCTGGGTCCAAAAATTATGCCATGGGGCTTCTAGCCCCAGCCTCCGCAAAATAGGGGGGACTGCATGCCTGGGGCGCTTTGAATCTCTGAGCGCCCCCTTACCCCTGCCTTACCCTGTCGCTTTACTCTTCTCTGAGCATCCACCGTAGACGCCTTAAACTTTTATCACTTTGGCACTCTCTGTCTCTATTACTCTTTCTTGCCCTGAGGACTTACTTGACACCCCAACCCCCACCTCCGCTATACTTAGGGACACTTAACTCTTCTTTTCTTGAAACCCCGGTGTGGTTTCAAGAGAAGATCCGAAACTTGATGTCACACTCTCCTCTCCGGACTATTTTCCCAGTCCCAGGACCCAAGGATCCCTTAACCCCTTCCTTCCCAGGGTCCCTAAATCCAGGTCCCCGTGGGTGCCTTAATGCTTTGTCCATTGCACAAGCAGGATTGAGGGAGCGGAGCCAGGGAAGACCGGAGGGAGCGACATCGCAAGCAAGACAGGGGGAGGCAGGAAAAGACGTGGATTTGGGAGGGAGGCACAAGCAGTGTGAGGCGAGAAAATGGAGGGAGAAAACTGGGTTGTGGGAGACGTGGGAGTAGGGAAGAGGATAGATGCAGGCAGGGGTGAGAAGCTAGGGGGATCCGGTCCCCCACTCACCCAGGTCCTCCATGGCGGTGCGCTGGCGGACAGCTTGGGGCGAGCAGGGCGGGGGCCGTGTCCGGTGGGGGCGGGGGACGAGGTGGGGGGGGGACGTCAGGGAGTTAGAAGCAGGGCCGTGACCATGTATGGAAGCCAGGACCCGCTGGGATACGGCGGAGGGGGGGCTGAGCATGGGAACACGAAGAGAGACAGCACCAGGGCCCACCCAACCCAGCCTTCTGGCTGGCTCAGAGGAGGCCACACCCCAGCCTATGCCTCAGCGGCAGCGAGTCCCAGCAGCTGAAGCCAAGTCAGAAGTGGTTCTGCCTTAAGGAGTCTCAGAAACTGAGGGCCCCAAGCCGGCACCTGAGTGGTAGGCAGGCCCCGACTCCCACTCAGGGCATCTAAAAAAGACAAGTCCTTTGCAGAATTTTGTTTAGAGACAGGAGTGGCACTCCTAAGGATCTCTCAGACTCCAGGCTCTGACAGCCAGCCAAACAGATAGAATGGCTAGAGGCGTACAAACTAGGAAATGTCTCACACTGAGGTGACCAGAGCCTGTTCCTAAGCAGCGCATTCCTAAGGTATCGATGACAGAGAAGAAAGCAGCACAGACTCCAGCCACAGAGTAACGAGCCTATGTCCCTGGGCTGGCTTCCTAAGAAACCAAGTTGGAAACACCTGGAGGCTTGGAGTTGGGTATGGACAACAGCTGTCTTACAGCCATCCTGGGGGACAGATTTAAGCAATGGAATAGGAGGCCTCAACCCAGGAGCAAGTCAGAACCTGGGAAGTTTGGTAAAAACACTGAAGGCCCGCATAGCCCTCCATGGCAGCCTAATCAGTCAGAAAGGGCCCAGTCATAAGTACTTTTTTAAAAAGATAGTCTCACTATGGAACCCTGGCTGCCACGGGAGAACCACTAGCTTCTGTCTCCAGAATGCTGGGATTAAAGGCATGCACCACCACACCCTAATACACAAGTCAAACCAGAGATTCAGACACCCAGAGGCTCAGTGTCAACAAGGCCACCTTAACTCACCATTCTGAAATGCCCCGATCTGGGCAGGCTTAGTCCAGGGCTGAGAGCTAGGTGGTGGTGCCCCCTCCTTCACCTGGATGCCTGTGAAGGGGCTCTCTCTGCATGCGACCAAGAATGGGGCTCAGGAACCCTCCCTAAGAACACAGTAGGTCTCCCGCAAGCCGCTGACACTTAAGAACTTGGCTTGGAGCAGTTGAGATGGCCCAGCAGCAAAGGCTCGTTCTGCCACGCCAGATGACCTGGATTTGGTCCCTGGGACCCATATGATGGAAGTAGAGAATTAGTCCCTCAAGCTGTCCTCTGGCTTTCACGTAGGAGCCATGGAATGCATACACCTACACATAAATGTCTTTAAAAACAAACAAAAAAACCTGGCTCAAGAGATGAGAACAAACGTGGATACTGACAGGCAAAGGCCAGAAGGCAGAGGTATTATGACATGCTGCCACACTCATCCTCAGCCCAAACCTCTCAGGCCTGGCCAGGTTCTATTTAGATAGGTGATTGTGTCTAAGCAATGAAGACTCGTAACCAGAAAGCAGGCCTCCTCCAGGGTCCAAAACTCCATCCCATGGGAAACCCACCATGCCCCAGGTCTGTATTAACTCCAGGCAATGAGGCCAAGGCCGGCCCACGTCAGAGCGGCGGGTCCTCAGAGGTGAAAGGGTGGAGACACCTCCCACCCCCCTTCAAGGAAAGCAAGCAGAAGCACCACACAACAAAAGCGTCCAAATCTCAGATTTTTAATTTCAACACCACAGGGCTGAGTCAGACCAGACCCTGGAGCCTGAGCCGTCCTCTTGGACTCTGTGCACAGACTCTGGTGTTGGCTTTTTAGGCATGGATCTTCTCATCTTCTTTCTGGGATTCAGTTCCATTCTCTCTTCAGTCCCTGAGGATAGCTCCTTCTGCAGTCTCCCCTCACGCCATGCTGAGAGAAGCCTCTTTCACAGCCAACTCATGCCTTGGGTCCTCCCCCAGGGATACCGACAGTTTAACCTAAAGGTGTCTGCTCTATGGCTCGGTCCCCATCACCACAGCCAGCAAAGCCTCAGTGAGGGGCCCTGCCTCCTCACCTGCTACTTCCACGAGCCCCGTAAGGGCTAGGGCGCGTTTTCTTGGGCACTGCCCCGGCCCCAGTGTCCACCGTGCACAGTGAGCAGCCAGCCGGGGCCGGCCTAAGCGGAACACCTCACCCACTGACTCAGGGCCACCCCGGGGACCCAAGTGGATGCGGCCAACGGCCTCTTCTAGTTCCTCCTCCAGCGCAGGCAGCAAGAAACGGCCAGCAGCTTCCAGTGCTTCCTCAGCCTTGGAGCCCAGCAGGGGCTGGCCAGGTGGGGGTATGGGCCCCAGCGCAGCCCCACAGCCTCGGCAGCCATGCAAATGATGTAGGACAGGCCACGCTGCACTAGGGGACAGGCCTCGAAGTGGCACCAAATCCATCTGGGCTTCAGCAAAGCTGCCGGAGAGCAGGGCCCGGAAGAAAGGGGAGGCAGTAGCTGAAGCAGCCCGCTGAGCAGGGAGCTGGAGGCCTGAATCCAGAACGAAGTGCAGGTCAGGAGCTGGCACAGGGGTTGGACCCAGCAGAGGTTTATAGAGGCAGGGGGCGGGTGAGTCTAGTTCCAAGGGCACAGCAGGGAAAAGGGCTGGGCTGGCAGTGGGACACATCAGGCCTTGGAGGCAGGAAAGGGAATCTGCCGCAAAGAAGAGGAAGAGTGGGTGTGGAGCTGGCTGGGTTAGTGCTGTGAGGAGGATGCGGAGGCCACCCTGATCCAGAAGTAAGCGGCGCCACAGAGCGGGCTTCCTGTGGGGAAAAGGGGGTCTTTCAGCGGGGGGCTAATGGCAGGACTGGAGAGCTGCAATCTTGCTGGCAACCCCTGCAAGACCCCCACTTCCCCCTCACCGGCTGATGAAGGGTAGGGTCAGGGCACAGGCTACACGGTCCTCAGGACTCCCAGAGAGCAGCAGGTGGGTGAGGGCACCCACCCCGAAGGGGGACTCGGCCTGGACGGTCAGGTTCCGCAGCAGCATCTCACCTGTGGGGATAGGCACAGCAGTCAGGGTTCAGGACAGGAGTGCTATGGGCAGGACGGGGCTCTGCGTCCGTGGGAGGGGGGAGTAAAGTCTCAGGGCAAGAAGGCAACAGGAGTGCGATGAGCACGGGGTCCAGGGCAGGACTCGGGGTGCGAGGAACTACAACTCAAAGGAGGAGAACAGGAAAGTGGATGGTCAGAGTGTAGATGCGGGCCCTCCAAGACTGAAACAGCCTACAGTCAGGCACGGAAGACAGGGTAGTCTACAATGAAAATGGTAGCAGAGCCCGAGAGGACATGGTGCCTCGGGCTGAGCTCCTAAGTGAGTGTGCCCAGGACAGTAAGGAACCCCAAACAGAGTGGGTAAAGAAACGCAGAAAGGTCAGAGTCTAAAGTACGAGGAGCCAAACCTGGTACCAGGTTATCTCGGCCCCGAGGTTTGGGCAAAGGACAGAACAGAACTCTCTGTATCCCAGGGCCATGGAACAGAAGGGCAAGTTCTCTGCCTCCCAGGGCCCCCCAAGCCCTCAATGCCTGGGGGCTGAGCACCATGGATGGTAGGCTGGAGAGCACAAGAGGGCAACTGAGTAGGAAGTAGAGGTTCTCGGTCCACAAAAGGTGTGGGAGGAAATGGGCCTTTCGTGTGGGTAGGGACAGGGGAAACATACCCAGCTCCTGGTGCTGGCTTTGGTGTACAGGCCGGGCACGTGGCACAGGCCAGTCATCTGGTGAGACACCGAGTATGAGCCAGGCACGCAGCAGTGCTGCACCGTAGCTACGCACAAAGGCCTCAAGGCAGGCAGGGTTACAGGTGAGACGTGCCAAGATACGTAGTGCACGTGGGCTTGGTGGTCCTGGCGCACCCGTCACATAGGCCAAGAGGCCACACAGTGCTGGGCCAGTCACTAGAGCTCCACTTGGGTCAGGAGCCTGGGAGAAGCGTGACAACAGCAACAGTGCTGGCCCCTCTTGGCCCCAAGGCTCCTCAGGAGTGGCAGCAGGGATACGGCCCAGTTTGCGAAGTGTGCGGGGTGTCGACATTGAGGTCTGGCCAGGGGTAGGACTGACTGACTCAGATGGCTCTGGCATCGGGCAACGCTCAGGAGACCAATCTGGGGACATATCTCCAGGGCCTGCTGCATAACCCTCAGAAATCAGCCACAACCTACAGAGGACAGGAAGAAAAGGAGTCGGAACCCGGAGCCAAAGCAAGGAAGTAGAATCAAAAATGTGGTCCTGTGTCACGAGTTCAAGGCAAGCCTGGGACAGAGAGTTCCAAGGACAGCCTCATGAGGCACTGTCTCAAAAAAGAAAAAGAAAGGCAGACAGATGGGGGGGGGAGAAAGAAAGAAAGGGAAGAAAGGGGAAGAAAGGAAAGGAAGGAGACAGCTCTGTGAAAGGAAGGCAGGTAAAGGGAGGGAAGACACAAAACTGAGATGGGGCCACACGTCATTCTGAATTACTAGTGTGCACCATGTGCCGAGCCCAGCTTTAGGTGCTCAAGAAAAATCAGTGAACAAAATGTTATTCCTGGAGTGTATGATCCACTGAGGAGAAACAGCACAAGCACGTAAAATGCATGGTATGACCAGGTGTTTTATACCTGTGGTCCTAGCGCTCGGGGCTGACAGGGCAGGAGGATGCTCAGTTTAAGATGAGCCTAGACTGCCATGAGACCCCTTGTCAAAGCTTTCACGGTCTGCTGTCGTACAGTCAGGGTAGTGTGTAGTGACAGCAGAGGGGGGAAAGTGACGGGTGGAGGAGGCAAATAGTAAATAAGACGGTGATCACAACCCCTTACAAAGATGGTAAGAACCGAACAAAGACTTGAAGGATGTGAGAGAAAGCATACAGCAAAGACTGTTCTAGACAGAAGAGCAACCGAAGACACTGCAGTGAGGGATGAGGGTTCTCAGGAGAAAGAGGGCTCTAGACTCAGACGCTCTCAGGTAGTGCTTCCTCATCACGTTTAGGCATTCAGGGTTGGCCATCAGGGGTGAGAGTGGAGATGTCAAAGTTCACAAGAATGACACATACTGACCATCGCTCGGAGCTAAGGAAGGGACAGTCTGTGCAACCCCTCTACCGGTATGTATGCTGTCATTCTCCATTGCACACACAAGTAATCAGTGGCTCAGAGAAGTCAATTCCTTATGTTTTGGTGATGGTAACAGAATAAGAACTTCTCTAGAGGGTAAGACAGGCAGGAGGATAGCTGCAAGTTCAAAAACAGCCTGGGCTATATAGTGAGATCCAAGCAGCCTGGGCACCAAAGTAAAACATTATCTCAAAAAATATAAACAAACCAACAAAGAAAATAAGGCTTGGGCTCCATGGCATATCACTGTAACTGGGACACGTGCCACCCCCAGTCAACTTGTGTAGGGCCCAGATTCTGGGTGACAGGGTGGAGCCAGGGTCAGATGGCAGATCTAAGTCATATGAGAGAAGAGCAAAGAATCGGGACTAAGTCTTGGCAAATGTCTTAAGGCAGAACAGAGGCAGAGGGAAGGAAGATGGCTGTAGCAGACACAAACTCCCTCCCCCGAGCATATCCATCTTCAGGCCCTGATACGAGGTCTCACCTGAGGCTTCGGAAGCTTCCTGCCTCTGCCTGCCCAGAGGTCCGTTCCTCAGGGAAGTCCCAGGAAGCAGCTTCTACACCGTCATCTTCCTCTTCGCCAGCTTCACCACATAGCTGCCTGGCCAGAAGAGGGACAAGTCCCAGAGCCTGTAGCTTGCCCAAGGCTCCAGTGTCATAAAGGAAGCCTACAAGAGCAGCCACGACACGTGGATGCCAGGCACTGGCACCAGGATCCTGCAACAGACCCATCAAGAGCTCCAAACCACCAGCATCCCGAAGCCGGGCCCGGTTGATGGCTTCCCGGCATAAGAGACACACAGCCCGCACTAGGGGCTGCTGGGAAGCTGAGCTGGTCCCACTGGGACCCCGCCGCCTCCTAAGCTCACCTAGCAGCACCTCCACACCACCAGCATTGCCTAGTGCAGGCCGCACCAGGCCCTGAGCACACAGATTGGCAAGGATCAGGATGGCTGCCTCACGTATCGCACGTTTAGGGTGAGAAGCCAGGCTGACAAGTGGACCCAGTCCCCCACCCAGACTTAGCTGCTCAGCACAGGCCCGGGAACAGCCTCGGCTGAGTTCCAAGAGAGCTCGAACTAGGGCCGAGGTCAGTGCAGGGTCTGGGGCAGTAGCCAGGAGCTCAGCCAGTGGCCTCACTGCTCCCTGCTGTGCCAGGGCTAGGCGGTGCTGGGGCGAGTCTGCCAAGTTGCGGAGGGCACGGACTATACTCTGTAGGCACTGTGAGTCCTGGCAGGCCGTCAGGCTCTCCACAAGGAAGGGAACTGCACCTGGGGAAGGGAGAGGACGGCACACAGTGAGCAAGGGTAGACATCTACGTCCTCCAGCGAGCCTCAGCGAAGCCCACTCTCCCAGCCTTCTCACCAGCAGAGTGGATGTCCCCGCAGCTCTCAGGCTCCATGGCTAAGTTCCCCAGAGCACGGGCGGTTCGGTTCTGGATGCTGTCTGTCTTCACACATTGAAGAATAGTCACTGCAAGGACAGTTGGTCTTCCTGAGGGCTACGCCCTGATTGGCCGCTCATCAATCGTCTCAAGAATGTGGTGAACGGCCACAGACGCAGGTCAGTGGTAGAGTGCTTGTACCAAGACCTGAGCCAAATCCCCAGCAACCCAAAGAGAGACGGGAGAGGGAGGGAGAGTAGGGGAGAAAAAAAAAACAAAAAACAAAAATGCGTGCCTTGAGAGGGTCAGGTAAAGTCTTCCGAAGATGCTAAAAGGTGAGCTGGAGGACAGAATAGGTATTTTCTAGAAGGGTAGTAAATGGAAAGGCTAGTGCCTCAGGTTTGGAAGCAGCTTTTCCAAACGACCCAGGGTAACGGTGTCTGTGACTTCAAAAAGCCCCTCAAATGCCTGTGCAAGGAGTCAAAATATAAATGTGAAAGCGGGCTGGAAAGACGGCTCAGAGGGTAAGGGCACTGACTGCTCCTCCAGAGGTCCTGAGTTCAATTCCCAGCAACCATCTATAATGTGATCTGATGCCCTCTTCTGGCCTGCAGGTGTATGTGCAGCTAGAGCACTGTATACATAATAATATCTAAATAAATCTAAAAAAAATGTTTTAAATGTGAAGGCAACTGAAGCCACAAAAGCGCTTTAGGAAGGGGGATAGCACAATACACCTCAGCAACTGTACCCCAGCAGCTGCGGTGGTGGGGTATTACGAGAGAAAGCAGCAGGGCAGGAAGAACACAGTAGTCCAGGTAACGTGGCTTGAACCGAGTCAGCTTTCACCCCTGCCAGTGAAAAGGAAATGCCGCCCAGTACAGTGGGCAAGGTGGAAGCAAGGTTAAGAGAACTTGGTGTTTCCTGACTGCTGTCAAGAATATTGTCAAACACATTACTGCACAAGTGCATTCATTCTATGCAAGTTTTAGATACATTGGTCTAATCTTTAATCTTTAAAAATATATTTTAATTTAAAAATTAGAATTTTGGGGATAAGCAATGACCCAAATTTGTTCCCATCGTTTACCAAATCAGCCAGTACACAGAAAGGCTTACCCTTTGCTGGAACTTGTTTACTGTGTGCTTTTAAATACCTGGTCTATGCTTGGAGTCTGGGAATTCTACATTTGAATTTCATTTTATATCCAACTTCAATCTTGCCGGGTAGCTACTGTTATTACATAAGAGCTTCTAGCTTTGGAGAGGTTGGATGATTCGCCTGGTATGTCTGATCGTACCACTTTCTAGGTCCATTTTCTGAACTTTTAAAACTATACTTTCTGGCCCCCAGCTCATCCACGGGAAGCTTTGCGTAGGGAGAACACAGCAGTAAGTACTGGCTTTCAGAAGCACCACAAATAGAAAGGACCAAGCATCTGCTCAAAAGTGCGGCAGGAGCCAATACCTGGTCCTGGTCTGGGCAAGTCCAGGTATAATTTATGAGAGCGGTGACGTCACACAGATGTCACACCTAAAGAGATGAGTGGCGCTGCACCCTCACAAAACCCCGTACTCGGAGGCATGAAATAAAGTACGAAGGGCTGCACAGGTCCAGTGGGTGGAGCCTTTCTAAGAAACGGGGGGCGGAGCACTTACCCAAAGGGAGAATGCCTCCAAGTCTACGCACTTCGGCCCGGCACGCCCCTTCCGTACAGCAGTTGGCTAGAATGCTAAGTGCCAAATCCAGCGTCTTGCGCAGGCGCACTGGCGACGAAGGCGGCAAAGGCAACTCCGCAGCGGGGGCGGGGCCAGGGGAAGAACCAGCTGACGCAACCGACGAAGGGGCGGAGCCAGGGCCTGCTTGGGAAGGGGCGGGGCCCGCAGCAGCCGTTCGGCGTAGCAGGGCGAGAAGGGGGCGGAGCCCGCCGCGTGCCCGGAAGCGCTCAATTCCCTCTGCTGCCTTGATGTGGCGCGTGCGAAGAGCTAAGAGCGCGCGGCCCAGGGGTGTCTCGTTGGTAGCTGGGTCCTTTGCCCCACCTGGCCCCTCCCCGGCCGCCGCCGTGAGTTGCGCGAGGCAGAACGAGAGCGAGTCCGTAAGGGTCGGTCTCGCAGCCGCCATCTTGGCCCAGGCCTAAGGCTCCGCCCCGCGTCTCGCCGGCTCTCTGAGAGAGCGGAACTGGGTGAGGGAGGCGTGGCCTTGCTCCTCCTCCGAATAGCGCCACCGCAGTTTTCCTGCGAGTCGGAAGTTGAAGTTCTAAATTCTGGAACACGGGTACTTGCACAGTCGCAGAAGACATAGCGAGAATGGTATTTATCTGTGTGAAAGTAAGAGGCGCGTGCGGTGCATGCTGGGATATGTAGTCGGCGCCAAGCTTAGTGCAGTTGGAGGTGGGTGAGAAACTCCTCCTCCCAGGGCTGTTGTCGAGTGAGCTGTTGCTCCTAGAGCCAGACGCCCCGCTATGGAGTCTCAGTACTGCCCAATATGACTTAGCTACTTCGCTCCCGGTACATCCTTGCCAGCGACGTTCAGACTTTCCTTGGCAACCCTCAGGCGCGGTGGTCGACGGCCCGGAAGGCCGGACTGACCGGTTCGCAGGACCCCAAGCCGTATCAAAAGTGCTGAGTTCCTGACGGAGAGCTCTCTCTAAGCGAATGGGAGAGTTAAACCTACCGGGAAAGTTCGCTGCCGCTTCCTAGAGCTGCTCGGGCTTCTGGACCTTTCCGTTTCCGGTGCTGGCCTCCAATCCTCCAGTACCTCTTTTTCCAGCTGAGCTGATGAGTTAAGTGGGTGGCATTTAGGAAACCGAGCACTTCTCGCCTGCCATGGAGCTTGCGGCGCCAGAAGTGGCTCTCGATGGGGCGAAGCTCCTGGGGAGCCAGACACCAAAATCCCCCGGAGCCCCCAGGTCGCCCCTTGGTCGCGAGGCCGTGCTACATGAGCGCCCCCTCCTGGGGCTGCCAGAGCAACCAGCAGCCGAAGAAAAGTTGCTGGGCCAGCAGTACCTATGTAGGTCAGGCTCTGCCCCTGAGGAAGAAACCTTTGCCAAGACCAGTGATCCTGCAGTCCCCAAAGCTTTCAGGTGCCGGAGTTGTGGGCTAGCAGTAGCCAAGCTCTCTGACCTCATTCACCATCAAAGCAGTCATGGGTGTGACCGGCCTTACAGCTGTCCAGAGTGTGACAAAAGCTTCCGGCGTGGCTCAGATCTGGTTAAGCATTACAGAGTGCACACTGGTGAAAAGCCATACCCTTGCCCGGAATGTGGCCGTTGCTTCAGCCTCAGCTCCAATCTCACTAAACACCGGCGTTCTCACTCAGGTCTCCGGCCTCATAAGTGCATGGAGTGCGGAGAGGCCTTTGGCCGCAGTGCAGACCTAGCAAAGCACCAGCGGGTGCACACTGGAGAAAAGCCCTATGCTTGTGCCGAGTGTGGAAAGGCTTTCCGTGTTAGCTCCAACCTGATCCAGCACCAGCGTACTCACACTGGCGAGAAACCCTACCGCTGTGGACTCTGTGGCAAGAGTTTCAGCCTGAGCTCCAACCTTTTACAGCACCAGCGCTGTCACACAGGTGAGAAGCCCTACTTTTGTGCCTGGTGTGGAGACAGCTTTGGGCGCAGTTCCTATCTGCTGGAACACCAGCGTTCACACACAGGGGAGAAGCCCTACAATTGCTGTGAATGTGGCAAGAACTTCACCAACAGCTCAAACTGCCTACGGCACCAGCGCACTCACAATGGAGAGCCGCCCTTCAGGTGTCTTGAATGTGGACGTGGCTTTAGTGAGAACACCATGTTCACTGAACACCAGCGCATCCACTTGAGCAAATGACCTTTCTAGAATGTGGCAAAATCTTGCACCACAGCTCCATCAATGTTCACTCGTGGGCAAGAAACCCTAGAAGTTTCCTGTGTACATGACCAGCATATGCACACAGGCCTGACAGGCCTCACATTTGCAGCAAGTGTGCCAAGAGAGTTCCCACTTACTTCTACAGGTGACCCACAGTAGCAAGACTGCCTTCTGCCTGTAATGTGGCAAGGCCTTTCTTTGTCCATAACTCTCAACCTTGTCTAGCACCAATGGATCTTCTAAGATGAGAGTTTCTGCAGTTACCGCTGGCTTTGATTTTTGTCTAGACTTTGTTTCTTGGTTTGGTCCAGTCGTGAGGAGCCTGAAGGGAACGAGTTTTAAAGCAGACTTCTGCATCCCTAAGATGATTTAACTAAGAGCCGATAGTAGGAATCACAAATGCCATCTGGGTTGAGACAGGAACCCCAGGCCAGACAAACAGCACTAGAGCTGTAGGTACTACCTTCAGAGAGTCAAGATTTAAAGACGCACACACAAAGGTCCTGATCTATAGATTTTGTTCAGTGTGTCCATTAGCTAGAGGGAAGTTATTCAATGTCTACCGCCACATAGCTCTGCCCCAGCTGCATCGAGATAGGTTAACCATAACAAAAGCAACAGCAACTTTTTCCCAGAGGAAGAGGACTACAAGCCAGGCAACAGGACTGCAGTAGCCAGAGGTTGGAGGTGGAACTAGGGATCATAAAAGGCTATGTTTTGGCAAAAGGACCAGAAAATTTGAATTTGGAATTGTTACATAAGCTCTGGGTGTAGGATCCCATTCAAAGAACTCTCACCACTGAATAACAACTCTCTTTATTGTTTACACTAGGGTGGTGGGAAGAAAACAAGATGCTTTATGGTATTTGTAGGCATGGGCAAAGGCCCAAGATTTGTCATCTGGCCCTTTTCTAGTCCTCAGTCTCTTCCCTTAAAAGTGCCCCTGACCCCCACCCCCACCCCGCCCCTTCCTTCCTTCCATCAGTGGAAGAATAGTGAGGACTCCAGACTTTGGAGAGTCCGTGTGGCCTTTCTGTCTGACACAGAGGCAGGTCGCCCACACAGGTGTGTTTCTACTGCTGGAATTAGGGTAGGGAGTCTGGAGATTTCCCAGAGCACTACAGAGTCTTTGATCTGAGCACAGTCTGAGCAATGAGGGACTGCTTGTTTTCCTGAGAGACATGGACTAACCCTTTTCAGGTTGAAGATCACCTTCTCTGTTTCAAAGATCTAATAACTTCTTTGTGACAGTCCTTTCATCCTTAACTGTAGACTACTGGTCCCCTGCCCTCCAGTCTTGCTGCCATTTATCTTGCAGCATTTACAACTTTGTCTACATAGAGGAAGAACATCAAGTTGTCCAGCCTCAGTTTCTAAGTATCCAGGTTTGTCTTCCTAGTTGTGTGACCCATTGCTTCTGGCTCTGAGTTTCTTCATCTGTGAAATGTGCAGGCTGTGAATATTCCATGGCTGTACCTACCTTGATGAAGTACCTGGCTAGGGGCGTGGATCAGTAAGCCTCAGTTCAAGTCTGGAGTCCTGTTGGTTGTACCATTCAGAAAGCATCATGGCAACTCATGGATCAGCTTCTAAGATTGCAAAAATGAACGAGACACTTCCTGGAGTAGCGTATTGTCCCATAAAGGCAGTGGACCAATAATAACAGTGAATGATGCTGGCATTGGAGAAGGGGTGTCACCTGGAGCAAATCTGAAAAGCATGACCCAGGTGATACCTAATGAACAGATCTGGCTCCTCAAGCTGGATAGGAGAAAGTTACTCCAAGTAGGAGTAAGTAATTAAAGAAATTACTCTTGACGTGTTCCAATCAATAGTACTTCAAGAAACACAAAACGAAGTTTTGAGTGGAATATCTGGACATAGCACATACATAGTTGGCACTCAATAAATAGTTGTTGTGATCAGTTCTGTTTAATGCTGCTTACTATTGGCCTTTGGCTCTGTTACATTGAGTGAGTGTTGTACCCTCCCTACAGGTGTGTGTTAAGCATATGGAACAGGTGAGCACAGAAGCAAAATCTCTTTTGGGGAAACTGAAAGCTAACTTCTCACATTATAGCAGGTATCCCTTGACCTACTCTGGAATTACAGGGGGAAAAAAACAAGAAATGTCCTGACCATACATAGAAGTGGATCTCAAAAGCAGCAAGGGTGGGCTTGACCCAACAAGTACCATTACTCAAGTATGTGACCAGCTTTAGGCCAGAAATGCCAAACATTTGTCTGGCCGTGTTTGTGTGTGTTCAAATTGATGCAAAACTTAAAATTGCACATTCAAAGTTAGATTTCTAGTTTTTCTGTGTGTGTAGTTGAGAAAAATCCTCAGTGGTTTTTTTTTAAGATTTATTCATTTGTATGTGCCTGCCTATGGGAATTTGTGTGCACCACATGCATACAGATGTCTCTGGTAGCCAGAGGGTATTGGATTCCCTGGAATTGGAGTTAACAAGCATTAATAGGCTAATGTTGATATTAGGAACCAAACTCAAGTCCTCTGTAAGAGTGGTAGGCATTCTTAACTGCCAGTGCAACATAAGATCTTTAGAGCAATGATTTATTCAGTAGTGGTTATTCCATCATTCCTATTATATTTCTTACTCAACATGAGGACTATTTACTATTCATGTGACCCTACAGAAGCCTCTAGAGACAACACCACCCAACCCTACCATGAATAAGAAGGGCCTTACAGAATGAGGCCAAGATGCCCCTTACCCGTTTGTACCCTCCTCCTACTATGCTCCTTTCCTCCCTCCCCTAACCCTGCCCGGGGACTGACCTGTCCTCCTTCACTGAATCTGCCTCTCTCCCTGTGTCCCTCCCGACCCAAGTTATCACCCTTCCTTCTCTGAAAGAGGACATGGCAGGGTCCACAGACTCAGTAAGGCAAACTTCTGTGTGCCTTTGTTAGGAAGTTCTAACTATTGAACTCTGGTTGATTCACTGAGCTGTTGTGGGAATAAGGCAAATTTGAAGCTCTCTGACTATCAGCGCCTACTTAAGTCAGGGAGTGTTGAAGTGGGTAACATAGTCTCCCCTGCAATGGCCCAGCTCCTGTCTAGTTCTGGATTGAAGTGCTGGCACCAAGTTGTCTCATGTGATCCTGATGGGGTATATATAGACCCTGTTGTGGGGTTAGTGCGGCAGGTCTGAGGGAGGTGTGCTTACTCCCTCCCCAGGTCATTCCCCTAGGCATACTATGGAAGGGCGACGCCTGTGATAACCCCACTGAGTGCCAGCAATCCCATTCTGGGGTACACAGCCCTGAGAAAAGGCCATACGATTTACAATTTCTCCTCTCTAGGATTTGGATCCATTTCCTAGGGGAGGAGGGAGGAAGAGGAGAGAGAAGAAAGGAGAGAGATGTGGGTGAGGGTCCCAGGGCTCTTATTTCCAAGGGTGAAGACAGGTAAATCTCCAGACATGCCCAGATTCGGGGACCAATTGGAAACAGAATTGGGCTTGGGGGGGAAGCAGATGCAAGGCCAGTAAGAGTTTCATGCCAGACATGTTGGTACATATGTTTAATCCCAATACTCCAGGAGAGATGCAGGCGGATCTGAGTTTTCAGCCAGCCATGTGTACTAGTAAAGTGCTCCCATCTCCCACCTACATCCTGTGTACATCAGAAGTGGCTCTGGCTTAGGGCCTGGACCTCGAAGCTTTTGTTTCTGCCTCCTGAGCAGGGCCTTGGGTCTCTTCCCATTGCCTCCCTCACATAGCTATTCAGAATCATGGACATGTTGCCTCTCGCCTCCCTCAATCCCAGACCTACATCATCCCTATACCACAGCTGTTCAGAGTTGGAGGGAGGAGTGGGCTCCATCTGGGGCTATGGCTGGGAAGAATATGCAAATGAGAACTTCCGTTAAGCATGGAAAGATGCTCTGAGCACAAGCTCTGGCCCAGAGGCTCACAGTATTTCCCTGTGGTATTGGCTGCAAGAAGCCAGGATGGGGGCATGGGTCTCACACACACACACACACACACACACACACACACACACACACACACACACAATCTACCTCTCTCCACCATGTCAGCTTTGAACTGACCACAGACTACACATCCTAGAAGATGACAGGCTAGAAGGGAAAAACTAAAGTCCTGCTTGCCGTGTAGCGCCTCTCTAGGTTTGCTACCATCCACTGCTCTCCAGGAATAAAGTAAGCCTTGCCTGGTGTTCAAGCAGCAGACTCCTCCAAGTACATGCATTCAAGCTTGTGCACTTTTTAAAAAATGTAGTATTAAAAGCCGGGAGGTGGTAGCACATACCTTTAACCCCAGTCCTCGGGAGGCAGAGGCAGGCGGATCTCCGTGAGTTCAAACTCAGCCTGGTCTGCAGAGTTCAAGGACAGTCAAGGCTACACAGAGAAACCCTATCTTGAACTGCCCCCCTAAAAGTAGCTTCAAGGGTGAATGAAATGAAATCTAGTTTCTAAACCAGTGAACTTGCTTTGAATAGCAAGTTAGGAGGGAAGAAAGATCTGCTCTTCCTCATACTTCCCCAGTTCCCTTTCTTCCTCTTCCTGAATAATTAGATATGAAGGTATCTAGCTAGGGCAGACAGTGAAACAAGCATCTTCTGTGGGCAGTAATACATGGCCGAGTGAAAAGTGTGTCCACCTGTGTGACAGATGGGCTGGCATAGGTTATGGGGCACTAACCAAGGAAGGATGGCAGGAGCAAACTGTTAAACTGGCCACTGATAAATAAGCACGTATATTAAAGATAATTAAAGTCAGGAAAGGGAGAAACCTAGGTGGGTTTTGTTAGAACTTAAGATATCAGTAGACAGGGTCTTCAGTAAACGTAGAGTACAGATAAGTACAGATGCCTGCACATATGCACAGCTGCGTGCCCATGTGTAGGTATTCCAACTAGCTCTGGAAAGCCTTGAACCAGTACCATCTGAGTAATAAATGGTCTTAAGGTAATAAAAATCAAAGGAAGCTGATACATGATTCTAGACTAATGAAGACTAAAGAGACACAGTGATTAATGTAATAGGTACCAGATCCTTCTTGCTATAGCAAATGTATCCTCTAAGTTAGCTGGGAAAGCTGGAGTAGGATCTAAGGTTTTGGTACCAGTTAACATCCTGGTTTTGCTGGCTGTACGTAGGTAAGTAAGACCACGGCTAACGGCCTGACTGCAAGTCTGAGTTAGAAGTGCAACTGGTGGTATGAATCGAACTTTGAGAAACAAAAACTGACCAATTTCCAGCAGGTTCAGGTAAGCTCCTCAGAAGGTGAGCTTCACCAGAGAGACTTGAGGTCCTCCGTCTGCCTTTTTTTCTATTAACTGAGAGAAGTCAATATCCTAAATAATTGCAATACTAATATTACAACAATAATATCTAAACAAATTGCTTTTCCAAGCAACACACAACTCCGTGCGGCCTGCGAAAGCCTGGGTCTGGGTAGCACAGTGTAAAGATAGTCTTGTTCCACACCTCCCTCCACCTGCCTTACCTTGGGTGACAACGAGCAAGTTTGGAAGTGAAAGAAGGGCCAATGTTACAGTGTTGTGTTACACTCTTCCTGGAGAGACATGCACAGATAGATGTCTACTCACCCTAGATAGAAAACCAACATCTGATTTGAACCAGTGAGTTTATTGCAGTTACTGGAGTGTGAGTAAAGGGTTATGTACATGGTCACCAAAAGCTCCCCTCAGCATGGGTGATAGTTCATGAAAGATGGAACGTCAGAGCTCTCTGCACAAGTAGCATGCAACTCAAAGGCTGGAGAGTCTCCTCAGCAGACCTCACTACTTATGTAGCCCTGAGGAGGGACGGGTCTTGTGCATCTCGTACGTTTCAGGGATGTCCTGAGAGCAATGAGTTGTTTCCTGGGTCTTAAGGAGTCTCCCTGCTGGGTGAAAGGTTTCAGCTCAGAGAAAATTGTTTTACAACAAACTGGCAAGATACTTTTTTGGTAGAGGGTGCTTGAGAATTCTTGCATGAGATCTGGACTGTGGAAATTAGAAAGAGGCTGTTTTGTTTTCTTTTGTTTTGTTTTCATGCAGCTATTGGCTACATTTTGGTGATCAGAAAGTAGAGGAGACTGGGCACTTCCTGTAGTAGTTTGCAGTGTTTAGTTGTCAACTTTGTCAAGGGGCAATATTAAGAAGCTTCCTGATCTGTGGATGGTAACATCAGTCTGCCAGCATGAGATGAAGCTTCTGCCCACTCTGGGCCGTCACACCTGTGTGCTGAACCTGAGGAAACACTCCAGGATTTCACTTTGACAACGCAGCGCCCTTTTTAATCACAACTAGTTCTTCAGCCTCAGCTAACCGGTATCAGGTGTCCCCACAAAGCGAAGGTTTCACTTTAGTAGTTATTAATTCAAAATACCACACAATGAACCTTACAGAGTCTTGGAGGGACTCTTTTTTATTGTTGTTGTTGTTAAGATTTATTTATTATGTATACAGGTCTCTGACTGCATGTATGCCAGCAGGCCAGAAGAGGGTGTTAAACCACATTATAGGTGGTTGTGAGGCATCATGTGATTGCTGGGAATTGAACTCAGAACCTCTGGAAAAGCAGCCAGTGCTCTTAACCTCTGAGCCATCTCACCAGCCCTTGGAGGGACTCTTAAACATCCCTTGGGAAATTTCACAAGTCAGTCATCCATCATTGGCATTTCTCTCAACTCTTTATCTTCTGCACTCCCACAGAACAGCCCATTAAACTTTGAACACTCTATGGCTTTGCCAGCTCAAAGTGTCAAAATCTTCCACAAGCCTCCCCCAACCCCATGGTTAGTGACTGGCTAGTTTTATGTCAACTTGACACAAACTAGAGTCATCTGAGAGGAAGGAATCCCAATTAAGAAAATGCCTCCATAAGGTCAGGCTGTAGGCAAGCTTATAGGGCATTTTTTAACATTAGCGACTGATGTGAGAGGGCATAGCTCATGGTGGGTCATGCCACCCCTGGGCTGGTGGTCCTCAGTTCTATAAGGAAGCAGGCTGAGAAAACCATGAGGAGCAAGCCAGTAAGCTTGCCTCTGCATCAGCTCCTGCCTCCAGGCTCCTGTGTTGATTTCTCCAGTGATGAAGAATGCTGTGGAAGCTTAAGCCAAATAAATCCTTTCCTCCCCAGGCTGCTTTGGCCATGGTGTTCCATTACAGCAAATAGTAACAGCAATACTCTGTGGCCCACTACCAATTTCTGTCTTCGTTCTGGTTTCTAGTCCTGTGGCAGAACACCATGACCAAAAGAAACTTGGGACAGAAAGTGTTTATTTCAGCGTACAACTCTCAGACCACAGTCCATCACTGAAGAAAGTCAGGGCAGGAACTTGAGGCAGGAGCTGATGCGGGGGCCATGGAGAAGTGCTGCTTGAGCCTGCCATCTAGTAGGCGGAAGCCAAGACCACCAGGGCTAGCACTGCCCACGGCGAGGTTCATGTGTGCATCAGGCCTGGTATATCTGGAAGACATGCTTCCTTGGTGCTCTTCTTCGCCTCCGGCTTTGACAATCCTTCAGCCTGTGTTGGCTCTGTTTCTTAACAATTAAACTTTTTTATACAACCAACTAGCTTACCCAAGAGGGAAAAAAAGGTTAAAGGGAAACGAGTGAACCTTCCGGTATCCATTCCATGGGATGGGTCCCTAGGTGTCTCTGGCCTGCGAGCTGGTCCGGCCTGTTCGCTGATTCTCTTGTTGATCCATGTGCGCTCAAGCCCGGTCTGAACCTGTGGCTCCTCTGGACCTCTCTGCTGGTCTCTCCCGTACAAGGGCTGGTCTCCCCTTCCCATCAAGGGTTGATTAGAAACACAATAGTCTAGGTGGAGTCCCCAGGCCCAGGATGGCTCCACCCAGTCTATCTCAAGGTTAATCTCAGGGAGTATATCCATGGTGTGTCCAAGGGCAAAGCCCGCCAAGACTGCTTTCACCTGTGACAAAGCTCACACTCCTTCCCACAGCCTGCCATTAGGAGATTATTTTGATGCATTTATTAATATGAGAAGGCCCATCTTAATCATGGGCAGTACCATTTCTTGGGGCCTGGTCTGAATTACATGAAGCAAGATGAGCATATGTGAATGCTTCCTCTGCCTCTTGATGATAGTCACATGACCGTCTCCTGCAGGCTGCCACTGCCATGGCAACTCCGGTATGATATACTGTTCTCTGGAATGGTAAGCCAACATAAGCCCTCTCTCTCTTAAATAGCTTTTGTCCTGGTACTTTATCATAACAGAAAAGTAACTATGATACCTGCTAAATTAATTAATATGGAACTGTCTATACAAGACCGAGGTCTTATTTCAAAATTCTAAGCCTTGGGTCAGTTGTACCAATTTAGGCTTCAGTAAGGGAAGTCCTGCCCACCATTCTTTTGAATTTAGTTATTGCTAATTCGCATAGGTGGGCCCTTTCCAGAGAGAGCTGACAAACACCTTGCGGCTAATAAGTTCTGAATTTCAGCCGTTATCAACTTTGTGGAAAAGAGTTTGGTTCCCTCTTCCCTTCTCATAGTTGGTAACTTAGCCTGACGTCTCTCAGCATTCTACCTTTCTCCCTGAACAACAAATGCCAAGAAAAGGCCAAAAGGGATCCAGGAGCCTTCTGCCATAGAGACTTAGCTCTTAGCTATTCCCCCACCAAGCCATAACAAAGTATCCTTCTTTAAGGGTGTAGATACACTAAATATGTTGGGCACCAATTGTATCAGTTCAGCCTACTAAGCCAATAACTGACACAGAGCCTGAAACATACTTTAAGGCTGCCAGCACTATGCCTGACAGAATTTAAACTGATTCTAATCTACTCTTAAACTAACGTAAACTACTCTAAACCTCATAACATACATATATCCCATGCACTTGCCAATCTGATCTTCAGATGCTTCATCCTCCTTCCCTGTCAACTCTTAACTCTCTATCCTTGGCTCCGCCCCCTCTCCAAGAAGTCCTACCTTCCACTTCCTGTCCTTCTGCCCAGCTGATTGGCTAAATAGCACTTTATTGACAGTTGTTACATCCACTCAAGACATTCCCCCACAGTGCTTTATCATAACAAAAGTAAGATACCTGCTAAATTAATTAATATGGAACTGTCTTTACAAGACTGAGGTCTTATTTAAAAAAGATTAATAAAATTCTCTCTTGAGCCAAATATGAGTGATTGTTGCTAAATATAACAAGAAGATAACAGCAGCTGTCAGTTCACAACAGAAGCAGACATGTAATTCCCTTCAGAAATGACATTTTTTTAGAGTAAAACAGCCCTAGGTCATGGTGGGGCCTCAAGGTGCATGAGAACATTAGACAAAAACAATACAATATATGGAGCCTGGGACATGCTGGGAGCCTTAGAGGGAAGGGAAGATTTCCCTTTAGTGTCTGGAGAGGAGCTTCGTAAGAGTGAGAATAAGACTGGGGAGTGGTGGTGCACACTTTAATCACAGCTCTCTAGAGGCAGAGGCGGGTGAATCGCTTGGGTTTGAGGCCAGCCTGGTCTACAGAGGGAGTTCTGGGACAGCCAGGGCTACACAGGGCTGTCTCGAAAAAAACAAACAAAAAGTGAGAATAAGAGTGATTTATATATGTACACACACACACACACACACACACACACACACACACGCTAGACTTTTCATAATTTTTATAATTTTTTAGAGGTGGTCGGAAGTTTCACATCATATAGTTTAGTCCAGCATAGCATATGTGACAGAATGTGAAGCAGACAGGAACTATAAATTGAAAGCTCAAATCACAGCACAGGCTGCTTTTTAACTGTTTCAGAGAGAGCTGCAAGGGAGGCATGGCCTTATTCAGATTACGGGATGAGGTCTAACCATGCGGGCCCATTGTGCTGGCTGATGTTATGTCAACTTGACAAAGGTAGAGTCATTTAGAAGAGGAACCTTAATTGAGAAAGTGCTCCCACCGAGTGGCCGTGGGCAAGCCTGTGGTGGGTTTTCTTGATTGGTGATCGATGTGGAAGGGCCTATTGTGGGAAGAACTGTAAGCTTTGTCACAGGTGAAAGCAGTCTTGGTAGGCTTTGCCCTTGGACACACCACGGATACTCCCTGAGACTGGGTGGAACCATCCTGGGTCTGGAATTCAGGAAGCAGACCTGGGGACTCCACCTGGACTGTTGTGTTTCTAATCCATCCTCAATGGGAGAGGCAGGCAGGCAGAGAGAGGACAGAGAGGAGCAGCAGGGTCAGACAGGGCTTGAGTGCACATAGATCAACAAGAGGATCCCCAAACAGGCCAGACCAGCTCACAGACAGAGGGAGGTGGATCACTGAGTTCGAGGCCAGCCTGGTCTACAAAGGGAGTCCAGGACAGCCAAGGCTACACAAAGAGACCCTGTCTCGAAAAACCAAAAAAAAAATGTAGTTTATGAAAAATTATTATCAATTAAAAGAAAAGATAACCCCTCCCTCCTGGGAACACCCAGCAGCTCATCTCCTCAGTGATTCTAAATTCTGTTAAGGTCAGGAATGAGCACTGTAACATCAGCTTAATTTCAAGAGATTTGTATTTTGGAAGTTAACTGAGGTGAAAACTCTACAAGGAGGGCCCTGATCCTTGAACATCCTCAGGACCTAGTGCAAACACAAGGCTCTGGAGATTCTGGGCCAGAAGAAGAGGGTGGAACCTAGTGGGTGGTTCACTTTAGCCTTTATATTGGGTATCCTGGCTTCTGGATCGAACATGCTCAGTGCCATGTGAAAGCCTAACAATCATGGCCAACCACTCACATGAACCCCTCAGATGGACCAGCACTGCCTCGTGGAAGAAAAGAGGGATTCATGAAACTCCCCCTGAAGTTACACAAGAGGTAACCAACTGAAGGAGCTCCCTGCCCCCAGACTCTTGCACAGTGAAGATGCCAGCAAATTGCCCATGGAACTCTTTAGTGGGTGCAGTTTTTCTGGAGTCATCATGATACAGGCAGAAACCTTTAGTGATGCAGCTGCCTTGAGATCAGGTGTGGGGAGTAGAATGTCTCAGATCGACAACTGCATTAGGCTGGCACATACTCCGGTAAATAACCCCAATAAACTCAAAAGGTCACTAGGATGGATTTGAATAGAGTACTCTCCTTTGTTCTGGGGAAGGATGTGACCTACCCAAAGTTACTTGAAGCTCAGGTAAAGCTCAAATTTTAATTGGAGTTCTTTCCAGACCAGGGCAGAGTCTTTGAGCCAAGGGGAACTGGCAGAGCCAGAAAAGAGGCAGCACTCTCCAGTACGAAATTTAGGGGAATCCTAAAGCACTCTGTAGTCAGGGTAAGTAACATTTAATACAATTTATTTTTTAAAAAAGATTTATTAAGTATCCAGTGTTTTGCCTGCATGTGTGCCTGCACTCAAATCTCAGTACAGACCATTGTGAGACACCAAGTGGTTCCTGGGAATTGGACTCAGGACCTTTGGAAGACCAGGCAGTGTTCTTAACTTCTGAGTCATCTCTCTAGTCCCACAATTTATTTTTTAAAAATCAGCAGAGTGCTGAGAATGGTGGCGCACACCTATAAACTCAGCATGTGGGTATTCCCTGGGCAATTTACAGACAGCCACACGATGGTAGAGCCTGAGCACAGGGCAGTCCCTCAGTCGGTTGCCTTTTGTGTAACGTCAGGAAAGAGTGTCATAAAACATCCCTTTCCCTCCATGAGGCCGTGGGAATAGGTTCATCTGGGTGAGTGTCCACATTGCTCTGCTTTACGATGGCAGTGGGCATGTTCACTTCAGAGAGCCGAGAATGACAACACCAGGACCAAACCGGAACAGCCCACAGGGCTCTACGCTCTCCTGGTCCAGAGGTGGAGGAAGGATAGCCCAGGCTAGCTCATGAGAGTAGCAGAGGAAGCCACGTGCTAGGGATGTATTTAGTGGCAGAGAACTCGCCTAGTCCTGGCACAGGAGAAAAATAAGCAAACTACAGCCTATGAAAGCCACATACACTTGTTTAAAAAAAAAAACATTTTAGCAGGACCACAGTCAGAGCTCTAGTCTGAGGCAGAAGATAAAGGCAAGCAAGTGATGGGAGACGCTGGATGGGGGAGGAACCCTCACGCCCAGATGACTGGTCTCTCCCCAGCTAAAGCAAGAATTCCAGCACATTTGCTGTGAAGGTTGCATAGAGATAAAAATCCCACATCTATATTATATATTATTATATATGGATACTGTTAAAAGAGTAATGAGCCAGGCTTAAGGCCTGAATACACCTGACCACAGAAGCCTCCCATCTCTCCCAAACATTTTCTGGGAAGCTTTGTTTATAGTGGAGACAGCGACAGCCTAACTTCCCACACTCTGTGATGCAGAGTTTCGCTGTGTCAACTGTAAACCCAGGTGCCACCCTGGCATCTCACTTAGATTCCTTAGGAACACTTTGAAAAGAGTGACTTCAAAATTCACCAAAATCTCGACTAGTATAGCAAGTCATCACAACTCCCTTGGAGGAGCCCTGCCCAAACTCTCAGGTGTGTCTCTGATGCTTAAAATCTGTATCGTATTCTCCTTTAATGAGCCCCAAGTCTGCTTCATACCGGCTCACCCTGAAATTCTTCTCTTCTTTGAAGCCAAATGCTCCCTTGGGGCGGCTCCTGTGATGCTGGGGCCCTCTCCAGTGCCAACAGCCTTCCCCAGCTACGGCTGGGCCCTGTCTGGAGACTGGAGGGGCTCCTCTGCTAGGCTGCACCTTGTGAAGACATGGGATCTCACGTGGTACCACATGGAGAAAGGAGCGTTTGTGAAGACCTTACCCCAGACTGTTTACTGAGATAAAGGCATTCGTCGTCACAGAAGCCCTGGGAAGGGAGGGGAAGCAGCCCTGCCACCCCTTTTAGCTCTTCCTCTTCTGGTTGTTCCCTAGACCACGATTATCCCACTGGCTAGATCCTAGGATATCAACTCCTTCCTACAATGGTCCTAAGTTTTCCATCAGACCAAGGCCTTCGCCACACCACCACTGTCATCACATACACACTGGTATAACCAGCCACCCACCTTCAGGCCAGCTTTCTGCCATACCTTTCTACCGCATCATTTGGACTAAAAGTACAGTGTGATCCTAGTGGAGACACTTATTTAATGATACTAACCTTTGTCATCTGCCCACAAGCTGACAGCCATGGACGCCTTAGTTTAGGGCCTTGACCTTCGTTCACTACTTTATCGACATCCTGGGATCCCTTTCTCAGAAAGGAGCTGCAGAAAAACAAGGAGCCTAGGGGGTCACTGAGGGCAAACCCAGTCCTTTAGCTTGGAGTTTCTCAACCTTTGGCTAATTACTGTTGCTACATCCCCAGCAAAACAATTTTGTAAATGTCGTGGGTAATTGTGTTACACAGGTAGAGGACCATGACATTAATCCCTAGAGCAGCCCTGGGCCAGAGGACTAGTACCTTACTCTTTATCCCAGTGTGCGCTCAAATTGTAGCGTTTTCTTGCTATTGCTTGCCACAGAACAAATGCTACTGTAACAAATACTCCTAGAAATGGTGTAAAGTAATTGGAAAACAAAGAAAACAAACCCCACCCTCACCCATCCCATCCCACCCACAATAAAGACCACGTAGAAAACAGGCTGTAATTTAGAGATAAGATAAAGAAAGCCTGGACTAGACTAGTGACAGAGTATAAAGGAAGGGATGGCTGTGGCAGCACAGAAAGAATGGAATGTTATGGTGAAGGAGAGGCAGAAAATAACCAGCTTTATCATTAATCAAACATGGTTAGCAAGCTTATTAAGGAAATACCTGGTTGCATCAGAGAATGAAAAGAGAAAGAACGTCTCTGATCTGAGACAACAGCGGAAACTGGTGCCTGTTTTTAAAACTTGCTGCATGATGCTCCTTTCTCTGGAAAAGAGCATAAGACAGCAAGTTGTTTGCCAAATATAAAATTGCCTTAGCTAGAAACTTGCACATTTTAGCTTCAGTAAAACTTGCTTAGCTCTGGGGAAAAAATCTCCCTGGATTAAAAGGACCCTAGAATGGCCAATGGCCACACAGACATGATTATGGCTGTTAGTAAACAGGCAGTGATACAGCCACCCCAGATGGCCCAATGACCATGGGAAAACAGGCAACACCAGAGCCACTCCGGAAGCACATCATCAGAAACATGTCACCACCAATGAGCAGGATTCAGGTCTCCCTACTTTGTCATACTAAGCCATGTGTGCACCTTCTGTGCAACCATGTTAACTTTCTGTGCATGTGCTAGGTTGGCCTATAAAGGGGATTCCTCCCATCCTCCAACACGTGCAAACCTGTGCATGTTTCTGAGCATGTGCTATGTATGCACTAGGTCGACTTATAAAGGGAATTCCTTGCATCCCCGCCCCCTTCTTCCCTCATGTGTCTCGTGAGACTGTCTCTGTATCCCTCTCCCAAAATAAATCCTCTTACATGGATCTGCCGCGTGATTTCTATTCTGCCGAACAGCCCTGCCACAAAAATCCTAATAATAGCAATGCATAATCCTATTCAAGCTATGAAATATTTCTGGTTGGGCTAAGCCTCTTTAAACAATAGGAAGAGTAGTCTACAGCTATGTGCTAATTCAAGAGCTGAGAATTTCTTATTGGGAAAGGCTGGGTATCCCCCCTTAACAAATGTGGGCCCTTGAGGAGTCCAACAAGGCCAGCAAACGCCACGAAAGGCTTCAGTTTTTCACTAACGCAGCACAAGTTTTGACTAACGCAGCATAAGCCTGCGTTCCCATTTTTCCCAAGAAAAGGAACTTCAGCTTCAAAGGAACCCACAGTTTGGCCTAATCAGCCATTCCCTAGTAACTACCCCTAGCAACAGCCTATCAGAGTATGTCAGGAAAAGCCCGAAGGCCAGATAGCCCAAAGTCCAGGGACCATGTGGACTTTTTGATAATATTGTGACCAGTTGTGGCTAAGGCTACATTCAGAGGACAATCAGGAAGAGACAGGACCCCCGTTACCTAAGTCTTACCTAGGCTCTGGCCAATGGCTGACTCTCCTGAGTGGAATTTCCCCAGCCCACTGTAACTTAAACAATGCCCGAGGCTTTCATTCTTTAGCTACTGCTTCGGTGACAGGTGAGAGTCCCAAACCTCGTGTGTTTGCATCAGAGAGCGGCTCGTTGGTGGTCATTGGGGTTCTTGAGACCTGGGCATAACATTTGGGGGCTCGTCTGGGATCTCCACGGTTTTTAGGGCTACCGCTTGGAGTGTTGAAACCTGCTGGTAAGAAACTGTGTCTCTGTGTCTGTCTCCGTGTGCCTGTGTGGGATCCTTTTCTGGTGTAACTGGAATTGACCTAAGCAGACGTGCAGGAGGGTGGTCAGTCCAGGACGCTGGAAGACGTTTCAGATCTTGACCTGAATGCAGGGGATGGAGTGCCCCTGGAACCTCGGAGTGGACAGGGCAAGTCATGTCTGCGAATCGGCCTCCGGCCATCATCCTGCTTGTATCGTTCACCTATTGGACTACTGTGTTTTGCTCTTTGTCTGTCTCTGATACCCTCTGGCTTGCCTGTCGCTTACTATTTCCATTTGACTGAGACCTTAGGACAGACTGTGACAACCCCTTTCTCCTCTCATGATGCACCACTTTAGAGAAAGAAGTAAGACAGTGCACTCACAACTTCTGTCTAGAAATAAGAAAAGGAAATCTTGTGACTTTTGCAGCCCCGAATGGCCCGCCTTGCAAGTCGAGTGGCCTTCAGAAGGCACGTTTGCCTTGCAAACTGCATGGAGGGTGAAAAATGTCATTTTTTTATTCCCAAACCGGGCACCTACATCAAATCCCATACATTGTAGAACAGGAATGTAGGCTCTATTTCTTAACAATTAAACTTTATTTGTTTGTTTGGTTTTGGTTTTTCGAGACAGGGTCTCTCTGTGTTGCCTTGGCTGTCCTGGACTCACTTTGTAGACCAGGCTGGCCTTGAACTCACATCGATCCACCTGCCTCTGCCTCCCAAGAGCTGGGATAAACTTTATTATACAACCCAACTAGCTTAAACAAGAAGGAAAAAAGGTTAAAGGGAAAAAAAGAGTGAACCTTCCGGTATCCATTCCACGGGACGGGTCCTTAGGTGTCTCTGGCCTGCGTGCTGGTCCAGCCTGTTTGCTGATCCACTTGCACTCAGTCCGAACCTGTTGCAACTCTCTCCTCCCCACCTGCCTGAGTCATGTGCGAAGGGCAGTCTCCTTCTCCTGTTGAGGGTCAATTAGAAAAACAATAGTCTGGGTGGGGTCCCCAGGTCTGCTTTTTGAATTCCGGGCCCAGGATGGCTCCACTCAGTCTGTCACAAGGTATTCATGGGGTGCCTAAGGGTAAAGCCCGCCAAGACTGCTTCCACCTGTGACAAAGCTTAGTCTTTCCCACATAGGAAAAATCTAACCCACTCCCTGCTCCATCCTCCAATCTAGGGCAGCCCCCAGAAAACCCAGAAAGGGAGGATGAAATGGAGAAATCGGCCTCTGAGTAGAGGGGAGGAAGCAGGTGCTCTCTGCCACTCTGAGCGCAGGAGGGCATATCAGACTTCCCTTCTACCTCCAGCTGACTCCACTGTGTTACCTCTGTGGGCAACAGGGCCCATGGCACAAAATGGTGACCAGCCATATCATTACTGGTCCTTTGCCACGAGTGACCTCTACAACTGGAGGTCACAGAATGCCAAATTTTCAGACAATCCTTGGGACTTCATTGATCTATTAGATTCTCTTCTTTTTTCTTATCACCCAACATGGGACAACAGCCAGCAACTCCTTAGAACATTACTCACCACAGAGGAGTGAGAACGAATCCAGATGGAGGCTCAGAAACTGGTTCCAGGCAACAACGGGCAGCCCACCTTCAACACTGATAACCATTAATCTGGTCTTTCCACTCAGCCACCCAATTGGGACCTAAACACGGCAGCAGGCAGGGAGAGGCTCCGGGTCTCCCGCCAGACTCTATTGGGGAGGGGGGGGCATCTCAAAATGGTAGCTTGCAAGCTGACCAATATGGCTAGGGTAGGAGATGAACAACAAGGTAAGGATGAAAGCCCGAGGCGTTTCTAGAGAGGATCATGGCCACCTTCAGACAGTACACTCCTATGGATCCTGAAGCACAAGAGAACAAGGCGGCCGTGATGATGGCTTTTGTCAACCAGGCAGTCCCGGACATTAAAGGTAAGCTGCAGAAGGTAGAGAGGATGAATGAGAAGTTGATACGGGACTTAGTGGCAGTGACAGAAAGAGTATAAAATCGTAGAGAGTCAGACGAGGAAGAGCTAGCTAAGGCTAACAATAGTCAAACCTGTACCCTGGCAATGACTCTTCTTGCTTCGAGCACTCATCACCACCACAAGGAGAGCGAAAGCTGTAGCAGACCATCAGAGGACAAGGTGAGAACGACTCTTCAAAAGGGTGAGCCAAGTCGGGAAAGGACCAATGTGCTTACTGTAAAGAAGAGGGGCACCTGGCCAAAGAGTGTCGTAATAAAAGAAACAACTGCCCCAAGGCCCCAGTCCTAGCAGTTGATGAACTCAAGTGATTAGCGGAGATGGGGTTCGGATCCTCTCCTTAGTCCTAGTGTAACTCTGAGTGAAGGGGACCCCCAACTCAGTTCATGGTAGACACCAGGGCTGAACACTCAGTTCTAACTAAAGCCAGAGGACCTATATCTAATAAGACAGTTTAGGTACAAGAGGCTGCAGAAATGAAACAATATTCAAGGACTACCCGAAGAACGGTGGATCTAGGGGTGGGCCGGGTATCTCACTCACTCATGGTCATTCCCAACTGCCCCTACCCCTTTTTACTAACCAAGACGGGGGCTCAAATCCATTTTCCCCAAAACGGAGCCACAGTCTCTGATAGTAGAGGAAGGCCTAATTATGTGTTGACCATAAATTTGGCTGATGAATACCAATTGTACCAACCTCCCCAACAACCAACTCTGAACACGGATCAATGGTTACAGGATTTTCCCCAGGCCTGAGCAGAAACAGGTGGTTTGGCTAGACACCGACCCCCAGTCTATATTGAAATTAATGTGGGAGCAGACTCTGTTAGGGATTGTCAATACCCTATGTCTAGGGATGCTCACCTTGGAACAACTTCCCACATCCATCGTCTGTGGGATCAGGGAATCCTAAGACAATGCCAATCAATCTGGAATACTCCCCTCCTGCCTGTAAAGAACCCTAAATCAAATGATTATAGACCTGTCCAGGACCTGAGGGAAATCAGTAGCAAGTGACAGACACACACCCAACTGTTCCTAATCCCTATTTCTTGCTCAGCTCCCTGCCCCCTCATCATTATTATTATGGTCCTAGATCTGAAAGATTGTTTAGTCTGCCCCTCGCCCCCAGGAGCCAAGAATTATTCGTCTTCAAGTGCACAGATCCTAACCAAAAAAAAAAAAAAGCCACCAATGAACAACTGACATTGACCAGACCACCACAAGGATTCAAGAATTCCCCTACCATCTTCCATGAAGCTCTCCATGAAGACTTGAGTGAGTACCCTTCCCAGCACGAGGGGATAACGCTCTTACACTACACGGATGATCTCTTGGTGGCAGCCAAGAGCTATGAAACATGTCTCCAGAGGACTAAAGACTTACTTCAGACTCTGGGAGATCGGGGACACTGTGCCTCAGCCAAAAAAGATCTGGCAGGCAGTGGGAAGCTACCTGGGGTACCTGCTCAAAGAGGATCAGAGGTGGCTTACTAAAGCCAGGGGGAAAAAAAAAACCAGTCCTCAGAATCCCCAGGCCAGCTTCAGCCCAAGGGGATTGAGAATTCCTGGGCTCGGCAGGGTTTCGCAGATACCTGGATTTGCTGAATTGGCCAAACCCTTTGATGAAGCCACTAAAGAAGGCAGCCCCTTTCGATGGACAAAGACTATGGAAAAGGCCTTTACAGAAATCAAAGCAGCCTTTCTGTCTGCTCTGGCCCTTGGCCTCCCTGATGTTACAAAGCCATTCTATCTATATATTGATGAGAGCAGGGGAATAGCAAAAGGGGTCCCAACCCAGTATCTCAGCCCCAGGAGGAGACCCGTGGCTTACCTGTCCAAAGAGCTAGACCCACTTGCAGCACGATGGCTTCTCTGCCTCAGGATGATAACAGCAACAGCTGCCCCCCAACCCCCAGTTAAGGATGAGGACAAATTAACCTTAGCACAGGAATTTTATGTAACCACCCATCATGCCATAGGGGGAGTACTTAAGCAGCCGCCAGACTGCTGGCTCAGCAACATTTGCCTACCTCACTATCAATTGTCTTCTGCTTAACCCTGACAGAATCACCTTCCAGGCCCCAACTGCTCTGAACCCTTCTGCCAGATCTGGACCTGGGCGCACCACAGGAGCGGACCTCTACAATTGTGCTGGCATCCTGACCCAGGTACATGGAGTCCAAGCCAACTTAAAGGATCAGCCACTGCCTGAGGCAGATGCCACCTGGTACACTGACAGAAGCAGTTTTGTGCAGAACAGACAAATCAGCCTATCAGAGAATGTCAGGAAGGGCCTGAAAGCCAGATGGACCAAAGTCCAGGGACCATGTGGGCTTTTTGATAACATTGTAACCGGCTGTGGCTAAGGCTACATTCAGAGGACAATCAGGAAGAAACAGGATCCCCATTACTTAAGTCTTACCTAGGCTCTGGCCAATGGTTAACTCTCCTCAGTGGAATTTCACCAGCCGGCAGTAACATCGATTAAAAACCCTGCCTAAACATTGCTCCAGGCTCTCATTCCTTAGCTGCATCAGGTGGCAGGTGAGGGTCCCAGCCCAGGCTTGGAATAAAGACCCTCCTGTGTTTGCTCCTTGGTGGTCATTGGGGCTCTCGAGACCTGGGCACAACAGCCACCACACGCTAGCCCTTTGTGCTCAACCCAGTCTTGGAAAATGAAATGAGAGAGCTCCCTGACAGTATTTTGGGAACTTCCTCTGAATGGCTTTCTGACTCCCTGAATGGCTGGCCTCCTTCCTATACTCTATTGGAGATAAAGAAAACTCACCAAGCAACCTTCAGGATAAAGTAAGGTGCCACAAGGCAGAGAGAGAGAGAGAGAGAGAGAGAGAGAGAGAGAGACAGACAGACAGACAGACAGACAGACAGACAGACAGACAGACAGACAGAGACAGAGAGGGGGGTACCGGGGGAATGAACTAAGAGTGGCACTAGCTTTGAAACCCCAAAGCACACCTGCATTGATACAGCTCCTCCAACAAGGCCATGCCTCTTAATTTTTCCCAAACACTTCCACCAACTGGGACCCAAGTAATCAGATATGTGAGCCCATAAGACCCAACTCACTCATTCAAACTGCCATACCACAAAAGTTGAGCTTGGTGAACCAAAGAGTTTCACAGGAATGAGTGAGGAGTTACTTACAGGAGCAAAAATTATCCAAAGAGCTGCATCAACAAAGGCCACCCCAGCATGGATGACAATTCAGAAAAACTGAAAGCCTTGAGAACTGTGCCCAGCCTGCAGGCAGCATAGTAAGTTGCAGAGTGTTCTTTCCAGATGACTTAGCTGGTCTGAGCCTCTTGGCAGCTTATGCCTCCTCCTGGCAGCTCAGCAGACCTCAGCTTCCTCCAGGCAGCTGGCCTTCTCTGAGAGTGATTCTTAGCAGTCTTTACTATTTACTCTGGGGATGGGATCTGATGAAACCAGTCAGTTTCAGGAACTTCCTGAGTTAGTGTTTAATTGTTTACTTCTTTTTTTTTTAAAGAGGATCCCTGCAGTATTTCACCTCCTGGAAATCATTCTGTCCTGAGAATTCTCATTTCCCTCTGGTATGAGGTGTTGATCTTGAAGAAACTGCTACAGACAGGAACCTCCCGAGCCTGGTACCTCTTCCCTCCTGAGGGACCCCATAAATCCTGCCTAGAACAAGATGGCTCTGGCCCATATGGTTGCTGATCTCATGTGTACCATAATAGAACTCTGTCTGAGCAGGGGTTCTATGGTTTGTGGAAGATGTAAACTTAATGCATGCTTTTTCTACTGGATGGTTTTTCCCTTCCTAAAACCCTTTGCTCGGTGCCTACTACTTTGTTTCTGCCCCATCAAGCCTGGATATTCTCACTGTGCAACAACCTGAAACGGTCATTTTCTGAGTTCCTTTAGGTACTTGGTGTTTTGTTTTGTTTTAATTTTTTTGGTGTGTGTTTTTAAATGGTTTTATGTTTAATGTTTTTCTGTTATAGGTACTTATGAGTTTAAAAGGAGGGCAAAGGGGAATCCTGTTTGATCATGGATGCAAATTGCCGAGCAGCTATGATTTTATTAATTTATAGATATAAGATAGATGTCAGAGGGTGATCCTTTAAAATCAAATGTTCTGGTTTTTGGCTTTTGTTTGTTTTGGTTTTTTAAGACAGGCTTTCTCTGTGTAGCCTTGGCTGTCCTGGGCTCACTTTGTAGTAGAGGACGCTGGCCTTGAACTCACAGAGATCTGCCATGCCTCTGATTCCTGAGTGCTGGGATTAAAGTTGTGCGCCACCACGCCCCGCCTAAATGTTCTGTTTTTTATAGTTTATTCAAAGAAAGATGTCTGTCTCTTGTGAGTCCCCATTAGACCCCGCAGAAAAGGCACATTTGGCAACTCACACAGAATAAAAGCAGGGCAGATATTTTTGGGTCTATATAATTGTCACTTGACTCAGTAATGGGTTTGCTATCCAATATAAACCGCTGGGTTCAGTTTTATTTTTAAAAATGCCTTTTGTTTGTTTTGTTTTGTTTGTTTGCTTTTCCAGACAGGGTTTCTCTGTGTAGCCTTGGCTGTCCTAGACTCACTTTTGTAGACCAGGCTGTCCTCAAACTCACAGCGATCCACCTGCCTCTGCCTCCCAAGTGCTGGGATTAAAGGCGTGCGCCACCATGCCTGGCTTTGAGGCATAGGTAATGTTGGTAAATTGCCATATGCTGTTTAAGGTTTCTGTAAAGCTGCCTCTGGAAATGAGATCTGCCCTGCCCGCTTTAGACCCAAACAGTTTTGTCTCAACTTTCCCCACAGGTGATACTAATTTATTAGTGTTTTGCTGGAACCCCTGCTCACCCCTGGAGTGTTAGGGTCTGAGTGATCTGCTGAAGAAAGACCCCAAGGCAGTATGCAAAAACAAAGAGCGTTTTTGTTTTTTATTCTAGCATGCTAGGATCACCTCTCCCTCTAGAGGGTGACCCTAAAATGAGCATGTTTGCTCAACAGTTGGAGGGACTTGTGACAAGCTTTAATGGATTGGTCAGAATTGAGTCAGGGTGCACGAGGGGATTCAGGATTGGCTGTTTGTTTGGTTACTGGGGACTTTTTGAGTCACTGAGGTTTTGGCTCTTACTCAGGAGTTGGCCTTTAATTTGATCGGACAGGGCCAGCTGTGTTCTTTACCAAGGCCATGGAGTAATAAAAACATGGTATCTAGTCATTTTGTTCTATAAGATGATTAGCTGCCCATGAGCTGCCCATAAATTGTGTTTTTTCCAGGAATTGTTAGAAACTTGGCCTAGTTAGGCAGAGTGAAAAACCTGAAGTCTGTCATGGAGTTGGTCTAGTCAAGTAAACTGGGGTCTTTGAGGGGTCTGGGATGCCTGGGAGAGGGTCCCTTCATTAACAACTGGGGAACTTCATCTGCCCTCTTTCTTCTAACCCCTACGGCACTGGGAAGCTTCCTAACAAAAAGGAAAGGCGCCAAGAGCCCAGTTCCACGTTCGTGCCAGCTGCCGCAACCTCCTCTCCTGATGCTGCCAGACCCGAATCCACGCCTAAGTGCTCAGCTCTTGACCATACTTGGGCACAGTCCCAGCTCATGGCTGACACGTCATCACCCTTTGCCCATGTTCTATAAAACCTCCCCACCCCAGCCCAGCACTCCACTTCCTCAGGCACATTCTTTGGGACTGATGAGTCTGCCAGAGAGCTGCCCCCAGTAAACCTGCTTTTTTACTTTTAATTTGGCTCAATTGTATTTATTTCGTTGGTGTAGAAGCCATTCAATTGGATTACCTACAGACATAATTTAGATACGGTTTTCTTTTATTAAGAGGATGTTTTATAGTTTCTTGAAGATAAGCAATTGACATCTATCCTCACTTGTGCTTGCCTAAAAGGATCCCAGCTTGGCTTGTTAATTTATTATGATGATGATGATGATGATGATGGTTTTTCAAGACGGGGCTTCTCTGTGTAGCCTTGGCTGTCCTGGACTCACTTTATAGACCAGGCTGGCCTCGAACTCACAGCGATCTGCCTGTCTCTGCCTCCTTAGTGCTGGAATTAAAAGTCGCACTACCATGCCCAGCATTGTTAAATCTTAATATCCCTTCAGGAACGGAAAAGGTGGACAGGGTCACTGAACATTCATCTGTGTTTCCAGTCACTCTGCCCAGCCAGTTGTATGAATTAGGACCTAATTGCATACCAGCTCAAGGTATCTTGGGACAAACTAGAGTAATAGAGTCTAAGAAAGACTAAGGATGGGGAGTTCCCATCTGTGCAGCTACATGGGAGCCGGCACACATACTGGATGAAGACCAATAGAAATAAACATAGTTTAAGTCACCAGTTAGGAAAATTCCTCACAACATATGATAAATTTATTTGTTAATTATATCTCATGGTATTAAAACTTGTTTTTAAAAATTATTTGTTTGTTTTTTGAGACAAGGTTTCTCTGTGTAGCCTTGGCTGTCCTGGACTCCCTTTTGTAGACCAGGCTGGCCTTGAACTCACAGAGACCCACCTGCCTCTGCCTCCCAAGTGCTGGGATTAAAGGCGTGCACCACCATGCCTGGCTAAAACTACTACTACTTCTTCTTCCTCTTCTTCTTCTCCTTCTCCTCCTCCTCCTCTTCTTCTTCTTCTTCTTCAAGATTATTTATTTATTATGTATACAGTGATCTACCTGCATGTACACCCACAGACTAGAAGAGGGCATCAGATTTTATTATAGATGGTTGTGAGCCACCATGTGGTTGCTGGGAATTGAACTCAGGACCTTTGGAAGAACAGACAGTGCTCTTAGTCTTTAAGCCATTTCTCCAGCCCCCTAAAACTTTTTTTTTATATATATAAAAGGTTTTTTTTACATATAAAAGTTAAGATGGCTGGATGTTTTCAGAACTCACACAGAAAGTAAGAGGTAATACTTCATATGATTTTTAATGAGAAAAAGGTAATATATATGATTTGTTCTCTAAAGGTACCATTTCAGGGTTGACATGTGTAATGGCTAATCTTGTTTGTCACCTTGGCTATACCTGGAATTAACTAAAACCCAAGAAGCTGGGTACACTAGTGAAGACCTTTTCTTAATTACATTAATTAAAATTAAATGAATAAGATTAAATTTGGGATGATTCACCCTAACTCCAGATCTTCTGAAGTAGGAAGATCCAGCCTAAATCCCAGCCACACCTTCTAGTGTGGCAGCTTACATAGAAGACAAGGAAGAAAGTTTTTACTCTTTCCTGCTTGCCTCATTGGCAAGTCCACTTCTGCACTGGCATTACAGCCTACTTCTTCAGGATTCCTGAATGCACTGGAGACCACCCAAGACTACTGGATCCTTCCCATCTGGAGGCAGCCATTACTGGAATAGTTGATGAAGGGACTTTGGCCAGCTGGAGCGTGGTGAGCACGGCTCTGGCAGCCTTGCCCTCCTCTCCCATTCCCTCTGCCTTGCTAAAAACTGTTAGATCCCATTCCTAAAGCTAGACCCCAAGGTCCATTTCCTTATTCGGCCCTGTCCTCTTCCTGAGGCCAACTACCAAGGTCCAGCTATTGAAGCAATCAAAAGTCCCTTTGGCTGACCTAATTAGCATGCCCAAATAAAATTAAATACCTCATCCTACCACAGAGTTCCCCTTTTATCATTATAAATTGCCATTTTCCCATGTGCTGCATCTGTCTCCTCTCTGCCCAGAGGCAGTCCTTTGTCCTCCAGGACAAAAACCCCAGTCTCCTCTCCCCTGTTTCCATCCCCTTCTCCCTCATCCTTTCTCTCCTGCTTTTGCCTCTTATTCTGCGCTTTGTTCCCCTGGGGAAATAAACCTCCTGTGTGCCAAGAACGTGGTCTTGGGGGTCCTGACGAATACTTTCCCTTTTACGTTGACCACGGCCTCTAAGTCACTCTAATATAAGCTCATTCTATTGGTTGTTTCTCTAGAGAACCCTAATACAGTCTGGAAAGATCTTTAGCCCTAAATGCTTTTTCCTGATAGTTCTTGGGTATAAAAAGTGTTCCTCATTCAAAATATATCTCGAAAGCTCTATGCTCAGGCTTGAATTTACTCAGAATCCCTGGGACCACAGGGAAAAAGTCAAAAGGGTATAAAACTGCAAACAGAAAGAAGTTTACTTAAGAGTTACAACAAATAAAAAGTTAAGCCAGGCGGTGGTGGCGCATGCCTTTAATCCCAGCACTTGGGAGGCAGAGGCAAGCAGATCGCTGTGAGTTCGAGGCCAGCCTGGTCTACAAAGTGAGTCTAGGACAGCCAAGGCTACACAGAGAGACCCTGTCTCGGAAAAAAAAAAAAAGTTAAAATGTTGCAAAGGATATAACTATAAGGTTATATCTTTAATAAAAACAATTTAAATATTTTAGATAAAAGTGAATCATATACAGATACAATATATACGTTTTGTCCTAAAAGTAAAATAAATAATAATGGTCGATAGCATCAAAACTTAAAGCCAAGTCACAGAAGATCCGAATAAGAAATATAAGGTTCATGAGGAATGGGAGTTGATGATGTGTTTACTCATAAGAGTTTATTAATGTTCCTAAGGTTATAATGATCTAGTTATGATGACAAGAACTTACTTAAAGTATATGTCTAATCACTTGTGTCTTTGTTAATTTTGTTAAACCTTTCCATTTGGGAAAACTGAGTCATAACAATAGCTATGGTAGTGATTATTGCACACAGCTTTATTCTTATTGAAAGCCCATATATATATATATTTTTTTGTTTGTTTGTTTTGTTTTGTTTTGTTTGTTTGTTTGTTTTGTTTTTTGAGACAGGGTTTCTCTGTGTAGCCTTGGCTGTCCTGGACTCGCTTTGTAGACCAGGCTGGCCTCGAACTCACAGCGATTCGCCTGCCTCTGCCTCCTGAGTGCTGGGATTAAAGGCGTGCGCCACCACGCCCAGCTGCCTACTTATATTTTTTAAGATTTATTTATTTATTATTTATATAGTATTCTGCCCCCATGTACACCTGCAGGCCAGAAGAGGGCACCAAATCTCATTATAGATGGTTGTGAACCACCATGGGGCTACTGGGAATTGAACTCAGGACCTTTGGAAGAATAGTCATTGCTCTTAACCTCTGAGCCCTCTCTCAAGCCCAAAAGTCTAGTTATGAAAATTAATTTGATCCTCTCTCTTGAATTATATCCTTATGATGAAGACAAACCTGCTTGATAAAAAGATAATGTCAGATGATGGCATTCCAGGAAATTCTCACTTTAGCAATGAGAATTTCAAGATAAAAGAAAATGCCAGTGTGAGGAAAATAAATGCTAAAAAGAGATAAAAAGCCACCTTTCAGCTTTTGAATATAATGAAAATTGAAATAACTTCCAGCTTTAAGAGTTTCTGAAAGAAAAACACACACTTAATGTGTGATCTAGTAAACTTAGATTTTTGTGGAGGTACACTATGAAAGAACCGTCAGAATGAAGTTCCAAGTTCCTCTGTGGCTCACAGCTATGGCTTGACGTTTATTTAGGCACTAAAAAGAGCTATAACTCAAAAATTTGTTATTTATTAAGGCTCAACATTTCAACAAAGATAAAATACCCTAATTTATAAAATACTAATTTTATGGGATTTTCTAGTTTATTATTAATTCTTTAAACAAAGGTAGCTAAAATATGAGCTAATGGTCAATCACCTCACAAGTGATGAAATGTTTTGAATATGCCGAGAACTATGTTTGTGGTCATTCTAAATGTAAATGTAACTTAGTTACAGAGACAAGATAGAGGAAGGCAGAGGCCAATTTATATCTCCCATTTTACAGTCTTCTATAAATGTCAAAAAGTCAAAGTAAGGCATAAAGATGGCACAGCAGAGCAAGTTTCAAAGTAAGCTTGAAGTTTGCTAATCTGAAATAATATTTGAAATCAAGATTACCTTAGCAATGAAAATTATAAAAATCTGACCTGGTTTTGGAGAATTGAATACTTGAACAAAATGGGTTAAGTTTACAATAGGTGCACTATGTAAAGGTTGCTGTACTTGCAGGGCAGGATGTTCCCAAGCTCAAGCAGTACCCTTCCCTTTGGATGGGACACAGACCCCATCAGGGTAAGTTGCATGCTAGCCTCAGTACAAGATAGGGAAGGATAGGGAAGTAAGACTTGCCGGAGCCCACTGCTCCTGTCCTGGCGATGCAGGCTGGACCAGAGAAACTTCCTCCTCATCTGTAGGGCAGACAAACTGCTCCTCATATCTCACATGATGGGGGATGGATTCTCTTGCACAGTGGAGGGTCTCAGAGTCTCTATCCCCCATCCTAAATATCTCGAGCAAGGAAGAATCAAATAGCAACTTGTTTCCTGAACTGTCTCACTATGATGCTGTAAACAGAGAAACCTGGTACCCAAGCCTATCGCCCAGCTGGTGTAGGACCACCTGTATGAAGTTCAATTGGCACGTCCTTTAATCTGCATCCAGTTCTCCTCCTCCTTGCAAAGGTACTCCAGGGTCTGAGATGTCAGTCCCTGACTTTATGAGGAGTCCCCAGAGCAGTTCCAAATAAATATAGTGCAGATGCTCTGCATAGGGCCTGCCAGCACAGCAGGAGTAACTCTGGACACTCATTTAAACAGTCAGTTGCGTGTGTCATCCTGTGTGGATCCACCATGCCTGGGTAAAGACAGCAAACCTGGCTGAGGAAGGAGAGACCAGGGCTGCAAAAAAGCTTGCTCAGACCAGCCCTTCCAACTCACCATCCAGGGATGATGGCAGACTCATCAGGCCTGCTCCCACCTCACCCAGAAGCTTGAAGAACTCTACAACTATGCTCCTGTCACAAACCCGGAAGCCAATGGAGCTATGCATAGCAGAGTCTTGAGGAATTCAACAGGGGGCATTTGGAGGTGGTGAGTGCAGCCAGTGCCTTCTTCCCTTTGGACTCAGGGTACTGTTGACACAATGTTCTTTATAGGCTCCAAAGTGTGAAGCCTAGCTCGAAGAGTTACGTTAGCTCTGCTGTACCTGTGAATGACAGCTATTCTGGGGAAATAATTATTATTTTTTTAGACATATTTATTTATTATGTATACAATGCTCTGCCTGCATGTACACCTGCACGCCAGAATGGGGCGTCAGATCATATCACAGATGGTTGTGAGCCACCATGTGTTTGCTGGGAATTGAACTCATGACCTCTGGAAGAGCATTCAGTGCTCTTAACTGCTGAGCCGTCTCTCCAGCCCCTATTCTGGGGAAATTATTTACTTTCATTAATGACTTATGCCTGGCGATATATGCAAATAACAGCTTGTCCTTGCAGATGAAAGTTCTTTAAAAATTATGTGGGACAGGTACTTTCTGCGCCACATCTACTCTTTTTTCTGAGTCCAATTTCCCCAGTAACATGTGGCGACTTTGGCAGGAACCCACAAAACTTCTGCTAACAATACTACATAGTGTCCTAAGGAAGAGGCATAAGAAAGGTTGACACAGGTCAACCCCTCCATGCCCGGCACCACCACTTGGCAAATGTCTAACAAAAGATCGAGATGCTGCACAGTGGGCCTTGGTGATGCCTGAAGGAAAGAACCCAATCTAGACTTCCAAGAATGGGACTCTAACTAATGGATGGTCTGTGGGGAGCTCAGGGGCTGTGGTGGCTGCAGATGCTACAGTTAAGACAGAACCCAGCCAGATCTGGTGGCATGCACCTCAAAATACAACACCAAGGAGGACCTACAATCCAGGCCAGACAGGGGTACTCGGAGAAAGCTTGTCTCAAAAAAACAAAAGAAATAAAACCTGGGGTGGGGGGTGTGAACTTGCCTCAAGTGCCCAGCCTCTAGGTTCAGTCCCCAGCAGCACAGAAGTCAACAACAGGACGCAAAAAACTAACATAGGTAGAAAAATCTCCAGGTAGTTGGGCAAGGGCACCACACGATGGCAGCAGAGGGCAGGAACGACCTTAGGTGCAGTCACCAAGTGGCTGCAACAGGCAGAGAAGGCAGGGGCAGCGGGGGACTCCTCAGCACACCTCCGTGGCTAGTTAGGATGAAAGAGGGACCTAGACTCTTTGTAAGTAAAAATGTCCCTCTTTCTAAGTTTTCTCTAAAACTTAGGGAGAGGATTAGAGGGAACTGTGGGTAGAAGGAGGTGATAGGAAAGTTTAAAGTCCTGTTTCCATAGCAGGGAATTGTAAAATCCAACAGGGCAGAAGTGACTGCCAAGAATCCATCACAATTCAATGGGGAGTCAGCAAGGACCATTAGCTGAAGGAGGAGCCTGGCAGGTGGGAACCATTGGGCTTCTATTACGTATATTTGTGTATTTGTGTGCGTGTGTGTGTGTGTGTGTGTGTGTGTGTGTGTGTGAAGACAAATGTGCAGGAGTCTCTCCTTCTACCTCTTGGGTCTTAGGAATCAAACTCAGGTTGTCAGGCTTAACTGCTTGCCCCCTTACCTGCTGAGCCCTTTCTCGGAAATGTGCCTTACTTCCTTTTTATACCTCGATTAGATGCATCAGGCGCTGCTCAAAGTTGGAGGCATCCTTTAGACTGTGATCTGAGCACAGTAGAATCCACACCTCTAACCTCGGTGCTTACAAAACTAATGCAGGAAGGCCAGGAGTTCGATTCCAGCCTAGCCGATGTAGTGAGAGCCTCCCTCTGAGACAAAGTCTCTCTGTGTTAGCCTTGGCTGTCCTGGACTCACTTTGTAGACCAGGCTGGCCTCAAACTCACAGCGATCCGCCTGCCTCTGCCTCCCAAGTGCTGGCATTACAGGCATGCGCCACCACGCCCGGCTTCTACCTCCAGCTCTTAAGGTCTTTTCTCCCCCTGTGCCTTAGAGTTCCTTGTGCCCACTAGATGGAGCAGTGGGCAAAGGTGCTCAGCATACAAGCCTGGCAACCTGCTCTCAGTTCCCAGAATCCACTTAAAAGCAGGACAGAACAAACCCCGTGAAGTTGTCCTCTGACCTTTTCACAGTGCTGTGCCACACACTGATACACAGTAAGATAAAGCAATGCAGGACTGAGCTCAGCAAAAGAACATCTCATTAGCATGCACACAGCCCGGCATTCAATTTCCAGCACTGATGAATAATTTTTAAAATGGGCGCGTCACTAGTTTTACGTATATTACATGTCTACACTGCGCTAGCCATTGAGAATAGAATATTAAATAAAATCATTCCCCACCACTATGCAAAAGAATACTATATTTTTATTTACTTAGATAGTATAGTGTAAGCCAGATTAACTTTGACCTCGGTATATAGTCTACAATGGCCTTGAACTCCTGATGCTTCTGCCTCTATATCCCAAGTGGTGGTGTTAAAGATATGTGCCACCGCACTGAGATTATGTAGCACTGAGCACAGAACTCAAGGCATTGTGGGTACTAGGTAGGCAGACAGACACTCCAGGTATTCTACCAACTGAACTACATACGCACACACCTCCAACCCCACTTTTTATTTTGTTATTAAAGACAGGGTATAGTGTATTTCAAACTGTGCTCAAACTCATTAAGTAGACAAAGGTAGCCTTGAACTCGGATCCTCCTGCCCACACATCTCAAGTGCTGGGACGACAGGCTTGTATCACCAAGCCTGGTGCATGTATCACTTTAAATGTCCTCTTGCCAAAATAAAAGGCACGTTGCACCAGCTGCCTGAAGAGGATCTCCTGCCAGTCAGAACCCACTTTAGACAGAGAAAGCCCCTAAAAATAGCCCTCCATGTGCCTGCTCAGCAGGTGATTGGCTCGGCGAGGGGAGGAGAAGCTCTAGGCTGGGTGAAGGAGAGAGAAAAGGACAGTGCCGTTCCCAGCGTCCCTTCAGCAATGGCTCTGCCTCTTAAGGTCTTGAGTAGGGGCTTGGCCAGCGCAGCCAAAGGAGACCACGGAGGGGCAGGAGGTAAGTGGGGCCAGGCCTCAGACCTATGCAGCGGAGCCTACTTTCCCTCCTTCCTTTCCTGCCTCCCCTCTCTCCATCCGCCAGGCACGGATCTTTCAAACTTCTAGGCCCCAGTGATAGCTTCTCTTTCACTCTCCCCTTTGTTTCCTCAGCCAACACCTGGCGCCTCCTGACCTTTGTGCTGGCTCTCCCCAGCGTGGCCCTCTGCACCTTCAACTGCTGGATGCACGCAGGCCACCGCGAGCGCCCGGAGTTCATCGCTTATCACCACCTCCGCATCCGCACCAAGGTATGGCAGAGGATGAGTGAGAGCATGTGGCAAGGGAGGGGGCAGGGGGGGCGGATGGTACCCCAGGGGAGGGATTGTGGTGACCTGTCCACCTTCTCTCCACAGCCTTTCTCCTGGGGAGATGGTAACCATACACTTTTCCACAATCCCCATGTCAATCCTTTGCCCACCGGCTACGAGCACCCTTGAAGTCTCAGCAGGCCCGCGTTTCCATGGTTTCCAGATTGACCTTCTGCGTGTGTGCTATGAGAGCCCCTGAGGTCCCAGTCGAAAGTCCCAAGCACAATAAAGGTGTGGAACCCTTTGTGTCCTCGGGCTCTTTGGGAACAGCATGGCAGAGGGGCTGGGCAGACTCTGGAAGGGCAGTTGGTATCTGGGTTCAAACTCTTCCACTCAAGGAAAATGGGATACTTCCCCCTGTATTTTCGTTTTATTTAAAACATTTCATAGAAACAATACGTGGCATATTTAGCATATTCTTCTCACTGTATTGTGTAGCCATTCTTACCCATATGTAAAGGTATGCTGACCCTGTGCTTGCTCTCTCCCCTGCCCCCCAAAAAAGTGGATCAATACTGAAGCCTGATACATGGGCAAAAGTATTAAAAAAAAAAAAGTCCCAGCTCAGGAACTATGACATCAAACCTGGGAAGTTGCCCAGGCTAGCCCAGAACTGTAGACAACTTGTTCCCATGCCGATAGCTTCATTGGCAAAAGCAAGACCAACTCTTTGTGGTAGAGATCCATGGGAAGGTGGGTTCCTAGGACGCAAGCAGATGTGGAGGAGTCTCATAGCTGCATCCTGCCTCGCCACCCGTGGCAGGGTCTTCAGGATGCCGTGCTGCATTGGCGTCCAGCATTTCTTTGTACTGACGTTTGAAAAAGCCAAGCTGTGAAACGTAGTAGGTCAGAAAACCGGGTGAGAGGGCAGGGAAGAAAACTGAGAAGAAATGGAAGAGAACTGAACTAGCTTTTAGTTGTGTGCCAGAGCAGTCATGTGAACAGCTGTCAGGAACTGAGAAAGAGTGATTGCCAAGCAGTTGTTAGGCCCATAACTGTAGGAGAAAAGCACAGGTTCACTGTCAGGCAGATTTGCACACGTGCCATGGCATTTCTGTTTCACTTCCGCCAATCTGTGATGCAGGATATACAGGAGAAACAAGAGACCAAGCAACTTGCCCGAAATTAAACTGTAAGTGATGAGGTTGGAACATGTGCCCAAACCTGCTCCACAACTTACAGTCTGAGATCTCACTGTCCTCTCTTGTGCATGGCAGAGAGGATAGTGTTAGGAAAATGATTTGAAAACAACACCTCACCTTGTAAAGTGCCGCTGTGATGAGAGCCAGCAACAGCAGACCTCCCAATGAGCTGCCCACTACGAGGAAGGTGGGCTCATAGACCTCCAGTTCTTCTAGCACTGTCTCTACCTGTTTTGAAAACCAAGGAATGCCCCCCTCTCTGACACACACACACACACACACCAGGTTCCCAGCCTCTCACGTTCGCCCTTCCTTGCCCCATGCCCTGTCCCAAGCATTGAGCGACAGAAGCATTCATGCCTAGGGACCTTCATTCATCCTCCCTCCAGGCTGGCAAGTCCCCCCCGCAGCCAGCAGGACCGACTGAGCATCAGGAGCCCTCTCGCCAGCTTGGCTACCGCCTGCCACACCGCCACTACCTGGGCTCTCAGAAATGCCTCCTGTCCCAACAGCTGAGAGTACACAGACGTGTTGAAGGTGATTTCAGCCTCACTCGTGAGCCACACCTTTTTCTGCAAAGTCTGCAAAAAGAGAGGGCAAGGCAGGGCTGGGATTTGGATTTGGGAGCAGCTCAGGGTTCAAGAACTGCCCCGACCCAAGGATGCCCCAGACCCGTCAGGTTCACGCGGACTTGGCGAGAACCTTTGTCATTGGCCACATACCTGACTGACCCAGCCGAAGCTGAGGTTGCCCTTCAGAATGAAGTCAAGCTCATCCTGAATGCCCAAGGAGGGGATGTCACAGCGGAGGTGCAGGCAGTCGGCAATGGAGCAGTCCTGGGGGCATGAGGGGAATAAAGCTGAGGAGGAGGATGTGTCTTTACTAAGAGAGAGACAAAAGGAGGAAATAAAGGCTTCCCAGGATGAGGCAGAGAATATAAAATCACAGGCTGACTACACAACTCTGATCAGCCAGTACATTCCCTCCCCCTCCCCCGCCCCACTCGCCTCCTCCCTCTCCCCCGCCCCGCCTCCGTGAAAGGGCTTTTCTCACCAGCACAGAACGCCTTTGAATCTGGGTCAGAAAGTCAGAATTCTGAGGAGGTTCCCTCTGTGACACACAGGAGACACCCTGGGGGTGGGGGACATTTTCCCTGATAAGAGCATGGCATTATTATAGAAAGGGATTCTGGAGAGAGAGAGAAACCGACAGGCTGGTACCTGTGCTGGCTTCTTCACAGCTACATCCCACACAGCCACGCCGTTCAGTAGGACGGGGACCCGGAAGTTAACAGTGACGGCCAGCTGCCTCTGACTCAAGTTATTCACCTGCAGGACACGGAGACCAGATATCGGCATGATCCCTAGAACGCCCTCATTTTTTCCTTACCCATAGTCCTCCAGCCTTCCTCATCTCGGTCTGTTCTCTAGTCTCTCACACGATATCGGTGCTCGGCTTCTTTTCTTCTCTGCCCATCGGAAGACGAAAAGTTGAAATGCTTGGTGGAATCGTCCTGCCTGGAGAAAACGGCACATTGGTGAAAAACAGCTCTGAGGCCATCTCTGTTTGAGCCACAGCTTGCTGCAGACTACTGGGCCCAGATGGCTCGGGAAAACGACACGGGTCTTCAGGTGCATCTGCAGGCTCCGTGCCACTCCCGCCCCCTCTCCTGTGCTGCCTTTGCAAGCACTGGAGCTCTCAGCTCCTCTCTTGATGCCCTGACTTCTTTACACCCCGACAGATTTGATCCAGCTCTTTCTCTGGCATGGAATGTTCTTAGCCAAGTTCTGTGGATTTTCACTTGAAGACCCAACTTCTGCACGTCTCTTGTAAGGATCAACATTTCCCAGTGGGGAGAAAGGGTTTGCATGCTCCCTGTACTAGCAAACAGAGTCTAGCACAAAGGGCGTGGCCTCGGGAACGCCTATAAAGTCTTCTGCCAGAATAAATAAGCCCATGGGGGTTCTACAAAGTGAAATCTAGATGACTTGGTACAAATGTAGTGAGAGCCTGTCTCTGGTGGCAGTAATGAAAGCAGATATGGTCATGTTGGGGCACATGGGTGAGCACATGTGACAGGAAATGGCCCAGGAACTCAAGTCAAGAAGGCCCTATATGTTGGCAGAGGTTTCTAGCTACCAGCTCTTCATTTTTCTTTATTTTTATATTTGTGAGACAGGCCTCAAACTGTAGCCCAGACCAGCCTTAAATTTATAGCAGTCTTCCTGCCTGTGCCTTCCAAAGGTAAAGATTACAACTCTCAGCCAACACACCTAGCTTATCCATGGCTTTCAGTAGAAATTTACTATGTTACAAAAGAGGGTAGGGAGGGGGCACAGGAAGAGCAGGAAGGGAGAGAGAGGGATGGAGAATATATACATACATACATATATATAATAAAATTACAAAAAATAAAAATTTAAATTAAAAAACAATACATATTTACTTTTGAAAATGTAGTATAGTATACCACTGATGATATGAATAAAAAGCGTCAAAGACCAAAGTGCCCCCCTGGGAGGGGGGCATTTGAACAGTCTTGAGGATTTCAATAGTTAAGTCAATGTGTGATGTCTCAGACCTCAATAGAATTAAGCAGGCTGGGCATTGTGGTGCCCATCTATAATCCCAGCACTCGGGAGGCAGAGGCAAGCAGATCTTTGTGAGTTCGAGGCCAGCCTGGTCTACAGAGCGAGTTCCAGGACAGCCAGGGCTATATAGCAAGACCGTGTCTTTAAAAAAAGAATCGAGCAACAGGAAGGGTCAGCCTGCTTCACCACTACCCAAAAGCCAGAACTCCTGGGGGCCCCAGCAGTTTCACACTGTCAACTTGACTTTAAGAACACAGAGGAGACTGAGGGTGTGGCTCTGGGGCGGGCCCTCCCTGAGCATGCACTGGACCCCACGCTCAGTCCTCAGAACTGAGGCACTGCTGACAAGCTGCATGAGTCCGTATCTCAGACCCACCACTTCCTACTGAGTAAAGTAACTGAAAGGCACCTAAGGTCATTAAGAGAGAGTCCTGCAGTTCTCTCTACTGAGGGCTGTGGCAGCACACATGAACTCTCCATAAACATCGGGGTTTTTCTTAGCATGCTAGCTGGGATTCCTCTCTGCTTCTGTCTTTGTTCATACTTTCTTTCCTTCTTTCTTTCAAGAATTTATTTTTATTTTATGTGCATTGGCATTTTGCCTACATGTGTGTCTGTGATAGAGTGTCAGATCCTGGAATTAACAGACAATTTTGAGCTGCCATGTGGTTGCTAGGAATTGACCCCTGGTCCTCTGAAAGAGCAGTCAGTGCTCTTAACTCCTGAGCCATCTCTCCAGCCTCTGTTTCCATTTCTTACTGTAAAATCTCCAGTTCTAAACCTATTTTCTAAAAACAAAAACAAAAACAAAACTTTTTTAACACTTATTTGTTTATCTGGAGGAGGGTGCCACCACCATGCACATTTAGAGGTGAAAGGTCAACATTTGGAAGGAAGTCAGTTCTCCGCCTCTACCGTGTGGGTCTCAGGCATCAGGTTTGGCAGCTCATGACTTAACCCTCTCAGCCACTTCCCCAGCCTTAAACTCTTTCCAAATTTAAGAAAACACTCAACCTTCCTTAGCCTTGAGAAGTAGGTAGGCAACACATAAGCACCGACACAAGCCCCCTGTGGAAGAGGCTTCTGGGCCCATCTGCTTGCTTGGACTGTATAAGCAACCCTGTTGTGCAGGGTTGTGCAGCCTTGTATGAGACATTCAATATGGCTTGCCTGGTGAAAACAAGGGCAAGTTATTTAACCTCTTGATTTGATTTGTTTTATTTTTTATTTTTATTTTTGTTTTTTTGACAGAGTTTCTCTGTGTAGCCTTGGCTGTCCTGGACTCACTTTGTAGACCAGGCTGGCCTTGAACTCACAGAGATCCACCTGCCTCTGCCTCCTGAGTGTTGGGATTAAAGGCATGTGCCACTATGCTAGGCAACCTCTTGCTTTTTTTTAATTGGTAAAAATAGGTATAGCAATGTAGTTATCCAGAGGTTTAAATGAATATAATAATAATAATAATAATAATAATAATAATAATAATAATAATAATAATAATAATAATAAT
>OU015757.1:8586216-8599953 GCA_907169655.1 Acomys percivali | reverse complement strand
ATAATAATAATAATAATAATAATAATAATAATAATAATAATAATAATCCAACTATGTAACTCTTCCCAAATCCCACTAAAACAAAAAAATATTTGAACCATCCCCAGTATATTTAACTGTAAGCTGTGTCATAAGTTCTCCTGTTACTCAGCTGCTGCTGCAGCAAACCTTGCCCATGGTAGTCTCTCAGGCTTTCAAACAGTTCTGGAGCATAGTCCAATGTGGCAAGCCCCTTGCTTGCTTCTGCTTTCTCCGGCCCTGCTCACCTACTCACCTTTAGAACCCACAGCACTAGCTCTACACCTGACTCTCCGGCCAGCTCTACCCTGCTCAGCCTGTGTTTCGCCTCTGTGGTGACAGAACTGTCCTCTTTGGGCAAGCTCCCCAGCACACATGCCCAGAGGTCTTGCCCTCTATCTAGTACCTTCCCTCCCTGTCTAGCGCCGTGACTGGCACCGGGGAGAGCTTCCTGTGAACGGAAGACTGAAAACAGGAGGAAGAAGAGGAACTTAGCAACAGTGACCAGGTGTGCGTGTCCCACTAGCAGACCCTTGTATCAGAGAAGTGTACAGCTTGTCATGGTGTGCTGTAGACATAAGGCTGGGACCCCACACAAGAATTTCCACGGGAGGACGCTTGGAGGCTCGAGACTGGACATTGTTTGAGATTGTTCATGTGTCGGGAGTTTGGCCCCGGGCCGGGAATGCTGGGAAGTGACGAGACCTTTAAGAGCAGAGGACCTAGGGAGAAGTTTCCAGACTGGCACCTCCTCTTTCCCTTCGCCTCCCTATCCTAGCTGTGTGGCCACCCTCTAGCCTTCAGCTCTGCCACTGGCAAAACATCTGCCATCTGTGGTCCAGGGGACTCTGGTCAAATTTGGCATCAGGCTGCTTGGACTGTAAGCCCCCAGTCTGTGAGCCAAAGAAACCTCCTCTTCATAAGGATCCTGCCTCTGTCAGCATCATAAAACGGGCTGGTCCAGATGCTCATTACAGAAAGAGCCAGCTGAGTAAGAGGCACCAGGCTGGGAGGAAGGTGGGAGGTCCACGGGGAGAGCTGAGGGTGAGGTACCTGCTGATCACTGTGTACACAGTGTACTTCACTGGGAGCTGCAGCTGGAAAGAAGTCGTGTTGGTTTCAGGCTTATTATTCTCACTGGAGAAAAAGGGTAGAAGGCCATCGTGAAGGAATCCAGGAAACTAAAGGCCAGCTGGGGGCAGGGGGAGGGCTGACATACCACAGCTTGCCTGGCTCACCTGCTTGCGCTGGCCCTCAGAAGCAACCTGTCTCCCAGGAAGGCCTTGGAGGAGACATCAAAGGTGACCGTGAAGGTACTCTGAGGGGAAGAAAAAAATGAAGAAATGGGGAAATGGAGAAAGAAGTTCATGGAAAAGTAAGGGGAGGGAATGGGCTGCGACACAGCAGGGCAGTGCCGAGGACTTGGGGGGCAGGTAGCACTGACCTTTGCACCTTCCCGGAAGATGGGGTGGTTGATGCTACAGCTGGTACTCCTCAGGCTTTCCTTGTCAGTGGGCTCAGCCTCACATGCCAAGCGCAGTGGGCGCTGATGAGGTTGCTTGTAGGAGCAGAGATGGATTCAAGAAACTGCGTTAGTTACTTTTCTGCTGCTGTGACGAAACACTATGGTCAAGGCAACCGAAATACGAAAGAGTTCATTTGGGAGATGGATGGGAGCCCATCATGGCAGGGAGGCATGGCAGACGACAGCAGGCACTGGCAGCCAGAGTGGGAACTGAGGGCCCACACTCTCAGCCCTATGGGTGGATGCTGCAGGTGGCCCAAAGCGTTTACTCTTCTGTTCTAGGAGTATACTTAGCCGGCCGTGGTGGTGCACGACTGTAATCCCAGCACTCGGGAGGCAGAGGCAGGTGGCCTCGAACTCACAGCAATCCGCCTGCCTCTGCCTCCCAAGTGCTGGGATTAAAGGCGTGTGCCATCATGCCTGGCTTGAATTAAGACATCCTTTATGGTGTTAAAAGACTCCAGCAAAGACTGAAAAGACACATATCACGTGGTCCATAATGAAAAGAACCATCAGAGTGCGCAAAGAGACCTTGCAAATCAGTGTTTGAAACCGCATCTCCCTTGGTAGTCCAGAATGGTCTAGAACTCACCATGTAGACCAGGTTATCCTCAAACTCACAAAGACTCTCTTGCTTCTGCCTCCCAAGAGTTCTGGCATTAAAAGTTGTGTGCCATCACACTCAGGACTTTTTTGTCTTTTTTTTCTTTTCCTTTCCTTTTCTTTTACTTTTTTTAAAAGGCAGGATCTCACTAATTATCTCTGACTGGCCTGGAACTCTTTCTATAGACTAGGCTGGCTTCAAACTCACAGAGATCTGCCTGTCTCTGCCTCCTGAGTACTGGAATTAAAAGCATGTGTTACTATGCTGGTCAATTTTTCAAATATAGGGAAGAATAAATGTAGAAAAGAAAAGAAAAGAATATGTAGAAAGACACATCCCAAAAGAAAAGACCCAAAGGACCACAAACTATATATAAAGTTGTGCACCCTCTCTAGAAAATTCCAAACAAAAAATGCAAGGAAATAGTGAGATCACATTGCCAGTTAAAAAGTCTGATAGTGTCAAGTGCACGTAGACAGGCACGGGAACTCTTACATGCTGCTCACAGAGTGTAAATAGGTAAAAATACTTCTGAAAGTGTTAAATGTATAGAATCCATGTGTGATAATAAGCCTTCCAACATATCATCCGCTTTGCACCAGGAACAGTCAGGAAAGCACTCATCAGTTGTAGAATGGATAAACTGTGGCATACCCATACAGAGGTCTCACCCAGCGGTGAAACTGTTCTGTTTGTTATGTCGGGTTGTCTGTATATTTTCTTTCAGCGACGGCACTGTACTTGGGGGTTGTAGAACGCTGGGGGTGTACAGTCTATTCTGAACAGGTCTTGAGGAATATAGCATCCTGCCTGAGCTCTGTCTCTCCTTTGCTGCTGAGGCATAACCGACTCCCTTATACTATAGAGGCCATGTGGCAGCCACTGTGACTCCCCTACCACAAACAGGCCTTACCTTCTGGGATGGCTGCTAATCTTGGTTGTCACCTTAATTACACCTGGAATCAACTAAACCCCAAGCCGAAGGGCACACCTGTGAGGGATTTTGTTCATATGATTGAGGTGGGAGGGGAGGCCCTAAATCTGGGCCACACCGCTGGTGGCCATCAAGAAAAAGACAAGGAAGAAGGAACTTTGCTCTCTGTCTGCTTGCCCAATGTAACAGGCCTTGAGACCTTAGCACAACTGACGCCATGCTAGAGGCATCATTCCGGCCTCAAAACCCAGCACACAGGCCCCACACCCGCCAAAACTAGAACATCAAAGACCTAGTCTGTACTTTCAGGATCCAGAAAGGCTCCTAAATGTACCAACCTTGCCTTGTGGCCCCTGTGGCTTTGCTTCTTTGCTAACTGTTCTTGCTGACCAAAGCCATTGCTGGACTGCCCAGTCAATATTTTATAAGCTAGACTTTTTAATATATATTCATTATATCTGTTCCAGTTCTTTAAAGACCCCTGACTACCACACCTTCTAAAGTGTGAGCCAAATATGCCTTTCCTCCTTTCGGTTGTCTCTGGCAGGTGTATGGTCCCAGCGCTGCGGCAGCCACAAGCCTCACGCAGCACAGTGGCTGACTCTCACAAGCAGTGTAGAAGGAAGGGATCAAGTCATAGAAGAGAACACAGGACATAGTCTCATTGACTGGTGAGATGAACAGTGAGATTTAGAAAAACACTCATGAGGGGGAAAATCTACAAATACCTGGAAATAATTAACATGAAATTAAACATGTGATTTTCTTAGGAAAGAAAATGGGGTTATTATTTTTGTTTTTTTTTTTTGTTTTTTGTTTTTTTTTTTTGGTTTTTCGAGACAGGGTTACTCTGTGTAGCCTTGACTGTCCTGGACTCACTTTGTAGTCCAGGCTGGCCTCGAACTCACAGCGATCCGCCTGCCTCTGCCTCCCGAGTGCTGGGATTATAGGCATGCGCCACCACGCCCGGGTTAGAAAATGGGGTTATGATAGGGAAGGATACAGGGTGTGGGGCCTTTGAGAATGCTAGTAGCTTTTCTTAATTAAATAGTTTTTAATTTTTTTACACATACTTTTATATTATTACACATACATACAATAAACTATCTATAGCAAGAAGAATCACGACACAATCAGGAATTATATAAGTGTTACAGAGAATGCTAGTAGTTTTGTTTACTTTTGATTAGTACTAATTTTATGGATATTTGCTCACTATTGATATTTAGGCTTAATATACTTGTGTCTGTGTAGTTTTCTATTATCTGTGGTTGTATACAATATCTAGAGACATACATGGTAGAAGGATTGTAAAACAGGAGGTTATAGGACAGGGAAGAAGCCTTTTGGTTTGAAAATGGCTTGATGGGGCTGGAGAGATGGCTCAGCGGTTAAGAGCCTGCTCTTCCAAAGGACCCTGGTTCAATTCCCAGCACCCACACGGTAGCTCACAACTGTCTGTAACTCCAAGATCTGACACCCCTATACTAACACATGCACATAAATTAAAATTAAATAAATTTTTTTTAAAAAAAGAAAAAGAAAATGGCTTGATAACCCCAACACTTTGTGTACAAAGTTTAATTCCCATTGTGAGACATTAAGAATGTAGAAACTTAACCAGACTGCGGCATTTAGAAGTGGGGCCTTTGGGAATAAGGTCATTAACGTGGGACCCCCATGATAGAAGAGGAAAGAACACGTCCACACACCACATCTTTGCCATATCTTCCCTTGAACTGCCATGAGGCTGCCAGCAAGACACCACCAGATGCAACCCTTAAGTGTGTACTTCCAGAATCACGAGCCAAAATAATTACCTTTTAATAAACCTTTTCAAAATTGTCCTTTATAACTCACCCAGCCTGTGGCATTTTTGGTATCAGGGAGAGAAAAAACACTACCTGTCCAGCAGAGTCCAAGGGGCCTGCTTACCTGTGTTCCTGTTGCCCGTCGGTACGACAGCCCTGCTGGGTAGTAGAACTTGATTAAAGTGCCGTAGCTGTCCTCCCCGTCATTCCACACAGTCACTGTCACCGTGAGCTCTGAGTCCCTTCCCACCGCCATCATCTGCAGGCTGAGGAGGGGAGATCAAGCCTGAGAGAGTGACTGCGCTGGAGAAAAGTTGAAATTGGATCAAGGGCAGAGGCAAGATGGGAGAACTCCAGAAGCAGGGGCTGACAGAACTGGTTTTCTTAGAGAGTCGGGGAAGGGGGTCCTTCATCAAATGGAAGGAGGCAGCACTCACCCTGAGAAGTTAAAGCTGACGCCCAGGTCCCCTTCACACAGGAGCTCTTGCTTACAGTTCTTCTCAAAGGGGAGCTGCAACCAAACGGTTCGCACCTTTCTCATCCACGTCCAAATCTGTCTCTAACCCCTTGCCACTGCTCCCCGGTTCAATAGATAGCAGCAAGGAATGGGCATAAGGGCTGATCTTAGCTTCAGCACAACCAGGTTTACTTAGATCAAGCCCAGATGCACCACAGGAGCTAGTCAGCAAGCATTAGTAAACACCAGGAATGGGACCGGAGTTTTCAACTGAGCCCACGTTTGGGGAAGTGAAAACTGCAGGTTAATTAGACATGGCTACAGTGCTTAAGAACTGTGTGATCGAAGATGACCACCCGTGCAGATGCAAAGTCACTTTGAAATGGGGTGGTCATAGTGGAGTTGGGGGGCCAGAGAACAAGTGGGAGCTGGGAGTGTGATCAGGTGCTTACCTCAGACGGAGGGAAGGAAATGTTGCTCAAACAGCAGACTAAGGCTGCGAGGTCAGTATGAGAGAAGAGGGCCGTGTGCAGAATGTGTTTATGTCGGGAGATAATGGGACTGGCTGGGTGGGTGCAAGGATACAAGCCACGCCCAGCCTTAGAAACTGAGGGTGCATTTTGGATTAGTTGCCAGTGGTGGACACCGAGGATCTAGTGCGGGTTCTTAAACAGAGACACAATGTAGCCATGCTGGCCCTGGACTCTATTGGAAGGTCTGTAGAGACACAATGTAGTCATCTTGTCTTGGGTCGGCTACTCACAGAAGAAGTCATGTGATCTTGTGAGCCTGCAGCCAGCACAGGACGAAGATTCCTGGATGAAGCAGAGTCTCTTGCCACGGAAAAGTTGAGGCGTAGGATGATAGGGTTCACCACATCCTCCACACAGTCCTGAGAAAGAAGGGTTGAAGAGCCACCATCCTGTCATCCTTCCTCTCCATGGCTGGGCTGCTCCTCCTCTGCCTCCAGACAGCATCACATCCAGGCTGAGGGGCCAGGCTGCCCTCCAGCTCTCTCCTCTCTGGCTTTGTCGTCCTTACTCTCCCCACGTCACACCCTAGAGAGCAGGGTACCTAACAAGCTAGTCTCTTCCTCACCCCCATGCCGCTGCTGCCACACCTGCTTTCCCCAAACCCAAGATCATCCTCACTGGCAAAAGCAGCTTCACTGTTTCACAGTGATCACCAAGCCCCAGAGTCTTTCTCCGAGTCAAAGTCCAGTCCTTAGTCTCATCAAAAATGGCTCGAGAAATCAGACGACCTGGATCCAATGTCAGGTCATACCTGACAGAGCTTTGGACATCACCTGAAGTGAAAAGGAAAAAGAAATAAAGCATAGAATTATCTGTTTATGTTTATTTGTTTATACTAGTTGAGCACTTTCCATGACGGCATCAAGTTTTGGGACTACAAGGAGACAATGATAGACAATAGAGATAGATAGATAGATAGATAGATAGATAGATAGATAGACAGACAGACAGACAGACAGACAGACCTTTCACTCACGAATCACAGTCTAGTAAAGGAGATAAACACATGGACCATGAATGTAGTGTGGGAAAAAGAATGTCCCCAAATTGTGGTACTCCTCAGGGAGAGATTTGCTGGCACATTCACAAAAGTCAAGGGGAAAGAGTGGTGGGGTGAGATGTGATGGAAGATTGAGGGAGGGACCAGCAATGGGATGGAGTTACAGGAAGGGGGTTGAGCCTCTATAATGATAAGAGAAGTAGTTAAGGATTGGGGTGAGGAGCCTGGCTTCACATTTTGAGATCAGGTATGGTTTCTCACTGGACAATGGGTGAGAGTCGCTGCTTTGCTGTAGGTGACCAGACAGGTGGTAGCTTAACCAGGGACAGAGGCTGAGGCAGGGAGGGGAGGAAGGAAGCGGGTATGGGTCTTCCTGGACAGAAGCCATGAGCCTGGGTGCATGAAGAAGAGGAGGAAGAGAACCCAGGCCCTGCCTCAGGCACTTGAGGAAGGGTGGAGGGATTTATGCTTCTGGGCTTGCTCTGTCTTGAACGTAGCCTTAGAGACTCTAACGGGGCAATGCCGGACCCATTTTTAGAAAAGCACTCACCTAACTGGTCAGGTGAACCTTTGTGGATGGTGAGGCAGACAGTGGCCTTGCCAGCTTCGAGGGCAGTGGGAGTCCTTTTCCAGCACTGGTACACAGACTTTGCCACCTCCGCGGGGGCAAATCTTATGGAGACCTCCACTTTCAGCAAAGGCAGACTCCTGGGGACATAAGCAAGGGCTGAAGACATGACACTGATCTCCAGGGGAAGGGAGGACCAGCCCAAGTGATGTGGACATGGTGGGCAAAGGTGGGATGTGGGAGAATTCTCACCTGAGCAGCAGCACGTGCCCCTGGGCTCCCACAGCCAGGTCTACCAGGCCATCCTGTGTAAGGTCCTGACCCCCACTTAATGACTGCCCAAAATATTGGAGCCTCGGAGAAAGCTGGGAGCCAGCGACCCGCTGATCAAAAAGGGAAAGAAAAATAAAAACCAATAGATGATGGTGTCCAGGGAGTGTTAATGGGGAAATGAAGGGCTGGGGTAAGCAAACAGTGTGTGTGTGTTGGGGGGTGTCTTAGGAGACTCTCATAAAAAGAGAAGGGGAGCCCTCTTATAAATCCAGCTTCTCCTAAGGGTATAAGCAGCCATGAAATGAAAATTATAGCCATAGGATTAAAATAGATGTATTTGTTTAATCATTTGCACGGCCATCCAGACAATATTTGGTACACGGAGTGCTTAGTGCACTCACTGTTTTATCTTTACAGGAAGGGATTAATTAATCACTTCTATTTCACGGGGCTGGGGGGCAGGGGCGGGGGAGGGAGCAAAAGCCCAAAGCTTGCAGAATTCTAAGCCAATCATTTAGAAAAAGAACACACAGCAAATGATGTGTGTTCCTATTGCCAGAGGTTCATCGTCCAAGCTTGGTCTCTTACTCAGAGAGCTGTCCACAGCAGAGTGAGGACTACGTCGATGTGAGGACACTTTGTGCTCAGCTCGGGGGAGGGGGGGTGCGGTTAGACTAAGAAACAGGAGAAGCAACCGCCGCTGTCGCCAGAAACCAGAGGCTGAATTTAGCCAACCCAAGACATGGAGAGGGCGAAGGAACTACAAGAGGCTGGCAACAAGGCCTCACCTGGCTGGGCGAGAGAGCGATGTCCAGTTTTGAGGCTCCGTGAAGTATGTAGACGGCGCCTCTGTTCTCCTCCTCTCCAGGGGCACCAATAGCCACGTCTGTCAGGCCGTCCCCATTCACGTCCCCTAGCACTGTCAGAGCAGCCCCAAAGCGGCCCCAAGGATGGCCCTGCTCCCCACAGAGAGTGGCCTTACACTGCCACCTACTCCTCTGCAGAGCAAAGCCAGTGTCAGACCCAACCCAGGCAGCCTTGTCCACACCAGATGCCACCAGCCAGGACCCTTCAGCACTCACCTCATCGGGCATGGGGCACACTGATACCTGCCCGCCTCGGGTCTGCTCGTAGTAATGGGGGGCACCAATCAGGACCAAGTCAGTGCTGCCATCTCTGTCCATGTCCACAGAACAGAGGGAGGCCCCAAAGTAGGAGCCAATCTGATGGGACAAGCCCAAAGTCATCTAAAGATACCCGCCCTGGGTCCCTCCCCCAGCACCGTAGCCTCTTCCGTGGGCCCCCAGACCCCTTCATCTCCTCCCTCTCCACCCTGGCCACACTGCCCACTCTCACGCTTCACTCTGGCTTCTTCCATACCAACCTGTGTCCCTCTGACTTCAGACTTGGCCTTCCATTGCCCAGATTCCTGAGTAAAGATGACAACCTTCCCCGTGTGCTGATGGCGAGGGGCCCCCAGGACCAGGCTGTGAACCCCCTTCCAAATGACCAGTGCGGTGGAGTAACCTGAGGGGCCCAGAACTCAGCACCAAGGCTTCTCCTGCCTTCAGATAGCTCGACCCGCCCTTCCAATACCTCCCCCTCCCCCTCGGCCCGTACTCCTACCCCCCACCCACCCCACCCCTGCATTCCTAACCCACCGACCCCACCAGGCTCTTCTTACCCAGGTAAGCGTCCCTCATGTCCACATTATCCTGAGACATATTGATGAAAGTGGGCCTCATATTTGGGGGGTATATGAAGGCACCTCCAGACCAGCTGAAGCTTCCCACAGCCCCTAGAACTGGTCCATTCTGGGAGGAAAGGATGCCAGGGCTGAGCAGGCTGGAGCAGGCTGGAGCAGGATGCTTTCCTAATCCAAGGAAACCTGCCCCAAACACCTCTCCTCATGCTGACCTTTCTTCTCCCTTAGTTTTCACTCTCAGTCTCTGCACTTTAACTCCACAGTCTCTCGGTACGCTGTCCTGGCCCTGCCAGCCCTGCCACCTCTCTGCCTGTTCTCCCTCCTCGATTCCTGGCATTTGTTCTATCTTCTCCCATCCCAACCTCAGGCCTCCGGAAACCCAATAGGTAGGTACCGTTCTGCTGGGAAACCACTACCGGTCCCCATGGAGTGTCATCTGGGTCCTTTCCCAAAGGAGCCCAGGCAGTTGATGTCTGAGCATAGTGGACCTTTGTCCTGACCACCCTCCGGCCATCCTTCAGCCCTTCCGTGACAAAGTCATCCTCATCATCAGTGCCCTGAGAGTGCATGCAGTCCTTCATGCTCCCCAGCATTCCTTATCCACTTTCACACTTTTAAACTTTTGATCACAGGGAACTTAGAAATAAGAAAGCACTGAAAGAAGTATTTAATGACCTTCTAAGCACCGTTGACATAGCTCTAGTGACCAGTTCAAAGCCAACCTGTTTTCATTTCTGTCGCATTTCTGCTCAGCCCCGAATTATTAGAAGAAAAAAATCTCTTCAAATGCCTTGGGCATACATCTATTTCCAAACAAGCCCTGTAGCACTGTTTTCTTTCTGGTCCATATGGCCTGGACTGTCTTCCCCCTCCAACTGCCCACAATGCCTCTCGCTCAATGGCTCTGCTCCTGTTATATTCACCTCTTCTTTTCACAGCACAACAGCGTTATTTCCGAACCAGAACCTTCTCAATTGCCTTTTCCTCTAACCACAGCAGTCATTTCTCGGATTTTTCCAGAGCTGGCCCTTTCTCCATCCCTGAGCCATGGGACCATCTTTCTCTTTCTATCCTAATCAATACACAGTACAGTGAGAGTGCTTCCAGCGTGGTCTCTCCCCACTCTAGCATGCGCGTCCCATGAAAGAGCTTTGGCCATCTCCCGCTCTTCTTCATCCCCAGCACCTTAAGAACTGTGGGTGGCACTGGTCCATCAGAGAGCAGGACAAATCTGCCTCTGGTCCCTTGCAGGTCCCCATCCTGCCCACAGACGGCCCAGGGTTGATGCTTGCTTGTTACACGCACGTTCCACCCACCATTGAGAGAGCTGAACTGAAGCCTTCTTGTGACATCTCGTGCTGAAAGGAGCTACTGGAATTCAGTTGGGTTCCTATGGGGGAAACATGTCGCTTAGATTCTCCAAAGCTGTGAGAGCACGAGGAATCAGAAGAGAGGGAGAATGGGGCTCAGGGCCCGAGCTCTATAGAGCAATTTTGGGGTGACTTATGAATAAGAGTGAACACCAAGGCTTTAGGGGGCAATTGGTAGCAATCCCTTCAGTTCCCACTTACCCTCGATGGCAAAGATTTTCTCCTGAAGCTGTTTCTGGATGCTGCCAAGCGCTAAAAAGCTGCCCACCTGGAACACGTGGTCCTGTGGGGGAGCTGAGCCAATGGTGTTCAGCTCCTCCAGGGCAGTGGGTTCCTGGAAGGCGTCTCCCACCTGTAACAGAGTGGCATCTGAACGGTAGAAGCCCCCTGGGCCTTCACTGGGTGGAGGAGAAGAAGGCTGAGTCTGTAGGCACAAGGAGGAAGAGACTTTACCCCTATAGCATAGCGAATGACATTAGCTTTCTCTGCCTCGGGGATGACATCACTGTACTCCAGGGGGTCTCGGTATTTCTGCCCATCTGTGATGACAATTAGGATCTTCTTGGCCCTTTTGCGAGCCCCGTTCTTGCTATGAAATAGCTCTTGCCTGTCGTAGAGTAGAGAGGCAAGATTGTTGAGACATAATTAATTCTGCAAAGGCAATTGGCAAAGGCTGAAGCTTATCAGGCTATGCCGGGCGTGCTGTAAAAACCATTCAGAGCTGGCCTTGGTGGCCCAGGTGTGCAATCCCAGCCTTTGGAGGATGAGGCAGGAGGGGCATGAGTTCCAGGCCAGGCCCAGGCTACATAGTGAGAGCTGAAACACACACACACACACACACACACACACACACACACACACACACACACCCTGACTCTCACCTATTCCCTTACCTCTTGTCCACTCCACTATGACCACCACCCCAAAAAAGGTGAGGGTGGGGGTGAGGAGGGGAGGAAGGATAAGAAAAAGAATTCCCTTTTGTTATGCTACACTGAAACGGACCAATAATAAAAGTATTTATATTTGATATTTACTAAAGCCTCTACCGGTGACACTTTCCTAGGAGGCAGTATGGTTTGGGGCAGAAGCTTTGGAGTCAGGCATCCTTTGTGTGTGCTCCTTAACCTCTCTCAGCCTCTGAATTTCCTCCAAGAAAAATGATAGCAACCGTGCCATGACTGCTCTCTAAACATGGTTCCAAATGCTTCTCCCAGAGAGAACCTGGCCTGCCCTGTGTGCCCTGTGACTCACTTTCACCATTAGCAATGCAGTGGCTTACTTTGCGTTGCCAGGCAAGTACTCTTATCTCAGGGCTAGATCCGTAGCCGTACTTGTGAGCCACAGCAAGAGAAGTCCTCTGTTAGAGGTTCCAGGAGCAGCCCATGGGAAGAGACCATGTGTAGACATAGGTCCAGTTATTCCAGATGAGCCCCCTCCCCCAGCTGGTCCCTTCATGAGCACCAGGTATAGGAAGAGCTCTTTGGGTTCTGGCTGCGTGAAAGAACAGCTGCAGAAACAGCTGGACCTACCAGCCCCTCCCCTTGGATTAGGAAAAAAGAATATGCATTGCTGAAGCCACCAGATTTGATGACTGGAAGAAATGGCGTCTGGTTATTGGAAAGATGGCAGGACAGTGAGCAGCCTGTGGGTGTCAGTCACATGCTAGCTCTAACAGACGCTTAAAATGTAACTGTAAAAAACCCCCACACTTTAAGCCCAGAACACACCAAAACACCTGCCAAGTACAATGCTAGAAACCGCTGAAGTGTCCAACACTAAGCAGGGAATTTAGCAAATCATAGCTCGGCTTCTTCAGCTCCTCTGTTGAAAAGTAAAACTCAAAACTGTAGAAAAATATGGAGCCTACTATAAATCTAGATTTCCTTTACAAACAGAGGAAATCTATTTTTTGCCCTGCTGAGATCGTATACTATTAGTCTGCATAATGGCATGTGATAGAGTTTGGATTGCGCCAGGCAGAGAGATTTATTGATTTCATTTGAATGTATCCACTTCTTGTCTCTAATACATGTTATGATAGAATGTCTAGTGGGATTATGGGTAACTCTTAAACACCTATGATGCTGTTGCCATTGTTTTGGGGTTTGCGAGTTGTTGTTTGGCACGAGGGCTTACGGATGGCAGGTTGGGTTGGTCTCATACATCCCAAGCAGATCTCAAAGTCAGCCCCGGATGACCTTGCTCTTTGGATCCTCCGGTGCCCACCTCCCAGGTGCTAAGACTAGAGGGGCTGCCACTACCTATTAAACACTCTACCGGCTAAGGTACGTTACCAGACCTGCCATTTTGTCCTTTTAAAATGAAATGTCTTAAGGTAAGGAAGGAAGAAGGGAAGGAGGGGGAGAGGGAGGAAGGGGAAGGGGATGAAGAAGAGAAGAAAATGAACTCATCGCTAGAAAGAACCAAGCAGTGGCTGAGTCCAAGGTTAAGATGCGACTGACTGTGGGATACAGGCTCTGGAGAGACGTACTGCACGCCGGCATATGGAGAGCAGGCCTAGAGTTGTGAGCCACTGTCAGGTTGCCTCAGATCCTTTCTCGTCCCTGGTCCTACCAGTGGGAAGCACTGGCTCCAGGAAGGGAGCGACTGTGTGGTTTTAAACCCCTTGACTTTTCCATCTTGTGTCCAAGGTACAAGAGTCGCCCCACGAAGTGGGGCATTTAACTATAGTATCCCTTGATTGGGGTGACCCTTTCACCTTTTAGTGCAGCACCCAAGGGTGTGCAAGAAGCCAAGGATCCCAGACACTCGGCCTCACTCCTTCACAGGAGAACCACACCCGAAGCCAAACCCACCACCACCTGGTTCCACTGCTGACTAGACATGTAGAAGAAAGGATATGCTGAGGTGCCTAGAACCAGGTCAAATAATAATAATAATAATAATAATAATAATAATAATAATAATAATAATAA
>OU015757.1:8559921-8586206 GCA_907169655.1 Acomys percivali | reverse complement strand
AATAATAATAATAATAATAATAATAATAATAATAATAATAATAATAACAACAACAACAACAACAACAACAACAACAACAACAACAACCTGCACAGGAGTCTAGTGTCACGTCTGGGAACTGGGCTCTGCCTCTGCCTACAGTCCCTTCTCCCCCCGTAGTCCTCCAGAGCCTCCTGTGGCCTCCAGAGAGGAGCGAGGGACTACATTGACTCAGCATTAAGAAGTGATGTTGGTGCCACATCAGAGGCAGCAGCAGGCAGGAGGGGACTCACACCACTTCCCGGATGGCTGTGGCTGTGAACGTCAGGCCCTTCAGCTGGACGATGGGGTCTACCAGGCTATGAGGGCTCATGCTCTTCCAGAACTCGTTGAAGGTAAAATGGGTCTGTAGGAGGTTCGAGTACTGCATCAGGGAGAACTGCAAAGCCAAGGAAAGCCGCAGGCTCAGGACCTCCACAGTTCCCTCCTCTTCATCCTCCCATCCTCTCCCTTTTCCTTTTCCCTCACCCCTTCTCTGCAGGCTGTGTGTGTGTGTGTGTGTGTGTGTGTGTGTGTGTGTGCGCACCCCTTCTCTGCAGGCTGTGTGTGTGTGTGTGTGTGCACACCCCTTCTCTGCAGGCTGATGTGTGTGTGAGTGTGGTGTGTGTCTGTGTGTATGTGAGTGTCTGTGTGTATGAGTGTCTGTATGGTGTGTGTGTGTGAAGAGTGTCTGTGTGTGTGTGGTGTGTGTGTGTGAGTATCTGTGTGAGAGTATGTGTGTGGTATGTGTGTGGTGTGTGTGAGTGTGTGTGGTGTGTATGGTGTGTGTGTATGTGTGTGTGGTGAGTGTGGTGTGTGTGAGTGCATGTGTAGTGTGTGTGAGTGTGTCTGTGGTGTGTGTGTATGTGTGTGTGGAGAGTGTGGTGTGTGTAAGTGCGTGTGTAGTGTGTGTGAGTGTCTGTGGTATGTGTGTATGTGTGTGGTGAGTGTGGTGTGTGTGAGTGCATGTGTGAGTGTGTGAGTGCGTGTATAGTGTGTGGTGAGTGTGGTGTGTGTGAGTGCGTGTGTAGTGGGTGTGTGGTGTGTATGTGTGTGTGGTGAATGCGGTGTGTGTGAGTGCGTGTGTAGTGTGTGTGTGTGTGGTGTGTGTAGTGTGTGTGTGTGGTGTGCAGGTGTACATACGCCATGATGTGGAGGACAGAGAACAGCGTTCAGGAGTTGATGCTCTCCTTCCGCTGCAGGTTCCAGGATAGAACATTAGGCTTGTACAGCAAGTGCCTTTTCCCACTGAGCCATTTCACCAGTGACCCTTCTGTTATTTTCAATTAGCCTTTGTTTTTTAAAATTTGCATTTACAGTTTATTTCCCATGTACTTTAAGATAAAAATATCATGGATTATAAGGAAAACATAATAAAGAAGGTGCCACTCACTTGCTTGAGCTACCCACGGTGAAATTTCACAGCTAAATTGTTTAAAAATTCTTGGCTCAAGGGCTGGAGAGATGGCTCAGAGGTTAAGAGCACTGGCAGCTTGTCTGAAGATCCTGAGTTCAATTCCCAGCAACCACATGGTGGCTCACAGCCATCTATAATGAGATCTGGTGCCCTCTTCTGGTGGGCAGGCCTCCACGCACACAAGATGTTGTATACATAATAAATAAATAAATAAATCTTTTTTAAAAATCCTTGGTTGTTGATGTATATTTATTTGTTATTTATTTGTTTAATCAGTTGGGTTTTTTTTTGGTCTGTAAAGGGTCATGTTACATAGTCCAATTGAACCTGAACTCACATGACCTGCAGCCTCAGGCTCCCAACAGCTGGGAAGACAGGCGCACACTCTCACGCTCGGCTCTCTCAATGGTTTTAAGCAATGGAGCATCTGGACACATATTAAATGCCACAGAAGAACCTCTTGTGTTAGTTCTTAAATGAGCCCTGAACTGGCGCCTTGCACTTGGCTTTTAGCCCTGCCATAACTCTTCCCCTGGGCTTCCTGCTGCCCCCGCTGTGCTAGGCCCCCTTCCTGCATCACCCTTCACAGGCCACAGCGCCCAGTATTCACCGAGGTGCTGCTGCCCGCAACCTGGCCCATCAGAGCTTTGACAAAGTCCTTCATCTGGTTGAAGTCATTTTGAGCAATGCTGCCAGAGCCATCAATCAGGAAAGCAACATCCGTCTCTTGTCCTGGACACTCTGCAGCAAAGGAGAGAGGAATTGGGTGTATGTATGGGCCTCGAGCCACTTCCTGGGCTCCAGAATTCCTTCTTACTAAATAGGGTTGGGGGATCAATCTTGGATTTCCCAGGCAGTTTCTAACCTGTCCACAGTGAGGGTCCTCGCCTCTTCTCTCAGCAGAAGACTTAGTGCTGTCTTCACTCACCCCCAAAGAGGCCAGGGAAGTGGGAAGGAAGACATAAAGGCTAGGGACCAAAGAGGCTCAGCAATCATCCAGTCACATCCTCACTAAATACATGCTCTCGGGTGTTATAATGCCCAGGAGGCAAGGTGGCTCAAGGTCACATTCTGGGACCAAAGTGCCTGTCCCTGAGCCCCAGCTCTGCCACTTCCTAGCTGATGGATATAGGCAACTTGCTTAGTTTCTCTGGACCTTGGCTTCCTTATCTCTAATAAGGATGGCAGTAGTGCCTACCACATCAGGCTATCGCAACTACAAACATATCTAAATTAATAGAGGACATGGCTCGATGTAAGGACTGTTGTCTCCACTATCACCTGTGCCAAAAGTTCTCCAGGCTTGCAGAACACATCTGCAGTGAGTAGTGGGTGTGCCACCAGGTCCATCCCTTCCCAGTACTGAGGCATTCGCTCCCAGCTATACGGAGCTGGCCAGCCGTCGCCCTCAGTGTTCCAAGAATCCCTCTGGACAGCAGGTGTGTTGCCCCGGGTTGTAGCCTACGTATAGGATCAACTAGTGAACAAGCTCCCAGGTCATGGAAGTGTCTATAAGAACCGCATCACCATTCACCTTGCACGCAGAGTCACCCTAGAAAGAGAACCCACAACGGTCCAAAGTAACAGTTGCATCGAAGTCCAATTTAGAGTTACTAAGAGGAACATGGTGAAGGGTGGCAGATAGGAAGGAGCAGGGGGCACTCAAAAGCCGCTATGTCACCAAAAGGCCCACCCCAGCACAGGTGACCGACAGCACATGAAAAGCTGCCGTTGCGAGCTCTCTGCACAACTTGCAGGCAGCTCAGGAGCCTCTCACTCCTTCCTGGCGAGAATGCTTTTGTTGGAAGAGAAATGCTAACTGGTGCTTGCCTTCCACCCAAACCGCTGTCCTCCTGCTGACCAGCATTGCTCTCAAGAACATTCGAGAACCTCAGAATCTGTTTCTGAGAAGATCTGGCTGCAGAGCCCTAACTTTCAAAAAGATACTACCTCCAGCCTCATGGAGGTCACACTGCAAGGGGAAAGGCATACAGCATGCGTGTAAATAAATAGGGCCTTTCAGATTCTCCCCACGTTTGCACCAGGGTTGTGGGCCTCCACCAACACCCACATCCTGTGTTATCCGCGAGGTGGTGAGAGAGCTGACCAACACAACCCTGCGGTGTCACACAAGTTGGAGCCTCAAAACTACAACTTGCCTCCCACACACCTTTAAAATAAGGCTTTTTCCTCTCTCCACTCTCCTCCCCCCACTTGATCTGCTCCACCCACCAGGGCCTCAAGGATGCTGGGAGGAAGTGGAGGATCCCCACTTCCCTTTCTGCTTCTGCAGGGACCACAACGCTTAACCTTTCACACAGCAGGCTGAGAAGCCGACTGTTTCCTTCTTTCTGCATGCCTAGAGATGTCTGGTACAAGTGATGATGGTGACAACAGCAGATAGAGCGGCGTCCAGACCTTGTATTCATCACCTTATGTGCATATTAATTAATTTTATTGTTGCAATAACCAAATTCGATAGGCACTGCTGTATTACCCTACACGCTCCTGAGTAGCCGCCATCCTGTTTTTCTGCCCGTGTCTTCAGCCTTATAACAAAGCAACCATGCTTGGTTTTCTATTAAGTCTATGCCAAGTTCTATCAAATGTCTCCTCTGTTTCTTTCCCCTTTTATTGTATCCACCAGGCTTCCAACAACAAGTGCCTGGATAGAGTTGAGCTTCTCACAGAAAGCAATAAACCAACAAGGAGAAGGCTGGCTGAGCTCCGCGGCCTCTCCCACTGGGGCCCCTCTGATTGTGGCTTTCTTACCAGTTCAACCTGCCCACCACCCACTGGCCTTATAGAGAGGCCACTAGATGGTGACCCCACCCCCAGGCACCCAGCACTTCCTGGCCCCAGATGGTAGACAGTAGACCCTAATTCTTTCTAACTCTACCAAACCCGTCTCTCTTGCACCTAGATTATTCCCCTGTGTTCTTTACCATCAGGAGTCCAACCTTGTGACATCCAAGGACACCTGTGAGGAGACAATGGCCTCTTCTGGCTAGACATAGTCTCCCCAACTCCCAAGGCCCTAGACACTGCTTCTCTGCTCTTTCTGCTCCCCAAAGAGATTGCAGTCGCACTGGGGTGGGGGGGTGTCATTGCTGCTGCGGCATAGTGGCCACTGCAGTCTCTTGCATCGCTCTCACTTAGCATCCTGTATGGCCCATGGCTTCCATTCCTAGGCTACAGATGGCACATTTTATCTGTACCCTCCTCTCGATGCAAACAGACAGCTGTTTGACAGAATATTACTAATAAGGGTTATCACATGCTACGTGCCAGGCAGGGATCTATTCACTTTGTATACCTCAAAGCCTTTAATCTTTATAACTACTCGAACACTAACCCCATTTTGCCAACGAGAAAGGTAAAGCCCGGAGAAAGGTGTTATTACCTATCCACTTGAAAAATACTCAAACCTAGATATAACACCATCGTGCAGACTGACTCTCAGTGGGACAACAGCCAGGCCCCATTCTCTATGGACAACATTGACGCTGCCACAATTGTGCATCACACTTTCTGCAGCTCTGTCATCCCCTGCCCCCCTTGAGAGAGAGAGTTTGTGGGGAGTCCTGGCAGCTTAGTCAAGAGCCATCCACACTGTCTTGCTCACGGATTTCTCTTCCTTAAGACATGATCTTGCTATCAAAGGAAATCCACCGAGTGTCTAGACACCTGTAGCAACTGTGAGACCTTTCCCCCCTGCTTGGCCAGTGCGCAGGCTCTCCTCTGATTCAGCCGTAACCAACTAAGGATTCCTGTCTTTGTTGCCAGGGCCGAGTGTGCTCCCACTCTCCTCGCGGGCTTGCTGAGGCGCCTGCAGCCTCACACAGCCCTGCAGGAGAAGAAAGCCTCGGTGTCTGTCCACACAATGTTAGCTCGGCTCCAGCGGTCTTGTCTCCAACAAACCCACCTGGCAGGGTAGCAGGAACCACCTGGATCAACTGCAAGCTGGGGCCTAGAAGGAGGCAGGAACCCTTTACATACATGTTCTTCGCACATGCTCTCTGCACAGTGGGACCACAGGCCTGAAGACAGAAGCCACCTCTGTGAACATTGTTTCTTGGACACTCTTCAACCTCAACTCCCATCCCTACCTCCGGCCTCCTCCAGTCCCTGCCATGCCTCTCAAGACCCTCCTGGTGACCCAGAGAACTCACCAGCAATTGGGAGTGATTGGTGGCAGCCACCAGAGACAGGCCCAGGGACATGTTCACTGCCCCTAGGGGAACTGAGAAGGCAGACACACAGTCACACTCAAGCACATAGGTCCATTGAGGGGGGATAGTCTTAGCTGGAGGCTATGAGAGGAGCACATTAGGAGAGCTGCGGAGCCCGATCCTGGGTTAATCACTCACCGGGCAGTAAGATGGGTTGGCACATGCCAGTGGCAGGTGCACAGTCGTACAATTGTCCTGTTTGGTTGATCGCCACTACCTCCAGAGGGGCTCCCACCACAAGTCTAGAGGAACAACCACAACACACAGTCAGAGTAGGAACAGGATCCCTCTGAGTGCCATGAGGACGTCAGGCTGTAGGGATGTTTGGGGCATTTTTTTTTTTTTTTTGAGAGGCCCTTTAGAAATCAGTCGGGATGCTCACTGGCTTGTTAGTCATGTGCATGCATTTGTATATGTGCATGCATATATAGATATGTGTATATCTTGGTGAATAAATACTTTGGATTTTTCTTTTACCGAAGGAAAACATTTTGGTGCCAAAATGACATTTCCCAGTCATGGGAACACACTACGACTCTGCCATTCTGAGTCACCTGAAAAAATAGTCACCTTGAGTTAAATGAAACAACTTCCTGAGATCAGCAGCTTTGCAAGCAAAGGAGATTATAGTCAACTGGAAAATGTAAATATAAATGTAAGCAATTTAAATTGGACAATTTAACAAGTTATAGCAGAATCTGTACCTAACCCTTATCAGAGAAATGTGAAGAGTTTACTTGCAAAACACCTCAAGGAGATTTTTTTTTCCCTAAATTTGAAATATTTTATCACTACCAACAGTCTCCTCATCCAGACAAGGCAAGTAAACAAACATGGCACTCAGAGGAAGGACAGCAGGTCACTGAGAAGAGACTTGATACCCTATGAGCATATACAGACGGAGGCAATCCCTCTGAGGAACAGTCATAGGGGAGGGGAATAAGGGGAAAATGGGAGGGAGGGGAGAATGGGAGGATACAAGGGATGGGATAACCATAGAGATGTAACAAGAATAAATTAATAAAGATAAATAAATAAATAAATAAATCTTTAAAACAAACAAACAAACAAACAAACATGGGCATTTTTTTCCTGGCCAAGCACACCTTAAGTCAATGGGCTGCTGAGGATTCTTTTCTCAAGAGTGGTTTATTTTACAGAAAGTTACAATTCCGTGTGCCATCCATGATTCAGGGATGTTCAAGAGTTTCCTGAGGAAAACCTAACAGTGTTAGGATCTGACTACTATAGGGTTTGAGACTCCAATGACACAAACTTGACTCTTCTTTGTCGAACTCATTCTTTCTATAGAAAAGTGGTTTGTTTGTTTTTTTACTGTTTCCTTTTTGGTTAACAAACAAACAAACAAACAAAAACGCCAGGACAAGCACAGCTTTGTAGCAAATAGAAAATTTTCAATGGATCCTGAAAACAAACCTTTGGTGATAGATGCGAGGACAAGAGCTGCCTCTGGATTTGCTGGGTGTTGGTGCCCAGCAGGGACAGGATGGATTTGCTGGACAGGACTATGCTCCAATCTGAACAATAGCTACCCCAGCACATACGTGTGTAAAAGTGCCATTGAGTTGAGCCCTTTAGATTCGTGCACCAGTCTATGTGTTACATTTTTAAACAAAGTAAAAACAAAACAAAACAAAAACAAGACCCTGGAACCTAGAGTCTAGACTCTGACCTCTGACCTGAAGCCCTTTCTCACCTCCCCAGGTTGCTGGCTGGATGAAGGAGTGGCTATTCATTCAGAATTCAGGGGCCTCCTCTGTGGAGCAGCCTGCGATTGCCTGCCTGGGTTTACCCCCTTCCTCCCTGGGTTTCCCACACTGTGATTATACCCACGTCACATGTGACTTGAAATCCTGTGGTCCTCATTTCTGGGGCAAGAGAGCAGGAGCTCCCAGAAGGTAGGGCTAGGTATATAATGTGCAACTACCAATGCAAAATGAAAATATGAGGCCTGCTGGGGTTGGGGAGAGATTTTTTCCCAGTCTCCTGGTCTCTTGGTTCCTAAGCTCCCCTTCCCCCAACCCCTCAAACTCTAAATACTTTTGGGGTAACTTCATCAACCTTGACCATACCCAGCTCTCACCAGGAGAGGGCAGCACAGTGGCTACCAGGCACAACTGGAGTGATGCTGAGCGCTAAGTGGGTTTGTAGGCCAAGACCTCCAACTCCCAGCATCCCATTCTTTCCTTACAAAACACAAGTGCAAAGGCCAGATCATTAACAATGTGAGGAGCCTGAGAATGGAACAACAGACTGCAAGTGGGTGTGCTCCCCGCCCCCAAGTCAGAGGGCCGGTTAAAGGCTCCTGTTCCAGGCCAGGTCTTGCCCAGACCTTCATGGTCTTTCCAGGGCCCATTCATTAAAATATGAAGGTGTCGGGGACCTTGGAAGAGACTCGGAAGGTATTCTCTTTCACCTAAGGCACATTTCTCCCAACTATCACTGGCAGCTACTTGTCTACAGGACTTGAAAGGAGTTGGCATAGGAGAGCAGGCAAGGCCTTCCTACCGAGATCCACCGAACTGAACCACGGTCTGCCCAAAGCTGGCTGCATCCTCTCTGAATACCGTGGGCTTCTCCACATCCAGGTTGGACCCATCACAGGAAGCCAGGACTGAGGTAATACAGGGATGAGAAGACTGGACGTCAGCAAAGAAGCCAAATCCCAGAGGCCTCCTGGTCCCTTGATACTCCACCACCTCACTGCAGTATTGGATGTCACCTGTCCAAGAGAACAAGCCTTCTCCTCCCACCATGCCTCCGCCGAGGGCTTAGGCTGGCCATTGAGGTGGTCCTCATCCTCTCCTGCCCTCAAAAATAACAAAATCCAGGCTAGTGAGATGGCTCGGCTGCCTGTCACCTAGCCTGATGTCCTGAATTCAATCCCTGGGGCCCCCATGGTAGAAGGAGCAAACCAGCTCCTATACGTTGTCCTCTGAACCCCCATCCACATGCCACCCCCACACCCCTGACCCCCAAACACATACACGCACACAAAGGAAATGGGTACGTAACACTGAAAAACAAATAAACAAACAACAAACCCAACCGAGGCACGCCTCTAATCTCAGCACTTGAGAGGCAGAGGTGTGAAAATAGTGTCAATTCTATGCTGGCCTGGACTACATAGTGAGCTTCAGGCCAGCCAAGGTGACAGGCAAGACTCTTGTCTCAAAGAAACAAAGCAAAGAACCAACCCATTGCAAAGGGTAACAATTTGGGTAAATGTTCCCTTCAAACCATTTCAAAGGACATCCGGGATCTAACAGTAGGCCATTTACCGTGTTAACTCTAGAATACCTCACTCCCACTTTTAGTGCTGGAGACTGAATTCAGGACCTTGAACATGCTAAGTTATGCCCACAGCTCCCCTCAGGATAGCCACTTGCCAGCCACCCTCCCTGTCCCTAGTAGGTCACACTCCCCTGTTGATGCCTAAGCCTCAGGGGGTCTCTGTCTTTTAAAAGCCTTTCTGCTCCCTCCTATTGCTAAGCAACCATCTTTCTTCCCTACCCTCCTAGAATTGCCAACCATCTCTGGTTTCTGGAGTCCATTCCACACTATCAGGGCCGAGGACACTCCGAAATGGTCATTTGTCTGAGTAGGTGCCAGAGAGACATTTGAACTTGGGGTGCAGGTAGTTAGAGAGCTGGGGCCCTGTGGCCACATGCTCAGGAGCCTCACATGTATCCCTTCCTAATTCAAGTGACTCCACTTTTTTTTTGGGGGGGGGGCAGGGGTTTCAAGACAGGGTTTCTATGCGTAGCCTTGGCTGTCCTAGACTCACTTTGTAGACCAGGCTGGCCTCGAACTCACAGCGATCTACCTGCCTCTGCCTCCTGAGTTATGGGATTAAAGGCGTGCGCCACCACCCCAGGCCGAGTGACTCCCCTTCTTAGCCAGACTCGAACCCTCCTGGGCAATATGGGGGCAGCAGAAAGTGAAATGGTGACGTCAGCAGGCCTGGGAAGGGGGAGTCGTGCAGAGATCCCACAGAGCTCTTCCTAAGGGGCACGCATGAGCAGGCCCAGTACCCAGACCTGGCATTTCTAAAGAGAAGCTGCACGTCTGGGCCTCGGCATGGATCTGATTTTTAAATGATACACAGAACATGGTCCTGATACAGACTTCAAATTGTGGGCTATTCTCTTGAGGGAGTGGGACCTTGCAGAACACGAGAGAGAGGTAGGATCCAGTCTTTTTCCTCCCTGCTGGCTTCTGCGGCTTTTCCTATATACCTCTGTATATGAGCCTCTATAAATGCGAAGCCTTGAAGAATATGGCTCTAGAAAGGCCATTCACGCTGCACACGCGCCGTACTCACCAAGTCCCTTGTCCCCCCTCTTTGATTCAGGCCCCTGCCCTGCCCTTAAGAGCTGTTGGAGATAACCCACAGTCCCCTGATATCCCGCCAGGCAGGCTGACCCACAGACAGCCTTCCCCACCACAAAGCCTTACCCCAGCCACACAGAAGGATCGTCAGTCCACAAGCCATCACTGAGCAGAGCACTGGGAAGCAGAGAGCCTGAGAGCCTCCAGGGTGCTAAACCTCCTTGGGGGTAGTTAAAAAAAAAAATGACTCAGGACCTCAGGAGGTGGGGGCAGGGCCTCATGGGGGAAATGAGCTTGGGTGAATAGAACAGATATGTAGGGCAGAGGCAAAAGACAATACTAAGAAATACTAACACTTTCCTGCCATCACCTATTGGAGGCTTGCTTCCTTCTCCCGGAGACTACCCTTTCCCAGGTGCAGTTAGATGGGAGAGGGGGCGGGGGAAGATTTGGTACCAAGGGAGTGTGGGAGTCTCTGGAACCTCAGAGTTTTCCAAGGCTGCTTAAGAGTAAAAAGAGAGGAAACGGGACAGGCAACCATAGAAGGAACCGGGAGAGCTTGGGAGGGCCCCAGACAGTCCAGGGGTATGGAATGGAGGGAGCCCATCCTGGAACCGGGGCGTTGGCTGAAGAAGCACTCTGCCTGTATGTTATGGTTGTGTAGCTTGGTGCTCTTGTGAGGCCCCTAACAGTGGGAGCGGGGGATGTCTCTGACTCTTTCGCCTGCTCTCAGGACCCTGTTCCTCCTGCTGGGTTGCCTCGCCGTCTTGATATGAGGGTATGTGCCTAGACCATGTTTGGTTGCTATCCCTGGGAGGCCCGCTCTTTTCTGAAGGACTGAGGAGTAGTGGATCTGGAGGAAAAACAGAAGTGGGGGACTTGGAAGAGGGGGGTGGGGGAAGAAAAGCTGTGGTCAGGATTAATATATGAGAGGACAATAAATAAAATAAATTAAGGGTTGTGTGTGTGTGAAGCTCAGGTGTGGTGGTGGTCCCAGCTTGTAACCTCAGCACTTGGAAAGCTGGGGGGAGGAAGTCACTACATAGTGTTCAACCTGGCTCCATAGCAGAGCTTAGGCCAGCCTGGACCACTCAAAAAAGTAAATAAGTAAGTGAACAAACAAGGAGGAGGGAGGGGGTAATGGAAATGTAAGTTGATGGGCACAGGAATAGAATAGCCTGCAGCCATGTGCGGGTCAGGTAAATGGACTCAATGTTGTCTACAATGGAAGGAGCCAGACACTAAATTGATGTGGGATTCCTTTTGTACAAAGATAAAGAGCTGGGCAAGCTAGCCACCGGGCCAGGAAATCAGAGAGCAGTCACCTCTCATGACAGGAGGAAGGAGGCGTTTTCTCTTAACATTTATTAAATTTAGCAATCAACGCTAAATATTTTAACATTTACAAATGGGGGAGGAGCCTGGCAGGTACAGAAATGTATGACTGTTCTTCATTCTATATAATTATCTGCATGTTTAAGCTGCTCTACAAGCGAGCATAAATCACCATTCTACAAAAAACATGACAGAAAGTCATTTACGGAGAAGCTCGGGACCAGACTTGGATGATTCAAGGGCATGACAAGGTCTCTGCCCACCGCATACGTTATTTATTTATTTTTTTTGTGTGTGTGCACATTTGGCAGCTGTTTAAGTGTCAGGTACAAACAGCATAGCATTGTTTTGTTTTGCTCAGCTGGGGATTGAACCCAGGTCCTCGTGACTGGGAGACAAGCGTTCTTCAATCAGAACGTCACCCAGCCCCTAAAACCAAGGCTCTGTTTTGAAAGTTGATCCTGTCTATTCTCACTGCATGTGATGAGGGGGTGCAGGTGCCACTGCACACCTGGGGAGGTCAGAGGGTCACTGGGGCTTCAGTTCTCAGCGCTCACCTTTCTGTGGGCTCTAGGGCTTGAACTCACGCTGTTTGGGTTTGCCCTTCAAGCATCCTAAGCCATCTCATTGGCCTCCTGAAATCATTTCCTGAACAAAACCTTTACCCTAATTTACCCAAGTTGATATTTAACAGCCAGGAGACTGGTTGTTTTACTGTGTGGATGCTTTCCTCTCGGGGGACCAGGCCAAGAGCTGTGGCTGATGACTGCGAGGCTTTCTCCTCAAATGTCCCTCCTCACATTAAGTCTTCACAACATTGGTTCTACGGCTCACTGAACTTCTGTGCTTGGAACTATGAAACTTTTTTTTTTTTCTGAGACAGGCTTTCTTGGTGTAGCCTTGATTATCCTGGACTCGCTTTGTAGACCAGGCTGGCCTCGAACTCACAGCGATCCACCTGCCTCTGCCTCTGCCTCCCGAGTGCTGGGATTAAAGGCATGCGCCACCAAGGAAATAGTTTTTAGTATCTACCCTTCCCCCTTTTCTTGAGACTAGGGCTCACTGTGTAACTCTGACTGGCCTGGATGTGGTCTGTAGACCAGGCTGGCCTCAAACTCATAGAGATCCTCCTGCCTCTGCTTTCCAAGTGCTGGGGCTAAAGGCGGCCGCCACCATGCCAGACCAATAGTCTCTGTAATGTGAAAACATAAGGAGTTCTTAATCACCTCCCTTTTCACCCCATTTTTTTTTGGGCACAGTCCAGAATTGTGCTCATTTCACACACAATCTTTTATTCCAAACTGCATTCTAAAAACCGTGCTTGAGGCCAACAGCTGCACAAATCTCCAACTTTGCCTTGACTATATTATTGCTTATCTCAACAAAAGTGATTTGTTTTCTAGTATTTTTCGAGAGCAAGAGCGTCTTAGGGTTTCTGTTGCTGTGATGAAACACCATGACTAAACGCAACTTGGGGAGAAAAGAGTTTCTTTCCCATGGCACATCTCACTCCATTACTGGAGGAAGTCAGAGCAGGAACTTTGGGCAGGAACTACAGAGGGAACTTGGAAGCAGAGACCGAAACCAAGGCCTTGGAGGGGTGCTGCTCGCTGCCTTGTTCCTTACAGTTTGCTCAGCCTGCTTTCCTATACACTCAGGCCCACCCGCCCAGGAGCCCACGGTGTCCCTGGGTCATCCCACATCAATCATTAACAAAAAACAAAACAAACAAACAAACAAACAAACAAATCACTCTAGACTTGCCCATAGGTCAGGCTGGTAAGGACATGACTCTAGTTTGTGTCAAGTTGACACAAAAACAAAAACAAAAAACAAAACAAACGAACAAAAAACTTGAGTTAAATGTAATCTTCACATGCTTTCAGGTACCACATGTTGCCATGTAGTGGAAGTCTCTCCTCCCAGACCCTGGAGTCTGACTCCCAGCACAGCTGTAGTGCAGTTCCTCAAACACAGCCTCCTCAGGAGACTTCCGGGGCACCGTAACAACCAGCCACACATTGTAGCAGTGTAACCAACACATTCCTGTAATTCCAGCCTGCAGGAAGCTGAGACAGGAAGAGGGAAAAGTCAAGACCAGCGTGAGTTACACAGAAGACTGCCACAGAGAAAGCAAGTGCTGGATGTACCTCTGTGGTACAGCACTTACCTGGCATATGCAAAAGCCTTGAGTTCAATCTCCAATGCACAAAAATTGTAGGTTTTTTTGTTTGTTTGTTTGTTTGTTGTTGTTGTTTGGTTTGGTTTGGTTTGGTTTTCGAGACACGATTTCTCTGTGTAGCCCTGGCTGCTCTGGAACTTGCTTTGTAGACCAGGTTGGCCTTGAACTCACAGAGACCTGCCTGCCATCTCTGTCCCACCCCGAGTGCAGAGATTAAAAGCATGTACCACCATCACTGCCCAGCCACAAAAAAATGGCTTAATAGCACATGGTATATTTAATAATCTTTGCGAGTATTCTTCTAACCTTTCACCAGAAGGGCCCCGGCCTGCCCCAGCGGTGGGAAGTCTGACTCATAAGTCTCCCACACACATTCAGTGCTTTGTTTCTTTTCTTTTACTTGCTCACATTTGCTTGTTTTCTGACATATAGTATTCACAAGGTAGTCCAGCATGCGACCATCAAGTTAAGGTAGCCATCAATTGGCCCAGTAAAGCTAAGCTTTCACTTTCTAAAAAGTTAAAGTTAAAAAATAGCAGTGGCTCTCAAGCTGTCGGTGTTGGCTCTGTTTCTTAACAATTAAACTTTATTATACAACCCAACTCGCTTACACAAGAAGGAAAAAAGTGGGTCATGACCTTTTTGGGCAACCACACATCAGATATCCTGAATATCAAATATTTGCATTATGATCCATAACAGTAGCAAAGTTACAGTTATGAAGTAGCAATGAAATAATTTTATGGTTGGGGTCAGCATACCATATTAAAGGGTCTCAGCATTAGAAAGGCCGAGAACTGCTGCTCTAGAGCAGTAGACGACACATTAGCTGCCTGGGTGTGTACGATTAGAAACAAGAGATTCAGAAGCTGGGTTTCCGTACCAAATATTAAGGTTGGATCCTTACCTTACACCACACAGAAAAATTGCTTCGAGGCAGATCAAATATTTAAACACAACAAATCAAGCTTTTAAAAAGTCCAGAAGTTGCTCAGCATGTTGGATATGACAATAATTTCATAGCTAATTCAACAAAAATATGACCCAAAAAATCAATAAAAGAAAAACCATGGATCAAAGACATTAACATAAAACCAGAGACACTAAATCAGTTAGAAGAAAAAGTGGGGAAGAGCCTGGAACACATTGGCATAGATGACAACTTCCTGAACAGAACACCAACAGCCCAAGCCTTAAGGTCAACAATTAATAAATGAGACCTCATGAGGCTGAGAAGCTTCTGTAGACAGGAGACACTGTCAACAGAACAAAGCAACAGCCTACAGGCTGGGAAAAGATCTTACCAACCCTACATCTGACAACGGTCTAATTTTCAAAATATATAAAGAACTCAAGAAATTAAAAGCCACCAAACCAAATAACCCAATTGAGAAATGGGGCTCAGAACTAAACAGAGAATTCTCAACAGAGGAATATCAAATGGCTGAGAAACACTTAAAGAAATACTCAACCTCCTTAGTCATCAGGGAAATGAAAATCAAAACAACTCTGAGATTCCATCTTATACCCATCACAATAGCTAAGATCAAAAATTCAAGTGACACCACATGCTGGTGAGGATGTGCATTGCTGATGGGAATGCAAACTAGTACAACCACTTTGGACATCTATCTGGCACTATCTCAGAAAACTGGGAATAAGGTTTCCTCAAGACTCAGCAATTCCATTTCTTGGAATATACCCAGAAGATGCTCCAGCACACAACAAGAACATTTGCTCTACCATGTTCATAGCAGCCTTATTCATAATAGCCAGAACCTGAAAACAGTGTCCTTCAGTAGAAGAATGGGTAAAGCAATTGTGGTACATACACACTATGGAATACTACTCAGCTATTAAAAGCAAGGAATTCCCGAAATTTGTGGACAAATGGATTGAACTACAAATGATCATAATGAGTGAGTTAACCCAGAAGCGGAAAGAGTCAAATGGTATATACTCACTTATATCTGGACAGTAGCCCAAGGGGCATGTCCCATGAAAGTCTTCACCTACCAGGAAATTGGGACAGAGGGGAGGACATCCTATTGGGACTCTAGGTGAGAGAAACATGGGAGAATGGGGAAATAGAAGGATCTAGATGGTCCTAGAAACCTACAAGAAGAGCATTATGACCGGCGGATCTGGGCCTAGGGGTCCTGCTCAAACTATGGTACCAGCCAAGGTCAATATGTGCAGTAAACTTCGAATCCCTACCCAGATCTACCCAATGGACAGGACATTCTTCACAATTGAGTGGAGAGTGGGGACTGACTTTCACATGAACTCTGGTGCCCCATTTTTTACCACGTCCCCTGGATGGGGAGGCCTGGTGGCACTCAGAGGAAGGATAGCAGGCTACCAAGAAGAGACTTGCTATCCTATGAGCATATACAGGAGGAGGAGGTCCCCCTCAGTCACAGTCATAGGGGAGGGGAGTAGGGGAAAATGGGAGGGAGGGAGGAATGGGAGGATACAAGGGATGGGCTAACAATTGAGATGTAATATGAATAAATTAATAAAATATAATCTGAATAAAAGAAAAACTAGATAAATTAGGCTACATAAAAACTAAAACTTTATGCTTTAAGAGAATCAACAGAATGAGGGAAATATTTGCAGGTTTTATATTTGATAAAGTCTTCATATGCAGAGTATTTAAAGAAGTCCAATAACTCAACAATTTAACAAAAGTGACCTTGCTTGTAGCTACAAACAATCTTCCTATGCTCGGCATGCGTGTGACTTGCCCCACGTTTGCTATTGTGTTAGGCTGCTCCAACTTTGCAGTCCCTCCCACGGTTCACGCTAACACTAGCCGAGCTAAGGTACAAAGCTTTGCATCACTCTGTTTTTACACGGTTCTGTTCCTCTCCTGAAAGGTCATTTCTCTAACTCTTGAAATGACTCAAAAGTTTTACACCTTCACACTACAGTTTCAGAATGGACAAAAGTCCTAAAAATCTTGCAGTAGTTTTAATTTGCATTTCCCTGATAGCTAAGGGTGCTGAACATTTCTTTAAGTGTTTTCAGGCATTTGTGTTTCAATTTTCCAGAATCTTCTGCTTAGTTCTGTATCCTAATTTTTTAAAATCTTTTTTTATTAATTTTTTATTGAAAAATAAAATCATTCATATTACATCTCAATTGCTATCCCATCCCATGCATTCTCCCATTCCTCCCTCCCTCCCGCTTTCACCCCATTCCCCTTCCCTATGACTGTGACTGAAGCGGACCTCCTCCCCTTGAATATGATGCTAGGGTATCAAGTTTCTTCTTGGCAGTCTGCTATCCTTCCTCTGAGTGCCATCGGGCCTCCTCATCAAGGGGACATGGCCAAATAAGGGACACCAAAGTTTGTATGAAAGTCAGTCCCCACTCTCCACTTAACTGCGGAGAATATTCTGTCCCTTGGCTAGGTCTGGGTAGGGGTTTGATGATGACTGCACATATTGTCCTTGGTTGGTGCCATAGATCGAGCAGAACCCCTGGGCCCAGATCGGCCCATCATAGTGTTCTTCTTGTAAGTTTCTAGGACCCTCTGGATCCATCTATTTCCCTATCTCCTGTATTTCCCCCACCTTAGGATGTCCTTACCACTATCCCATTTTCCTGGTCAGTGAAGACTTTCATGAGACATATCCCTTGGCCTAGTGTCCAGATATAAGTGAGTAGATACTATTTGAGTCTCTCTGCTTCTGGGTTCGCTCACTCATTATGATCATTTGTAGTTCAATCCATTTGTCCACAAATTTCAGGAATTCCTTGTTTTTAATAGCCGAGTAGTATTCCATAGTGTAAATGTACCACAGTTTCTTTATCCATTCTTCTACTGAGGGACATTTAGGCTGTTTCCATGCTGTATCCTATTTTTAATTTTTTTTTTTTACTTCTTCATACATTTTAGATACTAACCTTGTATCAAATATTGGTAATTGGTAAAGAATGTTTTCCATTTGGTAGGCTGCCACTTTGCCCAAATGATATTGTCCTGTGTCGCTCAGAGTTTTTCATTTTCATGACGTCCGATCTAGTAATTGTTGGTCTTAGTGCCAGTGCTTTGGGTTCCTATTTGGAAAGTCTTTTCCCTATGCCAATCAGCGCAAGCCTATTCCCCATTTCCTGTTCTGACGGGCTCAGGGTGAGGTCCATTTGGGGTTGAATCTCAGGCAGAGGATAAATATAAAGTTATTTCCACTCCCCTATGTGCAGTCATCCATTTTGAACAGCACAATTTGTTGAGGATTCTGTTGTTGGGAACGAGCAAAGGAAACGTATTCTAAATCCTACCATTTCGTTTTTCAGACTCCATTTAATCCTAGGGAGAAACTAAGATCACGGTCCCAGGCCCTAGGGAACCTGGAAAGTTCCCAATAGCTGAACAGCTTCTGTTGTGAGGAGACAGTTGTCTGAGTCCAGCCATCTCAGGGACAACTTCCCCATCTTGCTGACATGGTCAAACTAAGTTCACGTTCCCAGGCCCAGGGACCCACTCCTACCCTGGTTGATGGAGACTCCCTTGTTCAACACCTTATGTCAAAATATGACTGGACACCGCTACAGCCCACACCACATCCCCTCACTCTATGGCTTCACCTTTAAAATATGCTGTGCCATGTCCCTTCAGTGTCATAGTTCAGCTCCCAAGTCTCCTCTGTGGCCCTTATCAATCAGCAGCGGCTTGACTACGAGACATCTTTGTCACCTGTGTGTTGACCTGGTGTTTGAGTTATGTTGGATTTAAGTGGACCCCAGAACATTTAATACGTTATTTGGCCAGGAATCCAATCACCCTACCCAGGTCCCTGGTTTGTCATTGTGCGCATTCAGGGACTTAGTTTTGGAGATCCCGCCAGTTAAGTCTGATTCTGATCTGTTCTGTGGCGCCAGTCTGAGCCCCAAAGAGGAGAAGCTTTGTGCAGCAAGGCTCCTAGGGTCAGAGGAGGTTGGGCAACATCCTGTTTCCTCTCTTGTTCTCACTGGCGAATGTCTTGTTTTGGCTTTGGTTCTGGATCCCGCTGGCAGGACATCTGAGTCCCATTGTTGGGACATCTGATTCTCTTCCCTCTCCTCCCTAATCCTATCGGTAGTCCTTGGCATGCCAGTCCATCCAAGTCCATCAGTTTATATCTGTAGTTCTGTTTAGTTGCTTGACTGTTGCTCTGTCTCATAGTCGGGGGGGGGGGGGGGGGGGGAGGGCCAAACTTCATCTGCTGGTTGTTCACCCCTTGACTTAATATGAACTCATTTCAAAGATTTCCAGGGGGGAAAAGCAGCTGAATTAGGACAACAAAAACTGACAAGCGGGCTCTGCCCTTGGAGCTCTGCACCTGCAAGCTGGAGTCTAGCTCCACTGGGGAAGCCCCGCCTCCTGCCTGGATCAAGCAGACAGCAAGCCAGGGGCTGTCTGATCTGTTCAGGCTGCCCTTACAGGGGAGCCAGCAGATTCCCAGCTTCTCCAGTAAGGAAGCTGATGGCTAGTCCTGCTACAAAAAACCTCTGTGCCCATGAGGACTGGATTCAGCAGGTAGCCAGTTGCTCTTTCTTTGAAATTACGTGGCCACTACATGATTGTTTCTGACTGGTCTTAAATGTATGAATTTACTGTGTTCTATATATCTTGGCTATAGATTATTGGCTTATATACTATTGGATATAGTTTAAAATCTGTAGCATCTGTAGCATAAAGTTAGCTTAAACTCCTAACGCAGGCTTGGAGCCATTCTGGGCAGTAACAAATGGCATAAGCCAACCAAAGAAACAGGTCTCCAAAGACACTTTTAAATTGGGATAAGATTTTGCATAATTTCTGCCCTGTCTTTAAAAACCAGGTTTGTAAAAATAAGATTTAAAACTATGCTTGATTAATGAGGTATTAAAGCTAAACCTCCATGCATTCATATACAGGAGGGATTTTTTTTGTTTGTTTGGTTTTTGCTAAAAATTGGGCCACAACTAAATGCCAGAGACTGAAAAATCCCCATCTTATGATGCAATAAAACAATGACCTTGGACAGTCTAACAAAAACTTAGAACAGTTTCTCAATCTATGGGTTGCTACCCTTTAGGCTTCCAAAGACCTTTTTAGAGGGGTAGCCTAAGATTACCTGCAAATCAGATGTTTATTTTATGATTGATGTCACCACAACATTTTATATATATATATATGGTTACAACATTAAAGAAAATAAGAATCACTGGATCACAGGGTCTATTCGGGATAACAGAGACATATTTAAAGATATATATATATATTTAACCTCCATGTTTTTACTAGTATTATTAAGATATAGCTATTTTTTGTAACCTGAGTCATACAAGGAAATGTTCTATAACGATAAACCATGTTAGGATCATGAAAGTTCCCAATCTCTATACTTTCAAATCTTCACACTGAAAGACTTTCAATTGAGAAATTGCTGTTTTATTATAAACTGTTAAAGATAATTAAAGCATACAGGTTAATTATTAGGTACCTCCTAATATATTCTTTATATTCTTTAATATATTTATAACTACTTATAATCCTTATTAATTGCCAAAGTAAGCTGTATTTAACCTCCTGCATATGTTTTCAAAGTTAAACAAAAAGTAAACAACTACAACAAACAACATTCGTCTATTTAGATATGTCAGATAGCTAGATGGTCCTCAGACACGTCAGAGATCTGCAGAACATGGCATTTAAAATATTTAATAAAAAAGCTTTTCATAATAGAGACACACCAGCTCCTGACAGCACCCCTAATGTCCTCCACAGAAGATGGGCCCAGAAGAACCTCCTCCTGGAGCTTTCGTTCATATGGCAAAGCTGGTCACTGGCTCTAAACTGTCCTTTGCCTTGGCTGCCGACAACATGCTGTCCAAACTGCGAACAGATGGGACACTGGGAAGTTGCCTGACTTACTTTGCCTAGACAAAGGGGCAGTACCCCCACACCACCACCCCACACCACCACCACCACCTAAAAAAGAAAAAATTTCTGCTTCACATAAAAAGTCTTTTAAGGGCCTGGAGAGATGGCTCAGAGGTTAAGAGCACTGACCGCTCTTCCAGAGGTCCTGAGTTCAATTCCCAGCAACCACATGGGGGCTCACAAGCATCTACAATGTGATCTGATGTGCACTGGATACATAATAGAAAAAAAAAGTCTTTCAGGTCTTCTGGGCCTGACCACCAATAACAGATTGCTCTCCTTCCTCACCTCCTGACTACAGAGGAACCCTGGGAGACTGACTGTCCAGGTAAGTTTATGTCATTCTCAATAGATTCCAAAGCTGCTTGCTTTGCACTTCCTGTTTACTCAGGTAAGTTATCCTTCTCAGGGCTCTGATGGGTTTGAAGACAAGACTAATGAAAAGAAAACTTTTTTACTATTTCTTTATCTAAAGAAACTCACTTTATAATGACGGGTCCCAATAATAAACTACTTGTGTCTTGTGATGAATAACTGAATAGTAAAAATATAAAGTTTATATAAGGTCTGAGGATACAGAAACTTAAACTATGAAGATCTAAAAAAGATGTTTTAATTTTGATGAATGTAAATTATGAAAATTAGAGCATCTAAGAAGATATTTTAAAGTTGATAAGACATGTTAAAATTAATTACCTGAGTAAACAGAAGGTGCATGTTAGCAGCTTCCAAAGTGAAAAAAAAAATACAGAGACAGTTTGCTGCCAAAATTCTCTATAATGTTAGAGGGAAGACTGTGTTTTAAAGTATGTCCTTATGATCTCTGATTTCCTTGCTGTCTGTTGTTATGCTGGGGCGCGTGGGGTTATTATCTCATTGTTAATGTGTGTCTTCTTTCTTTGTCTTTTAGTTAATATGGTTAAGGATTTGTCAATCTTACTGATTTTCTCAAAGAGTCAACTCTGTGTCCTTGATTTTTTTTTCTATTTTATTTATTTCAGCCCTGAGTTTGATTATTTCTTTTTGGTTTTATTTCTACTTGTTATCTAGAGCTTTACAGGTATGTTGTTAAGTTAGTAATATAAGATTTTTCCAATTTTCTGATGTAGGCACTAGCCTCTTAAAACCACCTTCATTGTGTCCCATAGGTTTGGGTGTGTCATGTTTTCACTTTCATTCAATTCTTTAAAGTTTTTTCTTTCCTCATTACTGTCTTCACCCATTTTTTTTTTTTTTAATTCAGTAGTGAGCTGTTGGGTTTCTGGGAGTTTGTATACTCTGTATTGTTTTTGCTGTTGATGTCCAATCTGTCATCGTCAGAAAGAACATGGGTTTTCAGTTTTCTTATATCTATTGAGACTTGCTTTGTGTCCAGGTATATGGCCAATGTTGGAGAAAGTTCTAGGAGCTGCTGAGAAGAAAAGTCATTATTTTGTGTTTAAGTGATGTGTTCTGTAGATGTCTGCTGGGTCCGTTTGGCTTACGTTATTATTTAACTCCAGCATTTCTCTGTGGCTTTTGTCTGGATGACCTGCTTATTGGTGAGAGTGAGGCACTGAAGTCTCCCAGTATGGCTGTGTGAAGGCCGATATTGATTTCAGCTGTTTCTTCTATGAACTTGGGTGCCCTCGTGTTTGGCGAATATGTTTAGAATTGCAGTATCCACATGAATTTTCCCTTTAATGAATATGTAATGTCCTTCCCAGTCTCTTCTGATTATTTTTGGCTTGAAGTCTATTTTGCCAAATATTAAAGTGGCTATACCTGCTTGTTTCCTGGGTCTATTTATTTGAAATACCCTGAAGTAATGTCCAACCTTGATGATGAGGTGTAGTGTTTGGATGTGGTAGAAAGCTGGATTCTGTTTTCTAATACAATCTGTTGGTCTGTGTTTTTTTATTGAGAGTTATCAATGAGATGGAATCAATCTTGATTCCTGTTACTTTGTTTTTATGCTATGGGTTTTTTTCTTCCTCTTTTGATTTACTGCTCTGGGATTGTTTATTCCTTATGTCTTGGGTACAGTTAACCCCTTCAGACTGAAGTTGTCCTTCTAATGCCTTCTGTAGAGGTGCGTTGGTAGATAGATACGGCTTAAATTTGATTTTATCATGGTATGTTTTTCTTTCTCTGTCAAATGTGTTTGATAATTTTTCTTAATATAGTAGAGTGAACTGGCCTGGGGTCTCTTGGAGTTTGTAGACCATCTGTCCAGGCCCTTCTGTGTTGCCTCTGTTTTTTAACAATTAAACTTTATTATACAACCCAACTATCTTACACAAGAGGGAAAAAAGGTTAAAGGGAAACAAGAGTGAACCTTCCAGTATCTTTTTCTCATTAAGGGTCGATTAGAAACACAATAATCCGGGTGGAGTCACCGTCCGCTTCCTGAATTCCAGGCCCACCAGGATGGCTCCACCCAGTCTATCTCAAGGTTAGTCTCAGGGAGTATCCATGGTGTGTGTAAGGGCAAAGCCCGCCAAGACTGCTTTCACCTGGGACAAAGCTTACAGTCCTTCCCACACTTCTGGCTTTTAAAATCTCCATTGAGAAGTCAGTTGTTAGTCTATGTTAGTTATAGATGACTTTGTCTTTTTCCCTTGCAGTTTTTAACATGATTTCTTTGCTCTGTATGTATAGTGCTTTAATTTTTATGTGTGATGGGGAAGTTTTTTCTGGTCCTGTCTATTTGGTATTCTATATCCTTCTTGTATCTTGGTAGGCATCTTCTTCTTTAGGTTGGGGAAATTTTCTTCTATGATTTTGTTAAAAAGCATTTTCTGTGTCTTTGGTCTGGTTTTTGTTTGACATCCTAAGCTTTTCACTCCCAGTTTTATTTCAGTTTGATTTTTCTATAGTGATTCCATTTCTTTGTTTAATTCTACTCTTGTCTTAAAATGTTTTGATTATTTTTGTTTTCCAAGATCATTTTTGTTAAGATTTGTTTATTTTTATTTTCTATATATGAGTGTTTTGCCTGCTTGAATGTATGTGCACCACATGCATGCCCAGTGCCTGCTGAGGCCAGAAAAGATCATCAAGTCCCCTGGAAATGGAATTATAGATGGTAGGTGCCGAGAACCAATCCCAGGTCCACTGAGAGAGCGTCAAGTGCTCTTAATCACTGGTCATCACATCAAATCCATGAAAGGCAGCAAGTCATTTATTTGTGTTCTCTCTGATTTTTTTAATATAGGAGTTTGACAGTATAAATTTCCCTCTGAGAAATGCTTTTAATGTGTTTCAGAGATTTTCATTTTGTTCTAAGATTTAAAAAAAAAAATCTTTCCTGCATTTGGAGAGATGTCTCAGCAGTTAAGACTTGCTGCTCTTCCAGATGATCCAAGTTCAGTTCCCAGACTCATATCAGGTGGCCCATAACCATTGACCACCCCAGTTCCAGGGCACCCAAACATCTTCTGGCACCCACACATAGGGTATATATACACAGACATACACACATAAGTGAAAATAATCTTAAAAATAGAAATATTTCCTAATGTCTTCTTTGACCCATTCACCATTCTGGAATGTGTTGTATAATCTCCATAGGTTTGAGTAAATTTGTGCACTCTTGATTTTGACTTTAATTGCATTGTGGTCAAATAGAATACACAAAGTTGTTTCAGTGTTTTATGTCTGGTTTAAACTTCTTGAAGTTATTTGATGACACTCCTGATTGTTCTCTTTAACTCTTGTGTCCTAGAGCTCACCTAGGTAACTCTCGCTGGAGAACATCTACAGCACAGGTCAGTTAGGGTGGGGATGTACTCCTGCCTTGGTCTTCCTTACAGCTTCCGTGAACCCTGCACATCGGGGTGTCTTTCCTGGATTGTGTGTCTGGGGTGAGAGTCTAGTCGGCCTCGGGTTGGGCTGGTGCAGATGCTGCGTGACTAGATCCAGGCCTGGGACAGCCAGAGCTGCTTGACTGCAGTCAGTCTCGCAAGAGTAGAGATGACCCAAGAGCCTCGAGAGTCAGGTGGCAAAGTTGGTGTGCGAGCTGCGGGAGCTAGGCCGTCAGGTGTGGAGAAGGGGTGGGTTGGGGGAGGGGCCCCATTATACGTTCTAATTCTACTACTCTTCCCGCCACCCCCCCCTTACTCTCTTCCCACCCCAACCAGCCCAGCAATCCCGCTAGTCCCATCCTACTTTGGTGCAGTTTTTCTTTGTTTTTCTATTTCTGCTTTGTGACCCTCTTGGTCTAACCAAGGCAAGTGCATGAGCATGGGTGAGAAGCTAGCCGCTGAAGCACGGAGACACCACTGAAGCCAATGACCTCTCTGCCAGCAACCTTTGAATGCCGTCAGCTCCCCGTGGCAGGGCAGGGCACCGTCTCTATGACTGGGTATTGACTAGTTCAATTTTGTGGGGGCCTATGCAGACAACTGCAGCTATTCACGTACGCTGTAAGATAGCCTTTCGTAGCCCTCCAACCTATGACTCCAACTCTTACACTCTTTCCACTCCTTCTTCTGAGATGTTGTTCTCTGAGCCTTGGAAAGGGTGATCTAAGTGTCCTGTCTGACATCAGTACTCAACCGTCTCCTGGTTTCAGCAGCAAACCCAGCCATGAGTCTACATTAGTCATCATTCACTGCAAAGACAGGATAGGGAAAATGAAGAAAATGCTTTATTATATAAGGCTAGTCCTCAAATGCCCTTAGACTTGGGAAAGTATCTGAAAGAACAGTGAAACAGCAGTTAGAGTCTGAATGAAGGCACAATGCATTGGTGGGGAAAGGCGTTCCCTAGGAGCCACAGGGTGGGCTATTACCCTATAAGTGATATAGCCTGCTGCACGGTAGCACGGTGAAAGACAGGCAGGAGATGCCCAGGTTCTGAGCCCCAGATCCTGGGAGGGAGGCTGGCCTCTGGGGGAAGATCCAGGGAATGACAGCTCACTCTGGGAAGCCAAAGCTGATGCCGAGGTCATCCTGGCAGATGTGGTCCACTCCACAGTTCTTCTCAAAGGGAAGCTGAGAAAGGGGGCGACATGGGAATTAGGTCCGGGGCCACAGGCTGCTCAAGCCACGCCCACACAGGGCAGCCTCTTACTAATAGCCAGTGAGAAGGAAATGGCAGGCTCCCTCTCTACCAGAGCCCCCAGGGGCTCTCTAGCTCCCTAGCAGATCCCAGCTTCCGGGCTTCCACAAAATGACCGGCTCTATTTTTACTTCCCGAGAGGAAGTTGGCAAGTTCAGGTTGCCAACCCCCAGGACATCAGAGCACAGCCTCAGCTAGGTGTGTCCCGCCTCTCACTTCCCCCACATCCTTGTAGGTGCGCATTCTTTTCCCATAACAAGGATCCCAGGTGTCCTCCTCTTAACTGCCCAGAAATCAGGTCCGTGTTGTGAAGTACTCACCAACCAGCAGATGGCGCTAAACCTTTCCATTCTCTGAGTTCAGTAAGACGGGATCCCCACTCTGCCTTGTGGGCAAGAACTCTCCCCAGAGCCCCCACCATGCTGATATCTATTCATGCTGTTAATAACTCTTCTAATAAGTATCCTCCCCAAAAGGGCAGCCTGCCTCAGTGTCCCCCTTGAGCCTCGACGTCACAAATAACAACAGACTCACGGAGGCGGGGAAGTATATTTGCTCATTGACAGCCAGCACGGGTTGCAGGTTTTGTAAGGAAGGGATGGGCAGACCCACAAGAGAGACGTTGAGATGTAAAGTGGTAGGAAGTCAGTGAGTCCTCCACACAGGCCTAGAGGAGATGCGTTTGAAGGGTGATTTCAAAGTTTCTTGCATACTTACTGCTGGTGTCCCATCTCTGCATAAATAATGGGGGTTAGAGCAATCCTATCTGTGCTCATTAAGTGCCTGTAG
>OU015757.1:8532492-8550758 GCA_907169655.1 Acomys percivali | reverse complement strand
CACACACACACACACACACACACACACACACACACACACACACACACCATATAAACCTCCAGCTCAGGCCTCACCTTCAACAAGACCCAGACAGTTGCACTAACTGGTCATTGGCCAATGAATCTCCTACACTTGCATTCTAAGAGTAATAGCAGCGTATATCATCGTCACCATCATGTCAGGCCAGGCACGGTACCAAATGCTGGCTGTGAGTCACCTTGTGTTGTTTTCAAAATTCCATCCATTACTAGTCACATTTGATAGATGCAGAAACCAAAGTTCCAAGACAATCACACAATAGGTGTTGGTGCCAGCAGTGTCTCTCCACCTGTGACTGGAGCTGCTGCGCCATCTGGCAGTGTGTTTGTCCAGATCATCTCTTCCTTATTCACTTTTGGAAAAGAATCTAGCCCACTGAACCCCAAACGGATGTGTATGGACTCCCTAGAGGAGCTGGTGACCCTGAACACTTACCCTGCTAGGCAGCTGGGAGCAACTGCTTCTTCAGGAACGATGAGCTCAGTAGAAAGCAGAGCCCCGTCAAGTATGTGTTCTCTCTGCATGTGTGGTGCACAGTAGGACCACAGGCCTTGGAACAGAAGGGCTTGGTGAATGGGGATTGCTCTGGTCTGGTCTATTCTGCAACCCTGCACCTCTAGCCTCCGTGACAGCCCAGCCCAGCAGCCCCAGGTCCCTATTCCAACCTACAAAGCCACTCACCAACAGCCAGGAAGGGTTGGTGGCAGCAGCAAAGGACAGCCCCAGGGACATGTTCATAGCCTGTGGGGGCACTAAGGAGACAGATATGTACATAGTCACCCTTGAGGACAGAAGGCATCATATGAGAGATGCGTGGGTCTCACCCCCACCTGGTTAACAGGGAGGTCCCACGGCCATATAAGGAGGGCTGAGGCAGCACCGGGGTGCAATGGGTAGGCCCAGGAGCTTGTCTGAGACTGAGTTTATGGACAGAGCTGCATCTGGGAAATGGGGCTCCTGGGCTCCACACAGGCCCCCCACATCGTAGGAGCTCAGCGTAGGCCTGAGGAGACCCAGAGCTCACCCAGACTCACACTTGCCCATGTGATAGCCGCATTTGCAGAGGCCACCTATTTGGTTAGTGGCCCTTATTTCCGACCACCACTCTGTGGGAAGACAGAGAACGCTGCAGTTAGGAGCCACTGCAGAGAGCTGACGCCACCTCTCTGGAAAACGAAGGTTCATTTTAAGGTCTGGGTAAGTAGGTCTTTTTTCTGTTTTGGTCTGTCCTAATAGGAGCCCTCCACTGCTGGCATCTAGATATTTAGTAAATATATGTTTGATGGAAAGTTTCTTGCAAATGTACAACGAGAGCTGTATGAATGCTGTGGGCTGCAGGTCACAGTGCCTGGTACTTGGTAAGCATTCGGTCAATACTATCTGAAATTATCCCAAAGGCCTCTTGTCAGGGAAACCCTCAGAACATCCCATAATGGAGAAGTCTGCAGTGATACCACAGGAGAGCAGGGCCGAGGAGGGATGGGACACTGCTGCGACTGCCAAGTCCTCACCAGGAGCAGCCATACTGGACCACACTGTGTCCAAACCCAGAGCCGTCCATGTGGAAGCGTGTCACCATCTTTGTGTCCAAGTTGAAGGCAAGAGAAGAAGCGAATGTTGGGGAAGGAGGAGAGAAAAGCTTTAGAGACGGCCTCTTCCCTCCTGACCGCCACCTGCCCTCCCTCCCAGCATGCACCTGCCAGGCTCCTTGCTCCCTTGTCTCTCTTCCACACTCAATACCTCAGAACCACTCACTGCCCTGAACCCCAGGCTCGTCCCTCTTCTCTCCTTCACTCAGTTCATGGACTACTTTTTTTTTAAATTTATTCATATTACATCTCAATTGTTAGCCCATCCCTTGTATCCTCCCATTCCTCCCTTCCTCCCACTTTCCCCCTACTCCCCTCCCCTATGACTGTGACTGAAGGGGACCTCCTCCCCCTGTATATGCTCATAGGGTATCAAGTCTTTTCTTGGTAGCCTGCTATCCTTCCTCTGAGTGCCACCAGGCCTCCCCATCCAGGGGATGTGATCAAAAATGGGGCACCAGAGTTCGCATGAAAGTCAGACCCCACTCTCCACTCAATGGTAGAGAATGTCCTGTCCATCAGCTAGATCTGGGTAGGGGTTCAAAGTTTACTGCCTATATTGTCCTTGGCTGGTGCCTTACTTTGAGCAGGACCCCTGGATCATGGACCACTTTTTACCATTAAGTTTCAGGTCTCTGTTTCCACAGAGTGACCCTCAGGGCTTGAAGACACTGTTTTCCCATCTCTCTCCTTGGGGCTTTGATGAGGGAGAATCCAGGGGGGGAAAAATGGATGCCATGGGGCTATTCCGGATATACCGTGAAATGTACTAGCTCTGCCTACATCAGAAATCTGTGGGCTGTCAAGGTCAACTAGCCTCACTCTCAGGACCACTTGGGTTCTCCCCCTAACTGGCTCTCCAATAGTCTCCCACTCCCCAAACCCCAGATCCAAAGCCCTACGCCTCAGCCTCCCCTAACGCCAAGTCTCTCTCCTAACCAAGACCCCGATCTCTCAGGCACAGCTTCCAGCTCAGGGGCCTGGCTCACTAGGACCAAGCACCCAGTCCCTCTTCTCCAGGACCCAGGCTCATCCATCAGCCGAAGAAGGGCCATGCATGTGTGGCTCACGGCCAGAGAGCAGAAGCAAGGCTCTGAACAAACTCGGAAACAGCTACCGAGTCACCAAGGAAGCAAGTGAGAAGAAAGGTGGTCAGGAGGCCAGAGAGCAGCAGGGAGGTTGCCAGCATGACTCCTCAGGCAGGGACGGTGGGGAGGAGTTGAGATGAAGTGGGTACAGAGGGGGCTGAGGCAGCCCACACACTTCACTTCCCTGGAAAAGTTGCTCTAGTTAGAAATTACTTGCCACATTTTTTCTGGCCCTCCCAACTTCTGCCTGGGTAGATGCAACCCCCCCCCCCCCCCCCCCCACTGCCGGTCTCCTCTCTCTAGGCTCTGTTTTCCACTGGCAGGAGTTTGCCCTCGCCTTTTCAGCAGGCCAGCAAGTTCCAGGGAGACGCTTGTCTCTGTCACCCTGCCCTGGGGGTCACAGACACTTGTGGCCACACTAGAGGAGAAGCTGAGAATATTACAGTGATGTTATAAAAGATCTGCTAAGCTTGCTCAGGAAATATTGAGTCACACAAGGGAAGAATTCAGCTGAAGGTGCAGCCCCAGCTCTCCTATCAGCAGACAGGATGGGCCTGGCTAACAGCTGCCTGGGAAAGCCAGGATGGCTGTGACAATATCGTACATTGTAAATCCCCCTGTTTCTCCAAACAACCACACCTTGGAATTTCTGTCTCTGTGGAGCGTGCTTAGTTGCTCAGATACAGCATGGGGCTGTGGGGCTGTGGGGGTGTGGAGCTGTGGGCTGTGGGGCTGTGGGGCTGTGGGTGTATGGGGCTGTGGGACTGTGGCGGTGTAGGGCTGTGGGGGTGAGGGGCTGTGGCAGTGTGGGGGTGTGGGGTTGTGAGGCTGTGGGGGTGTGGAGGTGTGGGGGTGTGGGGCTGTGTGGGTGGGGGCTGTGGGGCTGTGGGGGTGTGTGGGTGTGGGGCTGTGGGGGTTTGGGGGTGTAGGGGGTGGGGGATGTGGGGGTGTGGGGTCTGGGGCTGTGGGGGTGTGGGGGGGTATGGGAGGGTGGGGGTGTGGGGCTGTGGGGCTGTGGGGTGTGGCGCTGTATAAACTGATATGGGTTTTGTTCCGGACTGACTCCCTTTTGTGCATCAGCCAGAACCAGTCCCGCATGATTATTAAAGAGTTTTCCTTATTTTTCCTGAGTGTATCAAGTGAGTTCTCACTGGGAGGCTTATTTCTCCAGTATAGACACACCACAATTTTTACTGAGTTTGTTCATTTGTTGTTCATGTGGAGGGCAGAGGGCAGTTTGGCAGCATTAGTTCTCCCCTTTGACCATGTAGGGCCTAGAAATGAAACTCAGTCATCAGGGCCAGGAATAGTCATAATATGCAAACAATTATAAGATTTTATTAAAGCTCTTATAAATATAAAGTGATAAATATATTTTTAAATTTCCTTTTCCTAATGAAATTAAAGACAATATAATACTAATGAACAATAACAACCAGGATGCAGTTAGTTTCCTCTGCATAAAATTGCATTTTAAAAAGTCATTTAAAACCTGCCTAACCAGCCAGAGGCAGTGGCGCACGTCTGAATCCCAGCACTAGGGGAGGCAGAGGCAGGCGGATCTCTATGAGTTTGAGGACAGCCTGGTCTACAAAGTGAGTCCAGGATAGCCAAGGTTACACAGAGAAACCCTGTCTCCAAAAATCAAAAGACAAAAACAAAAACAGCAACAACAAAAAAACCTGTTTAACCTGATTAATGCTATAATAGGGCACCTGAAGGTTCCAGATTATCCTAATGTGCTTCGTTGCATAGTAAAGGCAGTTTCTCTTTTATTTGTTTTTTTTTTTGTTTTTTTGTTTTTGTTTTTGTTTTTGTTTTTTTTTTTGGTTTTCCAAGACGGGGGTTTCTCTATGTTATCTTGGCTGTCCTGGACTCGCTTTGTAGACCAGGCTGGCCTCGAACTCACAGCGATCCGGCTGCCTCTGCCTCCCGAGTACTGGGATTAAAGGCGTGAGCCACCACATCCAGCTCAAGGCAGTTTCTCTTTTATAAGATATTTGGGGCAATAAACTTATCTCTGAGCGTTGGGTTTAGAAAAAAATAAAGTAAGTAAAATACGTATTACATTAGTGTCACCTCATTACATTGTTAACATTCTAGTTAGTGAATGTGGCCAGCAAAGTGGAACATGGCTCAGTGGGAACAGCGCTTGCCATGAACATGAGGACTGGGAGTCAGGGCCCTCGCCGCCCGTGTGAAAACCAGCTGTGAGCAGGCAAGCACCCAGCTGTGGGCAGGCAAGCACCCAGCTGTGGGCAGGCAAGCACCCAGCTGTGAGCAGGCAAGCACCCAGCTATGGGCAGGCAAACTGGCTCAAAAGGTGAAGGCACTTGCTGCCAAGCTTGAGGGCCTGAGTTCAAACTCTAACATGGTGGGAGAACCAATCCCTGCAAGTTGTCCTTGGACCTCTCCATGTTGGCATATGCATGGACATGTATGAATCTACACACATGCGTTCAACACACAATTAATTAGTTACTAATGCAGTAAAATACTTTAAAAACAACAACAACAAAAAGAGTGTTCCTGGAAAAGAAATCTATAGCAATTAATCTAATAAAAGTTTTTATGTATATTAGAAATACTTGATGTCTAATACATACATCATGTCCTCATGTCAATTGACTCACTTACCTACCCTTGATTATTAAACAAATAAAATCTAAAATTTTCACAGTATTTTTATTCATCGACAGTTTTATATATGTATACAATGTATCTTGGTCCTATCCATGCCAAACCCTTTTGCTCCTCAGCATATTCCTCTTCCACTTTCATAGTCCATTAAAAAAAAATCCACTGAGTTCAAGTAGTACAGGCACATGCACATGGCTGTAGGTCCATCCCCTGGAACGTGGGCCACCTGCCAGCAGCACATGCCCCCGCAAAGAGAAATGACTCTCCCTCCCCAGCAGCCATCCATTCCCAATAGTGACTCAGCTGAGGGTGGGCCTTCACGAACCCCTCCCCCATCCAAACCTTAACCCCATGCAGGTGCCCACAGCTATGCAGTCACAAAGGCAAGAGCTATGTCATGTTCAGAGACAGCATTTTACACACTCTCACCCACCCTCCAGCACCTACACGCTTTCTGTTCCCTCTTCTGCGACGTTCCTTGAGCCTTACAGTCGTGGGTAGGGAGGGGTGATTTAGGGCTAAGCACACAACAGCCATTTATTCTTAGCACTGTGACCAGTTATGAATTTCTTCACTAACCTCTCTACCCACTGGAAAATAAAAGCAAGCATCTGTGACCAGAATTGAAAGCAGCACAAACCTACAGCATAGTCCAGAGGTCAAGGGTGGGGTCCGAGGAGCCTCCTCCCCTTCCTTGACTGACTGGAGATAGACTCAGTCTTGTGTGGACCCTGAGCATGTAACTGCAATTTCTGTGAGTTCAGAATTGTGATGGTTTTATCTGCTCAGAGAACGGCGTTTTGTAGCCTTTCACCGGCTCTTCCATACCGCCCTCCCCTCTGCTCTGCAATGTGACCTGATCCTCACAAGGGTGATCTAAGTGACCCTTTTAGGGCTCTGCCTATCCACATCTTAGGCACCCATGCATCTCACGTTCACCGCTAGTTGGTTTTCTTTCATATGTGATGATGGGGCAGGGGAGGTGCCAAAAGATAAAGCGCTCATTGCACGGTTAGGCCCCGTGGTGCACCTGTATCCCAGCGCTCAGGAGGCTGAGAGCTGGGTCCCCAGCATAGCTGAATCAGCAAGCTCTGAGCTCAAAGGGGAGACACCCTACTTCAGTAGATGAGGTGAAATGCAATCAAGGAAGACCATGGCATCAGTCCCACATGTACACATGTATCGCATGCACACATGTACTGCATGCACACGCACAGTGCTTTATAATTTTAAATAAATAAATAATGTATAAATGAAGTAACCAGAGATTTTATTATTCAGTTCTCTCTTTTTTTTTCCAGTTGTTTTTTCTTATTACCAAAAAAAAAATGGCATATAACAGCCAGATGTAGTGGTGTATACCTTTAATCCAGGACAGCCAGGGCTACATAGAGAGTTGGAGGCGGGGAGGGGGAGGAGGCATATACAGACAATTACATGAAAACAACTGTCATGAAGAGACATGAAGCAAATAAAATAGATCAAGATACAGTCAGACACCAAAATAAAAAGTTTACATCTCTAATCTTTCAAGATGTCAGAAAAGTTTAATTAAGAAAGAGCTCAGCTTGATTAGCAGAAGTATGCCATTAGATCGTGCTCTTTTCCCATTTACTTAGCAGAGGGTCACTTCTTTATAAGTGAGAATCTTAGATGTAGTATGGGGTCTCTTTGCCTTCTATGCTTTGTCCAAAGCAAGCCGTGGTAACCGTCTTTTTTATACAGAATTGTATTTACTTGAAAATAAAGAAAGTGGGCTTTAGGCCAAAGACAAATGAGAGGAGACAGTTGGACAAAGCTCCATTTTAAAAATATTTATCTTTAGTTCTGACATAACCTCTAAATGTTTATTATTAATTTCCTATTTTCAATCTTCCTTTAACTTAGATGTAGTATCTAAAATTCTTATAATTAATCAATAAGTTGCAATTTTTCTTATTTTTTCCTTAGACGTTTTAAATTTCCTTTTTTTTCCATTAAAAAACTGTAAAAATATAGTATAAGTAGGGGCTTTTTCTAAACCCATTTAACTCCCAAATAATGACATAGAGACTAATTACATTTATTAACAAGCTTGAAGCAGTACAGCTGAGCAGATGTTGATCTAAGCCAGTTATACTAACCCGGTTGCTTCCCAGCCACGGGTCCCATGAGACTTGCCATCCTAGTCTCACCCTGGGTGTTCCTGCTCCATCTGTCTTCATGGCGAACCCTTCACTCTCTTCTCTCTCTTCTCCTCCGCCTAATACCCCTGGCTGTTCCTGTCTCCTTTCCTCTCCTGCCTAGCCATAGGCTGATCAGCTCTTTATTAACCAATCAGAGGTGACGAACAACAATTTTTAAACAACATTGAGACCGCAGATTCTTCATAGAAATGGCAATGCCCACTGGACGGCAACCAGATCTCTCTGGGCACAGAAATCGGCATCTGAATACTCAGTGCACCCTGGAGATTTCCAGGGTGGGGGTTGGTGAGATTTCAGTCAAGGGAATAGTGAGGGTTTGTGCTCAGGGATTCGTGGGTTTCAGTAGGTTTTCAAACCAGGAAGTGGGCTCAGATCTTTTACCCTATGTTGTCCAGTTGTGAGTCTTTGTTTTACTCCCCATCTACTGCAAGAAGTTTCTCTGGTGATGGTTAAGTGAGGCACTGACCTATGGGTATAGGTGAGTATCATTCGAAGTCATGTTATCGCTGTGTTCCTTTAGCAGATCAATAGTATTTGGTTTCCCCCTAGATCCATGACTTATCCAGTCTCAGGTTCTTGGCTACCACAGTCGTGTCAGGTATGGATTCCACATAGTGGGTCTTAAATCTAATGAAGAAGTGGTTGGGGGAAACAAACAAACAACAACAACAAAAACAGAAGTTGGTTACACCCATAACATTTATGCTACTGTTAAAGCAGCGTATCATGTAAGCAGGTTGGCTTTGTAGGTTGCAGGTTTGTAGCTGAGTTAATGGCTGCTTTTCTTTTTGGGTAACACATAGAGAACCTTCTAGAACCACGAAGTGCAGTCAGTAGGAGAGAAGCCTCTAGTTAGGCACCAGCTCAACCTTTCCATGTTTAATGAGACATGTAAATATTGCTTTCAACAATAGAGGTTAGCATCAGCTTGTGGAGAGAAACCTTAGCAACAGCCTGAGCTATCTGGGGGTTTCTTGGGTAGCCCTTTGACCAATGGCTCAGCTAGCTGTAACCTATTTCTGTCACTAGAGATTTTTCTTAGTGTGGAAAATAAAAGGTTCACTTGGGGCTTTGTCTCCCACATTGTTTGGTGGCTCCATTTAGATCTTTTGCATATATGTATATATTTCAGGAAGCTTCTAAGGTTGTAGACTTCCAATATGGTGATTTGTCGAGCCCTTCTTAGAGTTTGTTTTCCCTCCCCACACTCTTTCCATTCCCATCCCTTTTCCCTCCCCATTTAATCCTTCCATTCCAGTTTCCCCCATTCTTCTACAACAATATATTCTATGTTCCCTTCGTTGGGCAGTCCCTCCTCCGCCTAGTCCTTACTAAGTACCTAACCTCTGTGGTTAGATATAGGAATTCAGCATGCATATCAAAGACTTAAAAGCCAACATTCACACATAAAAGAAAGCAAACAATATTTGAGATTTTTAGGGGGTCTGAGTTAACTTACGCAGGATGATTTTTTTTCTAACCACCCATGAACTAGCAAATTACACAATTTCATTTCTTAACAGCTGACTAATATTCAATTGTGTAAACGTACTTTACCCAGTATTCAGTTGATAAACACCTAAGCTGTTTCCAATGTCTGGCTATTATGAATAAAGCAGCAACAGACATGGATGAACAAGTGTATGTCTCTATATGCCTAAGAGTGGTGTAGCTGGGTCTTTAGGTAGCTCTAGAGTCCTGAGGAACCTCCACCCTGATTTCCTTGTGGATGCACAAGTAGACTCGCATCAGCAGTGGATAAGCGTTCTTTCCCTGCATCCTCGCCAGCATGAGCTGTCATTTATCTTATTACTCTTGCCTATTCTGACTGGAGTGAGATGAAATCTCTAAGTGGTTTTCATTTGCATTTCCCTAATGGCTAAGGATGTTGAACACATCTTTAAGGATTTCTTCATCGTTTGCATTATCACCTTTTAAGAATTCTCTTCTTAATCTATGCCCCATTTTTAAATTGGGCTATTTGTTTTCTTGATGTCCAGGTTCTTTTGTTTTGTTTTGGTTTGGTTTGGTTTTTTCAGTTCTTCATATATTTTAGATACTAACCCTTTATCAAATGTGCAATCGGTAAGGAATCTTCGGAACTCTGCAGTCTGCCACTTCGCCCAAACGATTGTTCTTTTGCATTCCAGTGCTTTTCAGTTCCATGAGGTCCCAATAACTCCTGTTCTTTGTTTTTAATCTTGTAATTATGTTTCTGTACAGAAAACACCACAGTGTACATTTAACCCAGTTTAGTGGCCAGTTCTTTAGCCTTTGCCTTTTCCAGCTTGGCAATGCGAGCCACAGATTTAGGATTCAGGATGTTGTTTCCCCGAGCGGTGACAGATCTCATCCTATTTGTCATTGTAATTGGTCCTAATAGCTCCCACCAGCTTAGCCAGAGCACCCTTGTCTTCCGAGTTAACCTGTGTGAAGGCCCACAGTGGTGCAAGTCTTCCTGTGGACCAGCCGCCCCAGCCTGACCTTTCCCTTGATGACACGGTAAGGACCCCCATCTTTCCACACAGGGCAGGCAGGAAGACCACCAGCTAGCTCAATGGGGTCTACATCATGGGCAGTCACCACCAGCTGAGCCTTCTTGTTCTCCGCCAAGGCGGTGACTGTACTGACCCCTGCTTGAAGGACAGGTGGTCTCATAGTTGGGACATCCCCTTTGCCAGCAGCTTTCTTCTCAGCACGCACCAGTAGCCTTAGCTTCTCTGGCCTGTACTTGTGGGCAAGCTTAAGCAACTGGGTGGCTGTTTGCCGGTCCAGGGCCTGAGTGAGCTGGTTAATGTTAGGAGGTACTTTGAGCCATTTATAGAGGATGGCCCTTTGCCGCTGCAGCCTGAAATAGCGGGGCCGTTTAACGAAGTGAGTGAGATCTCTTTTGGGTTGGATATCCTGCCAGTTACTGGAGTTCTTAGGCGTCTTCTCAAACAAAGGACTGACCACCTTTTTGGCTTCCTGTTTCTTCACCACGGCGAGGGGGGGTGGGGGGGGCAGGGCCACCTTCTTCCCCTTGGTCTTCTTCCCCTTGGGCATCTTGCTGGGCTGGAGGAGAGAGCGATAACTGTTGTTCTTAGTGCCCGTGCCACCCGTGTCCTGTTCAGAACATCTTTTCCTGGTCTGATGAACTCAAGCCTATCCCCCACTTTCTCCTCTATCAGTTGTAGAAATTTCCTGGTGGAGTTTTTAGGGTCTTTTATGAATAAAACAGTATCATCTGCAAATAAAGACACGTGACCTCTTCCTCTACTGTTCGTAGCCCCTGATCTCCTTCCGTCATCTTATTCTCTGGCTAAGACTTTACTTACTATCGTGAACAGGTATGGAGAAAGTGTACAATCTTGTACATCCTAATTGTAGTAGAAATGCTTTGAGTTTTTCTCCGTTTAAGTTGATGTGAGCTGAAGGCATTGTGGTCCTGTGTATCCCTAGTCTCTTCAGAACTTATACCATGAAGGGGCATTGGATTTTGTCAAAGGCCTTTTCTGCATCTTGTGAGATGATTGTGTGGTTTTTGTCTCTCACTATGTTTATGTGGTGGATAGCGTTTATTGATTTATCTGTGTTGAACCACCCCTGCATCTCTGAGATGAAGCCTACTTAATCATGGTGGAAAATCTTTTTGACGTGTTCTTGGATTCAGTTTGCAAGTATTTTGCTAAGAATTTTTGCATATATGTTCATGGGGATATTGGTCTACAATTTTCTTTTGTGTCAAATCTTTGTTTGATTTTAGTATGAGGGCAATAGTGGCAAGGGGTTAAAAGTCTGTTTAAATTTGTTATTTTACCTTTAGTTAACTTTGGTAAGTTGTATACATCAAGAATTTCATCTATTTCTTTTAGATTTTCCAATTTAGTGGGATACCAATTTTTAGAGTTTAGCCTTGTGTTTCTCTACTTTTCCTCCGTGTCTGCTGTAATGCCCCCTTTCATCCCTAGCTTTATCAATGTGTGTCTTCTCAATCATCTTTTGGTTAATTTGGCTAAAGGTCTGTCAATCTTTTTCATTTTCTCAAAGAACCAACTCTTTGTTTTCTTTATTTTTTTTACATTGTTTTTTGTTTGTTTGTTTCTATTTTATTGATTTTGGCCCTGAGTTTGATTATATCTCAAGTACACTCTTTTTGGTTGTTTTTTCTTTTTGTTGTTCTAGAACTTTCAAGTATGTCGTTAAGTTACTCAAATGAGATCTCCACAGGTTTTTTTTTTTTTTTTATGTAAACAGTGCTATGAACTTGCGTCATAGAAATGCTTTCATTGTGTCTCATAAGCTTGGATATATCGTGTTTGCATTTTCATCCAATTCTTAAAAGTTTTTAGGGGATGGAGAGATGGCTCAGTGGTTAAGAGCACTGACTGCTCTTGCGGAGGTCATGAGTTCAATTCCCAGCACCCACATGGTGGCTCACAACCATCTATAATGTGATCTGATCCCTTCTTCTGGCCTGCAGGTGTACATGCAGGCAGAGTGCTGTATACATAATAAATAAATCTTTTTTAAAGGTTTTAATTTTTTATTTATTCCTGTCTTGATCTGTTTTTCATTCAGTAGTGAGTTGTTCTATTTCTACGAGTTTGTATACTTTATAATATTTCTGTCATTGTTGATATTCATCTTTAATCTATGGTGGTCAGACATGATGTGTGATTTTATTTCAATATCTGTTGAGACTTGTTTTATGTCTTAATATATGGTCAAAGTAAGATGTTATTCTGATGGGCCTGCCATGTGACTTGGTCTTTTTCCCTTGTAGCTTTTAATGTTCTTTCTTTGCTCTGTACATGTAGTACCCTGATATGTGTCATGGGGATTTTTTTCTGATCCTATTTTCTATTCTGTAGCCTTCTTGTACCTCAATAGGCACCTGATTCCTTAGGTTGGGGGAAATTTCCTCTATGATATTGTTTAGAAAAGATTTTCTGTGTCTTTGACTTGTGTTTCTCCTATTTTCTCTATTTCTCTTATTTGTAGATTTGGTCTTTTCGTAGTGTCCCAGATTTCCTGGATATTTTGTGCTTGAATATTTTTAGACATTTTAAATCTGATGTGTCCATTTTTTTAATATCTTGTCTTAAATGCCTAATATTCTGTGTTCTGTGCTTTGTACTCTGTTGGTGAGGCTTACCTCTGAGGTTTTTGTTTAACATTTTGAATTTTTCATTTCCAGCTTTATTTCAGTTTGAGTTTTCCATGACTCTGTTTCTTTGTCAAATTCTAATTTCATATTTTGATATATCGCCATTGTTTAATTAAACTGTGTTTTCACAGACTTAATTATGGCAACTATTCCTATCCTGTTTAAGGTCCTTGAACATAACTGAAGCGATTGTCTTGTACTTCAACTAAATTGCTTTGCTCCAGGCCTATTTCAGTAGGGTTGCCAGCTTCCTGAGGAGGTGTATTGTCTGGGATGCTCATGCTTGTGTTTCTGAACCTTCATATCTGAAGTTATGATGTTTGAAGTGTTTCTCACTGTAGATTATTGGGTTCCATCTTTTTCGGGGTGTCTTCTGTCCTTTGGTTACCATTGCCCAGTTTGGATCTAGGCAAGTGTGGTGGCTGTGTGTTGGTGGGTGACACGAGGAGTGGAGATGGCCTAGGAGGAAAGGCTGAGAGGGACAGTGGTAAGGAAGTAGGGGGATTCTTGGTCCACACTAAGAGGCAGCATCTCCAAAGACTGAAGGTGTGGTGAGAGGGGGGGCTCGTGCAGGCAGGCTGCAGCAGGACTAAGAGTAAGTCCGAAGAAGCAGTAGGAAGGTAGGAAGAGGGAGGAGGACCTTGAGTCTGTACCAAAAGGACTCTTCTTATAACGCCACCAGGACCCCGTTGTGGCAACTCTACCCTGATGACCTCCCCTAATTTTAATCACCTTTCAAAGGGCCCTCTCTTCAGGATGCCATAGGAAGAACGCTTTCCTCTCTTAACACTCGGCAAGCAGCTAAGAAAGACACGCCCACACTACACACCAACCACACCTTCCTCCATCTCCGCAGGAAGAAGTAAACCCCTCCCTTCCTACCACATCTGGAACAAGTGGAGCAAATGCCCGGCCCACAGCTGTCTTCTTGTACCTCAGTGAAGAGTATGAAATTCACATCTTTCTTTTATGCAAAATAAGCCAGGCATGGTAGTGCACACCTTTATCCCAGCACTCGGGAGGCAGAGGCAGGCGGGTCGCTGTGAGTTCGAGGACAGCCTGGTCTACAAAGCGAACCCAGGACAGCCGAGATAACATAGAGAAAACCTGTCTCGAAAAACCAAACAAAAACCAAAACCAAAATAAAAACCAGCCAAGTTGGACAAGACGGCTTGCATCCATATTTGCAACTACTTGGGAGGATAAGGTAGGAGGAAGCTCTGTTTCCCCATAAATGAAATTTAAATATTAATAAACAGGAAGTGACAGCCACTTACTTAGCCAGACTAGTGTAAAATTGGAGCCGGTGCTTTCCAGGCTAAGGGTGTGGTTACCACATTCACAAAGGTGCAAGAGATGGGCACTGGGGCTCCCCGAGAGGACGGAGGCCATCTAGATAACGGCCATCTGTTCTTGCTGGCCAGTGCTGGCGATGCCTCAGCCATATCCCACGGGCCTTCCCAGGGCCTGTGCTCTTCCAACTGGCAGCACCTCTGGTTCTGACCACTGGATTCTACTCCACTCATATTTATTGCAGGCCAGAAGAGTCAAGGGATTTACACTCTCTCCCCACTAATATATACATATATATATACACACATATTTATGTATGTGTATATATATTTGAGTTGATAACCATATGGAAGTGAAACATGCATACATGCACATGTACACACACACATATATATAAATAAATACATCATTTATTTGAGTTGATAACCATGTGGAAATGCTGCATGCATACACACACACATATATATGTATATATATATTTGAGTTGATAACCATGTGGAAATGGTGCATGCATGCATGCATACACACACACACACACACACACACACACACACACACACACACATTTGAGTTGATAACCGTGTGGAAATGGTGCACCTCCTTCTGCCCCTGGACGACACTCAGGTGCGTATTATTTACTGTTGCCACAAGTTCCAGAGCTTCCCAGAGCTTCCCATTTGTTGCCATCTGCCTTCCATTCCCACAGACAATGCTCTCTACCTGTAGGTATTTTGTGAGATGCCTCTCTCACTTGAATCCTTTGGGGGGGTTGGGGTGAGGGAAGGTTCCTGAGGATAAAGTCTAGGGCCTCACGCATGCTAAGAAAGTGTTCAACCACTAAGGTTTAGCCCCAGTCCTTGTCTGTTCATTCTTTTGTTGAGAAAGGTCTTGATAAGTTACTAGGGCTGGCCTTGATGTCACTCTTAGTCCAGGCTGGCCTTGATGTCACTCTTAGCCCAGGCTGGCCTTGAACGCACAATGTTGCCTCTGCCTCCTGAGTAGAAAGGATTATAAGTTTATACTACAAGTTCATCTTCCTCTCAGATTTTTATTTTGGGTTCACTTCAAGTAGAAGACAAACTTCTAGAAATAGCCAATAAATTATACTTATACATATGTAAAAGTTAGATATGACCAATTTATTAACTCAACATTGTTCATACTAGCAAGAGGTTGGAAATAATATATTCAAGGGAGACTGGTTAAATACATTGCAATCACAGGGGAGTACTCTCAGCTAACTTACATCATATATAAAATTATTTGAGTATATTAATAAAAAGACATGCATAGTAGTAAAAAAGTGTTACCACTTGTTTAAACCAGTGTGTGTGTGTGTGTGTGTGTGTGTGTACAGATACCTATAATCTTTCTGAAGTAGATTCTAAACATATAGACTTGAATACTCCTAGTATTCAACCCCAACACTGTACACTTTTTGGCTTGGTTTGGTTTTGCTTTGCTTGGTTTTCAGTGTTGCCCACTGAGCCCAAAGCCGTGCATACAACAGACAAGCATTCGGCCATGAGCTACATGACTTCACCTTTTACCATTCTCAAGTGTCTTGATGTTTTGTACTGTGGACAGTTTGATCAATGCATATTTGGATTAATGCTACAATAATACATGACTAGGTGGTGGAGGGTTCTGACTCTTTGGACACCCTTGTTGGCCACCAGTTCTTTAGTCCAGGTCCAGCCTTTCTTGTATTTTCTGCAAGTCTGCAGCTCACCCACGCAAGAAAATGTTACTTCCGGGCTGGAGAGATGGCTCAGTGGTTAAGAGCACTGTCTGCTCTTCCAAAGGACCTGGGTTCAATTCCCAGCACCCACATGGCAGCTCACATCTGTCTGTAATTCCAGTTCCAAGGGATCTGACATCCTTGCCCCCATACCAATGCACATAAAATAAAATTTTAAAAAAAAAAGAAGAAGAAAAGAAAATGTTACTTCCTTCAGACAGGACAGCCACAGTATTTTGCTATGCTTACCTACAAGGATTTCTTCACCTTGCCAGAGAAGAGCCCATTAGTGTCTGCCCTAGGAAACCCATGAGATTCTTTTCCTTTCAAGAAGATGCATTCAAGGCACTGCCCACATGCAAGAAATGTGTGAGACACAATGCACATGCACATACACACATGGGTACACACACACACACACACACACACAACACACACACGGAACACCCAAGCCATTTTTCTATAAGACATCACTGCAACAGTCTCCTAAAGGACAATGTCTGTCCATCAGCCTCAGGACCTGGGTGTTGGTCAGACCGTCGAGACCTGCTTGTTGTTGGGGAGGTCGCTGCACAGAGAAAGCCATTACTGAGGTGGGGCATCTTGAGGAGCAGCTTCATTCATCATGTCCTTGTATTGCCGCTTGAAAAAGCCGAGCTGTCAGGGCAGAGACAATGGGTGAGGCCACAGAATCCATGGCTGCAGGTCAAGGTCACACAGATCAGGAGAGAGAAAGAGACAGACAACTCGACCAAGCAAGGAGAAGGCTGGCAGGGCAGAAAACAGAAAGGACCCATGGGAAGTCAGGCAGGGAGAGAAACAGCAGCATCAATGCTGGGACCAGTTAATCCTTATATAGTGGTCATTGTAAACCGGAACCATCCTGGGAGTTCCACATGTATCAAGCCGATTTTCTTTGTAAAATGGGTGATAATAGTATCTGGGCACTGAGAGGGCCTCCAATTTGCCCAAAGTCATATAGTTGGCAGCAATACTGAGCCAAGCCCAGCAATGGAGCTGCTGAGGAGTGGGACTGAGCTGAAAGAAGACGGACTGAGGAGCACCTTGTACAGGCCAGCAGTGATGAGCGCCAGGAGCACCAGCCCCCCAATGGAGCTACCCACAATGAGTGGGACAGGGTTGTGAACTTCGTACGGCTCCACTTTGGTCTGCGTCTAGGGAAGGAGGAAGAGAAGCAGGGTACAGCAGAAGAGATCACACCTCAACCTTCTGGAGAGGTCCCTGAGCTCAGGGGCTAACCACTCCCTACAGGCCACACCACTGACCACAGGCCTCACTTCTCTTCACGCCTGTTTGTCTTGCCAACCCAGAGATAAGATCCATCATCCCAGCTTCCTCCTTCCTCTAACAGCCCCACCTCACCCCTCACCCCGGCCCCACCAGAGCCTGAGATGGGGTACCTGAGACTTCACAAACACCTCCTGGCCTGGCAGCAGGGCAAACTGGGAGTCATTAAACGAGATCTCAGCATTACTCACAAGGAGGAGGTGGTCATGAGAAGTCTGGGGGGGAGAGCAGAGTGGGTGCCAGGCCTGGCCTCTGCGGACCATTATGGCTATACCGAGAGTCTCAGAGCACAGCATAAGCGTACCTTGATGTACCAGTCAAATGACAGTTTACCCTCGATAGTGACATTGAACGTTTCCTGAGTGTTGAAAGATGGGAGGTCACACTGGATTCTCTTACAGACTGCAACAGAGCAGTTCTGGAAGAGGAAAGACAAAGAAACAATGACCAAGGGACGACCGTGATGAGCATGCATGCGGTCTCGCGGCCGGAACCCACCTCTGTCTTACCAGCACTGGGGTCTTCTCAAGCTCTTCCTGGAACTTGGAGTGGGAGGGGGATGTCTGCTCTGTGTGACAAACACTTGAGAGGTTCTGAGGGAAGACAGACACCAAGAAGAGACAGAAGTGAGGGCTGTGGTCCCAACCAGCAGAGTAACAGCCCAGGCCAGAGAGAGAGAGAGTCAGAAGAGGCAAGAAAGAGATCTTAGGAAAGACCTGAACTTTGGAGACTCAGCTGGACTTACCTGGGCGAAGATGACCCGGGGATCATTCCATATGGGCACCTTGTTAAGCTGGACAGGGACCCAGAAGATCACACTGATGGGGAGGCTCCTCTGGCCCAGATTGCTGAACTACATGAGAAAGGAGGGGGTAAGGACACTAGCCTTGTGGTCCAGCTAGCTCATTGGCTCATTTCCTACAGCCCAGAACCACAGAATAAGGCTTAAGCATCCTGCTTTCAGGAAGATGGGAGCGCGTGAACAAACACCAACCATGCAGCTGAGCCAGACTGGCTCATCCTAGCTTCTAGCTCTGCCACTTGCCAGTTGTGAGAATCCAGACATTTAAGTCTCTCTGGCCCTTAGTTTCTCTATCTGTAAACAAGGGACATCAAGAGTAATAGAGGGTCCATAGGCACACAAATGTGTGTGTGTGTGTGTGTGTGTGTGTGTGTGTGTGTGTGTGAGAGAGAGAGAGAGAGAGAGAGAGAGAGAGAGAGAGAGAGAGAGAG
>OU015757.1:8519145-8532482 GCA_907169655.1 Acomys percivali | reverse complement strand
AGAGAGAGAGAGAGAGAGAGAGAGAGAGAGAGAGAGAGAGAGAGAGAATATCTGTTTGTGAGTGTGGGGTATGTATGTGTGTGAGTGTGTATATGCATGTGCAATTGTGTATGAAAGTACACATATGGTATGTGTATTGTGTATATATGTGTGGGAGTGCAAGCATGCATGTGTGTGAGTGCACGTGTGTATGTGTATAAGTGTGTGTATACATATGGGACCAGAACAAACTTGGCACTGTGCCCGACACACAGGAAGCACAGTATTTATGCTTCCTAAAACTGCTTCTGCCTCTCTTTACAGCAATTTCCCCATCCCAGCATCCTCTCAGGACCCAGACTTCCCTGCTCCTCACCCGATACTGATGCTGTATGGTCTGACTGGTCATCTCTGAAGCCGTGAAGTTGAGGTATTTGATAGAACTCTCATCGCTAAAAGAAAAAAAAAAAAAAAAAAGGAGACAACAGGTAACAGAACGTGACGGTGTCCTGAGAAGGGGGCTTGAACTGAATATGCAGAGAACAGGAAGGTGGCAGTGCAGGCCTTGGGGACAATGTCGGCCAGACACCAAGTGTGTGGGTCTGGGCAAGGGAAAACACACACATACATACACACACACACATACATGCATGCATGCACACATGCACACACACACACACATTTGTGTGTCTATGAACACAGGTGCATGTATGTATGCACAACACAGGGCAGCAGCTCATGAACACTAAGCTGGCTGTGTCCAGCCTGTCGGGAGACAGCGGGGTGGAACAGCACCTGGTGACAACCATGTAGACGGCGTACTTCACCGGCAGCTCCAACTGAAACTCAGTTCTGTGGGTCCTGGACATGTTGTTCTCACTGAAAGGAAGGCAGGTCCTTAGCTCTAAGCGCTGAGGCTCAGCCTTTCCATCTCCCCTCCCCTCACCCTCTGCGTCCGATCTGTCTCCATGTCGGCTGTCCCCACATCCTAAAGCCCACAGCTCTCTCCACCTCAGAGAGGTCAGAAAACAACTTATGGAAGTCGCTTTGCTCCCTCTGATGTGGCTTGCAGGGGTTGAACTTGGCCCTTCCCTGATGACCTGCCTCCGCAGACCCTACTGATTTATTCTCATTCCTGCTGTGGGTGGGTTCATACACCCGGCAGCCCGTATACTACAGCTCCATAGAGTCGGTGCTCTCCTGCCACCTTTAGATGAGTTCAGCCTTCACCCATCCCAAGGACCTGTAAACGTAAGCTGTTCTGAGCATGCGCAGCTGCCTCCAAGCTCCAGGGTTTCCTTCTGTCTTTTGGCCTTTGCTTGACTTACTCACAACCTAAATATGCTTTCTTCAAGACTCTTCTCTGGACACCGGGCACCCATACCAATGTCACCACCTGATCGTTTGCTTTATACTATATTGTAATCACCAGATTCCTTTCCTGCCTGTGCCACTGGACGTCTGTGAGGGAGGGAACCACAGCTGTCTTATTACCCACCCTCCGCCCACCAGCACTTGACACAAGGCCTGGGACACAGGTGGATACTCAAGCAGTGGTTGTCGGGTAAATTAGTCATCAAAACAGAGAAAGAAAAGGTTCATTCTGGATGAGGGGCTGGGCCTCAGAGGGGAGGGTGACTGCAGTGTGTGGGGACAGGTACCTGGTCACATTGGCCTTGAGGAGCAGCTTGTTCCCAAGGGAAGCGTCAGAGTCCACGTAAAATGTGACAATAAAGGTGACCTAGCATTGGAGAATGGAGACAGTGGTTAGAAACAAAGAAGAAAGCAACCAATTGTCTGCCAACCACTGACTGGGATAAATCAAACACGTTCTGCCCACAGGAGAGAATATTGCTCGGAACTAAATAGAGTAGAAATGACAGGTAAGTGGCCTTTGGAAATGTGATGATCGTTGAAAAAGGCCAAACGCAGAGGGATCACATGTTGCATGTTGTCCGTGGATGGGAAATGTCCAGGAGAGGTGAAGTCATGCAGAGACAGTCAATTAGGAGCCCCATGGGTATCAGCTAGGTCCCAGATGGATGCATGACCCTGAGAATACTTGAAAGCCACTGAACTGTAACAATGGGTGAGTTTATGGGGTGTTTTTACGCCCCAATAAAGCTGGTTTGTAGAAAGGGCCTGCGTCTTTCTTAGGACAAGGGAGGAGAAAGGAGAAGAGAAGGAAAAGGACAACAGGGGCTGATGCTCTGACCTTGGAGTTAGCAGGAAAGATGGGCAGGTTGATGTTCCAGGTGGTACTCTTCAGAGCTCCATGCCCTTCGGAGGAAAAGCTGGACTCAGAGGTGGTCACACGCCAAGGCTTCTGGGAGAGCAAACAGTACGGTCAGCTGCCAGCCACCAGGGAGCGAGAATCAGAGCCAAGAGACTGAGGAAGGACTTGGCTACCTGGTTCACTGACACCTTCCGGTAAGACAAGCCAGGTGGGTAGTAGATGGTAGCCTGGGTCCTATAGGAGTCCTCACCGTCATTTCTTACAGTCATCTCCACGTTGAAGTCCCGGGGGTCTCCCACCACCAAGGTGTCCAAGCTGTGAGAGTAACAAGACGGGTCATGTGGGCTTCCCTGAAGCAAGTCTGTTTTGATGGAGAGAGGCTGCAGTCCTTGGGAGCGATAAGGCCATTGACAGAGCAGTTACTAGGAACCTTGGGCCACATGAATATCTCTGAAGATGCCTGGGCTCCCTCAGGGATCCAGGGACCCACTGATTCAGGTGTGAGGGGATCAGTAACAGAAAGAAGGATCCAGGGACCCACTGATTCAGGTGTGAGGGGATCAGTAACAGAAAGAAACTCACCCCAGGAAACTCATAGTGATGCTGAGATCATCCTGGCAAATGCTGTCATTACCACAATTCTTCTCAAAGGGAAACTAGGAAAACGAACACGATCAAAAGGAAAGGAGAGGGCAGAACGGGGCAGTAAAACAAAATGTTTAAATGTGATGACATAAAACAGAGATGTTTTACGAGCTCCCTCTGTTATACTCCCACAAGGCGCCAATCCTGAGACCCACCATAGCCATGAAGAACCTCTGAGCATCCACAGCCAGAACCGGCCGAAGGTCCCTGGATGAGCGCAAGGGCTCCCCGACCAGGGTATAATTGAGGCGCAGGATGATGGGACTCAGAGAATCTTCCACACAGACCTAAGAGATGGTAGGGATTTAGGGATCTGCCTTCTTCAGTTTCCCAAGGCCACCCCCACCCTTACCCAGGAGAGCTGCCAGTTGCCTGCTCACTGGTAAATACAGCTTCAGGGTTTCACATTTCTGTGTCAATCCAAAGGCCTGGATGCGCCTGCGCGTGTTGTTCTGTGTCTCATCAAAGAAGGCACGGGCGTGTGAGCGGCCAGGGTCTAAAGCCAGGTCATAAGTGACAGTGCTCTGGATGGCTCCTGAACAGAAAGGGAGTGGGTGAGTGGTGAGGGACCACGCAGACCAAGGTCAGTGGCCACAACTCTGCTCCAAGCTGTGGGGTTATCCACGTGTCATCTGACCTCCCTGCATCTCAGTTCGTCACTTTCAAAGGAAGAATAAGAATAATTACCCAGCCGGGTGTGGTGGTGACACCTGTGATCCCAGCACTTGGGAGGCAGAAGGAGGCGGGTCACTGTGAGTTCGAGGCCAGCCTGGTCTACAAAGCGAGTCTAGGACAGCCAAGGCTACACAGAGAGAAACCCTATCTCAAAAAACCAAAAAGGAGAAAGAAAGAAAGAAAGAAAGAAAGAAAGAAAGAAAGAAAGAAAGAAAGAAAGAAAGAAAGAAAGAACATGGACAGGCCGAGAAGTCGGACCATTGGCAACAAAAAACACTGTGCTGGACTTGATCAAGTCAGTCTCTCAAGTCAGTTCTGTCTCATTTGAAAATGAACCTGTTTGAAAGTGAATGAAACTGGAGAAATAATATATTGAGTAATAGACTTACAATGATAAACACCAAATTCTCTCTCCTCTGTGGACCCTAGCTTCTGGGTTTTTTGTTTTGTTTTGTTTTGTTTTTTGAGACAAGGTCTCTCTGTGTAGCCTTGGCTGTCCTGGGCTCACTTTGTAAACCAGGCTGGCTTAGAACTCACAGACGTCCATCTGCCTCTGCCTCCAAGTGCTGGGATTAAAGATGTGACCAGCACACCCAGGCCCTCGATGGGTTTTTTTAAAGGACACATCATTGAGTAGATATGGAGATAGGGGTGTGTTTGAAAGGAGATGGAAGGGAAGGATGACTATGATCAAAATTCATTGTATGAAATTCTCAAAAATCAATTAAAATATTACTTTTAAACTTAAAAAATAATTATACTAGGCATTTGAGCCTACAAGCATCTATATCACTTACCCCTACCAGGGCCAAGGAAACTTCAAGACAGAGGGGTGGAGAGAATGTAAGAACCACCTGGGCATGGTGGCACACACCTGTAACCCCAACACTCAGGGAGGCAGAGGCAGGAGGGTGGAGGATGGGGGAGTACTGTGAAACGATCTTCTGGCTGTGGTGTGTCCTGAACTCACATCAGCTATGGTTGCCTGCACAAGACCTACACAGCATCCTGTCACGGACAGGAGAGGGGCTCGTGGGGTTCCACTCCTCCTGGGGGTGCGATTGCCAGTTGCCTAGGAATAGTCATTTTCCTCACTGATGTAGCCACTGCTAAGTTGCTCTATCCTCCAATAAATAGTTTCCCATCCGTGCTTGCATTAGATTCACATACAAATTACATGAACATAGCACAAGGACTAGTTGGAAAAATAAGTTGTTCAAGTTAAGGAACAAGTGAGAATAGTGAGGTGAATCTAACTAAAATACATTGTCTACATGTATGAAATTGTCAGACTAGGCCACATTGTACGCATGTATAAAGTTGTCAGTAAGGAAATGAATAAATGAGAACACTAGAAAGCAAAAGTCACATCTTATTCCAATCCTGTTGTTAAAAAAAAAAAAAGAATAGCCCATATTTTGGGGGACACAAATCTTTCATTCTTCATAAATTATTTTATATTAGCAAGTATCTATTGTGCATCCAAGTTGATAATGATATTATGGCAACATATGAAAATGTTCCTATTTCAAAGATGTTTATAGGGTGAGGAAGTAAAACGGTATGGCTTTCCTGTTTGCCTTAACATTCTTGGAACAGGCTAGCAAGATGGCTCAATGGGCAGAGGTGTCTGCTACCAAACCTCACCGCGTGGATTGCACGCCCAAGCCTTCCGTGTTGGAAGGAAGAGAACAGACTCTCACGAGTTATCCTCTGACTTCCACATGTGCTCCATCACACATGTAGATGTATGAATACCTAAGTCAAATTTATATTTTAAGGATTTCAAAGTGATTTAAGTCAGGTGTGCAGGTGCACACCTTTAATCCCAGAACAGGAAGGCAGAGGCGAGTGGATCTCTGTGAGATCAAGACCAGTGTGGTCTACAAGGCAAGTTCTAGGACAGCTAGGGCTACGCAAACAAAACAAAAAGGTGATTTAAAGGGCTGGAGATGTGGCTTGGTGGTTAGGAGCACAGGCTGCTCTCATGGAGGGCAGGAGCTCTGCTGACAAGCACCCACGTCAGGCAGCTCCAGAGATCCAACAGTCTCTTCTGGACTCTGTGGGTACCCACAATCCTGTGCACACTCTTACACAGTCATACATACATATTTTAAAAGACATACATAGAATTAAAAACTAAAAACTTTAGAGTAGTTTTTAAAGATTCCTTGGGAAAACAAAAAACAGAAAAACAGAAAAACAGAAAGAACTAAATGAAGCATGTTTGGAAAAGATGTAAAACTTGTCTAAGAATACAATATGTTGCTCTCTTATTTTCTATGTTTAATAGTTATTTTTAAAACATTTTTGATAGGTAAAAATGAAATGTTAAGCTGGGATGTAGCTCAGTTGTAAACTGCTTGCCTAGCGTACTCAAAGCTCTGAGTTCAATCTGAGGACCACATAAAACTGAGTGTAGCAGGATACCCCTGTAGTCCCAGCACTTGGGAGGTGAATGCAAAAAGAACAAGAAGCTAAGAGTCATCTTCCTGGGCTATATAACCAAGGCCAGGCATGACTACACAAGACTTTGCCTTGAAAAAAAATTTTATTATCATTATTATTATATAAAGTTAAAAAACAGGAAGTTTGATGGGATGGTGGTGCATGTCTATAATCCCAGCACTCAGGGAGGCAGAGGCAGGAGGATCTCTGTGACTTCAAGGCCAGCCTGGTCTACAAAGTGAGTCCAGCACAGCCAAGGCTAAACAGAGAAAGCTTCTCTCTCAAAACAAACAAACAAACAATAGGAAGTTCCAGGTGGTTATGTAGAAAATAACAATCCATGTAAATTATAGGCATAAGTACTAGGCATGGTGTATGACTAGATGCTTCCAGATGTAGCAAAAATACAAAGTATAAGACAAAGAAAGAATAAAAGGATGGAAGAGGAAGGAGGAGGGAGGGAGGGGAGGAGGGGAGGAAGGGGGAGGGAGGGGGAGGGGACCTAGACACTTCTCTGGTAAGGTTTGCTGGGCTGTCCCACCCATTCTAGCCAGGCTTAAAAAGGCTGTCAGTGACAGAACTTTTGTCTGCTTAGAAGACTGAGCAGACCGAGATGAGCACACCTCACCTTCTTGCAGCCGATCCTTGGTACTCTTGCGGACACGGAGGCAGACTCTGACCTCCCCAGCATCCTTGTTTTTTGGCACTTGTTCTTGGCACACAAACACACTCCTTGCTAGAGTCTTGGGATTGAATTCCATGGTGGCCTCAAGTCTCACCACGGGCTGGGCTCTAGAGGGACACACCAGAAAGCCGTCAGGAATAGACAGAGGCGCTCCAAAAGGGAAGGGCTGACGCAATGAGTTGAGTTCTCACCTGAGCAGCAGTAGGTGACCCTGGGCACCCACAGCCAGGTCTGTCAGGCCATCCATTGTGAGATCCTTGCCCCCACTCAGAGACTGCCCAAAGTACTGGAGCCCAAGGGAGAAGTGGGCGCCCGTGATCCGCTGAGGGTAAGGAAGAAGAGAGAAAATACTTAAGTGTGTGACTCAGTCACCCAAGGCAGAGACTCTCTTCTTGACCACCCATATTTTTCAAGGAATTCAGGTGACTGAAAACTTATGTGCATACAGCGGGTACCCGTGCAGTCCCGAAATCCCATCCTCAGGCTCTAGCCAACATCCTGATACAGGAGTTCGGTCTGGAGGAACTAGTAAACACTCTACATGTATCTTTAAATATTCAAATAATCCCCAGGGACAGCCCAGGTTAAGGACCACAGTTCTAAATACAAGGGAAAATATTTTGATATGACTTGAAGTAATTGAGCAACTTTTTTAAAAATTATTTTTATTTTAGAACTCAAAAGGCTTCTGGAATAGAAAACAGCAACCCTACAATTCCTGCAGTGCTGTTCAGTATATTTAAACAAAGAAAACAGAACTTGACACCTTTTAAAAAAATAAATAAATAAACGTATTAAGGAACCGTTTAAGTCACGATCTCCAACAATACCCAGAGTGTTCCCGGATATCTGAATTTCCTAAGGAAGCTGAAAGTATTATGGAAGAGAAATAAAAAAATATATACTGTTTGCCTCATCCAGGTCCCATTTTCATAGTCAGAAAAATAGAAACATGGAGTATTGATCTAACCAAAAGTATCTCTTTTATTACATTGGTCTTCCTGAGAGAGCAGGATTCCCACACCACAGTGCTCATGTGGGGGTGAGAGGACAGCATTCAGGAATCGCTCTCTCCTTCCAACACCCGTGTTCCGAGGCACGGCCTCGGTTGTCACACCTGTTATCTCGTCACACGAGTGTATGTGCCACAGTGTATGTGGTGGTGAATGGACAACTTAAAGAAGTGGCTTCTCTCCGGCCACCATGTGGGTTCTGGAGCCTGAACTGAAGTTGTCAGACTCGGTGGGAAACGCTTTTTCCCGCTGAGCCATTTTGCCCCCAGTGTTTGACAGCTAAGTCTAACTGGGCTTCCTCGTGGCTAGCAATCCATTACTTGAGATCTGTATGTCAGCACAGCACACGCATGCGCGCGCGCGCACACACACACACACACATGCATGGACTCACACACGCATGCACTCCGCACACATTTTAAAAAGAAGTAAAGCGTGGTCGGGTGGTGGTGGCCCATGCCTTGAATCCCAGCACTCTGAAGGCAGAGGCAGGCAGATCTCTGTGAGTTCAAGGCCAACCTGGTCTACACAGTGAGTTCCAGGACAGCCACAGCTACACAGGGAAACCCTGTCTCAAAAACAAACAAACAAAAAAAGAAATAAAGCAAAAAAAAAGAAGAAAAGGAAGAAGAAGAAAGGTCTGTGTGTTTGCTGCCAGTGGCCCAGCTGGGCAAGCACTGTAACAGTGAACCTCATTCTTGGAATCTCGTGTATTGTTTTTCTGGAAAGACATTTGCTTTGAAGTTACCTATAATTTGGCAGGTCTATAATAAGCAGATTACTAGCTGTTCCATACTTATCACCTTTAGTTTCAATCATATGACAAAAATATATTAAGCCAGAATAAAAGCAAAACGGCACAATCCGTTCTGTATTTGCTTTAACCACAGACTGTGGGTGAGCACACATATGTGCATGTGTACCCGCCCGTCAGTTTTCACCAGCGCGCAGCCCCCAGGAGCCTCCCCAGGCTCATGCGAGCACTGGCAGCACTGGGCCGACTCGGTAGGATGTCAGGTCGGGAGGGCGCACAAGGGCTGGAGGGAAGGAGGGCTCAGCGGTTAAAAGCTGTTCTTCCAGAAGACCCGCAGCTCACAAGCATCTGTCACTCCAATCCCAGGGGACCCGATGTCCTCTCCTGGCCTCCTCAGGAATTAGGCCCAGCGGTGCACAGACATACATGCAGACAAAACACCCATTATGTTTAAGATTTCAGAAAACACTTTTTTTAAAAAAGGAAGAAGAACACATGACATATGAAGTTGGGAGGGAAAAGTGGTATGAAGAATAGAACAGAAGTTGGAGGGAAGGAATGGGGGTAGGTTTCATCAAACCCGTTATATGCATGCATGAAATTCTGAAATAAAATCAACTTTTAAGATACTCTCTCCTTGGCCTTGCTTTCCTCTGAAGTGTGAGCTAAGGTGGCAACGGAGTGAGAAGACCAGGGCTTCCACTGTCTGTTTTACATATAAATTTACTTCGCAGGCATGTAGGTCCTCTACAATAAAACAAAATTAAAACTAAAACCTTCAAACCCACTTACACACACACACACACACACACACACACACACACACACCAAAAAAACCCACAACTGTACCAATGAAAGAGGACATGGCGCCAATATGTGTCAACCGTGGAGTGCCCCACTGCAGCGACATGTCTAGAGTCTGTGGACTGTACTCCAGCCCAGAGAATGAGAAGAACTGTGTAAAGTAAAAGGCAGAAAAGGAACCAACTGTGGAGGGGATGTTCTACATTATAGGAGGGTTTTCTTTGGGGGGTGGATGAGGTTTGGAGGGGCTGGAGCAAGGTCCGAATATACGGCTCAGGCTGCCCTTGAACTTGTTAGATTGCCCAAGACGCCCTTACATGTGACCTCTTCCCACTTCTACCTCCTGTGTCCTGGCATTACTGGTGTGTCCTGCCACATCCAGCCACATGTCTGTATATTGGAAGGGATGAGTTACATTTGTTAAGACTCACTGAATACGTGTTTATACATTTTCTATTTGTATGTCTTAAAATAACTGTGAACGAGTATTTCTAGTTACTAACCTACACGTCAAAGGGAATGATAGTGCAACTTAATTTAAAACGCCATCAGAAAGTAAGAAAGGGCTGGGTGTGGACACACACAGCTGTAATTGCAGCATTTGGAGGCTCAAGCAGAAGGACCATGGATTTCAGGCCAGCCTAGACAGAATGAGACCTTGTCAACAAATAGGTAGGTAGACAGACAGACAGACAGACAGACAGACGGAAAGGCGGGAGAGCAAGGCTGTGTTAGGCACCCTCTACGCCCCTGTGAGAATCTGAGTCTGGATCTCTAGCACCGTGTGAAAACTAGGCATGTCTGCCTGTAACTCCAGCACTGGAGAGTGGAAACACACGGATCCTTGGGGCTTGCTGGCCACCCAGGCTAGCCAAAATGGTGAGACCCAGGTCATTTGCGAAGATAAACAGATGAAGAGAGCCATGCTAAGTAAAATAACTCAAGCCCAGAAAGACAAACTTTGCATGTTTTCTCTCATATGTAGAATCTAGGCTTTCAAAGGCGCTAGTGATGAGCTAACAAGACTGTCATATGATCCAAACACCTCACTTCTAAATATTACTCAAAAGATTTAGAATAAGAATCTTGAAGAGATATTAGCACATCCACATTTCTTGCCACCCTTTACTGGCTGGTTTTGTGTGTTCACTTGACACAAGTTAGAGTCATCAGAGAGGAAGGAGCCTCAGTTGAGAAAATGCTTCCATGAGACCCAGCTGTAGGGCATTTTCTCAGTTAGTCATCATTGGGGGGTGGCAGCCCATGGTGGGTGGGGCCATCCCTGGGCTGGTGGTCCTGGGTTCTGTGAGGAAGCTGACTGAGCAAGCCATGAGGAGCAAGCAAGTAAGCAGCACCCCTCCATGGCCTCTGCCTCAGCTCCTGCCTCCAGGTTCCTGCCCTGCTTGAGTTCCTGTCCTGACTTCCTCCAGTGATGGACTATGATCTGGAAGTGTCAGCTGAATTAACTCTTTCCTCCCCAACTTGCTTTTTGGTCATGGTGTTTCATCACAGTAATAGAAACCCTGACTAAGACACACACCACTCACAGAAGCCAAGAGACGGAATGACCTGCATGTATAACGGCTGACGACAAGTCACCCCGACAGTGGCACTTTCTATAGTGGAATACAATTCCCCCCTTATAAAGAAGGAAAGTCTGGCATTTGTGCCAATAGGAATGGACTTAGAAGACATTATTCTACATAAAATAAGCCAGACACAAAAGGTCAAATCATTCCACTGCAGGGAGTTGTCTGAAATAATCAAACCACATAAGCATAGCAGAGCATGACAGTCTCCCAGTCTCACGTAACTCAAAGAGGAGGCAAAATAGAGGGTTGCCGACCAATGCCCAGAAGCATCTAGCGCAAGTCAGGTGTGAGAGAGCGCGTCTCAAGTCTGCTAAGAGGGGAGGTCTAGTATTTGAGTAGTTTTACCATAATACATTTTTTTAAATAAAGGAAAATGTGAGACTAGAAAAGACCAGAGACCAGGAGACCACATGTCATCAGCTTTCTGTAGTGGGAGAGAGAACACAGGATGCGTGAGGCAGGCCAAGAACGCAAGGACTCCACAGGCTGAGTCACTGAGGAGAGGACCGTTTCTGGGGCCAGAATTCAGGATGAGTCATCGCATGTGTGAGTTACTTAATTTCAAGACCCAGTACGAAAGAAAGATCCTGGGTTCACCTGTTTAAAAGCTATCATTAGCCAATCATGGTGGCTCTCAACCCTAATCCCCACACCCAGAACCCAGAGGCTGGAAATCACCAGCCTGGACTACACAGCTGAGCTGGAGGCCAGCCTGGGCTACATAGTAAGATGTCTAACTTCTACTAAGAAGTTTGAAATGGGACTAGGGAGACAGAGGGTTGGTGCACAAGTGTGAGGGCTGAAGTTCACACTCCTAGCACTCACACCAAGGCAGAACACATCTGTAATGCCAGTGCTGGGGGTGGAGGGAGACAGGTGGGTTCTGAGAGCTCACTGGCTAGCCATTGTAGCTGGACCAGTAAGCTCCAGATTCAGTGAGAGTCTCTTAAAAGATAAAGTGGAGGACCGACCCATGAGACTGCTCAGCAGGTAATGGCACCTGCTGCCAAACCCAATGACCTGAGTTCAATCCCCGAGGACCACACATTGTTCTGAAACCTACACGTGCTATTTTTTAAAAAGATTTATTTATTATTTATACAATATTCTGCCCACACGTGTGCCTGCCCACCACAAGAAAGCATCAGATCTCATTACAGGTAGTTGTGAGCCACCATGTGGTTGCTGGAAATTGAACTTGGGACTTTTGGAAGAACAGATGGTGCTCTTAACCCCTGAGCCATCTCTCCAGCCCTCCACGTGCAATTTTAAAAAGTTAATTTATACACCCTCACTGAGGCTCCAGAAATATTATGGGAAAGGAGGCTAGAAAAAGTTTAAGAACCAGAAAATAAAAAGAAAATCTATGAAATGCCATCTTCTGGGCATGATGATTACATTCCCATAATGAATTCAATATAAATAATGTTTGCCAAACCCTGAGTCCAAACAAGAATGGGCCTGTCAAGAGTGAATCGCCAAAGGAGAAGGGGCTCAAGAGGACCTACCATGCCCCTACTGAACAAGTAGCCACTGAGAGAGTCTGGGAACTAGAGACATACTGCTGTCAGATGAGTAACCAACCATTGGTGAGCCCACCAGGTCACATGGATAGCCCTGGTTAACCTCAGTGAGATTCAAGTCAAAACAAAAACTCATGATTATGTCTATGTTGGGAGAAAAGAGGGTTAGCAGAAGACAAGGGAAGATGGGGGCAAGAGAATTCAGAACATGTATGAAAACGTCAAAAGAAAAAATTTTAATTTGTGGCCTAGAGAGATAGCTCAGAACTTAAAAGCATTTACTGCTCTTACAGAGGACCAGAGTTTGATTCCTGGCACCCATGTCAGGCGGCTTACAACTGCTTGATAAACTAGCTCCAGGGGATCCACTGTCCCCTGACCTCAGTGGGCACTTGCAGGCATGTGTGCACATAAACTCATACAGGCAGCATGCATACTCATAAATAAAAATAATAAATCGTTAAAATAAAATTCAATTTTTAAAACATCAGAAATATGAAGAGAGGGGCTGGGCATAGTGATGCATGCCTCTAATCCCAGCACTTTGAAGGCAGAAGCAGGAGAATCTTTATGAGTTTGAGGCTAGCCTGGTCTACATAGTACATTCCAGGTCAGCCAAGGCTACATATGTACGTAGTGAGACCCTGTCTCAATTGGGGGGGAGGGTGGCAGAACAAAATGGAGAAAAGACTAAAAAGAGCATCCCGCCATCAGACTCTGACCTCCACATCACTCTCCTGGCACACAAACACACACATGCACACACACACACACACACATGCAATCCATACAGACTTTTAATGTAGCAACAGGGGAATTTTAAGCCAAACTCAGAAGTCTCATCAAAAGCCCAGGATCAATGGGGTCCTATATGTCTGCGTTTCCCATAGGGTAGGATCTCCAGTACTAACATTGGAACCGATCTGGGGAGAACAGAGCTCTTGGTCACTCAGCCAGAGCTGAGATTCCAGAAGGGTGCAGCA
>OU015757.1:8485650-8497906 GCA_907169655.1 Acomys percivali | reverse complement strand
AAAAAAAAAAAATGGAGAGTGATGGAGGAAGACACCTGACACCTGACAACTGTAATCTCTGACCTAAGCATGAAAACACACACATGTATGTATGCAAACACACATACACGTGTACACCCACACAAATACATGCATATATCATATATACACATATACACACAAAATTAAAATGTAAGGTGGCACACATCTGTAATCTAAGCATCCAGAGGCTGATGCAGGAGGATTCCCACAAATTTAAGGTCAACCTGGGATACAAATTAAGACATTATCTCAAAAAAACAAAAGCAATAAATACCCCAGTGGGTGGCCTGACACCTATGTTCATAAGGGAAGAAGTAATTGAACTTGAGATTATTTCTGGCAAAGAAGGACATGAAGTTAGAAGGGTATCTTAGTTTGGGGGCTATCACTATGATGAGACACCATGACCAAAAACAACTTAGAGGAAAGGGTTTATTTGGCTTACACTTCCACAGCACTGTTCATCATGGATGGAAGTCGGGCCAGGAACTGAAACAGGGCAGGAACCTGAAGGCAGGAGCTGATGCTGAGGCCATGGAGGATGCTGCTTGTGGGCTTGCTCCCCATGGCTTGCTCAGCCTGCTTCCTTATAGAACTCAGGACCACCATCCCAGGGATGGCACCTCCCATAATGAGCCAGGCCCTCCCCCTTAGATCACTAATTAAAAAAAAAATTAGTGAATCTAATGGAGACATTTTCCTCAATTGAGATTTCTCTTCTCAGGTGTCTCTGGCTGACATAAAACTAGCCAGTACAATGGGTGACAGGGCAGAGAGGTTGGAAAAGGTGACTGTAGATGGATTTGATCAAAATACATTGCACAATAATAAATAATACTGGCTTGAAAACAGAAATTAAATACAAATGAATGGATAAATGCTAATATTGTCATCTCCAAGACAGTGAGTTACTAACGCATGAGGTTATCAGTTAGCTCCTTGCAAACCACTCCAAAACTTAACACAGCACTTTATTTCTTGGGTAATTATTGTGGTGGGTTGTTATTGTTGTTATGGCTTCTGGGGCTCCTGGCTCACAGTTCCCACTGAAGTATCTCACGCGACTGCAATCAGATCATGACTACTGCTGCAGCTATCCAAACACCCTTAGGCTGGCCTTCCAAGGTGGGTCATGCACACAGCTGAGCGTTGGCACTGGCTGCAGACTAAGGCTGGTGCTGTCGGCTGCAGCATCTCTCCATGTGGCTTGGGTTTCTCCCAGAATGTTCCAAAGTCACTGCTACCATGTTCTATTCACTAAGTGGCTACAGAGATTTTCTGTGTTCACAGCGAGCAGCACGCTTCTCAACTCTGTGCCCAAGGGTCTGTGACCAGTCTTCATCTGCCAGGGGAAGCGATTTTCATTTTCCTCCACACAGTTTTTATTTCAGAAATATTGGGGTCATGAGCCAGGAGTGGTCACCGCAAAAGGCAGAGGTAGTAGATGAGTCTTTGTTTTGGTTTTTCGAGACAAGGTTTCTCTGTGTAGCCTTGGCTGTCCTGGACTCGCATTGTACACCAGACTGGCATCCCACTCACAGCAATCTGCCTGCCTCTGCCTCCTAAGTGCTGGGATTAAAGGCATCTTTAGGAGTTCAAAACCAGCCTGGCCTCATAGAGAATTCCAGGTCAACCAGGGCTACATAGTGAGACCCTAACTCAAAATAGGGAAAAAAATTATTGGGATTTTTTTTGCAGGTGTGAGGGATGATTGCAACAGGCCACGTCGGTCTCAACCTTGTAATCCTCCTGTTTCAGCCTCCAAAATGCTAGGATTATAGCTGTGGCCTTGAGAGAGGTGGGGGGGGGGACCTTTATAGTCAGAAAGAAAAAACTGTAGTTGATTTAAACTGACAAAAGTGAAACTATTAGCCCTGCGTGGTGGCGCACGCCTTTAATCCCAGCACTCGAGATGCAGAGGCAGGTGGATCGCTGTGAGTTCGAGGCCAGCCTGGTCTACAAAGTGGGTCCAGGACAGCCAAGGCTACACAGAGAAACCCTGTCTCGAGAAAGAAAAAAAAAAGCGAAACTATTATTAGCAGCTAAGGGCTGAGGGAAAGAAGAACAAAAGCCCAAAGACGCAAAGGAGAAGTTACCTACGGGATGTGAGGGTGTGTGTGTGGGAACAAACACCAGACAGAAATGGCTTGGGGAGAAGACATTTATTTATGCAACACTTCAGAGGTTCCAAACTCCATTGTTACTTGGCTCTGTGTGTCTGGACCCTGGTAAGGTTACACATCACGGCAAGAGTGTGTGGAAGAGAACACGCTTCCCTTCGCAGCAAACCCTAGGAAGATTGGAGACCAGACACAAGCTTCAGAGTCCCGGCCCCAGTGCAGTGGCGAATCCGTGCCTGTCGATTTGACGGCATCTGGAATCAATCGGCCTAGAGACATGTCTTGTAGGTGCATCTCTGAGGAAACTTCCAGAAAAGGCAAACTGAAAGAAACGTTCCATCGGGGTATACGGCTCCTTGTGATGGGTGTAGCAGATAGAAGAGGTTGGAGGGGAGACGGCATTGCTTGCCCACCTGCCTTTTCATCTTACTGGTGGGTGTGTCAGTCATCTGCTGCGACTGTCCTTCGCTGGCATCAGACTCCAGCGTCTACTGAGGACCGTAAAATTTCCCCAGCAGCTTTCCAGGGCTTTAGCTCCAAGTCTTGGCCTCACAGGTGTACAGACAGGTGGTGTCGGTCTATCCAAACCCTGTCATTAGTGCTACTCCTCCAGACAGTCCTAACCCTAGCACCCACGGGTAACCTACTTTTGCCAAACAGACTCAACTTCCTTCAGTTTCCAGACCTTTCCAAAATAGGCCACAAACTAGAGACCAACCATCCAACACTTGAATGGGGGCAGAGGGAGGAACATGGACCACTTCATATCTAAGCCATTAACAGGGAGTAAGTTAATAATGAGATGGGTTGATTTTGATTTTTAAAAAATCTTTTCCATTCTGGCCACTGCAAGGGGCTATTCTAACTCAGCATCAAAACCTCTTCTAGTATGAGCGGAAGCTAAGCATCCACTGACTGCAAAGATCTAGGATAAGTCTCAGCACAGCTCCCCAGTCCAGAGTGTTTCTCAGTGGCCCACTGTCCTAGTGGCATTTCTGTTGCCGTGATAAAACACATGACCAAAGGCAAGTGTGAGGGTTTTATTTTAGTTTAAAATTCCAGGTGACAGACAGTCCATCGTTTTGGGAGAGTCAAGCTGCTCTCACATCACATGCCCAGTCAAGAGGAGAGAGAAAAATGCACTGACTGCCTGCTGGCATTCCTTCTCACATCCGGGGCCCAGATGGGGGAAGAAAAAAAACCACACACACCGAAAAACAAAAAAACAAAAAACAGTGCTGCCCACAAAGGGCTGCTTGTTTCACGTCAATTAGCAGTCAAGATAATCACCCACAGGCCAGATGTTCCCACAGCCCTTCACCTGAGGCTTTCTGACCCTGTGGTTCTGGGTTGTGGCACGCTAACATTTAAAAGCAATCATCACAGAGGCCTGCAAAATAAGAGAAGAAAGTAGGAGGGAGACTTATTGAGAAAGTTTCCCCTCCCCCCGCCCCCTGACCCCGCCCCGTCCCCGCCCCCTGACCCCGCCCCACCCCCCGCCTCCGCTGAGCTGAGTGTCAGCATTTGTGTCCCTAGGCTTCCTGACTGTGGGTGTGACCTAGCCGCTCTCCTGCTCCACAACCATTCCTTTCCCCACATTATTCACTGCAACCTCAAACTGTGAACAAAATAAACGGTTCCCTCCTTATGTTGCTTTGTCAGGCACTTGTTACAGTCATGAGAAGGGTTATTTAGTGGAGCAAGGCCAACTGATCTGTGCTTGTACCGATGAAGAAAATGCCGTCCCTTCTCAACTGCTAATAGCTCTAGTCCCTCCAGCAAGGGTAGTGTCTCATGGGCCCGCTTTTCCCGACTAGTGCTACTCTGCGGACGATGGGTGGAGTGTCCACCTTAATTAACCCAGTCTATAAACTCTCTCATAGACAAGCCCAGAGTGAATCTCCAAGTCAGTCTAGACCTGGCAGGTTGATGGTGTTAACAGTAACAGCTTATAACTTCCAGGAGACAGTGTGACCAGCAAATTGAGATTCCTTCTAACAACATCAATCTTGAATCCTGCAACAGCTATAGACCCCCGCCACACAGCCCCAGGGCAGGCAGCTGCGGGTGTGTGCGGAGAGTGGATTACAGGGTTTAGAGGCCAAAATCAGAGGTAAGGCTGCCATCTGGAACTGGGCCACCCACTCACTGTGCACTCCCAGTTGCCACAGAAGCCGGAATTTACCCCAAGACTACATCTGCTGCCCTTTCCCCTCTGGCTGAAGCAACTTCGGGAGATTTAAAGCTCAAATGTGTTTCCCTTCCCCTTTCTCTTTAATCACATTCATTCATCTGCTTAGGAGGAGGAGGAGCCACACACCACTTGTAATGGCGCGTGTGCAAAGGCCAGAGCATAACTTAACTTGCCCCCTTCCGCCTTGTGAATTCCAGGAACTGAACTCAGTTTAGCTTTTCACTGCTGAGTCATCAAGCTGCCGTTAGGGATTGGTGAGATGGCCCAGTGGTTAGAAGCACTTGCTGCTCTTGCAGAGGACTCAGGCTCAGTTCTCAGCGCCCACACAGTGGCTCACAACTGCCTGACACTCCAGTTCCAGGGGATCCAGTGCCCCTTCTAACCTCTGAATGCACAAGGTGCACAGACAGCATACAAGAAAAACACTCAAAAACATAAAATAAAATCAATAAATCTGTTAAACTTTTTGAAGAAGCTGCATTAAGCAAAGCCAAAAATATCAACAAAGCCAGAGAAGCAGAAGAGTCTGATTTTTTTTTTTTTTAGACAGGGTTTCTCTGTGTAGCCTTGGCTTTCCTGGAACTGGCTCTGTAGACCAGGCTGGCCTCGAACTCACAGAGATCTGCCGGCCTTTGCTTCCGAGTGCTGGCATTACAGGGATGTGCCACCACACCCAGCTTGTTGTTTTTTCTATATACATAACTACTTAACAAACCACAACCAACAGCAACCAACCAACAAACAACAGGCCACCTATCAGGCCTATTGCATTTATACACCCTCTGGAAAGTTCCCAGAATTCCAAATGTCACACAATCTCAGATTTTGCACTCTAGAGCACGAGGCAAATCATAGTCAGCCGCTGTGGATAATCTAAAACAGCCCCATATCCCACACCTGGGATTAAAATGAAAACGCATAATATTTCTGTTTTTTTTTTTTAAAGAAACAAGAATTTCCACTACAGTTATCCATGGGTTGTGCAGCCACCTGGGGCCATGCTGAGTCTGTGGTCCATCTGTGGTCCATCTGTGGTCTGTGCAGCCACCTGGGGTCATGCTGAGTCTGTGGTCTGTGCTGCCACCTGAGGCCATGTTGATGTCCTTGACCTGTGCTGCTGCTGAGCGCTATGTTGGTGTCCACGGCTCATACTTCAGCAGAGGGCCTTGCTAATGCCCGTGGTCCATGCTGCCACCGGGTGCCAGGTGGAGGGCCTTGATGCGTGCTGATGCTGGGGACCACGTGGATGTTCGTGGTCTGTGCTGTTGCCAGAAACCACTAGAGGCCCAGGGTCCGTGTTCCTCCTAACTGTGAAGGGCAAGAAAGCTACTTTTGCAGTGGAATCTATGACTGCAGACACCCAGTTTAGGAGGACAGACATAGAAGGCTTCTGTGACCACCACTATATCACCCCCACCCCCACCCCCTACCCACAACCCAATGTAACAGTCTAGACAGGAAGCCATTAAAGAGAACTCTTAAAAATTGTGATAAAGATGCTGAAGTGTAGCTCTCCACAACTGATGCTTCTGGCAGGGGTGCAGGTGGAGAAAGACTCAGTTTCTTTTAGGAGACTGGCCATTGGGAGTTTGACCTTACTCCAGTGAATATATGGACAATACAAATTAGACTTGGGCTGTTTCTTTCTTTCTTTCTTTCTTTCTTTCTTTCTTTCTTTCTTTCTTTCTTCTTTTTATGGGATGGGAGGTCACAAGGGTAGAGATGGACATGAGAAGACTAGGGAGTGAGTATGATTGGGGTGCATGATGTGAAATTCCCAAATAATCCCAAAAAGTATTATGTTGGAAAAAATAATAATTTTGTGATTGGAGGTTACCACAATAAGCGGAACTTTATTAAAGGGTCAATGTTGTAGAAAATATAAATGCTGATAATGTTTATTATTAAAAGCCCATAAATATTATGGCAGTTTTATTTAACTCACTATCAAACAATAAAAGATACAGACACCTGATAGATTTTTAGATAAGCCTCCTTTAACCTGGGGCTCGGCAGATATTAAACCCCGAAACTACCTCGTTATTGTCCAGGCCCACATCCCACGCCATTTGCTTTAATCACTTCTATCTGAGCTTTTTCCCATCCAATAGCCCGGGAAAGACTCTGTCCTTCCGTCCAGGCCGCCCCTCCCACGTCATTCTCAGACTTGACTCCTCCCACCCAGCCCACGTGGTTCTTTACCTACCCCAAGGCGGCTCTCCTCCTCCACTCTTCCATCAGTGACCCCATGGCCCTCAAAGCCCTTGAACCCTAGCTACAGCTCTCGCCTCTGTCCTGCCAGGGTGTGTAGGCCTTTTATTTAGCCAACCAGGGATGATTGGGGAACATTCCTTACATCACATGGGTACAGGAGATGGTTTCAACATTCATAACAATGCCCGTGGCAGGGCGGGAGCCAGATCCCAGGGCACTTGGTCCAACAAGTCACAGCATTAAGAAGGCTGACATCCCAAAGTTGTTCTCTTACCTTCATACATGACACGCTGGCACAAGTGGGCATGCACACATACATAAATAAAATATAACAAATTTTTATGAAGAAAAAAAGGAGGACCTGGCACTACCATCAAAAACAATGCATTTCTCCCAAAGAGAAGCAAAAAGCCTGCCTCTGGTCCTACCTTCCTCATCAACCACCACCCTGGTTTCACTTCCATTTTGCAAATCTTCCTCAAAATAGTTGCCTATATCTGCTGTGTGTTTTTCTCCGTAAAACTCCTTCCAAGCCAGCAAACCCCACCCTAGCCCTTTCTCTACCAAAACAGCTTCGGAGGTCACCAAGCCAGCTGGGCCTACTTCAGCTTTCAGGTCCCAGTCTTTATCTTTAGTGACACAGCCCTTTTGACATTTCATCACTACTTCCTGGGGCTGAGTGTTCAGTCAGCCTCTGAAACTCCGCCGCCCTGTCTGCTACCTTGGTCCCTCCTTCCTGATTTCTTTGGCCAATTCTCTTCCCTCCCAGTGGAGGAGCTCAGACATTGCTATTTTAAGACAGGGTTTCACTATGTAGCCCCAGCTGTCCTGGAACTCACTATGTGAAACCAGCTGGCCTCAAACTCCTAGAGATCCATTCAGCTCTGCCTCCCAAGTACTGGGAGTGTTTATGTACATGTGCACGTGTGTGTTCATAGACGCATTTGTATGTGTGTGTGTTCACACGTACATCTTTACTGGTCATACAACTTGATGGCGTGGCCTTTCATTGCCGGTTACTCCCAATCATACCTGCCTCCTTACTCACTCTCCTTGCGTCGGCCCATGACACAAAGCCACACCGCCGGGGGGCCTGAGTTGTTTAACCTATAAAAATACACCGGATCGTCCTTAGGGTCATTTACACAAATAGCCAAAACCCCTCCTGGTCTTTGTCTCGTAAAGCAGACTGGGTGACAAACAGAGAGCTACACACCTGTGATCACACAACTTGGAAAGCTGAGGCAGGAAATCAAGAGCTGGAGGCAAGACTGGGCGCCACTTCCTGTCCTTCCGTGATGTGAGCAGCCTCTACTCCTCGCTACCTTGCCTTTCCTGCAGTGATACACTGGGATGCCCTGAAACCAGGAGCCAGAATTATCCCTCCCAGAAGCCACAGGTCTATTTTGGTCACAGTGATGCAGCAGTAAATAATACAGAATATGAGCCAAACTGAGGAGATGCTAAACTCTAGTGCTGTAAGTGTATGACTTTTTTTTTTTTTTTCAAGACTGGGTTTCTCTGGGTAGCCTTAGCTGTCCTAGACTCACTTTGTAGTCCAGGCTGGCCTTGAACTCACAGCGATCCACCAGCCTCTGCCTCCTGAGTGCTAGGATTAAAGGCGTGCGCCACCACCGCCCAGCGTGTATGACTTTTTAAATTGTGTTGTTTTTACATTGTGGGAGCTTTGCCAGTGGAAATGGCTATATGCCACATCTGTGTTTGGTGCTGGAGGAAGACAAGAGATTGGGTTGAATGCTCCGAAAGAGTCATGATATGGGTGCTGGGACTCCAACCCCAGTATTCTGGAAGAGTAGCTAGTGAGGGCTCTTAACCCCGCAAGACTTCTCTCCAGCCCCTATAGGTATAGGCTTTGATAAAGTTACTCTCTGGTCCTCCTGCTATTACTGTACTGTGGCTGTTGTGATAATTCCTGAGACAACAGTTGTCAGGAATCATGCCTTGAATGCTCAGCCCAAATTGACTCTAATTATTTCACTGTCTTGAGTCTATTCATGATTTAAAAAACAAAACAAAACTGTTTGATCCCAATATTCTGATCGTGTACAACCCCTGAGAGGCTGAAACCAGTTCTAAGAAATCACTGTAGTTATATTCGACTCATGGTGGTATTGGCTGTGCAATAGTATTATGACAATATTTCCACAAATAAGAAAACACAGAAGCACCACAGGTCCCTTCTGTGATGAACCCAACTGCTCTTCAAAGCCAGGCCTTCCCCCACTCCTCCTTTCCAGGCTCCAGCCCTGTGAGTCTCCTTGACCTCCCATCCATGCTTATGCCCCCAACTCACTACATCTAGACCCAGCACGACAGCCACTGCACCAAACTAGTCTGGCCACCCATGCCTGCACCACAACCATTCTCTAGATTCCTCCAGGACCTGCCACCACTTAGTGACCCACACATCCATCCTTCCCACTTAGCCATGTGTACCCCCACACTCCAGGCTTGGACCACAGCGTACTTCCGGTACACCAACACAGTCCCCTCTCTCCTCCTGACTTCATTTCATCCAAGCTACTTCCAACCTCTAGGCCCACCCCACCCCACACATCCATCCTCTCCTCTACCCCAACTTGCTCTGACCATAGCAGACTCAGAATTTAAAAAGAAAGTCCACATGCCCAGGTCTCATTGAAAACAAAAACAAAAACAAAACAAAACAAAACAAAACAAAAAACCCAACAATACGAAATGTCATGTCAATATCTTTTCTCCAAAGCCTATCTGACCAGCAGAAATGTTTGCCAATGAGAATTTCCTAGATGGAACCAGAACACAGAATTTATGAGAAAAATTGTAGATGTCATCAAAGAACTCAAGGAGTTTAAAGAAGACGCAATGAAGACACAGCTCAATGAAAGTAAGAGGAAAGAAGAAAAGGGAAGACCTGAGTGATGCCCAAGACAATGCAAAAAGGATGATGGCCTTAAGCCGGCCGTGGTGGCTCACGCCTTTAATCCCAGCACTTGGGAGGCAGAGGCAGGCGGATTGCTGTGAGTTCGAGGCCAGCCTGGTCTACAAAGCAAGTCCAGGACAGTCAAGGCTACACAGAGAGACCCTGTCTCGGAAAAAAAAAAAAAGATGATGGCCTTAACAACCAGGACCTGAGGATGTGGCATTCAATAAGGAGATAAGAACATCAAAGGGAAACTCAAGCTGAAATTAAGATGGAATTGAAAAAAATCCAAGAAGAATGAGTCAAACAGAGGACAGAATATCAGGACTCGGAGCTAAGGCAGAGGATCTAGGGCAAACAAGCAAGGAATGTGAAATAAAACATCAAACATAAGGGGGGTGGAGAGATGGCTCGGAGGTTAGGAGCACTGGCTGCTCTTCCAAAGGTTGTGAGTTCAATTCCCAGCAACCACATGGTGGCTCACAACCATCTACAGTGAGATCCAGTGCCCTCTTCTGTCGTGCAGGCAGAATGCTGTATACATAATAAATAAATATTTTTTAAAAATAATAATAAATAAATACAAAAAAGGAACACACAGGAAATGTGTGACACCATGAAAAAAAACTTCCCTAAACTAAGGAAGGGTGCACGCACACATGTGCACACTCACACACATGCACGTGAGCGCACACACACACACACACGAAACATACAGATACTTGCTCAGCCATGTTCATTACTGCTCTGTTTAAAGTGGCCAGGAAATGAAAACAGCCAACATGTCCTTTAAGCAATGATATATTGTGAAAATAAAGTGCATATATGTTAAGTTTCAAACCATAAGTTCCTGAGGTGCCTATTTAACATATCAAAGCCGACTTGGCCTCCAGGTTCTCACAGCATCCTTCAGTCCCTACCTGTTACAGAGTATGGCTGGCATACCCCTTCCTCAACCCTGAACTCTCCAGCCCAGGGGCTGGGCTGCCCTTCCCCAGAGGCTCCTCACTACATGATCCAGACATTTAGCTACCCACCTGTTGCTATTCACTGAAAGGTATAGTCTAATAAACCTTATTATTAGCCCTGTAATTGTTATGACGGTAATTTCTAACCCACTATCAATCAATAAAAACACCAGATACCTGTTGTATTTAGAATAGCCTTCCTTCATACGGGGCAGGACAGAGATTAATCCCATAAACTACCTTCCATATCGCCCCTCATCCCACATCGCCTGCTTCTAATAATTTCTGTCAAGCTACCTCCCATCCATAATCCCAAATACTTGCTAATGTTCTTCATCTGGGCCGAATCCTCCATCCATGCCGGCCATGTGCTTCTTTCTCCACCTCACCCATGGGGGCGGCTTCCTTCCTTCTCCTCTTCCTCTGCTGTCTCTTCTCCTTCCCAAGATCCTTCACTCCCCAAGCCCCAGAACCTTAGCCACAACAATCCCATTCGCCCTGTCAGCTTCTTATTGGTCAAACAGGACTATCATTTTTAGGCGAGGTTACAAGTGTCATTTTGGGGTATGTGAGAGTGTGCTCATCAAGGCAGCAAGCAGAACTTGGGATCCAGTGATTAGCTCAAAATACATCAGCCCAACCTCCAACATGTACCCCTTTTTGGCTCCTTTTGTGCCTTTGGCCTCCTGGCTATTGTACTTGGTTCCCCACTTTCCCTGCCCTTTCCCCCCTCCCTACATGGTTCCATGACCACTCTGGACTCTCCCAGATGTGTATACCTCTGGTTATGCTCTCCTCTGCATATACAATAAACTTCCTCCTCCACCACACTAAGTAGCAGTCATGTCTTTTCCTTTTTATTTCTCTTTTCATTCAATATATACTACAGGGAACTATTCAGCTGCAAAGAAAATGGAATCATGACTGTTGAAGATACGTGGGTGGAGCTAGAAAAGGTCATGTTGAGTGAGAGAACCCAGACCCAGAAAGACAAATGTAGCATGTGTTCTCTCGTGAGAGGCTCCTAGCTCCAAACCTCCGGATGTGCATGTACATCCATGCAGGCAGAAAGTAGAAAAGTAAAAAGGGAGCATTTCAGAGGCATAAGGGGGCAGTAAAGAGGGGAATAGCAAGGTATAAGTCATCTAATCAGGAAGATAGGAAATAGGCGGGGGACGATCTTTAAGGAGGAGAGATGATAGTAAAAAGAAAAGAAGAAGCTAAGAGGGTAAAATAACATTTAGGAGTCTGAAAGAGCATTAAGTTTGAAAATATAAGTATGAAAAAAACAATACTATGATTCATACTATTAAATGTTTATCAAAAACATGTATAACATATGTAATTCTGTGTATAAATATACATATTTTTTTTTAAATAAGCTTTTCCAAATAAGGCTGACAATGTTCTGTTCAGGAGCCAAAGACTGCCTAACAAAAATCCCAATACCAGAAACAAGATGCTCTCTTTTAAGTTCTTGTTCAAACTTGTCCAAAAGGTATAAAACATACAGCCTATTGCTATTGCCACTGGTTGGCCCTCTAGAGGTGGAGAGTAAGTCCCTGCTGCTGAAGACACCACACATTTTAGAAATGGGCCCCAGAGGCCCCTGATCTGAACATCCCCTTCCAGAGGATGAGCTTTTATGGTACCAAAAGGCGCCATGCAAGCTTCCAAAGGAGGGAGGCAGCCAGCAGTCCAACTCAGCTACAATGTCCATGAACTACAACAACGACCAGCATGGCGACACAACACTGAGGGTGCAGCAGTGGCACACACGCCTTGGCGGTAACCAACAGCTCTCTATGGAGCAGTG
>OU015757.1:8435180-8452998 GCA_907169655.1 Acomys percivali | reverse complement strand
TTTTTAAGTTAACATCATTTCATTTACACCTACAGGGTTCTAGGGCTGCAGCATAAGATGCCACAGAGCCTGGTAGAGCTTTAATTGTTGTGAGGTCCAGTGAAAATAAATTAGGCATTAAATACAAAAATATTGGGCTGGTGAGTAGCTTAGTGGCTAAGAGCAATAGTTGATCTTCCAAAGGTTCTGAGTTCAATTCCCAGCATCTACACAGTGGCTCACAGCTATTTATAACTGTAGTCCCATGGGATTCAATGCCTTCTTCTGATGTGCAGATGTACATGCAGACAAGGCATTTATGTACATAAACTATGTTAAATTTTAAAAAGCAAAAGTATTGACACATTACAAGCTCCTAACAAGTGCTTTTGTTTTCCAGATTAAATGTGGCAGGTGCAGGTTTATTGGTGTGCTATGAAAAGGCATCAGAAAGCACGAGAAATATCTCAGCAGCCAGTTATTCTGGGTCTGCAGCTTCCCCATTGTCTGCTGCCATAACAAGTTAACCAAATCTTGGCAATGTATAAAGAGGTAAGTTTCCATAACTCACAGGTCTGGAGGTCAGAGGTCCAGGACATGATGCCGGCATCACTCAGCTTCTGGTGATGGCCACACGCTGCAGCATGCTTGAAAGGAGCGTGGGTGGAAATCAACCCACTGCTCTTTTGCCCCATTTGAGGTAGAAATCAGGAAAGGGCAAATTGTCTGTGCAGGTGCCTGGGCCTTGTTGGAGCCCAAGGGGCAGAGCTCCCAGTCAGGTTTGCTCCCCCGAGGTGAGGAGAATTTGTAGCCTGAGGTGCTCAGTATTGCGACCCAAGGTAAAGCTGCAGCCTGGCATTCTGTGCAGAAAGTCTTTATAGAAGCAAGTGTCATAAGTGGGCCATCCCAGGGTAACATCCTGCAAGGCTTTCTTCTTGTTAAAGAACACAATATATGCCACTCGTGGGGGGCCCAAGTCCTTCTGATCGAGGCCCCCAAAAAAAGAGAGCCAAGGAGAGGCTCAGAGGTTAAAGTAGTTGCTGTGCAAACACAAGGAGCATGTTCAGAAGTGCAGAATCCCCGGAAGTGCCAGGTGGCAGGGCAGTCTGCTCTAACTCAGCAGTCTGGAGGAGAGACGGGGATCCGGAAGTAAACTGGCCAGCTAGTCTAGACAAACTGGCAAGTTCTGGCTCTGAGTTCAACAAGAGCCTGCCTGGATACATAAAGTGAAGAAGAATCAAAGAAGGCATTCAACATCAACTTCTTCTTCTTCTTTCTTTCTTTCTTTCTTTCTTTCTTTTTTTGTTTTGTTTTGTTTTTTGTTTTGTTTTTTGTTTTGTTTTGTTTTTTGAGATAGGGTTTCTCTGTGTAGCCTTAGCTGTCCTGGACTCACTTTGTAGACCAGGCTGGCCTCGAACTCACAGTGATCTGCCTGCCTCTGCCTCCCAAGTGCTGGGATTAAAGGCATGCACCAGCACCACCCAGCTCAACATCAATTTCTATCCTCCACAAATACTAACACACTCATGAGCGTGTACGTGTACACACACATGCACACACACACACACACACACACACACACACACACACACACACACACAAACTAAAAACAACATATTTTTTTTTAATCCAAGAAAGTAGCCAGATGGTGGTAGTATATTCCTTTAATCCCAGTACTTGAGAGGCAGAAGCAGGCAGATCCCTGAGTTCAAGGCCAGCCTGGGCTACAGAGCAACTGTCAGGACAGCCAGGGCTACACAGAGAATCCCTGTCTCAAAAAAAAAAAAAAGTAGAAGAAAGTATGAGCCAACAGGAAGGCAGGAAGGAGCCATAGGAGCCCCAGAGAAAGCCTTCCAGCTGCTACCAGCAGCAAGGCCCACAGGAAGACAGTGCTAAGCTCTTTCTCTTGGTGAGAAACATGGAGGGTTTCCTCAGTGTCCAAACAGTAGCATGTTCCAGAGGTAAGGGGGACATCCTGTGAGCTCTACTTCCTTCCTCCTGCCTCTCTCGGTCAGGCAAATGTTAAGTGTTAGTTGAGCCAGGAAATGTGTGTAGACGTAATGTCTCTCTACGAGTAGAGCCTACAGCCAGGGTGTACTCGCAGTGACATCCCAGGTGACCAGCAGCTCAGGATCACTTAGAATTTTGTTGGAAGCAACCGTCTTTGCTGGGCATGATGGCATACACCGGTAACTCGAACACTGCAGAGACTGAAGGGAGAATCAAGAATAGGAAGCCAAGCGGTGGTGGCGCATGCCTTTAATCCCAGCACTCGAGAGGCAGAGGCAGGCGGATCGCTGTGAGTTCGAGGCCAGCCTGGTCTACAAAGCGAGTTCAGGATAGCCAAGGCTACACAGAGAAACCCTGTTTCAAAAAACCAAAAAGAATAGGAAGCCAACTTGCTGAATCCTAGGCAGCTTGAGCTACATTGCAAGATCTTTCTCCAAAGACAAACAGAGCCAGAAATAGAGAGGCAATCATTTTTATTTTTTAACATGTATGAGTGTTTTGCCTGCACATATGTCTGTGCACCACAAGTACCCACAGAAACCGGAAGAGGCCATCAGATGCATTGTGATTGGAGTGTTGTGAGCCAGTTTGGATTCTGGGAACTGTACCTCGACACTCAGGAAGAGTGGCAGGTGCTCTTAACGACTGAGCCATTCCCTCCAGCTTCAAGAAGCCCTCTTTGACCTCCCCCAGACCTACTACACCTGCTGGCTTTCAATTTGCCGTCCTCCTGCCTCAGCCTCCTGAGTGCTGGGATTACAGTCACACATCAGCACTCTCTCAGGATTGTTGGGGGTTTTGAAAAGACACTTAGAGGTAGGCACGCACTGCAAACCTGTCAGGTTTGGGGAATCTGCAGCCTTCAGGAGCGTTGCTGGGCTGATGAGACCATTGTTCCACAGGGTTTCCAAGATCCTCCACTACATCCTTCCCGAATTCCACCCTTTCCCCCAGCTCCTTCCTGGAGCTCCTGATCGAAACTCAGATTTCCTCACCGCCCTAACTTATCTCCTTCACAGACCTTATCCCTCTATCCCTTACCGTCAGTACCCTGTGCACCCCAACCTATGGACTTCCCTGAACTCTGTGAGTCCAACGCCCCTCCCTGCCCACCCCTCAAACCTGCTTCTCAGCCCTAGAGACCCGCCCCCCAACCCGACCCATGCAGGCCTCCTCCCCACTGGCCAGGAACTCAGGCCTGCTCGCTGTCAGGCCCCACGAGCAGCAGTGGCTGAGTGTTTTTGCCCTTGTCGTGCCAGCACACGTCAAAGAAGGGGTACACAGGCCCAGGCAGGCGCTCGTGGAAGGAAAAGAGTTGCGCAAGCGCGTCGGCGTCGCTTGCATCATAGAAAGCCAGGACACCGTCAGCGAAGCTTAGGTAGAGGCCAATGCGAGCCGGCGGCCTCTCGGGGGTGCGCAACGCCCTCGGCTCCTTGGCCTCCACGTGTGCCTCCAGGATCTTGCCTTCGCGCAAACCGAGCAGCCACAGACCCTGTGAGGGCACAGCGTGCAGCCGGCCACGGCGGGGAGCGTCAGCCGCTATCACGCCCACAGCCCAGCGCGGCTTGTCGCCCACCTCCACCTCCCAGTAGTGCTCGCCCTGTGACAGTAGCTGCTGCGCCACCACCGCTACCGCCTTGTCGAACTGGCGCGTGTCTTCTCCTGCTGGCGGTGCCTTCTGCTCCGAGCACTCCACCCGGCGACCAGAGGGGGACACCACCAGGCTCGGGTGCGCAGAGCTGGGGTCCAAAGTCAATTCTTCCAACTCTGCCAAACAGACAATGGTCAGGCTGGCACCGTAGAGCCAACCTAGGGACCTTAGACGCCTCTCACCCTCCCACATGCACCGGTGTTTGCTCAGCTGCACAGTGAGGCAGGCAGTGGGCAGCACGAGAGGAGAGGCGGGGCGGATATGAGTGATGTGTTCTGAGCCCCACAAAAAGCCCAAAGTCCAGAACAGGAGCCAAGAAACCCGGCTCTGTCTGCCTTGATATAGTCTCTGGGCCTTAAAAGTTTTCTCTTGAATAAACTAGAGTTCCTTTCTTTCCCACCCTACCCAGACCAGAGGCAGTAAAAGGTAAACAGCTGTGTGTGTGTCCCGTGAGCACCCAGAAATGTTAGCTCCTGGAACGGAAGGCTGTGCCCTTGGCTCCCAGCCACATGCTCCCAGAGGCAGTGTCAGATGCAGTTTTATGATGCAGAACCTCAGCCCCCAGCCAGCATGGGCAGAGAGGGACAAGAATGGTCCAAGGATCACACAGGTAGGGGCCACAGGAGCGTTCCTGGGGTCAGCTGTGTTCTTTCCGTATCATTCATCCATGTAAACCCCAGGCCCTCAAAGGTTAGAGAGCTTCAAGGAAGAACCCCAGAAGCACGGAGTATCTTTTTCCATGGCTTTCTGAGGTGAGGCCAAGGAGGCCTTTCCCTGTGTCTTGGGCCTCCCCCCAACCCCACAGTTATACAAACCAACAGCTACCCGTCTCAGTACCTGGCATCAGAGCCCGGAACATCTTCCTCCACACCTGGAATTTGAAGTCATCTGAGATGACCGGCAGCTGGATATCCAGCCTTGCAGGTGGTGGTGACTCTGACAGGATCTTCTGCAGCCTGGGGGGGTTGGGGGGGGGTAGGGCAGGGGGGTGGATAGAGAGGTGATGTTGTGGGGGAGGAGGGTCTCAGGACTTCCCCACACCACACCCCTGCCTTAAACTCATGTGGGAATATGGGAAAGCTCTGGAAATGTGTGGAGAGGACAGTTGTACAGAGTGATTGGATAATAATGTACCCTTTAAAATGCTTGAGTCAGGCCTGGTGGTGCAGGTCAATAATTGTAGCATTTGAAAGGCCGAGTTGGGAAGACCATCAGTCCCGGGCCTGCCGCGACACTGGGAGCTCGAGGCCAGCCTGCACTTACAGTGTGTTTCCCCAGCCGGCCGCTGGGCATTCTTCCAGGATCCAACTCCGATGTCTGTCCTACGGAATCCCCTTTGGCTCTCCTGCCCCCTCCCATACCTGTGACCTGTCCCACGTCTGTGGCACCATGACACCAGTGTATGGGGTCCTGGGGTAAGGACCTAGGCTGTTTCATCTCTGCGCTCAACACACAGTGCACAGAAATGGCTGTGAGCGGGCTGTGAGCAGAGGGTATCCCTGGAAGACTAGGGAAAGCGAATTCAGCAAAAGAAAGAGCCGATCTCTCACCTGCTGGTCACCAGGCAGTATTTCTGAAGGGAGAGAAAATGAGAGTGGAGATAAAGCAGGGAGGCAGGACTCTGGGGAGTTCTAATGACGAAGCAGACAGCCAGGGATGGTAAGTGTGGGGTCAGAAAGATCAGACAAGCCAAAAGAGACGCAGGATGCAAAGCCCACCCTTGTGAACGGAAATGGGTGCCCTTCCTTGTCCCAGAAGTGTATAATCACTGGTTAGAAGACTGCCCCAACAGACACACAAGTAGGCAACCTGAATGGGCCCACTTAGACACTGTCTAATCTGAACAACAGTTCAGAGACCCAACCCTGCTATGAAGTCCTAACTCAGCCCTTCACTGCTATGGACCTCAGGATCCCCAAGTTTCAATGGGATGAGGTCTCTGGAGCCTGAGCCATGCATGGCCAGGAGACAGGGAGGGGACGCCCTTCAGTGCTCACCATAAGGAACTCTGTCTGTGGCTTGTCAGCCACCTCCTCCAGCACCTTCTCCATCTGTCGCAGTTGCTCCAGGTAAGAGTTCAGGCTTGACAGCTCCCGCCGCAAGGCAACCCCAGCCTCGCCCCGAACCCTTTCGGCTTCGCGGTCCAAAGAACTTTCTAGAGCAGCCAGGAACACCCGCATCTTCCCCAGCTGCTCCCCAACAGCTCCCCGGAAATGACGCACTGTCTCCTGAGATGGAGACAAGAAGATTCTTGCCTAGGGATCCTCAGTCTGGGCCCTCAGTCCCAGGGCTCTGCCGGCTGCAGCCCCCTCACCTCCACCTCCACCAGCTGATGCTCCAGTACTGCCACGCTCTTCTCCTTGCGCATGCATGCCTCCTGCAGCTGCAGCTTCTGTTGCGGAAGCTGTGTCTACAGGACAAGATAAGAGATGACAGCACTGCCACTCCCCTGCCATCTGTGCTTACCCCCCACCCACCACCAATGTTAGCTCCTTCTCCAGCCCTCTGCTTAGTCCCCAATCCATTTGCGTGCCTCTGCGCCTGGCCACACCTCTCCCTAGTACCTTTGCCTGCCATGGTCTATTCTCTTAACGCCCCTCTCGCCTTTCCCCAGCCTCACCCGCAAGCAGTTAAGGCCAGTACAGGTCCTTGCAAAGATCAGAAACACAAGGTCACCACCAGACTGGAAAGCATAGCATGTGGCACACAACACACACACAAGGCTTCCAGAAACGAGTGAAGGATGTATGAAAAAGAAAAAGAAGCCAAGCTGGGCATGATAGTGCGTGTCTGTAACCCCAGCACTCAGGAGGATCACAAATTTGAGGCCAGCCTGATCTGCACAATAATACCTTATCTCAGAGTAGAAGAGGTAAAGGAAACGAAAGGGAAGAGGATGAAGGTGGAAGAGGAGAAAAAAAGAAGGGGAGGAGGAAGAAGATGGAAGAAAAGGAGAAAGAAGGCAAGAATTTTCCCTCCCTGGGCTTCTCCCTTCCTTAACATTCAGTCACAGTCAGCCTGGCGCCCTAGTCAGCCCCTTTCCACACCTATAGGCTCTGAGGACAGAACATCTAATGTGCACCCCCACTTTGGATCCCATCTGTGAGCTGCCTAGGGATCCCTGAAGTACAAACCCGGAAGAGCTTCTAAGGTTCCCGCCATAGTCGCCTCTGCCTTCCTACCACCATAACTTCCATCAGTTTCCTCCTATGCATAATAGGGACAGTCACACGCCCACTTCAACCAGTTGACACCTCCTGCTCCCCTGGGGAAATTGCAAGCACAAGGTGGTGTTTGTGGAAGCACGCTTGCCCGGAAAAAAAACACAAGGCTGAACCAAGAACTCCTGGCTAGCTGCCAAATCAGTCTCTTCCTCAGATGTCCTCTCTGGAGGCATCACCACCTGTTGTCAGCAAGGCCAGCCTGGTTGCTCTAGGTGCCAGTGGTCAGCGGTTCAGAGGTCGAAGGGCTGAGCCATGGCAAACGAGCACCATCAGAGGTGCCGGAGAGCCTGACAGCTGACTGACTCAAGAAGTTCACGCTTGAAGTCAGTGACGCACTCGAGGGCTTTTGACACATCCTGGGAGGTAAGGGGAACTTGGGCCACTGGATGCTATCAACCTCACCAACAGGCTGGTTGTCTTTTACTCCGAGGACAACAGCGCCAAATTCACAGCAACCATGCTGCAGGACATGGGGGTGCAGGACCAGGCAGCATAGCACAAAAGCAGTATGAGTTCCCAGTGCTCAGGGACCATTCAACCACTCTGCGTCTGGTAAGTGGGTCCCTGACCGAACCCCTCTAAGCTCCAGGTATCGAGTCATGCTCTGCCTGCTGCTCCCCCTGCTCCGTTCCTCCTCCGGGCTCAGTCTTAGGGTCTCCTTCCTCCCCCTCCTAAGGCTTAGGACTAAGCTGATGCCGATCTCTGAGACTGGAGCTCCACATCTGCCCCTTAAGTTTCCAGAAGCCTGATACACTTCTTTTTTTTATTTGCTTGGCTGGTTTGGGTTTTTTGTTTGTTTGTTTGTTTGTTTTTGAGACAGGATTTCTCTGTGTAGCCTTAGCTGTCCTGGACTCACTTTGTAGACCAGGCTGGCCTTGAACTCACAGAGATCCGACTGCCTCTGCCTCCTGAGTGCTGGGATTAAAGGCGTGCGCCACCATGCCAAGCTCTGATACACTTCTATTTCATAGGCTCTAGTCTCTCTTCACAGGTAAAGACGAGCAAGGTTTAGTGTTCTAGGGTCAGCAAGGAGGGCACGTGACACTAGACTTACAGCCAGGACTGAGCTGGACAGAGTAAGGCAAGAGCAGGAAGAAGGGCTGTGAGGTGAGGCCCTAGGAAGTTTGGGAACCACTACCAAAGGACAGCAAAGACTCGGTGCTGAGAAAAGCAGTGCCTGTGAGGCAGCAAAAGACAATAGCAACAGCTTCACTGGGCTGAAGGACCGCTCCTTGCCTCCAAACCCCACTAATTCCCCCAACCTCTGCACCTGCTGTTGGTTTTTCCCACAGCCTAATAAACACTGGCCTAACTGAGTCTGTATCTGCCAGTATCTGCATGCGTGTGATTTGTGACATGCATGACTTGTAGGAGCATGTGTGCCTGGTGTATATCATTCGACGATAATTAGATAATTTTCCTGGTGCAGCTCCAGTAGATCACGACTGCCTACGCGCTGTATTTTAGCTATACTATTTATAATTTATAACATAAAATGTAACTATAATAGTTGCCTAGACTAGAATCTTGGTGTTACCTACCCACCGTGACCCTTGGCCAGGAGTTCCTTGCCCTTCCCACATCCCTCACGAGCTTCAGGCTCACACAAGTTTAACAGTTTCAGGAATGAGGGGCCCTTTGCCATGCAGCGTTGCACAACTGGACAGCTAGGCTCCAGGACTCCTGGCCACACCTTTAAGTTCCCGTCTGCCCGTCTCACCGGGCCTTCCACCACACAAACATGCCAGTCTATCAGGCCCACCCAGTTTCACCCAAGAGTGCGTGGGCTCCCAGTCTGCTAGGGCACACCACAGATCCCACTCAGACATTTTCAGGTTTGCTGGAGGACTGGAGCCAAGCCATTCGGCACTCGCTGTTCTGAATGCTGCTTCCAGCGGGTTCCAGTAGGCTTTGCTCAGCCAAAGCCTTTTGATGCCCTCTCCTAGCCTCGCTCAACCTCCTTACCAACCTGGCACCTATTCTCTGAAGTTGATGATGCAAATCAATGCAGCCTCTTCCCAAGGCCAGATCCTATTCTCTTCAGCCGTCTCCCACCCCCACACGGTCCCGAACCTTGAGGCGTGCGTGGGCCTCGGCGGCAGGCAGAAGACGGTGGCCACGGTGCGAACCGAGGGAGGCACACACACCACACACCAGTGTGCGGTCCTGCTCGCAGTAGATGCTCAGTGGGTCCAGGTGTTCCTCGCAGTGGCCTTGGGGCACTTGCGCCAGACCCTCCACAAGCCGTGCCAACTGCAGGTTAGTGCTCAGGGCCTGCGGCCTCGTGGGTGCTTGACAACTGGGGCAGGGAACCGTGCCGTCAGCGGCAGGCTCCCCCGCCATGCGGCCCAGGCAGGCACGGCAGAAACTGTGGCCACACTCAGCCGTCACAGGCGCATCAAACAGCTGCAAGCACAGCGGGCAGGACAGTTCCTGGCGCAGAAGGCCCGGTGCAGCTGACATGGTGAGCCTGGGAAAAGGAGTGCAGCTCAGTCTCACCCTGGGTCTACAGGCCCAGCAGTCAGATCCCCAATCTGTAACTTCCTCACATCCCATACTGGAAGACACTCTGATTATAGCCAACAGGTAAAAAAGGATTTGGTGTCCTCTCAAAGTGACTGTCAACCCCAGTTTCTAAACACAACCAGGTTCCAGTCTCACCCACTTCTTGACCCTGGTTTAGCCCAGGCTCCAGTCTCTGAGCTAGGTCTGGGCCTCCACTCCTCTAGAATTATCTAGAATCCCCTCCCCAGCTGTGGTCCCCCTGACTTCTCTCCCATGCATACCCAGCCCTCTCCTCCCCCACACCTCCAAGCCCACAGGACTCACAGGTCTGATGGGGAAACTTAGGCCAAAAAAGATTCCCAGGAGGGCCGGCCAGGAACAGACCTACCAGCAGGGTGACCAGAGCTGTGTCCCCGAGACAAGCGAGAAGCAAGCGGGCAGGCTGAATGCAAGGGTGGGGATTCGTGGCCAGATGGCAGTGAGTGGACACAACAGGTGACTGCACATAGTGAACAGCAGGCAGACCACCCCCACACACGGCAGATAGCTCAATGGCCCAAGAACTATATTTAGCTGCCCTGCCCGCCCCTCCCCTGCCTTCTGGAAAGTGTTCTAAAAGTGAAGCATGAATAGGCAACAGGCAGACATCTCGTGTCCCGGCCACCTGTCCTGGGCTGTCCTGTCCTCTCCTCGGGCCAGCCTAGGGGGGAAACAGAGCCTTCTACACCACAGAGAGGACAACTGCCAAGGGCCGCCCCTTCGCTCTTCCACACTCTGGCTTCCTTCCTCCCTCTGCACTTAGTTAACATTTTCACTTCCCAAGCTGAGCGCTCAGCAGGCCACAGCACTAACCGCACCTGAGGTTGTAGTCCTCCATAACTAATGTGAGGGCATTTTCTCCCTGTTTTCTAGGACAAGCCCTGGAACAAAGTACCCCCTCCCCAGATGCTTGGAGAATGAATAGTGGGCACAGTGGCGCACGCCTGTAATCCCAGCACTCGGGAGGCAGAGGCAGGCGGATCGCTGTGAGTTTGAGGCCAGCCTGGTCTACAAAGTGAGTCCAGGACAGTCAGGACTACAAAGAGAGACCTCGTATTTGGGGGTGGGGGTGGGGCTTGGAGAATGAATGATTCCAGAGTCTGAAGCTTGGAGCTGGCGCTTGCCCCAGGAGCTCTCAGGCTTTCTTACATGTTTGTCCTTCCATTGCCAGTATAAATTTCAACCAGAATAAAAACCAAAGTCTTCCTTATGGCCTACAATTCATATTCTACCTGGCCCCGTTTATAGCTTGTGCTGTGACCTGTGAGACTCACCCCATTCCCCCTGCTGTTCCTCAAGGACTTTGCTCTTGCCACCCTTCTGCCTAGAATGTTCTTTCAATCCCAGATAGTTCACGGCTCTTTTCCTTCTCTTCTCAATGTCAAGCTCTCAGTGATGCCTTTTCAAACGCTGAGATTTTTTTTTTTAATCCTGAGTGTCATTGTACTGCTCTCAATAGCACGATCTACAATCTTTTCTCTCACTGTCTAAATTTAAAGTACCAAGCTAAAGAGACGGCTCAGTGGTTAAGAGCACTGTCTACTCCTCCGGAGGACCTGAGTTCCATTGCCAGCACCCACATAGTGACTCATCTATAACTCCAGTTCCAGGCAGCTTGGCATCCTCTTCTTACCTCTGTAGGTACCAGGCACACAAGTGGTACCTAAACACACATGCAGGCAAAACACCCATACACAGTAAATATAATAGTTATTTTAAACTATTTTTTTTTTAAAAATAAAGCAAGAGGCTGAAGTGAAGTGACTTATGCCTGAGAAGCTTAGGCAAGAGAATCCAACCCCCACGCCAGTCTGGGCTACATGAGAACCTGAGGGAAAGAGTAGAAAATGTGTATATTAAAGAGAGTCAGTGGGGAGGGGATGCGCACCTTTTATCCCAGCACTCCAGAGGCAGAGGCAGGCAGGGCTCTGAGTTCAAAGCCAGCCCGGTCCACATAGTGAATTCCAGGATAGCCAGGACTACACAGAGAAACTCTGTCCCCCCCCCCCCCGCTAAAAAAATTATATATATATATATATACATATATATATATAACAAACTATGTATGTATGTATAAATGTATATATAAATACATATACACATACATATACATATGAAAAGCCAGCTCTGGGGTCATTTGTAATCTTGCAAGCAGGAACACAAGCTCCTGGACATTGGGACTACAGCAAGCCCCTGTGTATAAATAAGCAAATGAAGTAAAACAAGGTTATTTGGGGTTTTTTATTTTGTATTTTAGCTTTTAGTTCTGGTTTCTTTTTGTTGTTGTGTTTTGTTTAGCTCTTTGAGACGTGTCATGCATCCCAAGCTGGCCTCAAACTCACTATATATGAGAAACTGGCCTTGAACTCCTGATCCTCCTGCCTCTACTACCTAAGTGCTAGGATCACATGTGTGCACTATCATGCCCAGACTTAAAGCAAGTATGTTCCTCTTATGGATACACAGAAGTGTAGAAGAATTTTAATTCAAAACATGGCTGTTCTGGCAAGAGATCACATCCAAAGACCTTCAAGGTTTGTGTGCTCTGACTGGAATAGAGACATGCCTTTAATCAAAGAGACAGAGGCAAGCAGATGTCTGGGTTCAAGGCCAGCCTGGTATACAGCAAGTTTCAGGTAAAGAAAAGCTTAGGTCCAGGTGTGGTGGTGCACGCCTGTAATCCCAGCACTCAGGAGACAGAGGCATGCAGATCTCTGAGTTCTAGTCAGCGCTGTTCAGGCAGCTCGGTTGAGTCTGTGAGTTGAGAGGCAGTGCAGTGGAGTTTAAAGGCAGTTTTTACAGTGAGAGTTTTACAGAGAGAGGTTGAAGAGAGAACAAGCTACACACAGGTGAAGACAGAACAAGCCAGCGAAGGAGAAGGAGCCAGAAGATTAGAACAGACTGCTGGAGTTAGTTTGAGGCCAAGCAGAACAATCCAGTCAAAAGACCAAAGAGAAGTCAGTTTGAATCAGTCAGCTTGGAGAGGAGTTTGAGCCAGAACAGCTAACTTGAACCACCCAGCAAGAGTTTAGAAAGAACAAGAAAGGATGAGCTTATTAAGCAGTAAGTCTAAGAGGCTGAGAACATTCTAAGCCTAGGTTAGATTGCACAGAGGCCAGAAGCTTCCAGGACTAGGCCTAGGTTAGCAGAAGAAGGCAGTTAGCCCCCAAGACAACAATTGAGCCAGGAAAATAAAAATTACTTTTACACAGGAAATTTTTCATTCATGTGACATACACTAGCCTCTGCTGGAGAGATGGCTCAGAGGTTAAGAGCATGAGTTGCTCTTTCAGTGGAGCCAAGTTTGGATCCCAGCCAAAGGCACAATGGCTCCCAACCATCCCTAGGTTCAGTTTCATGTAAGCCAACACATTTTTCTGACCTCCAAAGGCAGGCACACACATGGGACACATACATATGTGCAGGCAAGACATTCATACACACCAGGATGAGACCTGATAGGCTGTGATCATATAGTGGGGTAGGAGGTCCCCTTCTGTCGCAGGCCTAGGGGAGGGCAATAGGGTGAAAGAGGGAGGGAGGGAGGAATGGGAAGATACAAGTGAGGGGATAACAACTGAGATGTAATCTGAATAAATTGTTTAAATTTTTTAAAAAATGTAAAGACATTCATACACATAAACACTAAATAAATCTAAAATAGAAAAATAATAGAGTTCTGGGTCCTCAATTCCAGCATGACACACAAAAAAGAATGAAGAGCAATCTTGTCAAAAAAGGGCCACAACGTCAGGCTAGAGAGATGGGCCAACAGCTAGAGCATTCGCTCTTCAAGAGGACCCAAGTTCAACTCCTAGGAACCCACATCCAGTGGCTCACAGCTGCCTACAACTCCAGCTCCCAGGGAATCTGATACCTTCTTCTTGCCTCTCATGGGCACCTGCATGCACACCACGTGCACACACAGGGAGACAGAGACAAAAAGAAAACCTTTTGAGTATTGAAAAGAGATAGCTCAGTGGTTAAGAGCACTGGCTGCTCTCCCAGAGGACCCAGGTTCAATTCCAGCACCCACACGGCAGCCCACAATTGTTGGTAACTCTAGCTAGAGGTGATCCAACACCCTCACACAGACATACATGTAGGCAAAATACAAATTCACATTAAATTAAAAAAGAGATTTAAAAAACACTTTAAAAAAGGAAACCTTTTAAGAAGGGAAGGTAATACACCTAATATGCTCCCTGTCTGCTGTATAAATTGTGCCCTGTTTGTGCACAAGGAACTCGTCATTCAGAACACACCACAGATGATGGGCATCATAAGCATTTCCAAAGGGAGGGTTTCAGTACTTCTGTGCTTCCCACACTATGTAAAGCTGCAGGAGATGTGTCATGCACTGCAAGGTAGTCAGGAATTGGTCTTGTGAAGCCCATGACCTCCACCACAGCCTATACAAAGAACTGATTTCTGGAGCAGGGGGAGAAGGGACCCAAATAGAATTTTAAAAACTATAAAACTTCAAGCCAAAAGGAAAAAGTCTTACTCTTCATATTTTTGTATATGTGTCCATATGTAATTTATGTGATACATGAAGAAGTCTAGTTTCCCACAAGCCATGTGCGTCTATCAGAAATATCTGATATATATAATTTTAAACTTTTTTAGGTTTATTTTTATATGTATGAGTGTTTTGCCTGCATATATGTATTGCACCATGTGCGTGCCTGGTACCCACTGAGATCAGAAGGCATCAGATCCCCTGGAACAGAAGTTACAGATGGCTGGGTGCTGGGACCTGAACTGGGATCTTCTGCAAGAGCAGCCAGTGTACTTAACCCCTGAGCTACCGCCACAGCTCCTCTATAACTAATACACCTAGATGGTTTTTCTCATCTGTTCTTTTGCTTTGTTCTTATTTTTGAGTCAAGATCTCAACATGTAGCAAAGGACTAATCAATCCCCATCTCAGCCCTTGAGTGCTAGGATTATAGGTATATGCCACGAGACCTGGCTAATTATATGGCATGCCCTTTATTTTTAAACTGGCTCTCATATTTTTAGACTGGCCTCACATTTGCTAGGCAGCCAAGGTTGGTCGTGAATTCCTGATCCTCCTTACTCCTAATTTCCTAGTGCTGACATTACAAGCATGTAGCACAAAGCCCCATCTGTGGAATTTCACTGAAACCAAACTGAGCCCTGTAAGCTCCTGTGGCACTTCTGCCAGTGGGCTAAGCCAGTAATTGCTGTAATCGCTCAGATCATAGCTGCTGCGTCAGGAACACAAGGTCTTCCAACCTCCAGGGAATAGTTCTACACAGTTTAACTTGTTTTCCCTTTTGTGGCGCTGCATGCTAGACTCTCAGTGTGTGCAGCCAAGGCTAGCCTGGAGCTTAGGATCCTTCTGTCTCCACGTTGCAAGTACTGGGATTATGACCATGACAGGTTTGTCTGTTTCAAGATATCAGTATACGCTGCCAAGGCTGGCTTTGAACTCACCATCCTGCATCTGCCCCCTGCCCGTGGCTATGACTACAGCTGGGCCACAGCCGAGTCTCACATCTCTCCCAGATCTCTCTTCTCTGCTTCCTTCTTCTGCATAACAGCTGTCACCAGTTAACATGTGGCACATTTGGCATGTTGGTTTAGTGTCTTCTGCTAGAATATAAATTTTCTTCCATGCTTGTCTCTGGCTTAGAATAGTGTTGGGCACAGTGATCAACTTCTATTCCAAAAACAAACACAGAGACTAACTCTTTCACATTTGGCCTCTCGGATTCAACCCGATTTGGTCAGCCTTGAGCTCGCTTTACTCATTCCACCCTCAGCCGTTATCTCCCTCAGTCCAGAGTTTCTGTTTGAAAGGATCAGTCTCCTCCTCGGAGGCTCTCTGTCTTCTCCTGCGTTGGTCGGGTTGGTATGTCAGGCATAACCCTACTCCTTTGAAGCTAGTGTTCTCTACCAGGAAACAGGAGAGTTTTGTTGCTCCTACTCTTCATTATTTCTGAGTCTCCACCTATTTCACTGATATTTTGGACAGACCACAGTTGGCCTGATGTTTCTAACAGGAAGGGTGTGGGGCAAATCTATATTTGGAGCTAGTCACCAAAGCCACAAGCAGTTTCATTTAGGTTCAAAAACATCCAAAAGGGTTATCTCATCTAGAATTTCCATCGTTGTCAAGTTGAAGCTAAAGATTTGACTCATGCATAAGATTTGGTACCCAGGGCCAAAGGTGATGGGTGGATTAGGACCCGTGAAAGACATTGTCTCACGCAGGTTACAGTGCAAGACAGAGCAAGAAGTCGTGTCTGAGAGAGGAGGCGAAGGGAACCAGTGTTCCTGCTCCAGAAACCAAACTCTTACAAAGTCCCTGGGCTAAGAGAAGAGCTCTCAGTTTGTATCAAGAGAACGCCTCCAAACATCCAGAGTGATGAGTCCCATGGGTGACCACGCCCAGTGCCTCACGCCTGTGGCCCAAGCCCTCAGGAAGCTTAGGCAGGAAAACAACTACAAGTTTGAAAGCTTAGAAAGTAAGACACCACCCAAGAGCGCTAGCACATGCCTTTAACTCCAGCACTTGGGAGGCCAAGTTCAAGGTCAGCCTGATCTATAGAGCTAGCTCCAGGAGAGCCAGGGCTACGCAGAAAAACCCTGTATCATTTGACTTCCCAAGAAATCTAACACCCACATACCTACCTCCCAGGTAGAAGCTACCCTAGCCATCTCCAGGAATCAGCAGGCTTCATCTCTCCCTCCCTGGGGACAACGGGCAAGACACTGACTTTCTCAGAACACTGACTGCGAGGTCCATGCAGAAGGATCAGTAGTTCAAAGTCAGTTTCAAGTACAAATCTGAGACCCTATTTCATAAAACCTAAGTAAATAGTGTGATTTACCACACAAGCCTGAAACGAGTTCAATCTATGGAATCCATGGGAAAAGAGCACTAACTCCCAAATGCTATTGTATCACAGGATATTTTATCACACCGTGAACCCTGAGATTGTGTTATTTACTGGAAAGACCTCTTTCTAGTTGTAGTGTGGCTCAACACTAGCACACAAGTTTGATCCAAGAGCTTTGTGTTTGAATATTGTAAGCAAGATTGAAATAAAGCCAACCATAGGTCAAGAGGTGGAGCAGCAACCAGTTGATAGGAAGTGAACACAGGATTATTAAGAAAAAACCACAGAGATAAGAGGAAGTCAGGAGGATGAATAGAGAGCCCCACAGAAAGTAGAAGGGAGGGACATTAAGTTTGAAAGAGGCTGTTTGAGGTGACATGGGGGAGGGGGATTCCTTCTGGGACATCTGGCTCCTAAGCCTTTACTAGTAAAATCGAACAATTGAGATTTTGTTTTGTTTTGTTTTTATTTTATTTGATTTTTCGAGACAGGGTTTCTCTGTGTAGCCTTGGCTGTCCTGGACTTGCTTTATAGACCAGGCTGGCCTTGAACTCACAGCAATCCTCTTACCTCTGCTGGGATTAAAGGAGTATAACACTACACCCAATGAGATTTTGTTAAAAAAACAACACTATTCTCTGGCTTCTACACACACCAAGCCATAACCGCGCGCGCGCACACACAGACACACACACACACACACACACACACACACACATGCACATGCACGCGCGCGCGCACACACACACACACCCCACATGCATATAATAAAATTTAAAATATATACACATGTATAGTTTTATAATTCTAGCATCAAGACTCTTTGGCCATTCTATAAAAGCTTCTCAAGGCTAAGACAGTGCAAAGCCCAATGCTGGGTATTGGCCAAAGAGTGCAGATCTGGTTTCTGCTCTCCAGTCCTCAGACTTTAGAAAAAGTAAACAGTCACATCATAGTATAAACACTATGGTAGAGATATGGAGGGACATCCTGGGGAGAAACCAAGGAAAATCCATTTTTCCCACAGAGAAGAAAAATATCAAGGAAGGGCAGGATGAGAATAGAAACTAAAGAAATGCATTAGGCCCTAGGTTCAACCATAGGTTTGGGGGCGAGGTGGGAGGGATGGATTTGTTTTTGTTTTCTTGTTCTGTTTTAAAAGACAGAAGCTAAAGTGGTGAGCTATCAAGCCCTATGCAAAGTGCTCCTAACCATTCCACACAAGTCCATCTTCCCTTGTGTACATGGGCCACTCTTCCCCTTATAGGGACTGTTGAAAAGCATAGAAGTGACACATATGGAGGATCACAGCTTAAAGAATTGACATTACAGACGGGCAGTGGTGGCGCACGCTTTTAATCCCAGCACTCTGGGAGGCAGAGGTAGGCAGATCACTGTGAGTTCAAGGCCAGCCTGGTCTACAAAGCAAGTCTAGGACAGCCAGGGCTTCACAGAGAAACCCTGTCTCGGAAAAAAAAAAAAAAGAAGAAGAAGAAGAAGAAGAAGAAGAAGAAGAAGAAGAAGAAGAAGAAGAAGAA
>OU015757.1:8389816-8427179 GCA_907169655.1 Acomys percivali | reverse complement strand
AAAAGTTGGGCAGTGGTCGTGCATGCCTTTAATCCCAGCACTCAGGAGGCAGAGGTAGGCGGATCACTGTGAGTTCAAGGCCAGCCTGGTCTACAAAGCAAGTCCAGGACAGGCAAGGCTACACAGAGAAACCTTGTCAGAAAGAAAGAAGAGAAAGACAGAAAAAGAAAGAAACCAGAAGTCATAAGGCTGAAGAGATAGGCCAGTGGTTCACAGTACTGAACTTGCAGACTAGGGTTTGGTCCCCTGCACCCACATCAAGCAGCTCAAAACCACCAGTAACTCCAGCTCCACCATGACCATGGCCACACACACACACACACACACACACACACACACACACACACACACACACACACACACACACGGACACGGACACAGCATCCCAACCCACCCCCTCCCTCCCCGACACAGGAGTATACCCGTCATTCATAATAGTAAAGACAACTCTTGGGAGGAAGGCGTGCAGAGAACGCACGCCTGGGCCTCCTCCTCCTTCTGGGCTAACTGGTACCCTAGTTAGGCTTCTCTTCAAAAGTGACCTGAGGAGGAAAAGCTTTATTTGGTAGCCACATGCTGCTGACAGCTGGTCATGATGAGCAGCCAGGGTGGAAGCCTGGAAGTGGGAACCAAAGCAGTACTCAAGGTCATCCTCCGCAGCTGCAGCTGGGGCCAGCCTGGGACAAAATTAACTCTGAATCTCATTTTTAAAAAAAAAGCAACTTCTAGTCAGTAGCGAATGCCTATAGTCCTAGTACTCAACTAACAGATCACAAGTTCAAGGCCATGCTGTGTTAACCCTAAGAATCCACTTCTAAGTCAAATCGTGACCTCACCTTGGCAGGTCACCAAAACACAAGCACACTTTGAATGCATGAAGTTATCTTCAAGCAAAGATGTGTGTCTAACAAGCGAACTCATGTTTTTTAGCCCCAAGATACATTAAATATCAATACCCTAAAATGTAAAAATACCTGAAACCCCCAGTGCTTCTGGTTTTTGGTTACTTAATTATCTTACTAATAGGTGATATGTATTAAATTTAGAAAGTATTCACAAGTTCAGGTTTTCCCAAAAGGCCCCCAATTGGTAGAAGTGTTTGGGAAGGATTAGGAGTTGTGGTCTGGAGGAAGTGGGCTTTTAGGCCACGCCCGGTGTGCTCTCTGCCTCTTGCTGGCATCTTCAGCTGTTCACAGGCTCTAACCCTCTGTAAACACAACTAAAACATCAAGTTGCATTGGTCACGGTGTCTTATCACAGCAACACAAGAACTAAGTCTGCCACAGTAAACAAAACTGACTAGACTTACCTCAAACTTTCTTCCTGTCTTCCTGCTTTGGCTTCTGAATGCCAAGATGATGGGCATCTGCCATCACACCTTGTCCTCCAAAGCTCAATAAATGTATTAAAACTAAGTATCATAGCAGTATCACTTCTGGGCATATACAAAGTAATGTAAAGCAGCTGTTTTTGCTGTACTCACAAAGCTAAGCCATGTTAACTACATCAACTAATCTGAGTGTGCTGAGATATGTGCCAATTACAGGGATGAACCACTACACCCTGCAGATAATTTGCATGTGGTATACAAGCATTCACATGTGCACAGCTCTGTGCAGAGGCCAGCTGTATTCCTCAAGAGATCTAATCGTCCTCAAAAACTAACAAGTTCCAGACCAGCATGGGCTAAGTCCCATGTCTGAACAAAAGCAAAATCAATGCTGAGAGATGGCTCAGAGGTTAAGAGCACTGCCTGCTTTTCCCAAGGTCCTGTGTTCAATTCCCAGAAACCACATGGTGGCTCACAACCATTTATAATGAGATCTGGTGCCCTTTTCTGGCATGCAGTTGTACATGCAAGCAGAACAGTGTATATATAATAAATCTTTTTAAAACAAAATATATAAAAACATCTACAGGGGTAATGGAGCGCATTGTTCATTCTAGCATTCTGGAGGCATATGCACATAGAGATGTGAGCTCAAGAACAGCCTGGTCTAAACACTGAGTTCTAGAGGACAGCCAGAGCTACACACTGACACCCTAGACTGGAGGCAAACTGACAAAATGCCTTCCCCCACCCACAAGCTCCCCAAATTGACCCTAATTTGTAACATCACCTGCTACCCCAACATAAACTAACCAAACTAAGTTGATTTGAGCCTAGGTTTAATAACGTTATGTCTGTTTAGTTATATGAAGGGGTTCACAAGCATCCATATATGTATGTAAATAAGGATACTCCATGGTTGATGCTCATACCAGTTTGCATGGGGGCAAATATGAGCACAGCTGTTTATCAAGGAACACATTTTTAAAATATTTATTCATATTACATCTCAATTGTTAGCCCATCCCTTGTATCCTCCCATTCCTCCCTCCCTCCCACTTTCCCCCTACCTTCCCCCCCATGTCTGTGACTGAGGGGGACCTCCACCCCTGTATATGCTCATAGGGTTGCAAGTCTCTTCTTGGTAGGCTGCTATCCTCTGAGTGCCACCAGGCCTCCCCATCCAGTTTGTGTGAAAGTCAGACCCCACTCTCCACTCAACAGTGGAGAATGTCCTGTCCATCACCTAGATCTGGGTAGGGGTTTGAAGTTTACTTCCCATACTGTCCTTGGCTGGTACTATAGTTTGAGCAGGACCCCTGGGCCCAGATCCACCCGTCATAATGTTCTTCTTGTAGGTTTCTAGGACCCTCTGGATCCTTCTATTTCCCCATTCTCCCATGCTTCTCACCTAAAGTCCCAATAGTATGTCCTCCCCTCTGACTCACTTTGCTGGTATGTGAAGACTATCATGGGACACACCCCTTGGGCTAGTGTCCAGATATAAGTGAGTATATACCATTTGACTCTTTCTGCTTCTGGATGAACTCACTCATTATGATCATTTTTACTTCAATCCATTTGCCCACAAATTTCGGGAATTCCTTGTTTTTAATAGCTGAGTAGTATTCCATAGTGTAAATGTACCACAAATGTGTCTTGAGAAAATGTAGAGTATGTGAGCCTGCATGTCTTTAACCAAAGACTTGATACCCTATGAGCATATACAGGGGGAGGAGGTCCCCCTCAGTCACAGTCATAGGGGAGGGGAGTAAGGGGAAAATGGGAGGGAGGGAGGAATGGGAGGATACAAGGGATGGGATAACAATTGAGATGCAATATGAATAAATTAATGATATACTTTTTTTAAAAAAAAAAAGATGAGTGAGTCGGACAAAGGCAGCTTAGGGTTCTTGCTATCAAACCTGATGCCCAATTTCAACTGCTAGAGCCTTTAAGGTCAACTGAGATAACCAACACACAAATGTCTCCTTTCATATCCACATAACCAACTGAACATGTACATCCAGAATGCACAAAGCAGATAGACTAGATGGATGGGTGGATAAAACAGTCCCTCTACATAGGCCTTGCTGGCCTACAACTATGTAGGTCAGGCTGGCTTTGAACTCAGTGATCCATCCACCTGCTTCTGCCCCAATGCTACAATTAGGTGTGTACAAACCACATCCCATTAAGAAAGGGGAAAAAAGTATACATGTGTACAAATTTGTTAAACACAGCATTCATAGGTCAGTGTTAAATTACAGGCACCTATAACAAAAAGACAAATTGCTTCCAGTAATTCTGTAACATTAAAAAGTCTAAAACTTTTCCAGCTTGCAATCCCAGCCACTCCCAAGAGCTGAGGCAGGTAAGAAAATCACAAATCCAGGGCCACAAGAAATGTTATCAATACCAGCCTGCACTACTGAGTCCCTGTCCTAAATAAACCAAGGTGTAGACACTAGGAGCTCTTGTCTAATCAAGATTCCCTATGTTCAACCTATACAACTGAAGGGGAAGAACATCCAGAGAACTAAGTCTAATATTCCTCAGTTAAGAAAAAGGCCATTACTTGCCTTGCTATTACTAAAGATCTGCTAAGAGCAAGGCAGAGGTTTAAACACACACACACAAGAGCTGGACACTTGTAATCCCAGGACTCAGGGAGGCAGAGGCATGCAGACCTCAGTGAGTTCAAGGCCAGCCTGGTCTACAAAGCGGGTCCAGAACAAGCAAGGATACAGAGAAACCTGGTCTCAAAACAAAAAACAAAGCACTGGGTATCTCAACTTTGGCACCAGAACCAGTTGTCTTCATCCATTTATTTCCTCATCTATCCACATACTATGCTGGACCTAGTTACTGCAAACTACTGGGCACTAATTACCTGGCCAAAAAAAAAAAAAAAAAGAGCCCTTCAACTCGGAGCTGGGGAGATGGCTCCAAGGTCAACAGCACATACTGAGCAAATTCCAGGACAGTCAGTGCTATATATAGACCAGAACAAAAAGCACCTACTAGTCTTGCAGAGGAACTGGGTTTAGTTCTCAGCACCCACATGTGGCTAACAGCTACCTCCAGGGGTCCCCTTCTAGTCTCTACGCACACCCACACCTAACACGCAGATCATACACACACATAAATGAGTCTTTTAAATTAGAAACAAACTTTTAAAAGCTTTAATCCTCATTCCTTCTAGTTGTATGGACTAGGGAAACAACCTAATACATTACCACCCTAGTAGGTAAAGCAACGGAACATCCACTGGGCTTCTCAAACCAAATTAATAGATCAAACAGTCTATGAAATTAGCAAGATTTGCAGGCATGGTGGCACACACCTTTAATCCCTGCACTCGGGAGGCAGAGGCAGGTCGATTGCTAAGTTGGAGGCCAGCCTGGTCTACAAAGCGAGTCCAGGACAGCCAAGGATATACAGAGAAACCCTGTCTCAAAAAAAAAAAAAATTGCAGGCTCGGGGACATACAACACTGCAAGAGCATTCGACCTTAGACCATGCCGTCCTTTAACAAAGCCATGCATGCTTCCTGCCTCAATACATCTCAAGATGAAGTTAACTCCTCTCTAAAGGGTACTTTTTAAGGATACTTTCTTGACTGGCAATGGTGACACAAGACTTGGGATACAAAGGCAAATGGATTTCCCAAGCTCAAGGTCAGACTGGTCTACAGAGCAAGTTACAGGACAGGGGTGGGGCTACACTTCTGCATAAACTTCTATCTAGGACTTTGCTGCGCGGTGGTGGCGCTCGCCTTTAATCCCAGCACTCAGGAGGCAGATGCAAAGGCGGATTGAGGGGAGTTCAAGGCTAGCCTGGTCTTCAAAACAAGTCCAGGACAGCCACAGCTACACAGAGAAACCCTGTCTCAAAAAAACCAAAAAAAAAAAAAAAAAAAACTTCTATGTAGGTCTCAAGACGTAATGTCTGCTTCCGTAATGTCTGCTTCAGCTAACTTCATCATCTATACAAATTGCTAATCAGGCTGACCTGATCGGTAATCCTAGCATTGAGAAACTGAAGCAGGATTCACACAAGGATCCATGATAACCAATATATATATCATGTAACTACATAACTCCATGTGACTATATTTTATATATTATATATATATGGGGCCTGACACAAGGCTTCTTTGTGTAGCCCTAGCTGTACTGAAGCTCCCAGAAATTTGCCTGATAGCTGGGATTAAAAACATAAATGGTAGGGCTGGAGAGATGCTCACTGGTTAAGAGGGGCACCTACTCTTCCAAAGGTTCAATTCCCAACAACCACATGGTGGCCCACAACCATCTATAATGTGATGAGATGCCCTCTTCTGGCCTGCGGGTGTGCGTGCAGGCAGAACACTGTATACATATTTTTAAAAAATAAAATAGAAAATAAACATAAATGGCCTGGCTAGGACTCATGCATGCACCATGACCCCCCTCCCCCATTAGTCTTGGCTGTCCTGGACTCACTTCGTAGACCAGGCTGACCTCAAACTCAAGATATGATCTACCTCTGCCTCCTACAAGTGCTGGGATTACAGGTATGCACCACTACACCCAGCTGAGAGCCTGAGCTACCAGGCACAGGGTTAAACAGCAAGGCCTTCAGTGGAGGTACCAATCAGCAGCTCAAGACACAAAATCCACTTGGCTCTAAGCAGTTTTAACATTGTGACCTACAAACACAATGTTCATACTCATGAACCATGTAATCGGTTCTGATGACACCGCATCTTTAATCCCAGAAAGCTGAGACTTGCGTTTTTAAAAAACACGGTATAGCTGGGTGTTGGTGGTGTTCGCCTTTACTCCTGTCACTCAGGAGGCAAAGCAGGGGAGGTGGGGCAGGGTGAAATCTCTGAGTCTACAGAACAAGTTCCAGAACAGCCAGGGTTACAGAGAAACCCTGTCTTAAACAAAAAGCAAGCTTGTTAGAAAAATTAAAAACCTGTTTCAGTTTGCTGTTTCACCACATTCTGAGATGTGCTTATCTTCCTACCTATAAACTATTTTGTGCTGACCTGTTTGGCTGTTATTTGGGGGGGGTGGGGGAGGGGGAGACGACTTTCTTCTTTTTGGCATGACTGCAGTCCACATTGGTCTTGAACTTCTCATCTTCTTGTTTCCACATCCAAGTACCAGATTATAGGAATCCATAACTGCCCAACTGGTTTTGGTTTGTTAGCTTTGGGACAGGGTAGAGACTACATAGTAGTAAATCAAGCTGGAAATGCTGCCTCCCCAGTGTGAGGACCAATGTAAACCACCACACCTAGTTTTCAGTTCTATATACTAATATGAATATACAACAAATGGTTACCAAATTACTAAATTTAACAGGTGAAATGGCTAGAGGTTTAAGTCACTGATTCCACCCTTTTCTTTGTTATCATTCAACTTTCCTTAAAAGGAAGAATGTGACCAGAAATGGCACACGCCTTTAATCTTAGTACCCAGGCTAGTACAACTTACTGTAATACTATAATCCTAGGTGAAACAGGACTGCATTCAAAGTATCAAATTTCAAAACACAAATGACCCACAGACATCTGGATTTAGGTAAGATGTACAAGTGATCCACCTAGACCACTGTATGCATGGTCCTTTTCCTGAACCAACAGATATCAGTCATTTACCACTTTCCTAGAAACCACGTAATACCTTTGTGTCTTTTCTCTGCTGGATCAAGATTACTTTATCCTACTTTACCCTAGGCAGGAATAAATAATTCCAATTCCTGCTGTGCAAAATAATCTCTAGGGGGAATACTGACCAAGCTTCCAAAGAGTAAACTGGGGGGACCAGAATTTAACTAAAATGATGGTTTTTAATGGGAACCAGAGGTATGATTACAATTACGGTAGTCTGACACACACACACACACACACACACACACACACAAACACACACACACCAAAACAAAACAAACAAAAAAAAATCCATGGGCAATCGTGAATTGAAAGTTTACAAAATAACAAGGGTAACACTGGGTAGAGGAAGAGCTGTTCCAGAACTTGAGGAGCCAGGCTAATACGGCCTCTCCCTGCGATCCTGTCTGTGCTCACCCCTAAAAAGAAGAAGATTATCAGTTAGATGAGAGTTGCCAAGCTACCCATGCATGCCCTTCTAGTGACTTCTTTTAAACAAAACTACCTGAAAACAGGGTTCAGTTCTTCCTCTCCTCCCTTCCCAAAAATATGACCAGCTAAGCTTTCTTTTCCCACTCAGCAAAACCTTATTTCCTCATGATCTCTGTTTTGTTTTTACTTAACTCACCTGGAGTCCATCTTGCCAGGGCCAAAACCGCCTCTGTCCCCACCACCCCGGCCCCCTCGGAAGCCCCCTCGGTCCCCGCCTCGGCCCCGGTAGCCGCCCCGATCATATCCTCCTCTGCCACGTCGATCATCTCCATAGTTTCCCCCTAGGACAAGAGAAATAAGATGTGTCTTTTACCTTCCAATCAAAAGCATAGGTTCTTTTTGACCTCAATACCAGCTCTGCTCCCTTCTTACCCATATGAGAGCCTCCTGGTCCCCCTCCTGGGCCATCTGGCTTAGGGGCCTTACACTGGTTGCATTCATTTCTCCAAGAGAAGTTCATGTTCTCACATGTACTAAAGAAATAAAAAGTAATTCATTTATAAAAGTGCAATCCAGAACACTGAATTCACGAGACTTCAAAAGCTGGTTTCTCAGGGCTGGAGAGAGGGCTCAGAAGTTAAAAGCAATGGTTGCCCTTCCAAAGGTCCCGAGTTCAACTCCCATCAACCACATGGTGGCTCACAACCATCTATAATGAGACCTGGTGCCCTCTTCTGGCCTGATGGCTCACATGCAAGCAGCACACTATAATTAATAAACAAATCTTAAAAAAAAACAAAACAACAAAAAAAAACCAAAAGCTGGTTTCTCACCAAGAGCCAACAAAAATAGTATTAAATAAACCTAGATTACTACCTTTCAGCCTTTCCCATGGTTTCAATCTACCACAGCTCAGCTTTAAACATATAATTTCAGTGATTCATGTTTGAAATCTGTAGTCTCCACCATGTCTACACATGAACCATCCATTCATCTTTCTATGAGCATATCCATGCTTCCTACACTATCCTACCCACTTAGAATCTCAGTATCCAGTAATTGTCAAATACATCCCTGTGGTGGTTTGAGTGAGATAGCCTCCTTAGGCTCCCCAGTTGGGAAGAATTAGGAAATGGGGCAGATACTGATTTTGAGATTTCAAAAGCCCAGTTCTTTCTGTCTCAGTTGCTGACTTAAGACAGGCACTCTCAACAACTACTACTCCGTGCCTGCCTGCCAGCTCCATGTCCCCACCATGATGGTCATGGGGTCTAACCTTCTGGAACCATGAGCCCGCGAGTCCCAAATCAAATGCACTATATTTTATAAGTCGCCTTGGCCAGTGTTTTGTCATGGCAATAAGTAAGTAACTAAAATCTGGGTGGTGATGACACAGGCCTTTACTCCCAACACTTGGGAGGCAAGTTCAAGGCCAGCTTAAGTCTGCATAGTAAGCTCTAGACCAGACAGGACTACAAAGAAATCCTGTCTCAAAAAAACAAAAAGGGTTCTGTACTTTGCAAAGTTCTAGACATTTACTCACTTGGAAACATAGCGTGCCTCCAAAACTGTAAACAAACCTTCCCCTAAATAAACTATTAACTCAATCTTCCGTTGACAGTGTGACCTTGACAAGATTAAAAAACAAAAACCTTCCCATTCCTAACATAGTATCAAGAATCACCCCATAAGAACTTGTTTAAAAAGGCCAAATTCACTCACGGATTAGGACATTTCCAGTCCCCGGCTCGTTGCTGTCCTCCGCCTCCTCCTCCTCCACTGGGGAATCCTCCCCGGCCACCACCGCCACTGCCCCCTCCTCCATAGCCTCCGCGGCCCATGGGTCCTAGCACAGATGGAATCAATCGACTGCCTTAGTTTGGTTAGCCTACCTTCCCATGAAACTTATCTCACCATCTTCTGCATTGTGCTCCATTGACCTCTTTAAGCTAGAAAAAAAGTGACTCACCGCCTCGGCCTCGGCCTCCACGACCATTTCCACCACCCCGATTGAAGTCAGCTCGGCGGGTAGCAAATGAAACTTTGATAGGATTCCCAGAGAATTCTTTACCTAAAGAAATAAAGGTAGGTGAATTAACCAAAATGAAATACAAATGAAAACCCTCTATGGAAACCTACATGTTAAGGTTTGTTTGGTCCTGGCTATGTTAGGGCTTACTACATAGACCATTCTGTCCTCAAACTTAAAAAATGCACCTGCCTCTGCTTCCCAAGTGCTGGAATTAAAGGTGTACATCACCATGCCCAGCTGGCGTTTCTGTAATTTTTAAGAGTCAGCATATTTTTTTACAAAGTAGATACAAAGATTTTGGGGCTCGTCGGTAGATGCACGCCTTTAATCCCAGCACTTGGGAGGCAGAGGCAGATCTCTGGGTTTGAGCCAGCCAGGACTACAGAGAAACCCTGTCTTTAAGAAAAAAGAAAAAGAAAGGGGAAAGTGGGAGAGGCTGGAAATGCAGTGTTGTGTGGAAGGGCGTGGTTTAGATGCTCAGCACACACAAAGACTGAGAGCAAGACGGCTGGGTGGGTCAGAGTGCTCATCATCAAGCCTGATAACCTATATTCAATCCCATGAGCCCACATGATGGAAGGAATTAACCCGAGTTTGTTCACTGACCTTCATATCTATGTCATGGCATGTACATATATACTCACCAATGTACACAATAAAATGTTGAGACCTATAGACCCAAAACACTAGGACTGCCTTCTTGAGATTTATAAACTAATTGGGCATGAACAAAAATGAGACCACACAATGAAATTCCAGATAAGTCCCAAAGGAATACAAGATGGCTCAGCAGGTAATGGTATTTGTTGCCAAGCCTAACAACCCAAGTTCCATCCCCATTAGCCATGTAAGAACTGTCCCTGCAAGGTAGTTTGAACACCATATGTACCTCCATAAACAATAATAAGAACTAGGTGCCACAGATTCCTATTTCCCAAGCCCCACCACCAACCTCCACCATCCCTCCCACACATACCATCAAACCAGTCAATAGCCGCTTTAGCAGAAGGTGGGTCATCAAATGAGACTGTTGCCTCACCCTTCAGCTTGCCAGTTTCCCTGTCAGTGTACAAATTAATCATAGGCTGTCCAGTTTTCTTGTTTGTCTGAAGAAAACAAAATGAATTATCAGATTTTTAGAAGATACATGCAGGCTTTAAATTTTATTTTTTTGAGGCATGGTCTCTACATATGATCCTTGCTGTCCTAGATCTCATCATGTAGACCAGTCTGGCCAAGAAATCAGAGATTACCTGTCTCTGCTGGGAATAAAGTATATGCCACCAAGGCTTCACTGAAATTCAACAGTTTAAGAAAACAAAAACAAGGGCTGGAGAGATGGCTCAGAGGTTAAGAGCACTGACTGCTCTTCCAGAGGTCCTGAGTTCAATTCCCAGCAACCACATGGAGGCTCACAACCATCTATAATGTGATCTGATGCCCTCTCTTCTGGCACACAGGTCATGCAGTCAGAGCACTGTATAAATAGTAATAAATAAATCTTCTTTAAAAAACAAAACATACCAAAGTCAATGCCAGCCTCGGCTACAGAACACCTTAATGTCAAAAAATGCCACCAAGGCTGGGCGTAGTGGCGCACGCCTTTAATCTCAGCACTCGGAAGGGAGAGGCAGGCAGATCGCTATGAGTTTGAGGCCAGCCTGGTCTACAAAGCTAGCCCAGGACAGCCAAGGCTACAGAGAGACTCTGTCTTGAGAGAAAGAAAAAAAAAAGCCACCAAGATTGCTTTTGCTACTGACAATCACCAAGACTTGTTCTAATAACGTGAAATCTAAAGGCCTGTACACTACAGGAAAGAGGAAGCACCCGCTGTTTCACAAGTACCTTAATAATTCCAATCTGCTTGAAGTAATCAGCCACAGACTCAATCGTAACATTCTCGCCCAGGCCTTGCACAAAGATGGTGTTGTTGTCTGAATTATCCTGTTCTGCTTGTTCAACACCAGATAAAAGGATTTGAAGAGCACAAGAAAGACAAAGGTTAGAGTCAGGTATATCAACAGTATTTAAGTACTTGATATTAAAAAGCTTTCAAGGGAAAAGCTCTGAATTCTTACCAGTCACACAATTACTATCTTATTAAAATAGACACCCCAAAAAAACCCATCCTTATTCTAGTCTTTGAGTAGTCACATCCACCTTTTTCTTTTCCCTCCAACAGCGTTTCTTTGTACACCCTTGCATGTCTTGCAGCTACTCTGTACATCAGGCTGGCCTCCAACTCAGACATCTACCTGGCTCTGCCTCCCAAGTGCTGGGACTGCAGGTGTGCACCACCATCACCCCCCCTTTTTTTTCCTTTTTCCATATTTATTTTTGGTTTCTTGGGACAGGGTTTCTCTGTGTAGCCCTGGCTGTCCTAGAACTCACTCTGTAGACCAGGCTGGCCTTAAACTTAGTGATACACCTGCCTCTATCGCCAAAGTGCTGGAAATTAAAGACATGTGCCACCACCACCTGGTTTGTTTTAGTTTTTAAGACAGTTTCTCTGTATATAGCACTAGTTGTCCTAGAACTAGCTGTGTAACCAGGCTGGCCTCAATCTCAACTCAAGAGATCAGCCTACTAGGAAGAAAGGTGTACAACACTAGGCCTGGGTTAGTTATGTGTACACTTAAAAACACCACCAACTTGAAATGAGCAGCTCCCAAACAGGGCCTGTTGCAGCCCAAGCATCACCTCAGACTTAGCAGAAGGATATAAATACCAGAATCATCCTAGACCTCTTCACATCTGGTATTGCTGCTGTTTATATAAACACTCTCCCTTTTCTGCATTTTTTTCCGGTGTTTTTTCTTTGTTTCAAAGAAAACCAAGGTGAATACTGTATGAAAACCATGAACTTACCAGAATCATGACGTGATCCTTGATCCCGAGGGCCTTAGTTACATGAAAAAAAAGAAAACAAAAACAAGGAAAAGGAGCCATTAGCTAACAGGAAAGGTCAGGTAAGGCAACAAATTAACATCATACTCAAATCCTCGCAATGTATCAGTTAGCTGCTTCCAGTCTCTTCAAACCCTATCCTGGGGCCTGCCCAGTGGAGACAAAGGCCCTTTTCTTAAGATCTTTGAGTCCCAACAGAGTTAATGCCACATTTCAAGAAAATGCTGTCTTCCCCCAGCAAGGGCTGGGAAATGTCCTCAGCACAGATGGCGTGGGGACATTAGTAACTCATTTAAATTAACCAACCAACTCATACATAACTTAGCCCTGTTCTCTCACCAGAGAGACATAAGCTCAACACCAGCAATGTGATGTGCATCCATCCAGTTTCTCCGAACTTTTACACCAAAGACAACCCTTTCATGTTGAAAATTTCATGTTGAAAACCATTCTTAACCATGTTGTTTCCCCCACAGCAACATGAAAATAAATATACATAGTAGCTATTGTATTTTAAAAGCATGTCCCAGGGAACAGACCAGAAATCTTTTCATAATACAGCCTCTATTTTTTTCCAGACACCATCTTTGACCAATGTTGATCTAAGTTCATCATAGTTAAATATTGTACCTGTACACAATGACACCTAAGTAAATGAACCCAAGCCTTTGGCTTTAAGTGTTTAGACAAATCAAGAAACCATTTTGTTAAATAAACCAGAAAAGTTCCAGCTTACTGGGAGACTTCTCAAATTTGCCATTTTTTTTCCATGAATTCAAGTTTGTGCTGTTTAAAACCTGTTTATTTCCCATGAGCAACACATGCTCAAGATCATTCTTGAAGCAGTCCACACCTTCCTTCCCAGATCTAGTTTCTATGTGTTTGTCTGAGTACATATGTAGAATTGCATTGACATCAGTATTTAATAAAATATATATACACCAACTTTACCATCCTCAGGGCAGAGCACTATTTCATGTCCCTCTCCCTGAATTAAAACATTTGGGAGGTTGTGTATACATACACACACGCACGCACACACAAACACATGCACACCTTGGACACACTGATCAAAAGGATCCTAAAGCCAAGTTGGCACCACATGTTCCAGAATACTGTCCAGTTGCTCATGATGGTATAGTCACTAAGTGCTAGACGTGGCAACACCCATCAAGAGGCCTACTAAATACTTCTAGTCACTTCAGTAAAACCAATTTAGTAACAGACTGCAAGAGCTTATCCCTGCCTGCCTCCAGGTCAGCACACATGGGCAGCAGGAGGCATCCTACCCCACCCCTCTCTGGAGGTGGCTACAGACACTTTAGAAACCTTTGACACTTAACAAGCTAAGACATCTGCAAATGAACAATCAGACAAAGCATTGCTGGGAGTTGGGAATTTTGGAAACTCTGTTCACTTACCACCAAATTTATTGAAGCCACCACGGTCACTTCCGCTGGAGAAGACAAGTTAGAAGAAAGGACATGAAGCTTCCAACGGCTACAAAAGGGTTTTTTGTTTTTGTTTTTGTTTTGTTTTAACATTACCCAAACATGGGTAGGTGTTTTGGGAAAAAGATTCAAGTGGCTACTAAAATATACCCCTTCCTGACCACCCTTGTCTGACCTTTGAGCTTATCACACACACGTGTGTAATTTCTCAAGACACAGTTAAGGATTTTACTTTTAAAAGTTTTATCTATATCCTCTGGAGAAAAAAAAAAGCTCATTTTTCTTGGTTGGTCTTCTCACGTAGGTTTTTTTTTCCTCTTGTTGCAAGTGGTGGACAACCCAGATGTTGGTTTAAAAGATCTACCCCCAATTACCCAGAAGACATTTCACACCAGGCCCCTGAGATAGCCCTGAACACATTTTTTTTTTTTTGTGGTTTTTGCTTTGAAAGCAGCAAAGCAGACCCAACCCCATTCCATAAAAAGTCATAACCAAAGGCAATTTCCCCTTAGAGCAAGACAAACTCAGCTAAGCCCTATCCTGACTACTGAGCTGTTTTTAATCACCCTTCACCCCCGGGGTCACCCCTTCTACACTGTGAGAAGAGCGGAGTATTTTGCAATGTCACCTTTCATACCTGTGGCACATAAAATGCAGAGCAAGTTAACAGTCACATAACAGTTTTTCTTTTTAAAGTTTTGCATTAAACACACGCACACAAGAGTTTTCCGTATTTTTGAATGTTTTTGAGACTGCCCCCACCCACCTCTCAATACTTACCATGTAAACTCAAAAACTCTACGTTTTTCAAAAAAAGAAAGAAAAAATGTACCACTGACATTTTCCCCTTTTCAAGGAAGGTAATAAGGTCCTTCAAAGTCACCAACAGATTTGACAAACTATTTTAACATCAAATCTAAGGTTTTACTTCAACTACAAGAGATCCCGTTGGAAAAGTTGATGATTTTAACTGACCAAGAATAATAGGTGGACAGTGGAATAAGAAAGCAGAATACCACTGTCAAGCGTATTTTGCCCTGAAAGTCTGCACACTTCAGTCAGAAAACCCCTTAATGAACCAAGTCACACACAAAATCAGTCAAATTAGTATAAATCAGGCTCAAAATTCAAGTAACTACAGAATATGGATGAGAATAGCCAATCCCTAGAAGCTGAGGTCAAGGTAACCATTACCAACGCCCTTGGAGGACACGTGGGAATACACAGAACAAGTTTCCCTAGCATTTCCCAGGAACGGAGTTAACAAGTTCCCCTTGCAGAGCAGTCTTTACCCCTAAGTTGCTTGCCTGAGATTAACAGTGACTCCATATGTATATTCTTTTTTCTTTGGAAATAAATGCACCAATACTCAAATCTCTACTCATAGCTGTAAACGGGATTTTGGCTCCCAAGTTCTCACAAAAACATAAGAGGAATATATACAAAGAAACACTACTGCCCACATATGTGCCCTTACATACCCCCAGAGATTAATGAAACCATGCACTAGGGACTGACTTCAAGGGAGATCCATGCAACATCGCTCCCCACTGGAGGTTCTCCCTGGCTCATCAGACACCTACCCCATGCCGCCTCTGCCTCCTCGGCCACCTCCACGGCCTCTGGGTTCATAGCCACCACTGCTTCGGTTGTAACCACCTCCACCGCCCCTGCCTCGGCCCCCACGATCCTGCTGGCCTCCCCCGTAGCCACCACCGCCGCCACCACTCTGGTCCTGATTGCCATAACCACCACCGCCGCCACCACTCATGGAGGACTGATCTTGGCCATAGTTGCCTGTAAGGGAAAAAAAGGAGTGTTTTAAAAAAAAGGGGGGAGGGGTGCTTAGTTATTTATATATTCTTAGCATACACAAATTTCTGGTTTCAATTTTCAGCAACAATGATGAAAGGTTATGACATATCATGGAAAGGGTCAATGGTGCTACTATAAAGGACAGTCAGAGTTAGAAACCTAGTAAGCAAGGAAGCCACTATTTTAGGAAAATGGGCAACTCAGAGAATAAGGAAACAAAACTAAGACACTTTCTTACCTCCACCACCGCCTCCACCTCCTCCACTGCTGCTGTTGTACTGGTTCTGCTGTCCATAACCCTGAGGTGGGTTATAGGAGCTTTGCTGCTGTCCATAGCTTTGCTGCTGTCCACCATAGCCAGACTGCTGGCCATAGCCTCCACTCTGCGGCTGCCCATAGCTGCTGCTCTGAGAACTGCCACCATAACTAAATGAAAAACAAAAGAAAACTAGAGTTATGACTGCAAAATACCCAAATGCTTGCTTTACTTTTAGTCCATTCCCTTTCATTACCTATCAGAGGCCCAGCAGTTCACCATCACTTTCCGGCCTTTACCCCACACTCCCATACCACCTTACCTTCCTGAGGTGCTGCTAGGAGCTGGCTGCTGGCCATAGCCAGGGTAGGAGGACTGCTGCCCATAAGAAGATTGGGAACTTTGGCTGCTGCCATAGCCTCCAGAGGAACCATATCCCTGGGGAGCTGACTGAGTACCATAGCCTGCTACAAAGAAAACAGAATTACAAATGCTATTTTATTCAAAACAAAAAGGTAGGGAGGGCCAGATGTAGCAGTGCTCATCTTCAATCCTAGCACAAGATCTCAACAGTTTGAGACCAATCTGACCTACAGATCCAGTTCCAAGTCAACTAGGGCAATATGATGAGAAGGGAGGAATGGGGACAAGAAATAGCTCGATGAAGCATACACTTCCAGCTACTCACCAGTGCTTAAAGGAAAATAAATAAATACCTTAGATTTTTATTAGTGGGTTTACTGACAAAGGCCAGCTATAAGGACAGTGGGGCAGGAAGATCACAGTTTAAGGCCGATCTGGGAATCTTAGTGAAACTATCTCAAATTATTTTTTAAAGGTAAATTAACCGGACTTGCTGTGGAAGTCTTGACAACTTGGGTCCAACCCCTGGAACCATCTTAAGTAGGCACAACTGACCCTGTAACACTCACACATGCACCACGTAACAAACACATGCCTGAACTAACAGAGTAAGTTAAAAATACAGAAATCGGTGGGGCGGTGGTAGCACACACCTTTAATCCCAGCACTTGGGAGGCAGAGGCAGATGGATCTCTCGAGTTCAAGGCCAGTTCAAGGTCTACAAAGTACATCTAAGACAGCCAGGGCTGTTAAGAGAAACCCTGTCTCGAAAAACATTAAAAAAAAAATTTAAAAACCAACAGAAATCAGGCTGGGAAGTGATAGCGTACACATTTAATCCAAGCACTCAGGAGACAGAGGCAAGCAGGCCTATGAGTTCAAAGCCAGCCAGCCTTGTCTATGAAGCAAGTCTGGGACAGCCAGGGCTTGAAAAACAACAGAAAACAGAAATCATGGTATTTGCCTAGTTTTAAAAACGTCTGTTAATCTTGAAACACACCAAACCCAGTGTTCCATGCAGATAGCCCTAGAACTGAGAAAGTTGTCTCAAGGAGATGGAGAGTGAGCTGGGGATGTACTTCAGCTGACACACACAGCTCTGCATTTCAGCAGTAGGAGCATATAAACCAAGTATGCTGTGACACATATGCCTTTGCTCCAGGACTCATAGACAGGACGATCAGAAGTTCAAAGCCATCCTCAAAAATCTATCAATACCTGACCAGTCTCTGCTGCCACCCAATCCTTTAAGACTGAGTCTCAGACTTCAAACCCCCTTTGGGATTGCACAAGGGCTGCCTATCAGATATGCTGCATATCAGATGTTTACATTATAATTCTCAACAGTAGCAAAATTATAATTATGAAGTAGCAACAAAACTAACTTTATGTGTAAGGTACCACAATATATGGTACTGTTAAAGGACTGAAGCATTAGAAAGGTTAAGAACCACCATCCTAAATGAACGTGACCCTGACTTTCCCACCTCTACATCCCAGGTCCTAAGAAATTATAGCAAGAGACCACATCTTCAATGTCACTCTTACTTATAGGTCCAATTTCATTCTATCTACCCCAAACCCAGGCTCCTGTGCCACTAACCCGTAACACAAAAAAATGCCTCCTTTTAGTTTTGGTTGGTTGGTTGGTTTGCTTGTTTTACAAGACGGGGCTTCTCTGTGTAGCCTTGGCTGTCCTAGACTTGTAGACCAGGCTGGCCTCCAACTCACAGCGATCCACCTGCCTCTGCCTCCTGAGTGCTGTAATTAAAGGCCTGTGCCACTACCACCCCAGCTTCCTAACTGCATTTTTAATGTGCTGATACAGACAGAGCATTCCTTGCCCCTGTGGTACTAAGGGCACCACCTCTGTAAATCTCATGTGCCTGCCCAACTTCAAGAATTCCCAGGCAAACCATTTTCTTTTTTTTCTTTTCTTTTTTTTTTTTTAAAGATTTATTTATTTATTTTGTATACAGTGTTCTGCCTACATGTGTGCTGCAGGCCAGAAGAGGGTATTAGATCACATTATAGATGGTTGTGGACCACCATGTGGTTGCTGGCAATTGAACTCAGGACCTCTGGAAGAGCAGTCAGTGCTCTTAGCCTCTGAGCCATCTCTCCAGCCCCCACAAACCATTTTCTTCCCATCCACCACCTAGAAATAATTCTCTTTAGGGAACATGCTTTTTCAAAAAAGGAAAATAGGCACTCGGGAGGCAGAGGCAGGTGGTTCTCTGTGAGTTCCAGGCCAGCCTGGTCTACAAAGCAAGAGAGTATTCTGTTTCAAAAAGAATCAAAAGTGGGGTAGGGGAAAAACAAGGAAAATAAAAACAATTATAAATCAGTGTTTTGTTTGAAAAGACTGACTACAAAATGTTATCAACTGCAGACTAACAAGGGAAACTATGGAACTTCAGGTCCATTCAGGTTTAAGAAAGGCTAACATTCAGATAAAAATGGACAAAGATTACAAAGTGACAAAGATGTGTTCCACCAGGATACTCACTGCTTTGGGTCTGTCCATAAGAACCACCATAGCTGCTCTGGCCATACCCTGAAGTGTCAGCTGACTGGCCATAGCCACTGTAACTCTGCTGGCCATAGGGTTGATTGCTCTGTTGGGAGTAGCCCTGCCCAGGCTGAGTGGGATAGGCTCCATAGCTAGGAGAAAGAAAAACCACGTCAGTTATCTTCAAAGAACAAAGAATAAAAAAATCTAGAAAATTAAGGTTACATTCATTGATCACCCTCACTGCCTACAAACTCCAGCCCAGAAACAACACTAACCTTTGAGTTGCTTGTTGAGTATAGTCTGTAAAAGATGGGAGAGGGAAAAAGTCTTGTTAAATTGCTAAGAATGGAACTAAATTCTTTCAACTTTTGTACTAGCCACTCAAAACAAATTAATCAACAAAAATGTCATTGCAAAAACAGTTCTCATGATATACCAACGTAAAGCAAGCTGGAATTGGCAAGTTTTATTACAGAATTCCTAGACACCAAAACCGTCTTATTTTTGTTTTGCTCTGGGTAGAACCCAAGACCTGGGCCACACTAAGCAACTACCACTAAGCATCTTTCTGAAAAAAAAAAAAGGGTTCTGTGGATAATTATGTACAAACATTCCTGTCAAGGGACTGGTTCTGTATTTACACCCAAACTTTTCTTTTTTGCTTTTTTTGAGACAGGGTTCTTTCTCTATTATGTACTTCTGACTGTCCCAGAACTCACATGATCCACCTGCCTCTGCCCCCCTAGTCTTGAGATGTGTGCCATCACACCTGGGTCAAGTTTTGCTTCTTCAAAAATAAACCCAGAAGCAGAAAGACTCAAATGGTGTATACTCACTTATATCTGGACACTAGCCCAAGGGCCATGTCCCATGAAAGTCTTCACTTATCATGAAAATGGGATAGAGGGGAGGACATCCTATTGGGACTCTCAGTGAGAGAAGTATGGAAGAATGGGTAAATAGAAAGTCCTAGAAGAACATTATGACAGGTGGATTTGGGCCCAGGGGTTCTACTCAAACTATGGCACCAGCCAAGGACAACATGTGCAGTAAACTTCGAACCCTGAACCAGATCTAATCAATGGACAGGACAGTCTCCACAGCTGAGTAGAGTGGGGAGTGGGGACTGACTTTCATACGAACTCAGGTGCACCATATTTGACCTCGTCCCCTTGATGGGGAGGCCTGGTGGCCCTCAGAGGAAGGATAGCAGGCTACCAAGAAGAGACTTGATACCCTATGAGTATATACAGGGGGAGGAGGTCCCCCCTAATAGGGGAGGAATGGAAGGTTACAAGGGATGGGATAACAACTGAGACGTAATATGAATGAATAAAAAAATATTTTAAAAAATAAAAATAAAAAATCCGGATGAGGTGTCGCACACCTGTAATCCCAGCACCCAGGGAAGTGGAGGCAGGAAGCTCTGAGAGTTCGGAGACCAGCCTGGCCTACAAAGTGAGTCCAGAATAACCAAGACCTGTATGTATATTGAGACAAACCCTGTATCAAAATACAAAAACAAAACCAAACAGAAAACCCAGCAGACCAGCCCTGAACTTTAAAATTCCTCTCGTCTCCGCCTTTTCAAGACCTGCCACATATATCTTCACAGCATCTTTATAGGAAAGGTGGTCTCACCAGGCGACAAGATTAACTTTAGCAGTTATTCCACAAGCTCAAGAAGGCAGCCACAACATTCAAGACCCTAGACACCAATCAAATGTCTTTATAAACACGTATTCACCTTGTGACCAAGCTTGGAGACCTTACTAAGACAAAACGTGGACTTTTAGTACAAAGCCAAGCAATCAAGGCGGCAAGGCTCTTTGACCCTAAGTAATGTAGCATCCTCAAGGCACCAGACGTGTGGCTCCAAGTGACTGTGCTCCCGCCTACCACGCGCCAACAGAAGCAGAGAGCGCTTTAGACAAGTTAAAGACTAGGTAGCAGAAGCTCAGCAGCTCGGCGCAGGAAGCCCAGGGTGTGCCCCCGCACTAGGCAAAAAAAAATGACAGCGAGAGGGTGTGGCCTCGGAAAAGCGACTCCTTTAATTCCCTTCCTGCCACAGGAAAACAATTTAGAAATGGGAAAAAAAAATTCCTCGGGCCGGGTCCGAGTCCGTTGGTCATTCCCTAGCGGCTTCCCTCAACCTCACGGACACGCGGGGCCAGCTATGGCTGTGTCCGCTCTGGCCGGGAGGCCACGGAGGCGGGAACAGGGCGGCCCAACCCCTTCCCGAGGGACCCGGGGAACTGGGCGAGGCCAACACCCTTGCGCCGAGGGTCTCGCGACAAAAATTCCCCAATCCAACTCGAGGCGGGCGGCGGGGGAGGGAGGGGAGGTGGGGGGGGAGAAAAAAAAACGCGCCGAGAAAGGGGGAGGGGCCAGAGGAGCGCGTGCGCGCACCAAGTGCCCGGATGCAGCACTGCGACAAAGCGAGGCCCTGCCGGGAGGGGGGTGGGGCGAGGCTGAGGAGCGGGCTGGCGTTCCCTCACCCCTCACTCCATGTCGCCGGGCAGCGAGCGTCCGCCTCCCCCCGTCTCAACCCTTAACCCCCCGAGTGAAACAGGCCATGAGAGAAAAGCTCTCGCAGCCCCGCACCCAAGGCTCCGGAGGAGCCGAACAAAATGGCGACACCGCCCTCCCCTCTCCTCCCCACGCCGCTTCCCGCCACAGAGGCGCGGGAGGCCCACACTCGCCCCGCCACCACAGGCCCAAGCGGAACACCAAAAAGTCCGGCTGCTAGGGAAGACGGGGGAGGACGCCTCCCAGGGACGAGCCACCGCCGCTGCCCGGCCGCCCGGCCGCCCGCGCGCCCCTCCATACCGTTTGAAGCCATGTCCGCGCACGCGCGCGCAGGCCGCCGAGCAACAAGGTTCCGAGCGACTGCGAAGGGACGCCGCGAGGACTGAGCCGCCCAGCCTCCCGCGCCGGCCTTAAGTACGCCTCCCGCCTACGCGGCCCGCGGACGTACCAAGCGGGGACGGCGCGAGGGGGGGAAGGATGGAAACGCACCGCGCCGGGGGGTCCGGCCGCTTTCCCGAGGCGCCAAGAGGACCCGGGGGAGACAGAAGGGAAACGGAGTCGCTCCACACGGGCACGCTCGCGCGCGCCGTCGGCCAGCGTGAGGAGCAGCTCTCGTTCGCGCCCTCCCCCCGCCCCCGGGGACTCGCCGTCGGCAGGCTGCCCTCCCTTCTAAAGGCATAATGGTACGACCCGCCCTCCCGCTATGGGCGGCGCCAGGGCCCTGCGCCGGAGAGCGGAACTGGAGTCGAGGGCCTGGTGTGTGCCCGGGTGTGGGAACCGAGAGGCCTCCGGCTCTCCTCCCCACCTCCTCCACTCTCCCACCGCCCCACTCTCCCACCCCCATTCCCCCACCCCTGGCCTGGGCCCCGCTTTGGCTAGGGAGAGAGCATGCTTCCGCCTGCCCTGGCCCATCCACTGAGTCAAACGCAGTGTCGCTCTGGCTTTCCCCATTCTCTTCTGATAGCACACTGCTCAGTTTCTGGCCTCTTGGCTCTTCTCCCACCCTACCCCACTTAGTAATGCCTCAGCTTGCTGTTCTTTAGACCTTACCAAGATTTATAGATTGTGACGTTTGACCTGAAAGAAGATGAGCTTTAGTCTGGACCCCCACGGCCCTAGTCTGGCTCAACACTAACATATATATACCGCTTAATTGGCTTCGAAACCCACAATTTTCCTTTTTTTTTTTTAATTTGACCTCTCAGTGCAGCGCATGGTCCTGTTTGCCTTAGCCCAATGCGTTCTGGAATTACAGTTGGCCTGGCTTTCCCCATCATCTTCACCTTGTGAAAAAAAAAAAAAAAAAACGAAAACAAAAAACAAAAACTAATGTATCTGCCTGCCGCAAATGAAGGCTGTGGATGTAGTTTAATGACAGAGCGATTGGTTAGCCTCTACATGGCCCTGAGTACATCTCTACTCCGGGGATCGAGGCACTGGCGGGGAGGTGGGTTGTGTCCTATAGTAAATGAGACCACTGAGACCCTAGACTAAGATCGTTTCCCTGAGTGTGAAGCAGTTCAGAGTCAGACCTCCTGATCTTTAAAACCTAAATCTGTAAAACTACAAAATGCTTCCTGGTTACACGAAATGTTTTAGAGCATTTAAAAGCATGTACACTTTTTTTGTCAGGACAAAGACAAATAAGGGGAATGAAGAGATGGCTCAGCAGTTAGGAGCACTGGCTGCTTTCTCAGAGAACCCAGGTTCAATTCCCAGCACCCCTATAATGGCTCACAACCATCTGCAACTCCAGTTCCAGAGGATCCAGTGCCCTCTTCTGGCCTCTACGGACACCAGTACATAGCGGTACATGGACATACATGCAGACAAAACAGCCATACACATAAAAAAATTTTAATGAAATTCAGGGCTGGAGAGATAGCTGTCCTATTGAAGATACAGGTTCATATCCTAGTATCCACATGGGGCCTCACAGCCAACTGTATCTCCAGTTCCAGGGAATCTGATGACCTCTTCGGGATCATAGGGACTCATTCTACAATGAGTAGGTTAGCATGGGTGTTAGGAGATGACGTTTCTACTGGTGGTTTACCAAGGCATAAGGCAGCTGTCAGCCCAAATAAGATAAGAACAGAGGACCACGCTTGACTGAGATCCTGTTCTGTGAAACCACTTTAGCTGTGTTCTGGGAGGGGACACTGGAGAAAAGATAGGCATGGGCCTCTTTTTGTTTTGTTTTTCTAGGCAAGGTTCCTCTGTGTATCAAGCCCTGCCTGCCTAGACTGGCTTTGTAAACCAGACTGGCCTCAAACTCATAGAGATCCACCTACCTCTGCCTCCTGAGTGCTGGGATTAAAGGTGTGAGCCACCACTGCCCAGCTTTAAGAAAGTTTTTTTACACCTTGGTGATGGTGGCACAGACACAGACCTTTAATCCTAGCACTCGGGAGGCAGAGACAGGCAGATTTTTGTGAGTTCAAAGCCAGCCTGGTCTACAGAGAGAGTTCCAGGACAGCCAGGGCTACACAGAGAAACCGTCCCTCAAAAAAAAATTACATACTTATTTAAATTTAGCTGCGCACAGCGGTGCACATCTGTAATCCCAGCACTCAGGAAGGCAGAGGGAGAGGCAGGCAAATCTCTGTGAGTTCTAGGCCAGCCTGGTCTACAAAGTGAGTCCAGGACAGCTAAGGCTACACAAGAGAAACCCTGTCTCAAAAAAAAAAAAAGAAATAAAAAAATAAAAAAGTTAACTATTTCATTTTACTGTACTGAGTGTTTTGTCTACATGTATCTCATGTGCACCACATGCATTGAATACAGGGTGCTAAAGCCGGGCATGGTGGCGCACGCCTTTAATCCCAGCACTCGGGAGGCAGAGGCAGGTGGATCGCTGAGTTCGAGGCCAGCCTGGTCTACAAAGTGAGTCCAGGACAGTCAAGGCTACACAGAGAGACCCTGCCTCAAAAAAAAAAAAAAAAGAAAAAAAAAAGAAAACAGGGTGCTACACACCATGGAACTGGAATTATGGGTAGTTTTGAGCTACCACATGGGGGCTACGACTCAAACCTGGCCCTCTGCAAAAGGAGCTTGTGCTCTTACAAGTAAGCCAACTTTCCAGCCCTGAGTAAACATTCTTCACTGTCTTTTTTTTTTTTTCAGTCCTGGAACTCACACTATAGACCAGACTAGCCTCAAACTCACAGCGATCTGCCTGCCTCTCCCTCCTGAGTGCTGGGATTAAAGGTGTGAGCCACCTCGCCTGCCCACTGTCTTATTCTTTGTTTAATAAGCATAGTATCAAAAAAAAAAAATAAGCATAGTATCAGCTGGGCGTGGTGGCGCACGCCTTTAATCCCAGCACTCGGAAGGCAGAGGCAGGTGGATCCCTGTGAGTTCGAGGCCAGCCTGGCCTACAAAGTGAGTCTAGGACAGCCAGGGCTACACAGAGAAACCCTGTCTGGGGGCGGGGGGGCAAAGACAAATAGTATCATCCGGGTGGGTGTGGTGACATTAAAAAAAAAAAGGAAACCAAAAGGTAATAATTACTTTATTATTTCCTAGGGCAGTGCCCAGGACAGGAAATGCCCCTGCATGCTTGGGGCCCATTCAGACCTTGTCTGTCCTGGTAAGCAGAACTGAAAGTGGCACTAAAGATTATTGGCCTGAGATTTAAAAGGAGGAGCCTGGCGTAGTGGAGCACATCTTGATCCCGGCACTCAAGAGACAAAGACAAGCGGGCCTCTAACTCGAAGTTCAAGACCAACATTCCAGGACGGCCAAGGGGACAGTGAGACCCTGTCTCTTTTAATGATTTAAAAGTAAATCATGCCGGGCAACAGATATTACATGGAGAAAGTTATTAAATGACATGAGGAGAGAAGGAAAGGGGGCAGGGGTACCCCAGAGAGAGAGAGAGAGAGAGAGGAAGGAAGAGAAGGGTGAGAGAGGGGAGAGGAGAAGGGGGAGGGGAGGGAGAGAGAGAAGGGCAAGGTGGGTCTGTCCTTTCACATAGCAATGGGCCATGCCCAGTGGGAGGCAGGCAATGACGTCACAGGCAGGCCGATGGGGCAGAATCCTAACAGTCTCAAAACAAACTGTCAATGCCTTTAATCCCAGCACTCAGGAGGCAGAGGCACAGGCCAGCCTGATCTACAGACCGAGTTCCAGGACAGCCAGTACTACAAAGAGAAACTCAAACTGTCTCCGGAAAAAAGGGGGGGGGGGGTGGCTGGAGGCAGCTGGAGAGATGGCTCAGCAGTTAAGAGCATTGGCTGCTCTTCCAGAAGACCCGGGGTTCAGTTCCCAGCACCCACATGGCAGCTCACAACTGTAACTCAAGTTCTAGTGAATCCAACTCCTTCACACAGATATGCATGTAGGCCAAACACCAGTACATTAAAAATAAACATTTTTTTAAAAGAAAAGAAAAGAAAGCAGGGTGGTAGTGGCACACACCTTTAATCCTAGCACTCAGGAGGCAGAGGCAGGTGTATATCTATGAGTTCGAGGCCAGCCGGGTCTATAGAGCAAGTTCCAGGACCACCAGGGCTACACAGAGAAACCCTATCTCAAAAACAAAACAAAAAACAAAAAAAAGAAAACAGAGACTAGGCTGGGCGTGGTGGTGTACGCCTTTAATCCCAGCACTCAGGAGGCAGAGGCAGGTGGATCGATGTGAGTTCAAGGCCGGCCTGGTCTACAAAGCGATTCCAGGACAGCCAAGGCTACACAGAGAAACCCTGTGTCTAAAAAAAAAAAAAAAAAAAAAAAAAGAATAAGAAAAGAGACTAAGAGGAAGTGTGAATAGAGAGGGGTAGGGAGCAGAGCAGGAGCTTCCTGGCAGGCATGCAAATAAATCTGAAGAAGTTTATGCTTGGCTCTACAAAAATATTTGACTGTGAATAGATAACACACTATTTCAGATTCATCTGCAAACCCTGGCAAGAAGGTGTATGTCCAATTGCTGGGAAGGGCCTGCTGAGAGGGTTCAGCAGTTTAGAGCATTCCTTGCCTTTGCAGAGAACACAGGTTCAGTTCCCAGCACCCACAGCCAGCTGTGACTGCAGTTCCAGGGGATTCAGTGCTCTCTCTGGCTTCTGTGGGCACCCCGCACACACAGTGCACATACATAGATGCAATCCAACACCCATCCCCACAGAATGGATGAAAAACAAACCTGCTGAGAAGAGTTACGGCCTCCCGAGGGGATAACTAGATGAAAACGACATTCCCGCCTATATTATTTACTGGTTTTGGTGCTGGAGATCAAACCTAGAATTTTATACATGCTAAACAAGTCCTCTGTTATTGAGCTATACCCTAGACTTTATTGATTTATTGACTGACTGGCTTTTTAAAATTGTGTATATATCTGTATGTATGTGAGCATGTGTAAGTATGTTCATGCACGCATGTGTGTATGTGTGCCTGTGCTTATGCAAGTACGTAAGCAGGTGCCCAAAAATGCCAAAGGAGTTGGATCCATCTGGAGCTGGAGTTACAGAGTGTTATGATGAGCCTGACGTGGGCACTGGGAACCAAACTCCAGTCCCCTGAGAGAGTAGCAGGAGCTCTTAACCTCTGAGTCATTTCATCAGTCCAGCTGACCGACTGATTTTTGAGACAGGATCGTACTGTAGAAACCTGGCTGAACTCAAAGTGTCATCGGTCTTCCTGCCTCGGCCTCCAATGTCTGGGATAGAGCCAGGCTGGAAACATTCATCCTGGAAGATGTGAGGAGGACAAATGCTTGGCACCTGAGCAGAAGTAACCAGCCAGCACATGGCAGAATGTGGTTAATATAAATGGGTTATTTTTAAGTTATGAGCTAGTCAGAGAAGAGCCTAGCTATATGGTCTGGGTATTTGTAAATATCCTTTGAATCTCATGAGTCATTATTCTGGGAGCTTGGAGCTGAGATGAAAAACATGCACCATGGGCTGGAAATCTTGCTCTCCCAGAAATCCTGAGTTCAATTCCCAGCACCACATGGTGGCTCATAACCATCTATAATGTGATCTGATGCCCTCTTCTGGCCTGCAGGTGTATGTGCAGGCAGAACACTATACATAATAAATAAATCTTTTTAAAAAAAGAAAAACATGCACCCCACTACAGTAGAACTTATGTAACATGTAGAAGCTGCACTATTCACTTATGTAACTGTAGACATTCTAGGAGATACATTGCATTTTTCTTTGTTTCATCTTGTCTTTTAGCAGTATTGGTAATCAAACTGGAGCCTCACACACGCGCTCTACCACTGAGCTACAGACACAGACCACCTCATCCTAGGAGCTACATCTTAAAAAGCGGAATGAGTGAAAAAGATTGTTTACAACATTTTTAAAAAATTTTTTTACTCTTCCAATCTGGCGGGGCTACACACACCAAGAATGCACATAAAAAAGAACAGTCTGAGCCGGGCAGTGGTGGTGCACGCTTTTAATCCCAGCACTCGGGAGACAGAAGCAGGCGGATCACTGTGAGTTCGAGGCCAGCCTGGTCTACAAAGTGAGTCCAGGACAGCCAAGGCTAAATAGGGAAACCCTGTCTGGAAAAACAAAATAAATAAATAAATAAATAATAAAAAGAACAGTCTGGGGCAGGTTTTAATACCTTTCTTCTTTCTGAAACGCAGTTATGGGTGCTTCAGAGATTTATGCTGACTTGTGGCACATAGGAAGAGTGAAAGGACCAGCTCACAGGCCTGCCAAGACACCGAGGATCACTACAAGAGAAATATATTACGGTGAAGGTTCCAGACACAGCATTGCCTCTCGATGAGAATCCATGGAGAAGTCATTGACTGACACAGTCCTGAGACTATGATGTGCATTATGCCCATCACAACGGAGCCAGGAGTTGGGGTTTAAATCTAGTTTAATAAATTGACTTCATCAGTTGTCCAATAATAATAGTAATTGTAATACTTCTAATAGTAATTTTTATTATTAACAGTAATAATAAAAACAGTAATAATAGTAATTTGTGAGCTGGTGAAGCGGTTCAGCAGTTATGAGCTCTGGCTGCTCTTGCAGAGGACCCAGGTACAGTATCTAGCATGCATACGGAAGCTAACCACCATCTTTAACTCCAGTTCCAGGGCATCTGATGCCCTCTCCTGACCTCCACAGGCACCAGCCACGCACGTGTGCACGTAAATAGATCCAGGCAAAAGACTCAAACACATTAAATAATCATGACAATAATACATTTTCTAATATTTATAATGATAGTAATTTTCTTCTAAGGCTTTCTAACTGAATAGAAATCAGAGAGTATGGGGGTGAGCAAGATGGCCCAGCAGGTAAAGGCATACCAAGCCCTCCATACGGTGGTAGGAGAGGACAGACTCTGAGACTAGTCCTTTGACCTCCGCATCCACGCTGTGGCATTCGGGCAGCAGATACATGCACACACACACATACAACAAAATAGTTTAAGAATATTTCTTAAATCAGGTTTGGGGAGACTGTGCACTGAGCAGAGTGCTTACTGCACAGCATGAGGGCGTCAGGTCAGCTCTGCACCACTGTAAAAGCCCCACTGCACTGGTCTGTACCCCCAGGGCAGTGAGACAGGGGAGCTCGCTGGCTGTTCAGCCTAGCAAATCAATGGCTCCCAGAGTCAATGACAGACCTCATCTCAAAAAAATAAAGTAGCAGGGCTGGAGAGATGGCACACCTGCTAAGTGTGCAAACCACCTAGCCTTAGTTCCCAGCACCTACACCATGTACCTCACAGCACCCTGTGACTCCAATGCCAAGAAGGACTCTCCTGGACTCTGAAGGCACTTAGACATACATGGCACACACACACATACACACACACACACACACACACACACACACACACACGTCAATTTTTTGTTTGTTTTTGTTTTTGTTTTTATTTTTTATTTTTTTATTTTTTATTTTTTATTTTTTTGGTTTTTCAAGACAGGGTTTCTCTGTGTAGCCTTGACTGTCCTGGACTCACTTTGTAGACCAGGCTGGCCTCGAACTTACAGCGATCCGCCTGCCTCTGCCTCCCGAGTGCTGGGATTAAAGGCGCACGCCATCACACCTGGCTCACGTCAATCTTTTCTAACGATTTAGTATTTGGTTTTTTATTTGCATGCATGTGTGCTTGTGTGAGAGTTTTGGAATCCCCTGGAGCTAGGGTTTACAGGCAGTTGTGAGCTACCATGTGGGTGCTGGGAATTGAACCCTGGTCCTCTGGAAGAGCAGATATTGCTCTTAACCACTGAGCCATCTCTCTAACCCAATCTTTAAACATTTTTAAATAAGCAAAATTAGTTAGCAATAGAGGAATACAGGTGATGTTGACCTCTGGTCTCCCACAAACACTCCCAACTCCATAAACACACACAAACAGACAAAGAGGCAATCAGAGTTTTGCAATGGTTTCCTTTCTCTCATAAATGATTCATATGAAATGACTTTGAAAACTGTCTTAAGAAATAAAAAGCGGGGCAGCCGGGCGGTGATGGCGCACGCCTTTAATCCCAGCACTTGAGAGGCAGAAGCAAGTAGATTGCTATGAGTTTGAGGCCAGCCTGGTCTACAAAGTGAGTCCAGGGCAGCCAAGGCTACACAGAGAGAGACCCTGTCTCGAAAAACAAAAAACAAAACAAAACAAAAAGAGAGAGAGAGAGAGAGAGAGAGAGAGAGAGAGAGAGAGAGAGAAAGAACTAAAAAGCAAGGCATCAAAGAAGGCTCCGTAGGTAAAGGTGTCTGCCTCCGAGCCTGAGGACCTGGGTTCCATGCCCTGGACAAACACGGTGAGAGAACCAACTCCAGTCAGCGTTCCTCTGACTTCCATTAGCAGACCACAGCACTCATTTCCCAACACACACACACACACACACACACACACAAATAAATAAATGTAAGACTTAAAACTTAAAAAAAAAAAAGGTTTGAGACTATTCTGAGCCGGGGGGTGGGGGGGTGGGGGGGTGGCGCACGCCTTTAATCCCAGCACTCGGGAGGCAGAGGCAGGCGGATCGCTGTGAGTTCAAGGCCAGCCTGGTCTACAAAGTGAGTCCAGGACAGCCAAGGATACACAGAGAGACCCTGTGGGGGGGGGGGAGGAGAAAAGAAAGAGAAAAAGAATAAATAAATAAAACTTCAGTCACTTTGGGACCTATAAGTGGTGGTACACACCTTTAATCTCAGCACTCAGGTGGCAGAGACAGGAAGATCTCTGAGTTCCAGACCAGGTCTGCATGGAGAGACGCTGTCTCCGGGGGAAAGAGGGGGAAGAGGAAAAGAGAAGAAGGAAATCTAGCTATAGAAGCAGAGGCAGGAGCCGGGCGTGGTGGTGCACGCCTTTAATCCCAGCACTTGGGAGGCAGAGGCAGGTGGATCGCTGTGAGTTCGAGGCCAGCCTGGTCTACAAAGTGAGTCCAGGACAGTCAAGGCTACACAGAGAAACCCTGTCTCAAAAAAACAAAAAAAAAAAAAAAAGAAGAAGAAGCAGAGGCAGGGACATAGCTTATTTCAGTTCCCAGAGGGAAATGGCTCAGCTTTTTCCTCAACAGGATTAGTAGGTGGCACCTCTTCTGTGCTTGACAATAGACTGAACTCTAGGACAATCCTCAAAGAGTGGGGAGATATTTGGGTCACATATCAAGCTCTAGCTGTCTAACTGTGGAGAGGAACTGTACTTTAGCAGATTTTGGAGTCCAGAAGTCATATCGACACAGTTCAAAGAATTTGTAGACTGACAGAGCACTGCATGCCCATTAGCCCAACACTTGGGAGGCGGAGGCAGGAGTATCACGGCAAGTTCAAGGCCAGTCAGGGCAACGCAGCAAGACTATTATCACAAAACAACAGAAACAACATCCAAATATATCAAATCCCCTCTCTGGCTGAGAGCTTTCCTGTGTGATTTCGCAGTGCTGGCTGTGAGCCTCAGGCCTATCCTATCACTGAGGGGCCTCAGCCCTTCACGCAGCCTTTAATGCTGAGGGGGAAAAATATTCCGGTTCACCCACAGCTCAATGCACAAGTTCATACCTCCTACAACCGCAAGGGGGCAAAAAGTTCAACCCTGCCTAACCCTTCCTGTGCGTGAGACTGGAAAAGCTTGTTGGAGGCTGCTAAAAGATGGGTAAACACATATGGATTTCTTTGCTTATATATAAATTAATCATATGATGATTATTTTCACAATTAGAACAAGGTGGTAGTACCAAAAGAAACTCTTCCTTTTTGTCTTTGTGCTGCCCACAGGGCTAACGCTGAGCCCAGGGTCTGACTGTGGCCAGCTGAGCACTCCACTGATAAAACTCCTTTCTCCAACCACGTTCTTCTATATAGTTTTAAAGTTTTATTTATTTTTATTTTGTGTATGTGAGTATTTTACCTGTGTATTCAGGTGCACTGTTTGCATGCTGTACCTGTGGAGGTCAAAGGCCCCCGGGTCATGTTGGGGTCCGAAAACCCAAAACAACCAGGGCAGGTACAAGAGTCCAGCAAGGCAAAATGTTTATATGAATTAGGCAGCAGAAACTGACCAGTCAGGGACAACAACACAGACTGAAGACTGCATCTTCGAACCTTCATTGTAGTGTAAGTATTTAAGTAGATGAGAAAAATGTATTGTACTCAGGCCGCTACTGATCAGTGAGGGCCACAAAACAGACTTGGGAGCTGAACTGTGACCCAGAGCCAGAATGCCACGGAGTTTTTGGTTTGGTTTGGTTTTTTATTTTATTTATTCATTTATTTATTTTGGTTTTTCAAGACAGGGTTTCTCTGTGTAGCCCTGGCTGTCCTGGACACACTTTTTAGGCCAGGCTGGCCTCCAGATTTGCCTGCCTCTGCCTCCTGAGTGCTGGGATTAAAGGCATGCACCACCACACCTGGCTCTCTGAACATGTTTTGTTTTAAAGATATATTTATTTATTATGTATACAGTGTTCTGCCGGCATGTACACCCACACACCAGAAGAATGCACCAGATGTCATTATAGATGGTTGTGAGCCACCATGTCCTTGCTGGGAATTGAACTCAGGACGTTTGGAAGAGCTCTTAACCTCTGAACCATCTCTCTAGGCCCCCCCCCCCCCTTTTTTTTTTTTTAAGATTTATTTTTTGTATACCGTGCATGTGTGCCTGCAGGCCAGAAGAGGGCACCAGATCTCACTATAAATGGTTATGAGCCACTATGTGATTACTGGGAATTGAATTCCCGGACATCTGGAAGAGCAGCCAGTGCTCTTAATTTATGAGCCATCTCTCCAGCGCCCAGAACACATGTGGGTTTTAAAAAGATTTAGTTAGTTAGTTAGTTAGTTAGTTAGTTATTATGTATACAATGCTCTACCTGCATGCATACCTGCAGGCCAGAAGAAGGCATCACATCACATTATAGATGGCTGTGAGCCACCATGTGGTTACCAGGAATTGAACTCAGGACCTCTGGAAGAGCAGTCAGTGCTCTTAACCACTGAGCCATCTCTCCAGCCCCAGAACACATGTTTTTTTGAGACAAGAACTTTTTTTTTTTTTTTTTTTTTTTTTGGTTTTTCGAGACAGGGTTTCTCTGTATAGCCTTGGCTGTCCTAGACTCACTTTGTAGACCAGGCTGGCCTCGAACTCAGTGATCCGCCTGCCTCTGCCTCCCAAGTGCTGGGATTAAAGGCCTGTGCCACCACGCCCAGCTGAGACAAGGTCTTATAGCCTATGCTGGCCCTCAATCTTGCTATGTAGATGAGGTTAGCTCAGGACCGGTCCCTCTGCCTCCGTCTCCAGAGGGCTGGGATTGCAGGAGTGATGAGCTGCCACTTGCCTAAGCACATTCTTTTTTTTTGGGGGGGTGGTTGGTTTTTCCGAGACAGGGTTTCTCTGTGTAGCCTCGACTGTCCTGGACTCACTTTGTAGTTCAGGCTGGCCTCGAACTCACATCGATCAGCCTGCCTCTGCCTCCGGAGTGCTGGGGTTAAAGGCGTGCACCACCACGCCCAGCCCCTAAGCACATTCTTTCCAGAAGATTCAGCCCTGCCTGGCACAGTCGATCTGGATCACACACAGCTCTGCTGAGTCAACAGTCTTATCCTTAACTTTTTGTTTCTTGGCTCGTTTTGTTTCCTTTTGTTTTCCTTTCCTGTGGTACACAAGTGCTACATCACTGTGCTACAGACTGACCCAGTTTGTTGTTGTTGTTGTTGTTTTTCAAGACAGGGTTTTTCTGTATCCCTGGCTGTCCTGGAACTCACTTTGTAGACCAGGCTGGCCTCAAACTCAGAGATCCACCTGCCTCTGCCTCCCGAGTGCTGGGATTAAAAGCATGTGCCACCACACCCATCTTCAACACAGTTATTATTTATTAAATGTATTTATGTTTGTGGAAGGACGGAGAGGGTTGAGACAGGACCTCATGCAGCCCAGACTTGCCTTGAACTAACCATTAGCCAAAGTTAGCCTTGAACTTCTGATCCCTCGTCTACCTACCACGTTCCAGAACTGCAGGTTTTGTTTTTCTGTAGTCTGTAGACCTGTGTACTCACCGTGCCCTCTACCACTGAGCTGTGTCCCCAGTCCCGAAATGGACAAAGAAATTGAGGATTATCTAAAGAATGCTTTTTTATCCTAACAGTGACTATCATCAGCTTTCTTTGTTTTCTGTTTTTCCCCTTAATTCAGAAACAAATGAATAAATAAGTGACCTACAAACTTTTTCTTAAAAGAAACCATGTCTTTTATCAGGAAATGTAATATCAAAAACTTGGCTGAAGAACACCTCTGTTTTTCCCGGCACTGAAAGGTCTCTCTATCTTCTGGCACTTTGAGAAGCTGCATAGCACAAATACCCTGGTGTATCTGATGTTACGCTGCACTTTCACCAACTTTTGCAGTCAAGGGAGACTTTTTTGGAGTTGGCTCACTTGTGTTTCCTTAACTGACCTGAGGATCCATTTAGAAACTCCCCCTTGTGTCCTTACTCAGGTCTAAGAGGTGCACCGTAAGGTATAGAATGTATACTTTGCTTAAGCTTACAGCTCAGCCGGGAGTGGTGGCGCACGCCTTTAACCCCAGCACTCGGGAGGCAGAGGCAGGTGGATCACTGTGAGTTCAAGGCCAGCCTAGTCTACAAAGTGAGTCCAGGACAGTCAAGGCTACACAGAGAAACTCTGTCTCAATGCCCCCCCCCAAAAAAAGAGTACTGCTGAGTGAAGCAACTGTTTCTCCTCAGCCATCACCTAGTCAAGATGTAGAACCTCCCTGCACTCCTTTCAGTGAGTGCTGTCACAGAAGGACTTCCCTTTCCTGGCTTCTTACATCATCTATCAGTTTGTCTTTTTCCTAAGTCATACGTGAATAGCCAAGTGTGATGGCTTACACCTGTAATTCAGCTGCCACCAGTTTGAGGCCAGTCTCAAACTCTACATAATGAGATCCTGCCTAATATATATATTAGAATGTTGGAGACATGGCTCAAGGGTTAAGAGGGTTAAGAGCACAGGTTGGTCATCCAGAGAACTCGGGTTCAATTCCCAGCACCTACATGGCTGCTCACAACTGTCAGTAATTCCAGTTCTAAAGTGATCCAGTGCCCTCTTCTGGTCTCTGTGGGCACTGTTCTAAAGATACTTTGTTGTTGTTGTTGTTGGTTTTGGTTTTTTGAGACAGGGTTTCTCTGTGTAGCTTTGGCTGTTCTGGACTCATTTTGTAGACCAGGCTGGCCTAGAACTCAGATATCTGCCTGCCTCTGCCTCCTGAGTGCTGGGATTAAAGACATGTGCCACCTCTGCTTGGCTATATCACATTTTATGACAGGGGCTCACACAGCCCAGGCTCTACACTTGCTCTACAGCAGTGGTTCTCAATCCTCCTAATGCTGTAATCCTTTAATACAGTTCTTTTCTTTTTTTAAAGATTTATTTATTACATATACAGTATTCTGCCCACACGTGTGCCTGCCCACCACAAGAAGGCACCAGATCTCATTACTGGTGGTTGTGAGCCACCATGTGGTTGCTGGGAATTGAACTCGGGACCTTTGGGAAGAGCAGACAGTGCGCTTAACCTCTGAGCCATCTCTCCAGGCCTTAATACAGTTCTTTATGTTATGGTGACCCACAACCAAAAAATTACTTATGTTGCTACTTCATAACTGAAATGCCTTGCATTTCTTTCTTTTTTTCTTTTCTTTTCTTTTTTTTTTTTTTTTTTGTTTTGTTTTTTGAGACAGGGTTTCTCTGTGTAGCCTTGACTGTCCTGGACTCACTTTGTAGACCAGGCTGGCCTCGAACTCACAGCAATCCCCCTGCCTCTGCCTCCCAAGTGCTGGGATTAAAGGTGTCTGCCCTCACCGCCAGGCCTTCTTTTTTTCTTAATTATACAGTGTTTTGCCTGTATGTATGTCTGCATGCCAGAAGAGGGCACCAGATCTCACTGTAGATGGTTGAACTCAGGACCTTTGGAAGAACAGACAGTGCTAGAGAGATGGCTCAGAGGTTAAGAGCACTGTCTGTTCTTCGAAAGGTCCTAATGATAAACAGTGTACCAAGAGGCTCAGTGGGTTTTTTGTTTGTTTGTTTGTTTGTTTGGGGGTTTTGGTTTGGTTTGGTTTGGTTTTTCAAGACAGGGTTTCTCTGTGTAACAGAGTCCTGGCTGTCCTGGACTCACTCTGTAGACCAAGCTGGCCTCAAACTCACAGAGATCCACCTGCCTCTGCCTCCTGAGTGCTGGGATTACGGGTGTGTGCCACCACACCCAGCCTGGATGGTTTTCCTAAGTCACATAAAGAGCAAGAGACAGTACTGAGAGTCCACCACCCTAGTATCGAGGGCGGTAGGATGTTTTCAGCTTTGCCAGCCCGCTCAGTCCTCTCCAGTACCTCTAGGCCTTGCTCCACAAGTCAGAATCTGTGATCCCTTTGTTAAGGATGGAATTGAATTCCCTAGAGTTCCTGTCCCAGCCCCAGCCAGTCGCTCCAGTAACCAGAGCTGTGTGAGAAGAAAAGACCAAGCCACTGAGGAAGCCACACCCTAATCAAAGGTGAGGTCTCAAGTGAGTCACATCGAGGGCGACCGCTCAACTCCGTCCTGCTCTTCCAAGGACCCAGAGCATGATGCCTCCAGCACTCTGCCCCAACCAGGGTCCATCTTATCTGGTTTAACACACAAGGCTCTCTCTACTCGTCTCGCCCACCTCCAGCAGGTGTTCTGGGGCTGGAACATCTCCCCTACTTCCATTCTGAGCCTCCAGATACGTGAGATGCACCTCAGTTCTGGGTGGAGCCTTTGAGCCTTTGCCCCTTTCAGCCCCAGATCCTCTCAAATTCCCACAGATGGGCTCTGGCCAGGGAGGGTGGGGCTACTCCTGGGACCATCAGGAGGAACCGGCTACATAGTCAGGGACAGAGTGGTGGCGAGAAGCAGCCCTTCACCTGCCTGTGCCTCCAGCTGACTCTAGTGGACCATGCTCCAACACCTGCTCCTCCCAGTTGTAATTATGGGTAAGCTCGTGGATAGGGCTGCAGAAAGCCTGGGTACCAACGCCTAGACAGCTGGGAAGCTGAAGATAACATCCTGCATCCTTTGTGGCCCTGAGGTAGCAGCGGAAATAGAGGAGAGGGTCAAAGAGGGAGAAAGGGAGGGTGGCTGACGGAGGGAAGGGCCTGAGGGATTGTGTAGAAAGGACAGCTGGGAAGGAGGCCTGGGATGCCTGGGGAGATGGAACACTGTAACACGGGATGGCAGGAGTGCCGGCACCGGCGCACCTAAGTGCACCACCTCTCCAGCCCTTCCCACCTCCTCTCTTGTCTTCCTAGCCTTCAGCTCCATCCCAGGAACCTTCCAGGACTCAGGTAAGACTGATAGACAGGGGGAAATTAGGTGCAGTAGCCTTGGTGCAGGCAAGTCAAGGGGCTGAAACCACAGGGAATTGGGGAAGCAAAAGTGAGGTGAGAGCGATGTCGGGGTGGAAGTAAGGAGCGTCCTTCTCTCCCTGCCTTCTGTCTTTCAGCTGTCAATCCAACCCAGGGAGAATTTGAAGACCTAGGTGAGAGGCCTGAGTTGCCTTGAATCTTGTGTGTGTGTGTGTGTGTGTGTGTGTGTGTGTGTGTGTGTGTGTGTGTGT
>OU015757.1:8332678-8384661 GCA_907169655.1 Acomys percivali | reverse complement strand
TCTCTCTCTCTCTCTCTCTCTCTCTCTCTCTCTCTCTCTCTCTCTCAAATTAGATCTACTTATTTTTATGTGTATGAGTTTTTTGCCTGATACATGCATGTGTACTACATGTGTGCAGTGCCTGAAGCGGCCAGAAGAGGGCACTAGATTTCCTGGAACATGTGCAGATGCACCAAACCCTGAATGTTGGGAATCAAACCTGGATTCTCACCAAGAGCAGCAAATGCTCTTAAAACCACTGAGCCATCTCTCCAGCTCTGCTCACTTGATTTCCCTCACCCGGAATATCTCTTATGTACTTTTGGACAATTTCATACATGTAGACAGTGTACATTGATCATTTCCACCCTGAACTTCCCCCTCCTTCTCCTGGCAGATACCCCCAACACCCCTCCCACCCCCACCCCCATATCATCTCCTCATTTTATTTTTGCAACTCCCTCAAGTGCAGTCAGTGCTGTCTGCTAGGGTGGTGGCTGATTTCATTAGTTTGGTCACGTGCAGGTAAGCTGCAGTGAGTTCGTGCATGCAATGGCCATCTCATGACTGGAAGACAGCTCTTAGGCTCCTCCCACCTCCTCTTCTGCCCCATTGCTTGGGGAACAGCCAGCTGGTTCCGATACCAGTGTCTTGTCTGCCCCCCCCCCCCCCCCCGCGGTAACCATGCAACAGTAACTTGTCTTCAGCCCTCTGACCAGTTATGTGTCTGCATTTAGCAGACGCCCACCACAGAGAGAGACACTTCCTCATCCAGGTTGAGAGCTGCACTGATCTATGGGTGTGAACACAAATATTTAGAAGACAGTTTAACAACATGTCCATCTAACAAAATAGTGGTAGTAGAGTACATTAGCCACTGGGGCCCGTGACTCCATGGCTTATGTTGCTCCTTCCTGTGGAGCGGGTCCCAAATCCAATCAAAAAGCAGGTGGTTACCCCCATGACCACTTTTTCATCAATAAACATATCATGTTTGTCCAGCGGTGTTGTAACATGCAGGGGTTCCTGCTGGGTAATACTGCTGATGACTTGAACTCCCCACCAGCATCCATAGCCCTTACCAGAACTATGAAAGTTAGCCAGGCAAGGAAGAAGTTTTCTGGTCAGTTTCAGGTTGATTTCTCTGTGTATTGCCACCAAAGCATGCTGTGTCTTCTGCAATGAGAATCTTACCATCCATGTGGGCAACCAAGAACAACAGCAATAGTCTGTGTGGTTTTGGGAGCCTCTGAGGCTTCCCTGATGAACAACTCCCAGGGAAATATCCGAGACCTGTCACATGAGATTTTCATTTCATAGCCTATGGCTTCTTCGGGAAGCAATGTCCACAAATGCAGGGTACCTGTGTTCAAACTTTTTTTTTTTAAGAGTTATTTATTATGCATATAGTGCTCTGCCTGCATGTGCGCCTGCAGGCCAGAAGAGGGCACCAGATCTCATTAGAGATGGTTCTGAGCCACCATGTGGTTCCTAGGAATTGAATTCAGGACCTTTGGAAGATTCTTTTTAAAATTACATTTGTATAGCTGGGTGGTGGTGGCAACTCGCCTTTAATCGCAGCACTCAGGAGACAGAGGAAGGCAGATCTTGGTGAGTTCCAGGACAGCCTGGTCTACAGAGTAAGTTCCAGGACAGCCAGGGCTGCACAGAGAAACCCTGTCTCAAAAAAATTAAAACAAACAAACAAGAAAATTACATATGTACATATTTTTACATTTTTTGACAGGATCTTACTATATATTCCTGGCTGGAGTAGAACATGATTTGTAGAACCAGCTGTTAATTATATTTTTACCCGAAGTACTGGGTTTCCATAAGGAGTTTCTGTACACCTTTAGCTCTGGTTAACTCACCCCACTCTCTCCTTTTTCTTTTTTTTTTTTTTTTTGTTTTGTTTTGTTTTGGTTTTTCGAGACAAGGTCTCTCTGTGTAGCCTTCGTTTTCCTGGACTTGCTTTGTAGACCAGGCTGGCCTCGAACTCACAGCGATCCACCTGCCTCTGCCTCCCGAGTGCTGAGAATAAAGGCGTGCGCCACCATGCCCGGCTCCTCTCTCCTTTTTCTTGTCCTCTCTCTCTGCATCCCTATCCCAATTTAAACCTTTAATCCCTAGTATCCCCCACTTTTATATTACATGCATCCAACTAGCCCTCATCCCTTAAGGCTTCAGCCCTTTCCCTCTCATGAACCCTTTCTAGCTTCCAGACTTCTACAGCCACTCAAAATTAAACATAAAAAGCCAGACATGTGTAGCTCAGATCTAGAGATGAGAGAAAATATGTCATTCATCTTTTCTGGGCTTGCATCACCTCACTTGGTGTGGTATTTTCCAGTACCACCCATTTCCTGAAATTTTCTTTTCCTTTCTTTCTTTCTTTCTTTCTTTCTTTCCTTTCTTTCTTTTTCTTTTTTTTTTTTTAACAGAGAAGTAAAATTCTACTGTGTGTAGTTACAATATTTTCATTAGTCATTAATCAGTCGAGGGGCATTTAGGCTGATTCCATTCTCTGCCTACTGTGAATGGCGCCCCAGGCCTGTAATCCTAGCACTTGGAAGACTGAGGCCTGAGATCATAAGTTCAAGCCAGGCCGAACTGTATGGCAAGACTTTGTTGGGGAATGGGGGCTCAGCGCAAGCTGGAAGGAAGGCAGGACGGCAGGAAGGGCCAACCTCACAGGCCTGGCAGCCTGAGTCCCATCGCTGGAACTGGGGTGGGAGGGGAGAACCAACCCTACAGTTGTTCTCTGGTTTCCACGTGTATGCTATAGCATACACGGCTCCTCCCAGCACACATAATAATGATAAAATAAGCAAATACATTTTCAGAAAAAAAAGGAGCCTGTGAGATGGCACAGATAAGTGTTTACCACACAGGTGGCTTAAATTCAATGCCTGGAGCCCATATAAAGGAGGAAGAGGGAGAACTGAGTCCATATCGTTGTCCCTGACCTCCCAGACAGACAGACAGACAGACAGATGCACACACCCATGCATCCACGCACACGTGCACATTAAAAAAAAAAAGTTGAAAGAGAGAAAGAAACAGTGGGGACATAGTTCAGTTGTTAAGAGTGCCTCGCTAGCCCTGAACTCAGTCCCCAGCACCACACAGGCTAGGACTCATGCGACATGCCTAAAATCCCAGAATTTATGAGGTGTCAGAAGCCAAAGGGTCAGATGTCAAGGCCAGCTTCACTGCACGGTGAATTTGAAGCTTCAGGAGATCTTGTCTCAACTAAAGCAACCCCCACCAGGGAAGCTAGGGGGCGTGGAAAACTAAAACTGGATTTTAACTTACATAATCAGAGCTGAAGAGTTAGTTCACTCTGGTTAAGAGCGAGCACTTGCTGCTCTTGCAGAGGACCAGGGTTCAATTCCCAGCATAGGTACAGCCTCTGTAGCTCCATTTCCAGGAGAGCCAGCACCCGCTCTCACCTCCACAGGCAGCAGATGCACGTGTGCTGGACAAATACTCATACATAAAACCCTAAAATCAAGGTTTAAATATATAGTTGCTTTGGTCTGTTATCTACAAAATGTTAAGCCTTCTTTTTTTTAACATTTTAGTTATGTGTTTATTTAATGTGCATTAGTCTTTTGCCTGCATGTATGTTTGTGTGAGGGTATCAAATCCCCTGGAATTGGAGTTACAGACAGTTGTGAGCTGCCGTGTGGGTGCTGGGAATTGAACCTGGGTCCTCTGGAAGAGCAGACAGTGAGTTACTCTTAACCACTGTGCCATCTCTCCAGGCTCCTTAAAACATTTTAAAAATTAAAAAAATATATATATATTAAAAAATTATTTTGCCTGTATGTATGTTTGTACACATGTGCGTGGCTGGTGCCTGAGGTAGTCAGAAGAGAGCATCAGACCCCCCGGAACTGTCCTTACAGATGGTTGCGAGCCACCGTGTGGGTGGGACTTGAACCTGCGTCCTCTGGGAAGTGACCAGTGCTCTTAACTATCTCTCTAGCCCCAAGACTTCTTTGTGATGCTCCTCAGGTTGCCAAGAGTCCCAAGCTGGGTTACAGAGACATGAAGGACAACGCCCCATGCCCAGGGTCCCTGCGTCTGCTAATTTTAGCTCTTCCTCATTTTGTTTCACACTCACCCTCTTTAATGCATTTAATTGTTCATTTATTCATCCATTCATAGACAGAATCTTCAACTCCTGGATTTAAGTCATCCTCCAGCCACAGCCTCTGCCATCGGGGACTACAGATGTAGGCAGCACACACGCTCTCGTCCCTGTTGTATTTGCCTAGGCCTAACGGCATCTCCCTCAGCTAGCATCTCTAATTTATTTTACTTTTACGTTTATTTATTTTGTGTGCGTGTGTGTGTGTGTGTGTGCACACGTGTGTGTGTGTGTGTGTGTGCGCGCGCGTGTGTGTACACACCTTACAGTCAACATGTCAAAGCATGTGTGTACACATCGAATGACAACTTATGGGAATTAGTTCTCACTGTCCATAACTTGAGTCCTGGAAACCCAATCCAGGTGGTCAGGTTTGGCAACCAGTGCCCTTAACCACTGAGCCACCTCACGGGTCCACTTCTTGTTTATTTGTTTGGAGACAGCTTCATGTAGCTCAGGCTAGCCTAAAAATAACCATTGAATCCTGATCCTTTCTTCCATTGCCCAAGTGTTGGGATTACACCTTGGCTTTAATTTATTTTTTCTTTTTGCGCCTGAGTGTATGCGTGTGGAAGGGGGAGGGTTGTGCATATGTGTGCAGGTGTGCGGGCAGAGGAGAACCTCAGGTGCCACCCTCAGGCATAATACAGTGTACCTCCTTCAAGACACGGTCTCTCCATGGCATGGTGGCACATTCCTTTGATCCCAGGAATTGGGAGGCAGAGGCAGGCAGATCTCTGTGAGTTCGAGGCCAGCCTGGACTGCAAATCTAGTTCCAGGGCAGCCAAGGCTACACAGAGAAACCCTGTCACAAAAAAAAAGAAAAAAAAAAAAAAAAAAAAAAAGAGAGAGAGAGAATAAAAAGAAGAAAGAAAGAAGAAAGAAATGAATAAATAAGTTTAAAAAAATTTTTTAAAGTAAGTCAAGGACTGAGGGGCCTTGCTCAGCTGGGGAAATGCTTGCCTTGCAAGCTTATGGACCCTAGTCTATCTCCAGGACCCATGTGAAAATGTGGTGACCTGAGCTTGTAAATCCACTACTAGGGAGATAGAGACAGCATCCCCCTCCACATGTGCGCTGCTGGCCTCGAACTCACATCATTCCACTCGCCTCTGCCTCCCAAGTGCTGGGATTAAAGGCCTGCGCCACCACACCCAGCTCCCTTCTTTAGGCTTTTTTCGAGACAGGGTTTCTCTGGGGAGCTTGGGGTGTACTGGAACCCTCTGTGTAGTCTAGTCTGGCCTTGAACTCAGGAGTCTGTCTGCCTCTTCCTCCAATTGCTAGGATTAAAGGTCTGCACCACCACCACCACTGCCCAGCTTCCTTGAGTGACTTTTTAAAGGGGTAGAGCTCAGCATTTGTGAGACCCTAGGTTCAATCAAGCCCTAGGTTCTAAACAAAACATTGGGGGGGTGGTGATTTAGAAACCTTAAAAACCAGGCAGGTCTCTGTGAGTTCGAGGCTAGCCTGGGGTGAACTTTTTTTGGGGGGTTTTTCGAGACAGGGTTTCTCTGTGTGGCCTTGGCTGTCCTGGACCCGCTTTGTAGACCAGGCTGGCCTCGAACTCACAGCGATCCACCTGCCTCTGCCTCCCAAGTGCTGGGATTATAGGCGTGCGCCACCATGCCCGGCTTGGGGTGAACTATTTACGAGACTCCTTCAGCTGTGAATGAGGTAGGCAGGGCTCTCTGGAAAGGTCGTTGACGCCTTGTCTGGGTGGTCTTGGCTGTGGCTACTCCCTGGCTCTGCTTTCCCAGGCTTTCTCTGGGTTAGAGCTGTAGATAACACATAGCAGAGGAAAGCTTCTAGAGGGTGTGGATTCTTTAATCTCTGACTCTAGTCATCTATCATTAGGGTGACTCTGGGGGACCCCTGGTCTGTGAGGATGGCGGCCGCTGGTTCCAGGCGGGAATCACCAGCTTTGGCTTTGGCTGTGGACGGAGGAACCGCCCTGGGGTCTTCACGGCAGTGGCTCCTTATGAGTCATGGATACGGGAACACGTGACGGGCTCAGAACCTGGGCCTGCTTTTCCAAGCCAGCTCCAGAAGCCCCAGTCAGGACCCTGGGAGCCCAGAGAAGAAAACTGTACCTTTGCCCAACCAGGTGAAGGGCAGATGCACTGAACCTGACTGAGCTGGACTGGGGTGGAGGCTGCAGGGTTAAACAGACCCCCTGACCCGGGTCTCTCATCTCTCAGAGTGTGGGAAGGCTCTGCGCCCTGGAACCTGGCCCTGGGAGGTCCAGGTGATGAGGCCAGACTCTAGACCCTGCTATGGAGTGCTGGTGTCTGACAGCTGGGTCTTGGCACCCGCCAGCTGCTTTCCAGAGTGAGTGAGAATCCACGTATTAGGCACTCTTGCCCTTTCCCGCATCAGCTTGAGAGACTGGCTCAACCCTTCTTCTGGGGTGGGAGTTGTACCTCAGCCTGTAGTGCGGGAAATATAGAACCCAGAACAAAGCAGGGGAGCCTGGTAAAGGTGGGTAGGAAGTTCGGTCCACATTAACAGAGTAGGGGGCGGGATTCCACCGTTGGTCGAAGCATCCCAACCCGGAGATGCCGTCTAACCCTGGGAAGCTAGGTTTGCAGCGCGGATGAGGAATGCGCACGCGTCCCCAGCATCCCCCCCATCCAACAGTCCCGCACCTCTGACAGGTCACCCCGCGATCTCGAGAGCTGGCGGGTGCTGCTGCCCTCCCGTCCGGGGGAAGAGAGGGTGGCGCGCCTCGTGCCGCACGAGAACGCTTCCAGGGACTCCGCCTCGGACCTGGCGCTGCTGCACCTGAGGACGCGCGTGAACCTGACCGCAGCCCCGAGTGCCGTGTGCCTGCCCCACCCCGAACACTATTTTCTACCCGGCAGCCGTTGCCGCCTGGCTCGCTGGGGACGCGGGGGTGCGCGGGGCCACAGACTGGGTGGGGTGGGCAGAGCCGGAACCACGCGGCCGGAGCGACCGCCCACCGCTCTTTCAGAACCCGCACCCCGTTCCAGCGCGCGGCTGGAGGCGCAGCTGTTGAACAGCTGGTGGTGTCACTGCCTCTATGGCCGCCAGGAGGAGACAGTGCCGCCGCCGGGAGACCCGCCGCACCTGCTTTGCCCCGCTTACCAGGATGAGGAAGAGGCGGGCCTATGCTGGGTGAGCGACAGGAACTCGCTCCGGAAATCCGGTCCTGACCAGGACCCAGCTGGAAGAGGGAGGGCCTAGGAAAGGGGCGGGGCGCCCTGGGCTTCGTGTCTGTCTGTGATGCAAAAATTCATTTATTTCCTGGTTTTGTTTGTTTGTTTTGTTTGTCTGTGTAGCCCTGGCTGTCTTAGAACTTACTCTGTAGACCAGGCTAGCCTCGAACTCAGAGATCCCACCCAGGCGTGTCCTACGACGCCTAGCTTATTTCTTTTTAAAAATGTGACTGTTGGCATCCAAACCCAGATAATCGTGAAGCAAGTGCTTTGCCTAACTGAGTCATCCTTTCAACCTGAGCTTGGGAATTTATTTTATTTTATTTTTTTAAAGATTTACTTATTTATTATGTATACAGTGCTCTGCCTGTGTGCACGCCTACAGGCAGGAAGAGGGCATCAGATCACATTGTGGACAGTTGTGAGCCACCATGTGGATGCTGAGAATTGAACTCAGGAGCTCTGGAAGAGCAGTCAGTGCTCTTAACCTCTGAGCCATCTCTCCAACCCTGAGCTTGGCAGTTTTAAGAGAGGGGGCTGAAACTGGGCGGCGGGTGGCGTACACCTCTGAGTTTGAGACCAGCTTGGTCTACAGGATGAGTTCCAGAACAGCTGGGGCTATACAGAGAAGCCCTGGCTCGAGAAAAACAAGAGAGGGGGAGAGAGAGAGAGAGAGAGAGAGAGAGAGAGAGAGAGAGAGAGAGAGGAGAACTTGGGGCTTGTCGAGTGAGGGCTGGATTTTTACAAAAATTAGTGTTGGAACGTGGCTCGAAGGACGGTTGACTTATCCACGGAAGGAAGAGTCAGGGTCCCAGAAAGAGCTGAGGGAGCTGTACTCCTGCAGCCTCAACTCACGCTAGTAATAATACTGTTTTGCAGCAGAAAGACTCTGGTTGGAGCCTTCTGTGTCGTGAGGAGGGGACGTGGTTCCTGGCTGGATACAGAACCCTCTCAAATACCTGTCTCCGTCCCCGAGCCTTTTTGCCACTGCAGACTCACGGCCCATGGATCAGTCGCGTGACTCGGGGAGCTTACCTGGAGGACCAGCTAACCTGGGACTGGGGCCCTGAGGGGGAGGAGACTGAGAAACAGACTTGTCCCCCACACACTGAGCACGGTGGTGAGCAGGGTCTGTGAGGCCCTAGGAGTTTCCGGGAGTCCTTAAATTGTGGCAAGGCCTTCAGGGGTGAGGGGGCAGCTTTGGGAGACTGATTGAGATGGCCACCTCTTCTCTCTAGCCTGTGGCCTAAGGCCTAAAGCCACTGCAGCTGGTGTGTTGTGGCCCTGGCTGACTGAGGTGCATGTGACTGGTGATGGAGTCTGTGCTGGGATTCTGGTGGCCCCAGGCTGGGTCCTCACAGCCACTCACTGTATCCTCAGGTGGGTCTCTCCTAGCAAGGAGGCCAGGTGAGAAAAATTGGGTGATAAATCAGGGACTTTTTCCATAGTAGGACATTGTCACCTTGGGGCTCATAAAGCCCAGGGAAAGCAAGGTGTGTGTGTGGGGGGGGGGGCTGTTTCTGTTGGGATGATTTGTTTGGTTGGCTTTTGAGGGGCAAGATCTTTTGAGGCAGGAGAGAGAAGAGTCGCAAACCAATTGGTGGATGGTCCTGGAGGCTTGTTCTGCCCCTGTGCTTCTTCTGGGAAGGACTTCTCCAGCTCTATGGGAGAAATAGGACAGGATGCCGGTTCTGATGCTGGTTCCTGTCCCCACAGGCTGGGCTCTACAACAGTGCCTCACATTGAAGTCTATCTGGGCCGGGCAGGGGTCAGCTCCCTCCCACAGGGCCACCAGGCAGCTCGATCTGTCATCAGCATCCGTCTGCCCCGGCACTTAGGACTTAGACCCCCCCTGGCCCTCCTGGAGCTGAACTCTCGGGTGGAGCCTTCCCCATCAGCTCTGCCCATCTGCCTACACCCAGGGGGTATTCCCCCAGGGGCCAGCTGCTGGGTGCTGGGCTGGAAGGACCCCCAGGACCGAGGTGAGAGCCCTTGGGTCATGGGGATGAGGCGTGACTTCACGCCAGACCCTTGACAGCTTGCTCTCTTCTCCAGTCCCGGTAGCTGCTGCTGTCTCCATCTTGGCCTCACGACTCTGTCACTGCCTCTACCGAGGTGTTCTGACCCCCGGAACCTTCTGTGTCCACTATACAGAGGGGCAGGAGGACAGATATGAGGTACAGAGGCCCAGACATCATGGGCCAGGGAGGGGAAGGCAGTTCCTCCGGGTAACTAGACCCTACTCAGATTGGGATTGGAGTTGTTTGGTATTGGGTTCCGCATAGGGAGAGGTAGCATTTCTGGGCTAGACCTTAAGCCCCGGAACCAGGATCCCTAAGGTAAGATATGCTGCGCTTTGTGACTGGACCTTAGCGGAGTCAAAAGAAGCAGATGGAAGGATACCAGACCCATTTGGCCTTGCTACAACTCTGCAGGTGACCTCAGCACCTCCCCTCCTATGCCAGACTGAGGGAGGCCTCTGGGTTCTCATGGGCATGGCTGTTGGAGGTAGCCGGGAGCTGTTTGCAGCCATCGACCCAGAAGCAACCTGGATATCGCAAACAGTGGGGGAAGCCCGTTTCCTTCATCCCAGTGGCTCCCCCTACTGGCCTCCTGAAGGCAGTGACCTCTGCCCCCAAGACTTGGCAGGAGCCGCAAGCTCCCCTAAAGTTGCTGGCCTGCTTCTGCTCCTCCTGGCTCCAGTGCTGATCCAGTGCTGAGAGCCTGGCTGCTCTTCATACCACCCATCAGGGCTGGAATGTGGCTCAACCGGCCAGCTCCCCGTCCTGGCCAGAGCCTCTTCCACGTACACGGCTTCAGCTTTCAGTTAATTGGACCTCAGTGCTGGCTACTTTGAACCTAAGAATCCTTGGGGGTGGGGGAGGAACAGACAATAAAGATGTAAATACAGACACGTGGCTTTGTGGCATCTTTTAGGGTGCTGAGGGGCTGAACAGCTCAGAGCTAAGGGGAAAGCCCCAAGGATAGGGCTCTTCCTTCTTGGTGAGTCAGGCCTTGGGATCCCAGGAAATATGTCCCCTATAACGTGGCAGCTGTTCCCTCATTCCTGCCTCTGGGCGGGGCAGGTTAGGTGGACAGCTGGTTGTGTGTCACCCCTCCATTGGAATTAGTGTCCCCAGCACCTGCAGCATACCTCAGCCCTGTCTTTCTATCTACTAGACAAGGAAGCTTTGGAATACAAAAGCTAGCCCCAAATATTTACCCCAGTGTTTAATGTACATTGCCAGGGTTGGGGTCACTTGCATACAAATCTCACCTCTTCACCTACCATTCACCTGTTTTTTTGTTTGTTTTTTCCGAGACAGGGTTTCTCTGTGTAGCCTGTGCTGTCCTGGACTCACTTTGTAGACCAGGCTGGCCTTGAATTCACAATGATCTGCCTGCCTCTGCCTCCACCACTCGCCTGTTAATTCAGTCCACATCACCTGCTAACTAACTGCCAAAGCATGACAAATGGAGCCTGAGACAATAAGTTTACCAAAAACATCTAAATACTCAACTAGCCGGGCGTGGTGGCGCACGTCTTTAATCCCAGCAGTCAAGAGGCAGAGGCAGGAGGATCTCTGTGAGTTCGAGGCCTGCCTAGTCTACAAAGCACGTCCATGACAGCCAGGGCTGTTATACAGAGAAACTCTGTCTGGAAGAAGCAAAACCAAAACCAAAACCAAAAACAACCTCCAAAAAATTATAACAAAAAAAGAAAAAGAAAGAAAGAAAGAAAGAAAGAAAGAGCACAAGACAGCAAATGCAGACCTGAGGAAAGGGTGGAATTGGAAGTCTTTTTGTTGTTTTGTTTTGTTTTAATATTTATTTTATTTTATGTACATTGGTGTTCTGCCTGCATGTGTGTCTGTGTGAGGGTGTCAGATCCCCTGGAACTGGAGTTACAAGCAGTTGTGAGCTGTCATGTGGGTGCTGGGAATAGAGCCAGCATCCTTTGGAAGGACAGCCAGTGTTCTTAAGCGCTGAACCATCTCTCCAGGCCGCCGCCACCACCACCACCACCACCACCACCTTTTTTGTTGTTGTTGTTGTTTCTGAAACAGGGTTTCTCTATGTAATAGCCCTGGCTGTCCTGAACTCACTTTGTAGACCAGGCTGTCCTCAAACTCCTGAAGGTCAGCCTGCCTCTGCTAGAGTTGGGGGGTCACAGTCTACGCTGCAGGCAGAAAACAGGGATGGAGACCTAGAGGTGAGCTGGGAAGCCGAGAAGGGGACAGGTCGTTAAAGGCTTTTCCGTTCTTTCTAGGTCCCACACTGAGTATTCTCCAGCATACAGCCACCTGCTTTCTACACCAAAGCCAGCTCCCCTGACCCTGAGCCTCCCTTATCCTTTCAGTAAACACACCTCCATGCTCAAAGCCTGGCCCCTCCTCCGAAGTCAACATCTCCCATTTCAGCCTCTCCAGGAATTCACTGATGCGGGGCTGGGCTGGAGTCCAGGTGCCCAGGCTTCTAGAAGAGAGTAGCCACCGAGGGTCTAGTTCTCAAACCTAAGCCTGACCTATACCCCAGGTGCCACCCTGGCAGCAGTCATACAGGCTGCCTCGCCGTGTGCTCTTTCTGTGTTCATGTACGTGTATGCACATACACATGCCTGGGCCCATACAAGCAAGTACTGATGTCTCACTGAACCTGCAGCTTGCTATTTATTTATTTATTTATTTTGGTTTTTTGAGACAGGGTTTCTCTGTGTAGCCTTGGCTGTCCTAGACTCGCTTTGTAGACGAGGCTGGCCTTGAACTCACAGCTATCCGCCTGCCTCTGTCTCCCAGAGTGCTGGGATTAAAGGCGTGCGCCACCCGGCAAGAGTCCCCGCTTCTTTTGTCCATCACAGCTCCTAATTTAAAATGACTCAGTAATTGCCTTTTATTCAAATCTGACATCCCTAATTCATCACCATCTGCAGGTACAGTTTGCCACTTGAGGCTGGGGCCGTAGTAGGTACACTTAGCAAATACCTGGTGGATGATTGTCAACAGCCAGATGCCTCAACACCTGCAGGAAGGCTGCAAGCTTTACAGAGGGGGCCTGCCAGGAATGGCCTTGGCCTGCGGCGTCCCCCATGTCCTAGTCTTAGGCACCTGGCCTGAGGAAGGAGGCAAAAAGTGAGCAGTAGCTGTGGCTCTACCATAATAACGTCTTGGCCAGACCAGGGAGGGGCTGGGGGGATGGGAGTAGGAGGGGTAAGAACTGAGAGACCAGGAAGACTGGGGATGGTTGGCTGGTCCTCAGGGTTTCCAGTCCTGCCTTGGATTGCTCTCTGGCCAGGATCAGTTTTCCCTCACCAAAACCACTCCCACTGCCAAGGGGTATGAAAGGTCTACAGAGGTCAGAAGCAGGGAAAAAAAAAAAAAAAGCCCAAGCCGGGCGTGGTGGCGCACGTCTTTAATCCCAGCACTTGGGAGCAGAGGCAGGCGGATTGCTGTGAGTTCGAGGCCAGCCTGGACTACAAAGCAAGTCCAGGACAGTCAAGGCTACACAGAGAAACCCTGTCTCAAAAAACCAAAAAAAGAAAAAAAAAAAAAAAAGCCCACTGCATTTAGCCAGGAGGGCGTGGCCGGGGGAGGAGCTCACAGGTAGGTGGGGCTCCCGCGGAGGTGCCTGGAGAGGACTCTGTGATAACCAGGTTGTAGTGCAGAACAGGTCCGCACTGGTCACTGCAGAGACTGAAGGTGTGTGCCCTCTTCCATCCCCCGTGGGCCATTGCCTGCCGAGAGGCCCGCGTTCATACTTGCCTCACCTTCACACCCGAGATCCTGGGATTCCGCGCTTCTGAGGCCTCAGCCAGATCCTGCCTTCACCACCAGCCTCCTGTTCCTTAAGAGTCTCCCCCAGGGGCCCTCGTCCTGGGCCATGGCCCTAATGGTGGGCCTGGGCCCTGGGCGCCTGGAAGCTGTGGCCATTCTGCTCCTAGTCGGATTGCTCCAGTCAAGAATGGGTAAATATGGCTGGGGGGGGGGGAGGGGCAGGGGGGGGGCTGGACAGGGCACCGAGGAGAGGAGGCCAAACCTTGTGTAGGACACAGCCCTAAACCGAATTCATGAATCTCTGTGTTCCTACTGTCTAGTCCTCCTCCTGTCTGTCAGCCTCCTAAACAAGAAGTCACCCTCTGGGAAAGTGGTTGGTGTTACCGTCTGGGGACTCAGGTCCACCTGCTAACTCCTGCTCTCTCTTTCTTTCCCCCCAGGAGCTGTCTGGGCTGAAGGTGAGGCTTTCTGGGGAACTGGGAGTTGGGGAGGCAAGTTCTGATCCCCGCCCCATCCCCACCCTCACCCCCCAACAGCCCCCTTCCCCCTCCCACAGCCCCCTTCCCCCCCCTCACGCAGTGGGTTTAGGAGCACCTGTCATCCTGCTGAGCTTGCTCAGCATAGCCGCACTAAGATTCCCAGTAGCTCTGTGAGTATGCAATCATGGCTTTTGTTTTATGAGGAAACTGAGGTAAAGAGCGAGCTAGTTGTCTGGGTGCATAATCGAAGCCTGCCTCTCGGTGTGGATCCTCAGGGGGGTGGCTCTGAGGGAAACTACGCAGGCTAGCCAAGGCAGACTGGTTTTCAGTCTGAGCTTAACGCGTGACCTTGTCCCCTTATCTTTCTAAGCTCTGTTTTCTTTGCCTTGTAAAGCCGCCATCAGTTCTGTTCTGGGCCTGTAGTGAGGATTCCAGGAGACTGGGAAGTGAAGGCCCCTCGGAGCCTAGAGGTGCCACAGTGGCACTCTTAAGTAGGAGCCATCGTGATTATGAGGGGACGGAGAAGAGCCAGGCGAGACAGCTGTTTTCTCTGCCAACGGCAGGTCCACATCCCCCAGAATCCAATTCAGTTTCAGTGTTCAGCCACATCCATTGCTCTGTGTGCCCAGCAAAGCGAGGCATAGGGCGGAGGGGTGTCCCTAGGCAACACACAGGTCGGTGCAGTTGGAACAGTCATGAGCATGAGGACGGTTGTCAGCCTGGGCAGTGTTGGTGGAGAGAAGGCTCTGGAAGCTGAGAGTGACTCAGCCAGTTAGATCAGGACAGGCTGTGGGCGAGGCTGCCCTGTGGATGGCTCTCCAGCCTAACCGCGAAAGGCGGGAAAGGCTTTCCTCGTAGAGTGAGTGGTGTTAACAAAGGTCTAGGGCTGAGTAGTACATGGCCCAGTGTATGTGACAGGAAGTGTCCCGCACGGATAGTGCCATGTGCCATGTAGCTTTCTTTATTCTTTTTTTTTTTTTAATTGAGTATTTTGCCTGTATGAATGCCTGTGTATCACAAGTGCCTGGTGCCTTTGGGAGTCAAAAGCAGGTATCAGATGCCCTGGTAGTAGAGTTAAGGATAGTTGTGAGCTGCCATGTGGTTTCTGGGAACCAAACCCAGGCCTCTCTGCAAGAGCAGCAAGTGCACTTCACTGCTGAGCTATCTCTCTCCAGCCCCTGGAATGTGTCTTAAGGTCATGTGGAGCCATGGAGGAGCTCAGCAAGCCTGGGAGCTGGCCATGACTTGTGGTTTATAAGGATATGTGGATTTGTAAGAGGTAGACTGGATAGAAAGCGGAGGCGGAAGAGGAAGGGGCTGCCATGACACTTGAGTAGGACAGCTCATCAGCAAGCTTCTCACAGCTGCCGAGCCACGGGGTGGGGAAGGTAGCTAAGGATGGGTGCATGTTGCAGACTCTGAACCCAGTCTCAGCATGGCAGGGTGGCGGGGCTAAGGACCGCTGTGGGGCCACACAAGGGCCTGACCTCCCCCTCCCTTCTTCCCTGGGCAGCCTCCTGTGGTGCGGTTATCCAGGCACGCATCACAGGTGGTGGCAGTGCAAAGCCTGGTCAGTGGCCCTGGCAGGTCAGCATAACCTACGACGGCGTCCACGTGTGTGGCGGGTCTCTGGTGTCCAATCAATGGGTGGTGTCGGCTGCTCACTGCTTCCCCAGGTACCAGCTCGGTGGACAGGGAGAGGGAGGGTCAAAAGTGGGTGGGAAACAGGGTTTGGGTGACACCTAGGAGGTGGAGGCAGGATCAGAAGTTCGAGGTCATCCATAGCTACTACATAGTAAAGCCAAGGCCAGCTGGAGAGACATTAAAGTCTGTCTCAAAAGAAAGAAAAAACAAGTGTGCCATGGGTCAGTCCCGAGCATAGGTTGCACTTTTTCCTGGGGTGGGCTCAAGAGTGTCAGTATTCTTTTTTTTTTTAAGATTTATTTATTATTTATTGTATATGAGCATTTTATCTGCAGAAGAGGGCATCAGATCACATTACGGATGGTTGTGAGCCACCATGTGGTTGCTGGGAATTGAACTCAGGACCTCTGGAAGAGCAGGCGGTGCTCTAAACCACTGAGCCATCTCTCCAGCTCCTGAGTGTCAGTATTCTTAGGCCACACATAGTGGTCATGCTTTAATTCATCCCCAACACCCAAGAAGCAGAGGCAGGTAGGTGGATCTCTGTTAATTCAAGGCCTGCCTACTATAAAGAGTTCCAGGCCAGCTGTCTCAAAAAAAAAAAAAAAGGTAAAAATAAGGGGATAGGGTCAGCCGGGAGTGGTGGCGCACACCTTTAATCCCAGCACTTGGTTGGGAGGCAGAGGCAGGCAGATCTGTGAGTTCGAGGCCAGCCTGGTCTACAAAGTGAGTCCAGGATAGCCAAGGCTACACAGAGAGACCCTGTCTCGGAAAAACAAAAAAGGGGGCGGGGTTAGGGTCATGGGGTAAAACTAGGCCCTCAAGTGCTGTTTGGGATCAGAATCTGAGCTAGGATGATATAAGGAATGGGTCAGGGAACAGAAGAGATCCCTCAGGCCCTGCTCTTGGCCTCTCTGCCTGCAGAGAAAACAGCAAGGAACAGTATGAGGTAAAGCTGGGGGCCCACCAGCTGGACTCCTACAACAATGACACCGCGGTCCGCACAGTGGCTCAGATCATCTCCCACTCAAGCTACCGTGAAGAGGGCTCCGAGGGTGATATTGCACTTGTCCGCCTCAGCAAACCTGTCAACTTCTCCCGTTACATCAAACCCATCTGCCTCCCTGCAGCCAATGCCTCCTTTCCCAACGGCCTCCACTGTACTGTCACAGGATGGGGTCATGTGGCTCCTTTAGGTGAGGCGGGACACTGGGTGCTGAAGTCAGTGAAGAGAGGGTGACTGAGGTTGGGGCGTTGGGAAAGCATGTTTCGTTCCCACAGTGAGCCTCCAGACCCCCAGGCCTCTGCAGCAGCTTGTGGTGCCGCTGATCAGCCGGGAAACCTGTAGCTGCCTGTACAACATCAACGCCGTGCCTGAAGAACCGCACACCATCCAGCAGGACATGCTGTGTGCTGGCTACGTGAAGGGCGGCAGGGACGCTTGCCAGGTAACAAGAAGACGAGTGACCCTGGGAGGAGGAGGGCTGAGTGACTGAAGCTGGCATGGACAACTGCAGTCAGATGTCTGTCCTGACAGAGTTCTTGTTTTTCCTTAGGGTGATTCTGGGGGCCCACTCTCTTGTCCCATAGAGGGTGTGTGGTATTTGGCAGGCATTGTGAGCTGGGGTGATGCCTGTGGCGCCCCCAACAGGCCTGGAGTGTATACGCTGACTTCTACCTACGCTTCCTGGATCCACCACAATGTGGCAGAACTCCAGCCTCGTGTGGTTCCCCAAACTCGGGAGTCCCAGCCAGATGGCCACCTCTGCAACCATCATCCCATCCTCAGCTCAGCCGCAGCTCGGGGATCGATAAGGCCTATACTCCTCCTGCCGCTGGGCCTGACCCTGGCCCTCAGCTCCCTTTGGCTTGAACATTAAGCTACGTCACCCTCGAAGTTGACTGTGCTCCCAGGACCAAGAGCACAGCCAAGGCCGTGTGCCTGCCCAGGACAGCACCGACTTGACCCCTGAGCCCGTTCTTCTGCATTTGCTCTTTGGGATTATGATCTAGGGCCAAGAAGCTAAAGCCTGTGAAATGGACAGAAATTCTGGCCACCTTCCTCTATTGGCGTGGCTTGTTGGTTAGGCTCCTATGGAGCTCCCATAAGCCTCAGCTGGCAAAATGAGCCCCGACGGCAACCTGTACCTAGCACTCAGGGCAGCTGCCTAGCTGATCACTGCAGAAGGCTGCCTTCAGGGCCCTACCTACCCTGCCTGATGAGCCTGCCACTTTGTACTCTTCCTGCCTGCTAGGCTTTGCCTGTCTCTCAGATAGGAAAGACCTCAGCCTTACTCCACTGGCTGCCAAGCCTGCTTTGAGCCGGACTCCTGGACTCCGGAGGACTGAGCCCCCACCGGAGCTGGCTGGGGCTTGGATCAGGGTGAGGGGTAAAAGGAGCAAGGAGTAAATGTTTTTTTTTTAACACAACTGGCTGTATGTGAGATGACATGAAGACCGCCACCCTTCGGCATCTCTTTCGCACCTCCAAAGTCCAGTGCACTAACAGAGTTTATTAATAAATGACACAAAAACGGGTCTGTACACACATTTACAGATCAGAGGCCAGGAAACACAAGTCCACAGCAGGGCACAGGTTGTTTACTTCTTGGAGAGCTTGACTTGCTTGTGCTTGGGGGGTGCCCACTTGAGGCAGACAGAGTCCACTGTGGGAGAAAAGAGGCATGAGCGACAAGCCTGGCCCTGGGTCGGATCAGTTTACACCTGGCTGCTCTGGGCCCAGGCCAGGTTTCACCTTCTCAGAGTGAGAACAAAAGGGCAGCCTCAGTCCTGAGGAGGGGGTGGGAATCCCAGGAATGAGTAACTGCTCTAGGCTGCAGGCCTGGAAGCTGGTCCAGCCGGTTTGGGATCTTATAACACACACACACACACACACACACACACACACACACAAACAAGAGGTCTTGGCTCTTATCCCACCCTGCCAAAACACACATGTTCCTGGGTACCTGCGTGCGCACACACATACACACACACACCCCTGCACCCCACACACCTGTGATGGGTGGTTTCTTATACTGGGCACTTTTGAGGTGTTCCTCTACCAGCTTAGGCGTGACACAGATCACGTGCTGGCCCTTCCAGTATTTGACCATGTTGAGGGACTGTAAGGTGCTGATGATGTCATTCTGGGTGATGCTGGTCATCTGGCTATAGAGAAGGATTAGAGCACACAGATGACAAGAAAGGGATAAGAGACAAGAGTCCTGACCCATCCTAGGAGAGCCCACTCCTGTAGGGTTCCAAGATGATCCCTCACAAGGTCCTTGATGGGACAGTGCATCCTGAATCTGGATGGAAACCAAGGCTCTTACCTAAGATCTTTGATGGACAGTGTACCCCGGAAGTCCCGCAAGATCTCGAGCAAGACCCAAGACCAGTAGCTCCTGTAGCTGAGTTTGCCCAGGTCACTCAGCGGCTTCTCTGGAGAGCCTACAGTGCTCTCTAGTTTGGACAGCTCATAACCTGGCAGTGACAGGAAGAGGACCTAAAGACCCAGCCTCTCCATGCCCCCACCTCAGCATCCCCAATGACAGTACCCACTCCCTAGGTGGCAGCAGCTACTCACTGAAGGCAATGAGAAACTTCCCATAGCCACGGCGCTGGTAGGGGGGCAGTGTCAGGATACAGGCCACATTGTTTCCATCTGGGGATTCCTTCTCCTGTGGAGTATGGGGTATTCAGGTCCTGTGGGGGTGCTATTCCCCATTCTAGGTTATAACACCCTCTTCCCCAGCTCCCCAATCTAGTACCTTAGAGAAGTAGCCAACAATGTGGGCTCCTTGCCTATCTACCTCTGTCAAAATGTAAAAGACAAAGGGCTCCACATCAAAATACAAGGTCTTGTGGTCCAGGAAAAGCTTGGCGAGCAGACACAGGTTCTGACAATATATCTGGGGATAAGAGGCAGAAACAGGCTAAGCAAACAAGTCCAGTGCCTCACTCAGTACCATCACCACCTCCACCTCCACCACCACCACCACCACCATCATCATCATCATCATCATCATCATCATCATCATCATCATCATCGACAGGGTCTCACTGTGTATTCCTGCTGGCTCAAGACCAGAGTGGCCTCAAGCACAGAGAGGCCTGCTTGCCTCAGCCTCCTGAGCTCTAGGATTAAAGGTGTGCACCTTCACGCCCTCCTATCTGACACTTTTACAAATAAAGGGTAGGGTTTTACATGCATAATCGGCTTTAGTCTTTGGAGACATTAACTTGTGTTTCAGAGTAGGAAACTGAGGCCCAGAAAGAAAAAAGGCTCAGGTTTCACAGCTGGTGGATGCCAGGGCAGAGACTCAGCTGGGCTCAGGCTCTGTCCCGTTTACAGGTGGCTGCAGCAGTCAATACACAGCAGGTGGATGCCAGGGCAGAGAGCTGGTAACTGTCAACTGGAAAGGCCTGCAACTGTCTACCTGCATGAGCCACACTTGCCAGGCCTCAATCTAGCTGATGCAGACACAGAGGCCTGCCAGGGCCAGCATGAGGACAGACAACAGCACTTTGCAGTTGGCTGCCTAGCACAGACTTAAAGAGCTTCTGGAGTTTGTTTGTTTTCTTTTTTTTTTTTTTTCCCACTTAAAAAAAAAAATTATTTTTTTGATTTTCAGGACAGGGCTTCTCTGTGTAGCCCTGGCTGTGCTGGACTTGCTTCCTAGACCAGGCTGGCCTCGAACTCACAAAGATCCACCTGCCTCTACCACAGTGAGTACTGGAATTAAAGGGGTGAGCCACCAAAGTGTTTTACTAAAGCCTACAACTCAATCTGTAGACTATACTGACCCTGAACTCTCAGAGATCTGCATATCTCTGCTCCCCAAATGCTGGGATTAGAGGTGTGTGCTACCACACCCAGCTTTTTTCATTTTGGAGACAGGGTTTAGACAACCTGTAGTCCAGATTGACCTCAAAAAATTTTTTTAGCTGGGTGTGGTGGCACATGCCTTTAATCCCAGTGCTGGGGAGGCAGGTGAGTCTCTGAGTTCAAGGCCAGCTTGGTCTACAAAGCGAGTCCAAGACAGCCAAGGCTGTTACACAGAGAAACCCTGTCTCAAAAAACTTTTTTTGGTTTTTTTTTTTTTTTTGGTTTTTTGAGACAAGGTCTCTCTGTGTTAGCCTTGGCTGTCCTGGAGTCACTTTGTAGACCAGGCTGGCCTCGAACTCACAGCGATCCACCTGCCTCTGCCTCCCAAGTGCTGGGATTACAGGCGTGCGCCACCACGCCTGGCTCTTGTTTTTGTTTTTTGAGACAGGGTTTCTTTCTGTAACAACACTGGCTGTCCTGGAACTCTCTTTGTAGACCAGTCTGTCCTTGAACTCACAGAGATCCACCTGCCTCTGCCTCCCAAGTGCTGGGATTAAAGCCATGTGCCACCATGCCCAGCTCTTTTTTTATTTTATTTTTTATTTTTTATTTTTTAATTTGGCTGGCCTCAGATTTGTGGCAATCTTCTTTCCTCAGCCTCCTGGGGGCTAGGGTTACAGGAGTGAGTCACCACACTAGTACTAGGTGTCTGGTTTTGGATACCTCTTCCTATCTGCTCTCTTATGCAATCTACATCTGTGTGAGCCCAGAGCTGCTAGTCTGATGTGACTTAGGAGCCTGACTGGGAAGTGTGGTGGTACTGCTTCAAAACCGGCGGGAGGAGGAGCTGGTAAGCATCCCCGTTCCCAGTGGGGGCCCTTCTGTATTCCTACCAGCCAGAGCAGCTGACAAGAACCAGGCTCACAGGCATTTCCCTAGCACAAGAACACCTGAGCAAGTCACAATAACAACAAAGGACATGTTTACTAACAGCCTATAGATGTAGCACGTGCTGCATACCTGACATTTGTGGTCTCATTTGCTCCACCAGACAGATGAGGTAAATAATTATGACTCCTGTCTTATGGATGCAGAACAGGAACAAAACAAGGTTAGGTAACTTGTCTGAGACCAGCCAGGAAGTGACATGGTGCTCTGAGAAGCCTGTCCTCTCACCTTGTACTACATGGCCCTTCAGGGGAGACTCAAATACTTACAAAGCCCTCCCAGACCTGACAGGCAGAGGCATAGCAGGCCCCAAAAGCCCATCCCTGCTCCCAGTGGTGTCACTCCTCTGCGAAGGAGGAACTCAGTCGGTAGTTGTGAGCAGAAAGTCTCTACAAAAGTGCTTCTATTTCCTGGCAAATATTTTTGGGGTCACACAGGAGGAGGAAGTTGTTAAGAGCAGCCTCAGGCCAGACAGTCTGTCTCCACTCTAGGCTCCAGAGCTACCCAAACAGAACCACCCTTTTCAGAAGAGGAATCCCCAGACACAGAGGGGAGACTAGGCCTGAGGCGGTATACCATTAGGCTCTGTTCACTGCGCACCAACACAGGCCAAGCACAAAGGACGTGAGACATCACTTGGCCAAGAATAGATGTAGATAGGCACTGAGGGCTGGTCTCTGCCTGGCACAGGTGCTAACTGCCCAGAAAAGGACTAGAGTTTCCCACAAGCCTGGGCTACCAGCTCACCTTATGGTCCTTGCCGTCTACTTCATACACAGAGATGTTGCTCTTGCGGTAGATCTCCTTCCCGGGGGGCTGCCTCCACTGACACTGGCCCTGGGGAGCCGGGTGAGGGAACAAACTTCAGATCTTTAGGTTCTCTGCCAAATGGCTTTTACTCAGCAGTGTGCCTGAGTCTCTGCCTCTTTTTTGCTATCTGCAGGCCCTATGTTCAACACCCTATATTCAGTAATCCTTGTTTTCTCGTCAGTAGGCCTGGCCATGACACCTTTTCCTAACCCTCATATATTCATTCATTCCCCTCAGGTCCCGCTTTGGGAGCCATCCTGCTGTGCTAGAGAAAAGCGCCCCCTTCCTGACAGCTGTAGTAGTGCATACAGCATTCTTCCTACAGGCTGATGTCACTGCTCGGGACTTGTTTGTTGCTTTTGTGCACAGAGGAGCCTGACACCAGGGCTTAGTAAAGGACAAGGAATTTGACTGATCTGGTCCCCACTCTGTAGAAGAGGACACTGAGCTTTGAAGAGAGGCAGTAAGCTGGTCAGCTGCCCTGCCCGCACAGGGAAAGCTGTCTCTATTTCCTTTTGTCTTCCTTCTCTTGTTTTTTTATTTTTAGTTTTGGTTTGGCTTGTTTTTTTCTAGACAGGGTTTCTCTGTGTAGCCCTGGCTGTCCTAAAATGTACTCTGTAGACCAGGCTGCCTTTGGACTCAGAAATCCACTTGCCTCTGTTTCCCTCATTTTTAAAATTTAAAAAATTTTTTTTAGTTTTTCAAGACAGGGTTGACTGGAGAAATGGCTTAGGGGTTAAGAGCACTCACTGTCTGCTCTTCTAGAGGTCCTGAGTTCAATTCCCAGCAACCCCATGATGGCTCACAACCATCTGTAAGGGGTCTATGCCCTCTTCTGGAATGTAGGCATGCATGCAGATAGAACACTCATATACATAAAATAAATATATAAATCTTTGGGAGGGAGTGACAGGACGGCAAAAGACAGGGTTTCTCTTATAGTCCTGGCTGTCCTAGACTTGCTTGGTAGACCAGGCTGGTTTTGAACTCACAGCAATCCGCCTGCCTCTGCCTCCCAAGTGCTGGGATTAAAGGCGTATGCCCCACACACAACCTGTTTCCTTCCTTTTAAAAATATTTTTAAGCCGGGGGGCTGGAGAGGTGGCTCAGCGGTTAAGAACGCTGCCTGCTCTTCCAAAGGTCCTGAGTTCAATTCTCAGCAACCGCATGATGGCTCACAACCATTTATAATGTAATCTGATACACTCTTCTGCAGATAAAGCACTCATATACAATAAATAAATAAAATTAAAATTTAAAAAAATATTTTTAAGCCGGGTGTGGTGGCGCACGCCTGTAATCTCAGCACTCGGGAGGCAGAGGCAGGCAGATCACTGTGAGTTCGAGGCCAGCCTGGTCTACAAAGCGGGTCCAGGACAGCCAAGGCGACACAGAGAAACCCTGGCCCCAGAGTTTTATCTTTTAGCCTGGCATGGTTGTACAAGCCTTTAATCCCAGCATTTCAGAGGGAGAGGCAGGGGAATCTCTGTAAGTATATTATATATTTATATAACATATATTTTTTAAAGATTTGTTTTAAAGACTTATTTATTATGTATACAGTGTTCTGTTCTCATGTGTGCCTACAGGCCAGAAGAGGGCACCAGATCTTGTGGTGAGCTACCATGTGGTTGCTGGGAATTGAACTTAGGACCTCTGGAAGAGCAGCCAGTGCTCTTAACCGCTGAGCCATCTCTCCAGCCATATATATATATATATATACATATACACACACACACACACACATATATATACATATATACATATGTATATATATTTTTTTAAATGATGTGTAGTATGTATGCATGTTTATGGGTATGTATACTTGAGTGCAAGTTCTAAGCAGAGGCCAGAGGAGAGCTTTAGAGCTCTTGGAGCGTGAGTTACAGGTGCCTGCTATGGGTACTGGGAACTGAACCTGGGTCCTCTGTAATACAGTACAATGTTTTTAACCCCTGAGCCGCCTGGGACTCACTATGTAGCTGAGGATGACCCTGAACTTCTGACTTTCCTGCCCATCCACTAGGCACTAGGATTATAGGAAAGACCACTGAACTCAGAGGAATCCAGGCAGCTAGTCCCTTGGGCGGTTTTTTCCCCAACTTCTCTGGACTTCTCCCTGTGGCCTCACCAGGTGGAAGCGGTAGCTCTTCTCGTACTTCATGTACTTGAGGCAGTACTCGCAGAGCCACAGCTTGGGCTGCTTCCCGTAGTCTTCCGGGAAAGGTGAGAAATACCAGGCGTCGATTTCGTAGTTTCCAATGTGGATCCTGTCCACGTACTTCACTTTGGTGATCTACAGACGGGGGGAGCAGGGGCCAGGACACAGCTCAGAGCTCGGCAGGCCCAAGGGAGGGCAGGGAGCACCCCACCTGGTCCCCACACCTGCTTCTTCTCACCGCCTCGTGCTCCTTTTCCAAGGCTGCTGTGGTGGGGTCCATCTCTGCATAGGTCTGGGGCAAGAAGTACACAGAGATGAACAGACGTGGTTAGATGGTTCCCTGTCCAGGGACTCACTGCTTATCTACTGTCTCCTAGACCTCGAGGGAATACATAAAATAAGCACACTCGCGACAGTCATGCCAACATCTCGTCTGTTTTACTTGGTTGTGAGGCTGGCTCTCTGCTACCTGCCTATCCACCCACACCTCCAGACACCCCAGTCTGCACGTTGAGCTTAGAAAAGCAGGGCCCTGGGACCAGGCCTGGCTCGTGGTTACTTTAAGAGCTTCCACTGTGGCAGGGCAGTGGAGGTCCACTCCTTTAATCCCAGCACTCAGGAGGCAGAGGCAAGCGGGTCTCTGCAAGCGTGAGGCCAGCCAGGAGAGCCAAGGTTACACAGAGAAGGCCTCTCTCCAAACACCAACCACCCTCTCCGCAGAAATGAGCTTCAGCTGGACAGTGGATCATCTGTGAGACTCAATGAAGTAATGGATTCTGCTTTCCAAGTCAGGTAAGACCTGCTGGCTTGGATCCCCCTCCTAAACATCTTGAGGATGCTCGAGGTCCCCCGGCTTCTCATAGGATGCCAGGCAGTAGGTGTCCAGAAAGGACTTCTAGGTCCCTCTTCCCCCCGGCCCTCTCTTGAACACCTCACTGGCCAACTTACTGCTTCTCTCTCAACTTGGTCGCTAACCTAGCCAGTAGCCGACAGAGTAGATGTCAACGCTTATCTCTGACATCTCTGGAATCAGGCCCTGTGGAATTTTCCTCTGGCCCACACCAAAGAATCATGGGCACTTTAGGTCTGGACAACTGACTAGGGTTTGAACTTAAAACTTCCTGCTACATCTCAGCCCCCTCAAATCCACGGCTATCAAAACCTGTCTTGCAGCCTCAACCTTTCACATACAGTCACTTCTACCTTGAGAATGCCCCTCCTCCTCCTCTTCCTGCTCCACGTGTTCACCTCACCTTGGCACAGAGCACAGGTCAGGTGAGTGCACCACAGAGCTCTGCGGTCTATCCTATGTAATGATTTCGCTCTTTCCAGCCCTTCAAGGGTTAACATCCTTCCCAAGCATCTTCCAGGAAATCTGACTGGACCCACTTCTTTTTTGTGTTGGGTTGTTGCTGACTACGTTGGTTTTGAGACAGGGCCTCAGTATGTATATCACATTAGTCTGGTATTTGTCTTGCATCTTCAAACTCCAAGCTTACAGAAATTTTTTGTTTGTTTCTTTTCATTTTTCAAGACAGGGTTTCTCTGTGTACTCTTGGCTGTCCTGGACTAACTTTTTAGACAAGGCTGGCCTCACCTGCCTCTGCCCCCCCCCCCCAGTGCTGGAATTAAAGGTGTGCGGCACCACCGCCCGGCAACTTACAGGAAATTCTTATGTCAGCCTACCAACCCTTCCTCCCTTAGGTCCTCAGTGCTGTAATTACAGGCATGTACCACCGGTGATAAGCTGGTCTTAACAAAGAGTTCTTATTTTAATTTCACAGAGAAGTAAACAGACAGGAAGGGATGAAGTCACGTGCCTGTGGATACCTGCCAGCTGCCATTTATTACAACTGCTAATAATACAGATATTATTTCATTTAGCCTTTATAATGAGTCTTTTAAGCAAGAGCTAGTTATTCCCAATATACAAAAGAAACTGAGGTGCAAAGAAGTGAAGTCTCTTGCCCAAGGTCACAGAACCAGTATGACAGAGTAGCCTTGGTGTGCCCATTCCAACAAAGACAGGAAAAAGGAACAATTATTTTTCTCTTCAAATGTCGCTTTACACTGCATTTCTTAATTTTCACAAGGGAAATTATTTTTGAATATATTAAAGAATTACAAAACCACTATTTTTCTTAAATGTTGTAATTTATTTAGAATTAACCATGAATTAGAACAAGCAGTGGTGGTAGACACCTGCAGCACAGTACTGCAGAGGGGGGGCAGGGCAACTAGTCCAAGGGCCTCTTTGGCTATATGCCACGCTTGAGGCCATGTCTCAAAACAAAACAAAACAAACAAAAACAAGACAACAAAAAACCCAACCAACAAACAAAAATCCCCAATAACTAGGACGACCCTAAAGAACCTGCTGATAGTGTATCGCTCATCCATCCACACTCAGCCCACACACAGTCCACCTGCTGACTCTGTCAAGTCAGAGAACAGCGTTTTACACCTGTGCTGTCCAAGAGAACAGACATTAATCACAAATGCTATTTAAACTCAAATTTATGACAATTAAAAAACTATTCAAGCCAAGAGTGGTGGCACATGCCTTTAATCCCAGCACTCGGGAGGCAAAGGCAGGCGGATCACTGAGAGTTCAAGGCCAGCCTGGTCGACAAAGTGAGTCCAGGACAGCCAGGGCTACACAAAGAAACCCTGTCTCAAAAAACCAAAAACCAAAAAAAGACCCTCTAATCAAACTGGACCTGTATAGACTAGTTCTGAAGAGACACAGGTGGCTACGGAACTAGTGTCGGCAGCTACAGCCCACACTACACTTGTGACAGTTCAACTAGACAGTGCTACCCCAGATCCCGACAGTCTCTCTAGCTTAGGGTATTGAAAACATTTCCTACTGTGGCATATTGGCATTATAGCCAGCTGAAATGTATGTATATATATACATGCACGGATTACAAGCCAAACAAAACTACCTCAAAACAATACTTACCTCAAGAATGTGGAAAATGTAAATATTGTCTACATTTTTATAAGAGATTTTTACTTCTACATTTTTATTCTAATATTTTATTAATTTTGAATAACATTCTAAAGACTATCCTTTTTTTTTGTTATATTTTAAAGGGGCTGGGCGTGGTGGCGCGTGCCTTTAATCCCAGCACTCAGGAGGCAGAGGCAGGCAGATTGATCAAATTCAAGGCCAGCCTGGTCTACAAAGTGAGTCCAGGACAGCCAAGGCTACACAAAGAAAACCTGTCTCAAAAAACAAAAACAAACAAACAAAAACAAAACAAAAAACAAAAAAAGAAAGAACTTTTAAAGGAGCCAGGCATGGTGGCCTTTAATCCCAGCACTCAGGGAGGGTCACTGTGAGTTCAAGGCCAGCCTGGTCTACAAAGCGAGTCCAGGACACTATAGACCAGGCTGGCCTTGAACTCACAGTGATCCACCTGCCTCTGCCTCCTGAGTGCTGAGATTAAAGGTGTGCACCACCCCCTTGCTCAGCTTGACTCACTCTTGTAATCCTAGCACTTTGGAAGTAAGCACAGGAGTGTGAGAAGTTCAAGATCAGCCCTGGCTGTGTAGGACATTTGAGGCTAGCCTGGTTATATCAAACCGTCTCAAAAAACCTAAAAGGACCATGGTTCTTTCTGACATGGCTCGGTGGGTACCAGTGCTTGCCATGTTACGCTAGAGATCTGAGTTAATCCCTGGAAACTACTTAAAAGAGAAAGAGGGCTGACTCCACCAAGTTGCTCTATGGTCTCCACATTCTCAAACATGGCACACATACAACTCCATATATCATGTATAGACATATATATGCTAAGTAAAAAATTTGAAAAAAATTTTTTTTTTAAGAATTCTGATTTTGGGGCTGGAGAGATGGCTCAGAGGTTAAGAGCACTGACTGCTCTTCCAGAGGTCCTGAGTTCAATTCCCAGCAACCACATGGTGGCTCACAACCATCTATAATGAGATATGATACCCTCATCTGTCCTGCAGGTGTACATGCAAGCAGAGCACTCACATACATAAAATAAATAAATTTAAAAAAAAAAAAAAAGAATTCTGATTTTGAATATCTTTGTAGGATAAACCAAAACCATAGTTAGGGTCTGGTCCTTACAAATATATACTACCTAATGAGATTTCTTGTTTGTTTGTTTCCCAAGACAGGGTAGGGTTTCTCTGTGTAGCCTTCGCTGTCCTGGACTCGATTTTGTAACCTAGTAAGATTTATAGGGGCCTGGGGAGATAGCTCAGCAGTTAAGAGCATTGTTCGCTCTTCCTGAGGCCCTGAGTTTAATTCCCAGCATCCACATGGTGACTCACAATCATCTGTACTTAGATCTGACGCCCTCTTCTGACATACAGGTACACATACAGATAGATACACACGTGTGCATGCGCACATAAACGTTAAATAAATAAATCTTAAAAAAAAAACCAAAATATTTCTAAATTTATCTGTGCTCCCTCTGTAAACTAAGATGCTCAGCAAAAGGCTGCTTGGCAACCCAATGAAAGGAAGGAATGAAGTATGTTTAACCTAATACTTTGGCTCACAAGCAGTAACGCTTGGTGTAACTCCTGCACACCTTTAAGCCAGCCAGTTAGCTTTGAGCCTACTTTCTCATGTACAAAATGCACTCTCCCCTGGGATAACTACTCAGCATGATGCTGGATAATGAAGTAAGCAATGTAATTTTGTTTTCTTTTCCTTCCCTTTGGACTTCAAGTTCCAGTAACTACTATTTCCTTGCTATGAGAAGTTTCCTTTTTCTATAAGCTGAGACAAAAACAAAAAACAAACAAACAAAAAAGAAGTAAAAAAGAAAACCAAAACCCTAGCATACTACAAGATTTCAAGCGGGAGCTGCTATGGTTCTGTTACTGGGACGCAAGGGGCCTCCTGGGCCCTGGAGCAGGGGAAGGGCCAGGACCTTCTGCACATGGTTGATCTCATCGTGCTTTCGTTTCTGGTTTCGAGTGATCTTGCGCTCAGGCTGCTCCGCCAGCTCACTCAGGTATTTCTCAGAGTTCTTTTGCACGGCATCCTTCACTGTCTTGGTCAGAGCTAGTCGGTTCTTGTCCACCCATTCGTCCAGTCGCCTGTTGACTGTTAAGATGGACCATGAGGGACCACCCTGCTACCTTTTCCTGCCACCCGGGCCCAGGCCCCCAAGCACTCACAGCCCACGTAGTGTACATAGAACTCTTCTCGGCCCTCCTGGTCATTCACTCTAGACTGGATCACTTCTGCTGAATCTGTAAAGGGGGAAAAAAAGCGTGGGGGAATTCGATGCACTGAGGGCCATTTCCAGACCCACCTGTGCACATCTGCTGTAGCACTTATCCACCCTCTAAGGTGAGCTAGGCCAGGACGTTTTTTTCCCCCCAGAATGGGGGGTGAGAGGGAGGCTTACTGAGGGTCAGAGATTTGAAAACTGAGAAAATCTTGTATTTAAATATGTTTATGACTAGCTCTAAAGCCAGTGCTCATTTTACTCACTCACTTATCTGGGGGGCATGAGAGCTGGCTGGGGCTAAGACATGCTAAGCTTAAGATTCTTCCTTTAGATTTCCTACATGAATGAAACTCATCACATCGTTGCCTTTCTGAATCTTAGTTTCTTCATGTGGAAAGAACAGTGCCTACCTTAAAAGGGTAAAAGTGGCTTTCAAACTTTTAGCTCAGCAACAGATACCAAGCAGACCTGTCTAAAGACTAATGCTTGAGCTAAGTGCGGTCCAGGGCAGCCAAGGCTACACAGAGAAACCTTGTCTCGAAAAACAACAACAACAAAAAAACAAACAAAAAATAAAATAAAAGCATCAGTCTTTGGAGGGCAGAGCAAGGCCTGGTCTGGCAATAGCCCTTGCTAGGAATTCCTAGAAACCAGAGAGGTCTGACATGAATGACACTTTAAGAGAGTTTTAGCTTTGTTTTTCAGACAGGGTCTCTTTATGTAGTCCTGGCTGTTCTGGAACTTGCTATGCAGACCAGGCAGGCTGGCATCAAACCCAAAGATAGCCTTCCCAGTGCTGGAATTAAAAGTGCGCACTATCATGCCTGACATTTATTCGACTTTTAAAAGTATATGTATTTATGTTATTGGGGGAGTGGGGTACTCTTCTCTGAAGGTCAGAGTACATCCAGTCACTACCATGTGGGTCCTGGAGATAGAACTCAAATCATCAGAGTTGGTGGCAATACCTTTACCTGCCTGGAGTTTATTTTGAAGTCAGCAGCTTGGTTTGTTTGTTTGTTTGTTTGTTTGAGACAGGGTTTCTCTGTGTAGCCTTGGCTGTCCTGGACTCGCTTTGTAGACCAGGCTGGCCTCGAACTCACAGCGATCTGCCTGCCTCTGCCTCCCGAGTGCTGGGATTAAAGGCATGCACCACCACACCCGGCTGCTTGGGGGTTATTTTGAATAGGGAAAAGGAAAAGGAACATAAGTAAAAGGAAAATGTGTTTTTATGAACTGGCCTAGGACTCTTTGCTGACGATGCAGGGGGTGAGAGAAATGTTCAACACAGACAAAAAAACAAAACACAAAACACCAACGAAGGACCAGAGATAGCAAGAAAACCGAAGCTTGAAATCTGGCAAGAGGGAGCGCTCATACACTAACGTCGTGATCACCTTACTGGTGGCTTTACAGGATACAATTAGCATGGACCCCGACTACAGCCTCCCATTACAGCGGGTCTCTCAGCTCCAGAGATGCTGCGCTCTACCACAGTCACCACCCTTGTCCCCAGGACGCCCACCCTAAGCCCTGCCCCATCCCTAAACCCCGCCCTCACGCCAGGTGCTATCCGGCCGCCGGCACAGGTACGTTTCTCCGATCTCCACGGTGACCTCTGGTTCGCCACGCGTCGGAGTCGGCGGGGAGACGCGGCCCGGGGACCGAGCAGGCCCTTCGACTGCTTCATTTTCCCCGGGCCCGGGCTCTCCCTCCCCCACAATTCCCGACGTCGTTGCAGCAACTGCGGCTGTGGCTCCCTGTGCCGCCATTGCGGTACCGGAAGTGATAGTGGATGCCGTCCCTACGGATTCTTTTAGTTCCGGGTCAGCCGGGGGTGGGGGCGGGAAGAGGGGCGGGCCGAATCTGTGTTAGAGGCGGAGACTGTGACGTGGTAAGAGCTTTTGTTTTTGTGCCGCTTTCTCCGTATGACTGAGGGAAGTTACCTACTAGAAATCTGAGTTTTGTTTTGTTTTGAGACAGGCTTAGAACTCGCTATGTAGACCATACCGGCCTCGAACTCACAAGAGATCCACCCAGCCTTTCGAGTCCTGAGATTTTGGGTTTTTTTTTCTTTTTGTTGTTGTTGTTTTGTTTTTCAAGACAGGGTTTCTCTGTGTAACCTTAGCTGTCCTGGACTCGCTTTGTAGACCAGCCTGACCTCGAACTCACAGCGATCCGCCTGCCCCTGCCTCCCTCGTCCTAGGATTAAAGGTGTGCGCCACCACGCCCTGCGATTTAAGATGTGCATGCAGCACCATGCCGGGCCTCAAGCCAATATTTGTTGGAATTTTGTTGTCTGTTTGAAACAAGATCAAGGCACTATCATGTCCTTCCCTTCTTCCTTTTTTGTAATTTTTTTTATTTTTAATTTTGGAGACAAGGTTTCTCTTTGTAGCATCCCTGGCTGTCCTTAACTCTCTTTGTAGACCAGGCTGGCCTCGAACTCACTTAGAGCCACTTGCCTCTGCCTCATAGAGTGCTGGCAAGCGCCATCGCTCCTGGCCTTCCCAATTTTGGAAAAAGGCTCTCCTCATTGGCTAGCCTGAAATACATTGAATTTGTGCCAGTTTTATGGGGATTACAGCTGTGTTTCATCATACCGAGTTTTATGGGATGCTGGGGACAAAAACCTAGGGCTTCACATATGCTGCCCACTGCCCACTCTTGTTCAATGTGGAAGTAAAAACAGTTGAGACAGGGATAAAACAGGTGTGCCAAAAAAACCAAATACACTTTGTTTTAAACCAATAAATAACCAATAATTTTGGCTTTTCAAGACAGGATTTCTCTGTTACACAGAGATCTGGCTGTCTTGGACTCTCTTTGTAGACCAGGCTGGCCTCCAACTCACAGAGTTCTAGTGCTGGGATTAAAGGCGTGTACCACCAAGCCCGGCTCAGAATAAACTTCTTTTTAAAAAGAGAATTGCACATGCCCCTGCTGTGTTCAACCCCACAGTGTGACCAAGGATGACCACTCTCATAGAACTGTCACCTCGTGGTTGATGAGGCTAGGATGTTACCACAGGAGGTTCATGCACTGTTAGGGATTGTACCTGAGACTTCATTAACGCTAAGGCAAACACTACCACCGGACTACATCTGGGTGGGTGGGGGAACTGAGCAACAATACAATAAAGAGCTATCTTTTTTTTTAAGATTATTTATTTATTATGTATACAGATCTCATCTCGTTATAGATGGTTGTGAGCCAATATGTGGTTGCTGGGAATTGAATTCATGACCCTTGGAAGAGCAGTCAGTACTCTTAACCTCTGAGCCATCTCTCTAGCCCCATAAAGAGCTATCTTGGCAGTGGCTGAAGATTCTTGAGTAGTGACTTTGAGTACAGCACACCGTTCCCTGAGATTTAGTAACGGTTAAGTCACAGAATTATATAAACCATATAACAATATCCAAGTTAAATGTTTTAAAACATGGTTTTTAGATTTATTTATTATTATGTATACAGTGCTCTGCCTGCATGTACACCTGCAGGCCAGAAGAGGGCATCAGATCTCATTATAGATGGTTGTGAGCCACCATGTAATAGCTGGGAGTTGAACTCAGGACCTCTGGAGGAAAAGCCAGTGCTCTTAACTGCTGAGCCATCTCTTCAGGCCTAAGTTAAACTTCTTAGATAGATGAAATGGAGAGACACACATGTCTAATTTGCTGTTCAACTTCACCTTTCCCTCACCTCCCACAATGATCAGCTAAGGTGTGCTTTCCTTCATTACTGTGTTGGGGCACCTAACACCTGTAGTAGCCTGCCCAGTGGGTGACACTCGAGGGACTGTAGATGAAAAGAATAACCATTTATTGTAAGAACTTTGTTTCCCAGCTTTGCAGAGCTGAAAAATAGTAGTGATTAGGAATCACTCCGCACCCCTGGGACGGTGCCCAATAGTCTTTGATCACCTGTATACAAGCTGCCATTAAACTAGCTTCCTAGCGAGATGGTTTTTTTAGCGATGATAATGCCTGTCAGCCAGTTTCTCAACTGGCTTACTGGAATTAAGTTTCCTTTTCTTGCACACCCAGCAGGTACTGGTAGCTTTTACAATAGCACATAACACGGTGTGAGGCAGAGTGGGACCTCCATACACTTCTCAGTCAGACAGTCCCTGAAAGTTCTTTCTTTTTTGGTTTTTCGAGACAAAGTCTCTCTGTGATAGCTTTGGCTGTCCTAGACTCACTTTGTAGACCAGGCTGGCCTCGAACTCACAGCAATCCATCTGCCTCTGCCTCCCAAGTGCTGGGATTAAAGGCATGCGCCACCATGCCCAGCTCAGTTCCTTCATTCATAATTTGGTTGTCAGTCTTCATAAGGGTTTTGGAGCCAGGTGTGGTGGCACACGCCTTTAATCCCAGCACTCAGGAGGCAGAGGCAGGTGGATCGCTGTGAGTTCAAGGCCAGCCTGGTTTACAAAGCAAGTCCAGGACAACCAAGGCTACACAGAGAAACCCTGTCTTGGGGGAAAAAAAAGTTTTTGGTTGGTGTTTTTTTTTTGGGGGGGGAGGGCGTTATTTTGTTGACTGGGTTTTGTTTGTTCATTTGTTTTTCAAGACAGTGTTTCTCTGTGTAGCCTTGGCTGTCCTGGACTCGCTTTGCAGACCAGGCTGGCATCGAACTCATAGATCCACCTGCCTCTGCCTCCCTGAGGGCTGGGATTGCAGGGTGCACCACCACGCCCAGCTTTTCATAAGAGTTTTTTTTTAAAAATATATTCATTTATTATATATACAGTGTTTTTGCCTGCATGTAATGGCTGCAAGCCAGAAGAGAGCACCAGATCTCATTATAGGTGGTTATGAGCCACCATGTGGTTGCTGGGAATTGAACTCTGGACCTTTGGAAGAACAGCCAGTGGAGCCATCTCTCCAGCCCTCCTAAGAGTTCTTAAGGGAGAGGCAGCTTGAGGTTGAGACTCAGAAATGGTGGCCCAAGAAATATCTGAGCACTGGATATCTTTAAGAGATGGCACTGGGGCATTTTGGGGAAAGCTGGAGAGATGGCTCAGCAGTTAAGAGCATGCGCTGCTCTTGTAGAGGAGCTGAGCTATTTCTACATCAAGCAGCTCAGTACTGCCTATAACTCCAGCCGGCAGTAGCGTGTGCGTAAACCCACAGGCAGACACACATACAAAAATAAAGTAGGAGAGAAGGCACTGGGGAAGCTGGTTACTTTGCTGTTGGGCAGTAAAGAAGCTCAGAGCAGGGTAAACAACAGCAGGTAGACACCTCCCACTCCAACCCTTCTCAGGATTGTTACTGCGTCTGCCCAGGCTTCGATTACCTCACGTGGCACTTCGTCTCACATTTTCAGTTATGGATGATGTCCTTCCTAGGTACGATTAGTCCAGATATAGTAAATCCATTGATCAGATCTAAGCACACAAGCAAGCACTGGCAAATGCACACCACACACACACACACACACACACACACACACACACACACCATGTCCACCATGATTCTAACATGCAGATCCAATTGTTCCTCCTAGAACTGTGTGAGGACTGTACTCCAGACAAGGTTTCTGTGTGTGTGGTTTTGGCTGTCCTGGAACTTACTCTGTGTACCAAGTTGGCCTCAAACTCATAGAAATCCACTTGCCTCTGCCTCAAGAGTACTGGGATTACAGGTGAGTGCCACTACCACCCAGCTGCTTCCTGAACATTTTTAGTTTGATTTTTTGAGACAGGGTTTCTCTGTGTAGCCTTGGCTGTCCTGGACTCGACTTGCAGACCAGGCTGGCCTTGAACTCACAATGATCCACCTGCTTCTGCCTCCCAAGTGCTGGGATTAAAGGTGTGCGCCACCACCACCTGGCCAAACCTTCATTGTTAACATGGTGTTCATGAAAATTTTAGACTTCTAACACATTTCCTATTAATAATTGGTCAATTTCTTCATTTCCTTGTGCTAATGAACTCGGTAAGCCTGTATGAGAACAAACATGGGTGATGCGGATAGTTTCTATTTCTGGTTGACTGATGCAGTTACATAAATAACAAGGTTAGCTGGGCATGGTGGCGCACGCCTTTGATACCAGCACTCAGGGAGGCAGAGGCAGGCAGATCACTGTGAATTTGAGGCCAGCCTGGTCTACAAAGGGAGTCCAGGACAGCCAAGGCCACACAGAAACCCTGCCTCAAAAAACAAACAAACAAACAAAAAACATAAATAACAAGGTTAATTCTGAATTATCAGGAATAAATTCAGCAGTTTTTATATGCAGAACAACTCTTTCTGCATACTGAGAGTCAGTAATTAAGACGTTCAGGAAAATCTAATACCGTAAGAATTGTATAAAACTGATTTCTGAACTGAAGTGTATGGGCTTTGAAGTATTTGGCTTATTTTTTCTGACTTATACCCAGCCATTCCCAACTTATTTACATTACGAAAGATTGTAGGTGCTTTAGGAATTTAATCCAATTAGTCCTTTTTATAAACTGAAGTCACTTGCGTTTAGCATATTTGTTGTTGATTTCTCCCAAGTAGTTGCCACAAGCTCTTTGCCAGTGTTCACTGAACATCCATAATAAAGAACCTCAGCATTAGTATAACGCACTATGATTTCTGCTGGGTCTATTCTTGACAACTGACTTAGTATTATTCTTCCTTTAATAATTAAGTCAGAAACCCTTTCTATATAAGACTTTAATTTTTTACTTTGTTTTCATGCTAAGATGATCCACTCTAGGGGCTGGAGAGATGGCTCAGAGGTTAAGAGCACTGGCTACTTATTCTTCCAAAGGTCCCGAGTTCAATTCCCCACAACCACATGGTGGCTCACAACCATCTATAATGAGATCTGGTGCCCTCTTCTGGCCTGCAGGTGTATCACAGACATGAGGATAAGTCATCTAGGCTTTGCTTGTCAAAGTTCCAGAGACCCCGCCTGTCCAGCACAATCTCTAGAAATCCAGGACAGCTGTTGAAGCTTTGCTTGACAAAGTTCCAAAGATCTCCTGCTGGGGCCGGGCGTGGTGGCACACGCCTATAATCCCAGCACTCGGGAGGCAGAGGTAGGTGGATCGCTGTGAGTTCGAGGCCAGCCTGGTCTACAAAGCGGGTCCAGGACAGCCAAGGCTACACAGAGAAACCCTGTCTCGAAAAACCAAAAAAAAAAAAAAAAAAAAAAAATCTCCTGCTGATCACCACTGCCTCCAAATATTATGTAAGTCCAGGTGTAATGTTGTTTAGAAATCTACAGTTTCTACTAAAACTTTTTTCTATTTCTCAGCCCTACCTAAGGAAATTCATACAGGGAAAACTTTTTCCCACAGAGAATGTTGAAAGAAGGCATCTGGCCAAAGGCTTGAGACAATGATAGAGTTTTTTACTCTGTGAGCACCCAAGCAGAAACTGCATGAGAGAAAGTTAAGACCTTGACATAGGGGCCTGGCTAGATACTGTTACCCGTAGAAATGTTTCCTTAGAATCTGCTTTGAGAGCAATAGGTGGGTTTGGAGCGTCATGCTTTACAGATATTTTACAATAGCAGTTAGCCTAGGCTTGGATAGCATACCTGATGGTCTGGGACTGGGAGTGGGTCAAGCTTTTTCTTTTTTCTTTTTTTTTTTTTTTTTTTTTGGGTTTTTCGAGACAGGGTTTCTCTGTGTACCCTTGGCTGTCCTGGACTCACTTTGTAGACCAGGCTGGCCTCGAACTCACAGCGATCCGCCTGCCTCTGCCTCCCGAGTGCTAGGATTACAGGCGTGCCCCACCACGCCCGGCAAGCTTTTTCTTTAATGAATATCTAGCTCGGGGCTGTAGAGATGGCTCAGAGGTTAAGAACACTGGCTGTTCTTCCAAAGGTCCTGAGTTCAATTCCCAGCAACCATATGGTGGCTCACAACCTTCTACAATGTGATTTGACGCCCTCTTATGGCATGCAGGTATACATACAGGCAGAGCATTGTATACACATAAATAGATAAATTTTTAAAAAAGAGAGAGACTGTCTAGCTCAAGCTAAATTGCTGTGACATCTTGTAAACACACTGGCTTTAGCCCAGGGAAATTTATGATTAAGCTTTTCTGTGTATTGTTTAAAAGATAACAAGAGGGTTATGCTGACCATTGCTTGAAGGCTGATTGATTTTTGTTGTATGCTTTGTTGTAGGTTACAGAACATTTCCTTGTTACTCAGTTGATTTTTGATTGCCCTAGTGATTGTAAAGGTGGAAAAAAATTTACATGATGTAATCTGTAATGAAAAAAATTGAACTTCATTTCAATAAAATATTGGGGTTGACCCAAGGAGAGAGAGGGGAAAGCAAGTAACAGACAGGAGAGAGTAAGCTAGAGTGAGATGGGGGACAGCAAGAGAGACGGATAGATAGGGGTGGCCAGAGAGATAGGTAGAAAGATGGGGAACAGCAAGCAAGGAGCTAGAAAGACAGCAAGCAAGCAGGGAGCAAAGAGTCAGACAGCAAGCAAGACAGAGACAGAAAATGAAGTTCTCCTGGCCTTTAAGACCTTCAGCTTGGGGGGGCTGGAGAGATGGATGGCTCATTGGTTAAGAACACTGACTGCTCTTCCAGAGGTCCTGAGTTCAATTCCCAGCAACCACATGGTGGCTCACAACCATCTATAATGAGACCTGGTGCCCTCTTCTGGCCTGCAGGTGTACAGGCAGAGCAATATGTACATAATAAATCTTAAAAAAAAAAAAAAAAAAAAGACCTTCAGCTTGTACCACATATGCCTGAGTATTTCTTTCTCTTTTATTTTTGATTTATCAAGACAAGGCTTCCCTGTGTAGCCTTGGCTGTCCTGGACTCGCTTTGTAGATCGCTTGAGTATTTCTTTTTCCTCTGTTTCTCAACAACTAGTTCCTCTAGCTAGTTGTTCAACAGTTGGTTTCCCTTAACCAGCCGTTCACCTCCTGCTCAATTCTCCTACCGTGGATCCACCTCTCTCTCTTTTCCGCAGTTCCTGGAGCTGGTCTTGCGGAGCTGGTCTTGCGGAGCGGCATGGGTGAAACACTGTTTACATAATAAGGACAAGTTCCTCTGTGTGATTCTCTCTGTGATAGCTCCAGCTGCCTGGACTCACTTTGTAGACCAGCCTGGCCTCAAAACTCATGAAGATCCGCCTGTGTTGGGACTAAAGGCATGTGCCACTACTCCTGGCTATGAAGATCCATTGTTTGTTTGTTTGTTTGTTTTTCAAAACAGGGTTTCTGTGTAGCCTCGGCTGTCCTAGACTCACTTTGTAGACCAGGCTGCTCAAACTTACAGCGATCTGCCTGCCTCTGGCTCCTGAGTGCTGGGATTAAAGGCGTACACCACCACCACCTGGCTAAGATCCATCTTAAAATACTATCTTCCCTTTGTATAATGAGCCCCGTAGGAGTATCAGTTAGAGGCAAATACAGTCCAGTTTGGGATCTATATGATCCAGATATGCATCTTGCAGTCTACTTTCTTTCTTTTTTTTTTTTTTTAAGATTTATTAATTATGTATACAATGTTCTGCCCGCATCTGCACCTTCAGGCCACAAGAGGGCACCAGATCTCATTAGAGACTGTTACGAGCCGCCATGTGGTTGCTGGGAATTGAACTCAGGACCTCTGGAAGAGCAGACAGTACTCTTAACCTCTGAGCCATCTCTCCAGCCCAGTCTACTTTCTACTAAAGTTAATTCTTTCTCTGCATTTTCTTTGTCTTGCTTTTTGAGACAGGGTCTCAAAAACAATCTGCAAACCCCAACAAGGCAAATTTCTTTTCTTTTTTTTTTTAAGATTTATTTATTATTATGTATACAGTGTTCTGCCTGCATGTACACCTGCAGGCCAGAAGACGGCATCAGATCACATTATAGATGGTTGTGAGCCACCATGTGGTTGCTGGGAATTGAACTCAGGACCTTTGGAAGAGCAGATGGCGCTCTTAACCACTGAGCTATCTCTCCAGCCCCGCAAATTTCTTTTTGCTTCACCATCTTCTCTAAAGTATCTGCATCAGCCTCAGCCAATAAAAATATCATCCATGTAATGGTAAATAATGGATTGAGGAAATTGCCTATACATTATTTCTAGTGGTTATTCCATAAAATATTGACACAGACTTGGGCTATTTAACATTCTTTGTGGAAGAACTTTGCACTGATATCCTTTCACTGTTGAGCATTATTATAGGTAGGCAATGTGAAAGCAAATTTTTCCTTATCCTGCTCATGCAAGGAAATAGTAAAATATCAGTTTTAGCCCAGCTGTCATAGGGTATGATACAGGCAATGAGGAAGGCAAAGGAATTCCAGGCTGTAAGGAACCACTGTTTGAATCACTGTATCCACTGCTCTTAAGTAAGTCTGTTAATATTCTCCATTTCCCCGATTTCTTTTTCTTTTTTAAATAACAATTACAGGGGACGCCCATGGACAGGCAGACTTCTCTATCTGTTGAGCCTCCAGCTGCTCTTGTGCCTGTAAGTCACATTTGATTCTGCCTAGAAAGGCTAAAGAGCTTTCAGTGTGGGAATGTAAATACTTTCCCATCCCCACATCCCAAAACGGAGTGTCAAGTGAGGGAATCAATTATCATAGAACTTAAGTCTCTTATGTATTCCTCTGAGGGATAGTGTACTGAGCCTGGACACACACACACACACACACACACGGAAATGAGGACATTACAGTACCCCAAGCTGTGGGACTACGTTAACAAATTGTCTGGACACAAATCCTCCTTAGGATCAGAATCCAACCTGATCTTCATTCCCATCTTAAAACCTGTCAGTAGAGCCTCACTGCCTCCAGGGAAAGGCCCCATAAGCACTGGCGTCTGGCTGCTGCCTACCTCTCTGGCAGCCAGCAGTACCTTCAGTGCCCTTGTAGTTTCCTACCACCTGCCATCTAGCCCCCAGATATCATTTCCTGTTTCCCCTCAATCTTACAGGTCTACCCATGATAGGTAGAACCAGTCTCGGGAAGAGAAGACAGGAATCAGATGTGAAATCAAGAGGTGGGTCTGTCCCAACACGTAGGAGGCAGAAGTAGGAGGGACTGCAGCCAGGGCAAGCAGAGCCTGGTCTAGAAGTTGAGTTTTAGGCCAGGTGTGGCTGTGCAGAGAAACCATCTCAAAGAGGAAAAGGCTGCAATGGAGCCCTTTTGCAAGAGTGATTGGGTAGCAAGCAAAAACCTCTGGGTTATCCCCAGAACAACGTAAGAATAAGTATTGGGGGCTGGAGAGATGGCTTGAGGTTAAGAGCGGTGACTGCTCTTCCAGAGGACCTGGGTTCAATTCCCAGCAACCACATGGTGGCTCACAACCATCTATAATGAGATCTGGTGCCCTCTTTTGGTGTGTAGATGTACATGCAGGCAGAATACTGTATAATAAATACATCTTTTAAAAAAGGAAAAAAGCTGGGCAGCGGTGGCGCATGCCTTTAATCCCAGCACTCGGGAGGCAGAGGCAGGTGCATCGCTGTGAGTTGGAGGCCAGTCTCGTCTACAAAGTTAGTCCAGGACAGCCAAGGCTACACAGAGAAACTCTGTCTCAAACAAACAACAACAAAAAGCCGGGCGGTGGTGGCACACGCCTTTAGTCCCAGCAATCCGGAGGCAGAGCCAGGTGGATCACTGTGAGTTCAAGGCCAGCCTGGTCTACAAAATGAGTCCAGGATAACCAAGGCTACACAGAGAAACTTTGTCTCAAAAAACAAAACAACCAAACAAAAGAGATTAAGTATGGGCCAGGCATGTGGTGCACACTTTTAATCCCAGCACCCAGGAGGGAGAGAGAGGCAGATCTCTGTGAGTTCAAGGCCAGCCCAGTCTGCAAAGTGTGTCTAGAACATCCAACTCTGTCTCAAAAAAACAAATAAAGAAAAAAACAAAACAAAACAAAAACCCCACTTATTGCATTGGGTGGCTGTAACTCCAGCATGTGTGGACATGATGAAGATCAAGGTTATCCTCAACCGATAGCAGGTGTGAGGCCAGCCTGAGCTACACAAGGCTCCAACTCAAAAAACAAACAAATTAAAAGGTCTTATTCAAAAAAATAAAAAATAAAAATAAAATAAAATAAAAGGTCTTATTCTTCTATCCAGTCTCACCGAGCAAGCCCTTGGGTCCTGAGCAGCGGGGTAGGGGGCACTTTTGGTTGAAATCCAGCTGAAATTCTGATCCAAGCAGTTCTGCTCAGCCCTTGGTCCTCCCTAAGGGGCCTCTCCTTTATCTCTGTGAGCTCCCCAGGTCTCTGCATAACCTTATGTTTCTTTTTGCAGCCACAGTTGGCAGATAGTATTTTTAACCTCATCCAAGCTCAGGAATCAGGTGGCTTAAAGGCTGCCCAGTCTAGTGACCTTTACCTCTGAAATCCATGACTGCCAGGCAGGGAACAGTTGGGCCTGAAGCTAATAAGTCTTTTGGGGCCACTCATATCATCTGGAGCCTGGAAAGATTTGTTCAATGAGCAGAAGTTTCCAACTCACCCCCAACTCCTGCCAAATTAAACAGGCAAGAACCTTGGGACCAGTTCTCCTCCTGCCGTGGTGCCAGGACAGCTAGAGACTGGACGTGGCCAGGTTAACTCCCAGGGCCTAGGGAGCCCCCAAAAGCGGGCAGAAACAAAAGCTCACCTGCCCTCCCGACACTTGGGGCCCAAGAGGGCATTCAAAATGCAAACTTTAATGAACAGCAGGTCAAAGAAAGGCTCCTGGAGAGTGAGCATGGTACTAGAGGCCTCAGAGGTCCCTGCCCTCTCCCTCCAAGACTTGGTGGCCAGCTCCATGTGTGTCCACCTGTCTGAGGCCCTAAGCTCCACGAAGCAGCAGTGTGTGGAGCCTAGCGGGCTCCCTGCCAGGCCCAGAAGGTCCTACGAGGAGTGTGGTTGGTTAACAGGCCAAAATCCACCGTCAAATCCTGAAGCTTTCCTCCCGGCCGTCAATGTGGCGGAGCCGCAGGTAGACATCGGTGCCGATGCCCTGCAGGGACTGCAGCTGCAGGGAGCCACCGAGATACTCCGCATAGGCCCTGGATGTGGGCAACCCGAAGCCAAAGCTGGGGGCAGGGGACAAGATAGAGGCCGTCAGAGGGTTGAGTGTCTTGGTCTACCCTTCCCCCATCCTGGGCAGGTAGGGCCTCACCCATGCATAGGTCCTGACTGGCTGCCACTGTGCATATCCAGGTGGCCGAAGAGGGGGCTGATTCTGGGGTCCTGGGTGCTGGCCTCGGCTGTGGTGAAGTGGTAGTCCATGACCCGATCCAGGTCTTTGTGAGCAATCCCTCCACCCCGGTCTGAAATCCTGGCAGGATATTGACAACACGGACTTGGTCAGGTCTGATGAGGTCATGCTAGCCCCCTGAACAGACAGTGTGTCTTCCTGCTCCATGTGAAGGTGGAACAAAGCAGCTTTATTTTCCTCCTTCTAGCCTCACCTCTGCCTGGGCCACAGGCTGCTTCTACTTCCTCATACAGTTTGACATTTACTCTAATCAAACACCATTTGCCCAACTCCAGGTCCCCAGGCTACCCCTAAATCCATAACGCCTTCCTAGCAATCACAGGATAAACGAATATCTTTTCTGGGGGCTGGAGAGATGGCGCAGAGGTTAAGAGCACTGGCTGCTCTTCCAAAGGCCCTGAGTTCAATTCCCAACAACCACATGGTGGCTCACAACCATCTATAATGAGATCTTATGTCCTCTTCTGGCCTGCAGGTGTACATGTAAGCAGAACACTGTATACATAAGAAATAATTAATTAATTAATTAAAAAAGAATGTTATTTCTGACCAGTGTCCAAGTCCCAGAGGGAGGGAGGTCCTACAGCAAGTTAGAAGTGTGCCCAGAGTCTTCACCCCCCCTAGCCCGGTTCTAGCTGCGCAAACCTGATGATGAGGTCAATGTCATTATTGGCGATGGTGATGACCACATCTGGAACATTGTAGGGAGTGTCTAGGTGACTCTCCATGGTGGCTCTCATGGCGTTCTTGAGCAGCTCGGGCAGGATGTAGTCCAGCGGCATGGGGATGAAGGGGAAGCGGGCGGCCACGTGTCCATTGATGCGGACTCGGGGGGCGTTGCCATACTTGTGCTCACACAGGCGTCTGTGGATACAGGGGTTCGGTAGGTGTCCCTAGGGTTACAGTTCCCGGGGGTCATTGGGAAACACAGGCACTGAAGGGCATTCCTGATGTCACATTAGCAGAAGCCAAGGGTTGTACTGAATGGCCTAAGATACAAGAGCCTGAGGTGTCAACAGTGAGGCTGGCGAGATGGCTCCTGGTTATTAAGAGCACTTGTTCTTGCGGGGGATTCAAGTTCAAATCCCAGCACCCATGTTGGTCAGCTCACAACTGCAGGGGAACCTCTGTGGGCACCAAGCACAAACATGCTACACATACATACATACATGCAAACACTCATAGACATAGAAAACAAGGAACTCTTTTTTTTTTTTAATGTCCATGGTGCCAATGCTGAGAGCCTTGCCTAAGCTGCACTTGGTGACACACAACTATAATCCCAGCAATAAGAAGACTGAGACAGGAGAATTCCAAGTCCCAGGCCATCATGAGCTATAAAGTGAAATCTTGCCTTAAAAAAAAAAAAAAAAATCAGGAGCCATTGAAATGGCTGGGTAGCCAAGCATGGCAACACACATGGGGGGGGGGGGCAGCAAGTTTCAAGACAAGGTTTCTCTGTATAGCTTTGGCTGTCTTGGAACTCTCTTTGTGGACCAGGCTGATCAAACTCACAGAGATCAGCCTGCCTCTGCCTCCCAGATGCTAAGATTAATGTGTGGCTGATGACACACATTTTCCCCAGCACTTGGGGATGCAGAGGCAAGTGAAGCTATGAGTTTGTAGCCAGCCTGGTCTACAGAACGAGACGATCTCAAAAAAACCAAAAAATTAAAAAATGGCTTAGTGAGGAAAGGCACTCGCCGCTAACCCTGACGACCTAAGTTTAGCCCCTGATCCCACATAGTGCAAGGAAAAAGCTGACTCCCACCAAGTTGTCTTCTGACCTCACTGAGGTACATATCCACACAAATAAATGTAATTAAAAAATAAACTAAAACTGGCTGGAGAGATGGCTTAGCAGTTAAGAGCGCTTGGTGCTCTTGCAGAGGACCCAAGTTTCGTTCCCAGCGCCCACATGGTGGTGGCTCACAATGTCCTCCTTCTTTCCTCTGTGGCGTTGCACACATACTGTGCACAGACACACACGGGGGCAAAACACCCACACACATTAAAATAAAAATAATTAAAAAGAGAGTTAAAGAAAAGCCTTGCCCTAGACCATGCAAGGTCCCAGACAGAAGTCCTCTATGCCCCTGAGCCACTGACCCCGTGCTCACTCTAGTCTTACCTGGCGAAATCCACCCACTTTTCAATAATCTTCTTTGGTGACAGACGAGTGCAGATGATGCCAACAAAATCAGGCTGGCGGGAGAAAGAAGGTCAAAAGGAGCAGCGCCTCAGACCTCAGCCGCCAAATCCCACAGTTTCTGGAAAGCCAAAGCAGCCACAAAGCCCATAACCAGCGCTCCCCCCCCCCCCGCCGGGGAGGGGGTGTGCCTCAGGTGCCTGTCCCCACTGAACATGAGCCTCAGGTCCACCTTGTCTTCATGTAGAGCCAAGTGGTGAGTAGCCAGCATGCGAATCCCAAGTCTTGACGTCAGTGTCTTGTCCAAGAAGTACCGGACCAGCTTTTCATCCTATGAAGAGTGGGTCTCAGAAACCTTTGCCCCCCCCTCCCCAACGACTATCACCCGACTTGGCCAGGCCTGGTCTCTGTGGCCTCTGACCTCTATGTGTTTCCGGCTCTCACGAAGACCCTCGGCCAACAGGGTCACCACGTCCTTGTGGTCATCTAGCAGCTGTCGCACCAGCTGGCAATACTGGGCCTCATCTGCCTGGTCCTTGATCTGCAGATCACAGAGACATGAGCACAGGTGGTCCAACCCTGACCTTGGCCCCCTCACCCTCTCCAGCCCAGACTCACCGGAGGGAAGTCTGTCAGCTTCTGGAAGGCCCGGATGTATAGCTCGTGCTACATGAAATAAGTGTGGGAATTCACAGAGCTGCTATAGACACTTGCATAGTAAACAGTCACGCATCGGGATCAACGCCCGACTCAGTAGGGTCCGGGCCCCGATAGAGCCTTCCAGCTCCCATGAATATGCTTGTTTTGGTCTCTGATGTTCTGAGGCCTAGACCTATGCAGGCCTGGGCTCTGCTTTGTGCCTCTTGGGCACTGTGCATATTGACTGAGGGACCCCTCTGCCTTACCACATGCAATATGGTTGGGTTGCAACCTATGATGAAAGGAAGGCTACGGAAGCCCTTGATGCGGTGAGCAATCCTCACTGGTAACTCTTGCTGCAAGTAGCGGCCGCTTTTCTATTAAAAAAGAAAAAAAAAAGGAGGGAACGGCTTAAGTAGCCGGCTAGAACCTCTGAGGCAGAGAAGTGGAGAGAGAGCCTTACCAGAAGGTGACTGCCATCCTGTGAGCGGCCAGAATAGAGCATCATGGTGGGGGTGAGGCGGACGGAGGGCTAAAAGGGAAGGTGGACTTTGAGCACCAGACATTCAAGAGCCCACCAACCCAACATTATTAGCTCAGCCCTTTCCCCTCAAGATTTATTCCAACTCAACTTTTGTGCAAGTCACCCATACAAGCGTACCTTCTCCGCCGCCACGTCGATGGCTGACTGGTTGTAAAAGGAAGTGACAGTCTTGGAGCGTTCCCTGGCCAGTTCTACATGGTGTGTATCGGTGGCTGATGTTGAGCGAGCCCGGAGTAACAAGGAAGACCCCAAGAGGGGCCAAAGTGAAGGCCCGCTCCGAGGGCCGCTGCCCAGCACTGAAGTCAGTATCATTGTCCTATTTGTTGAACTAGGCTGCCACTGTAGTGCTGAGGCCCCGACAGGCAGCGGTGAACCCAAAGCCGGAGAGAGAGAGAGTGGGCAGGGCTTTCAGGGATGTGGGTCTCTCGAGGATGCTGACATGCTCAGCAACGGCAAAGCAGCTTCCATCTATTGGAGTAGTGGAAGGCGGTTGTAAGGATCCGAATCCAGACGGTTTGCACGCTTTCTCCAAAGTACACACCAATATCCGCAGACCTAGACAATCTTGCCCAGCCCTTACAACCACCATCTCCCGAGACACACTCAGGCCAAGGCTGGTCAACACTCTCCGGGTGTTCTGCTCTTTTATGTGAAACTCAACCTGAAGGCTTGTGTGCGCGTTCGGGGAAACGGGTGAAGTAATCTCCAGTCCATTCTAGCCATAACTCTCCCCGGCTCCCTCAGGTTATGGACACCCCCTCCCCCATTCAAGGATGGATCTGACCCCTACTCGGTGATACAGGACCGAGCCTTTGAAGACCGGCCAGCGTCCGTGCGACAAGCTGAGCGCACAGGAGAACAGGGTGCATGCAGAGAAACTGCGGTCCCAGGGTTCCCCATCAGAGCTCCCCCTCCGCTGGGTCACTTAGTCTGGCCAGAGTTGCCCCCATATGGTAGATGCCAGCCCCCGCCCATGCGCACTCCCGCGCAGAGGTGGCGGCTAAGGACCTGTGCTGCAAGCGTCCGCCGAAGGGGCTCTCTGTGGGTTACTATGAGCTACTCCACTTACCGCGAGGCCAAACGCTGGGCCCGGGTCCGAGCGGAACCGCCGAAGCAGTCGACCCGCCCGGCTAGCCGAGCCCGCCTGCTCCCTCCCCGGGCTGTAACATCGCGCGGGCTGTGTGTGCCCAATGCCTCCTGGGAGTTGTAGTTTGAGCAGGACTCCCAGCAGTGGTCCTGAAATTTAGAGTGACCTATCACCGACTCTGTCTTCGACTGTATAGTATTATAAGCTCCCTGTGAGAAAAGTGGTAGGGAGCAGGAAAAGCCCTTTGATGTGTACAGAATAGACCGTATCTGCTTCTCTAAGGTCCCTTTTTTTTTTTTTTTTTTTGGTTTTTGGAGACAGAGTTTCTCTGTGTAGCCTTGGTTGTCCTGGACTCACTCTGTAGACCAGGCTGGCCTCGAACTCGCAGCGATCCTCCTGCCTCTGCCTACCGAGTGCTGGGATTAAAGGCGTGCGCCCGGCTTAAGGTCCCATCTTTTAAGCTCCGAGCTCTGCCTGTTTTAAATTCCAACTCAGCTCCCTTACCACCAGAGCAAAGTTAGCTAATTTCTCAGTGCTCTAATTATGGAATTGGCAAAAATGAGGATGTAGAGCATAAGAATGTATAAGTTCAAGCTGCCTAGGACAGTGCCAGGTGTGGAATTAGCACAGGCGTTATTATTTCTACCCGCCTACAAGTTAACATGACTAGATGACCTTTCTGTGCCACAGGGGAGGTAGAGTGTTTCAAATAAATAGAGCTCTACTCTGAGGAAGAAGATCGTTTGGGTGTGGTAGCGTTGTGCTTGAGGGGCCTCACAGGAGGTTGTGGGAAAGCCAGAAGCCGGATGAGTACAGGTGCTGGATGAAGCTCGGACCTGATAGAGAACAGCCTGGGTGATGGCCGGTGTAAGCTGGAGCCATATGGAATCGGGATAGGAGTGGGAACTCATGAATGCTAGAATTCTGCTTCAGTCTGCCTACCTGGGATGTCATTGCCTACCTGCCATGGGGGCGTGGCCCTGCCCTGTATATAAAAGGACAGATTACCTCGCCCCTCTCTTATCCCCTCCCTCCCTTTCCCTGTACGTCCCTCTCTCTCTTGTACCCCTCCCCCTTTCCTTCTGTCCCCATGCTCATTTAATAAACCTCATATAATCTAATATCCGGTATCTTATAATTTTCTTTTTATAAATATAAAACATGGAATGGCTAACAGCTCCCGTATGTGTCTGCATTTGTGTTGTGGAGTTAGTTTGGAGACCAATTTCAAGTAGTGAGTCTCACCACTGTAGACAGACTGGCCCAGAGCTACCCTCCTACCTCAGCCTGGCAACCTGATCTTTGGTGTAGTTCCGCCTCGGTTTACCTGGCAAATGCCACCCCGCGTGAGTTCACGGAAGGTTTTAATCATTCTCTCCTCCTTAGACCCTCCAGCTGTAGTGCTCGGGAAGGTGGACCAGGTGGCAAAAAGGGTGGAGAAGACAATTAAGCAGAAAGATAATCAGGGGAGATTTTTCAGTGTATGTACAGAATTTGGGGGGGGGGGGTTGGTTTGGTTTTGGTTTTTTCGAGACAGGGTCTCTCTGTGTAGCCTTCGCTGTCCTGGACTCGCTTTGTAGACCAGGCTGGCCTCGAACTCACAGCGATCCGCCTGCCTCTGCCTCCCTGGGTCATGGGATTAAAGGCGTGCGCCACACTCCCTGCTCTATTTTTCTTAATATTTAAAGAAAAAGTGTTCACTTGTGGGGGTGGGGCTTCCTTTGAGAATGTCCTGTCGTCTTGGCAGTGGACTCCCTCACAGGCTGACCCGTCTGAGGAAGTGGCAAGGTCTACACAGATACATTCCCAGACTTCAAGAACCATTCCCCCCCCCCCCCCCGCCTCTTTTTTTTTTTACAACTTCCTGGCAACATTCTGGTGGAGAGCCAGGAGGCCTCTCAGCTCTGGCTTACAGACATAGCTTTAGGACTTAGAAAAAGAAAGAGAGCACTGGTGACAGCCTTCATTAGAAGGACTCTGAGTTCCTGTTGGGTTCCTGGACTTGCTGCTCACGTGGCTGTGGCATGGACAGGAGCCACCCTAGCCGGCGGCCAGTAGGCGGAGGAGGCAGCTGGCAACCCCTTCACCTCATTTAACCTGGCCCGAGTCTAACTTTGCGTCTGAACTGGCCGCAGCTGTCTACTACTTAGGTTGGCCACACATGCCCTTAGCTCCTGTTCACAAGAGTTCCATGACAACCAAGGCTGCAAAGAGAAATCCTGTCTCGAAAAACAAAAAGTAGAGAGAGACAGAGAATCAAGAGAAGGTGTAGGCTCCAACTTTTTCCAAACTTACTTTATAATTATTTTTTTTTTTTTTTTTTTTTTTGGTTTTTCGAGACAGGGTCTCTCTGTGTAGCCTTGGCTGTCCTAGACTCCTTTTGTAGACCAGGCTCGCCTCAAAATCACAGCGATCTGCCAGCCTCTGCCTGCCGAGCACTGGGATTAAAGGCGGGCGAGCACCACCACGCCCTGCTTTTTGGCTCTTTAAATGTTTATACTTCCCTTCCAATCCACCTATCCTAGATGGGAGAGAAAAGAAGTTTATGGGAACAAGGGAAGTAGAGTTTGTTGGACTCAGTTCCTGGGTGCGATTCCCCTGGCACAGTCAGCAGAATTTCAGCAGACCAGCATTTCTACCAAAGTTGCTGCTGGAACCTGGAGCAACTGGAACCTGGAGCCTCAGCCAGAGCCCAAAGCCTCGAAGCCTTTGCTGGAGTGGGTCTCTCTAGGAGCATCTCCAAATGGAGCGATGAACAGCCAAACAATACAAAGACCCAAAAGTCCAGCCTCCTGTTTTGGATATATATATATATCCTCTCAGAATCTGTACTAAGATACGTTTCAGCTGGCAAAAACCAAGCCCCTCCACGAAGTGGTTTGACTTCTAAGTAGATAAACATCACCTGTTTTCTCACAAGTCTATTCCCCATCCCACACTTGGGGTAAAAACAAAACCATATTTATATCCAACTACAAAAGGGCTAAATGAACCACCATGTCTTTAATCCCAGCACTTGGGAGGCAGAGGCAGGCGGATTGCTGTGAGTTCAAGGCCAGCCTACAAAGCAAGTTCCAGGACAGCCACGGCTACACAGAGAAACTCCTTCTCAAAAAACCACAACAGCCAAACAAACAGAAAACTGAGAGATGAGCCAGTGAGGTGGTTCAGTGGGCAAAGATGCTCACCTGACACCTGAGTTCCATACCCAGAACCCATGTGGTGGAAGGAAAGAACATATAAATTGATTTGTGACCTTCATGTGTGTACCTTGACATGAATAAGTGTGTACGTTTGTGTACACATGCACACACACACAATAAATGTTTTAAAACGATATTATACACATGTATTTACATTTTCTCCTCTTTGTTTTGTTCAGATAGGATCACACTGTGTAACTCAGGCTGGCCCCAAGCTTATGATCCTCCTAACTTACTCCTCCAAGTACTGGAGTTACAGATGTGTGTCACCAGCATGACTTTTTCTTTTTCTTTCTTTTTCTTGGGGGAGCATAGATGGTGGGGGAAGTTTGAGACAGGGTTTCTCTGTGTAGCCCTGGAGCTCGTTTTGTAGACCAGGCTAGCCTCGAACTTACAGAGATCTGCCAGTTTAGTAGGTGCCTTTATATGATGAACAACCTCACCTGGCTAAATGTTTCTAATTGTTTTTTGTTTGTTTGTTTGGTTTTGTTTCTGTTTTTGTTTTTGAGGCAGGTTTCTCTGTGTAGCCTTGGCTGTCCTGGAATTCTCTTTGCAGTCCAGGCTGGCCTCCAACTTACAGAGATCCACCTGCCTCTGCCTCCCGAGTGCTGGGAGTAAAGGCGTGCGCCACCACCGCCTGGATTATTTTTATTTTATTTTTTTAAGATTTATTTATTATTATATACAATGTTCTGCCTGCATGTACACCTGCACACCAGAAGAGGGCACCAGATCTCCTTATAGATGGTTGTGAGCCACTGTGTGGTTACTGGGAATTGAACTCAGGACTTCTGGAAGAGCACACAGTGCTCTTAACCACTGAGCCATCTCTCCAGTCCATATTTTTTATTTTTTGTTTATTTGCTTTTTGGTTTTTGGTTTTTGAAGGCAGGGTTTCTCTATGTAGCCTTGGCTGTCCTGGACTCCCTTGGTAGACAAGGCTGTGCTTGAACTCACAGCGATCCACTGGCTTCTGAATGCCTGAGTGCTGTAATAAAAGGCGTGCACCATCACACCTGGCTAGATCTCTTATTTTTAAAAAGGCAAACAGGTTTGCCTTGCTCATAGACCTTGTGTTACAAGATAAACAAGGCTTCAGATGCCTTCTCAGTCTTCTTCATGTGTAAAAAATCAGGACTTAAGCCTCATTCTCCTAGAAATGCTACCACTAGGTCTGAACACAGTCTGCCTTGTTACCAGACTCAGAAAACCAGGTCTGAGATGTAACTTTTCACTATTCCTTTAGCTAATAGATGGTGACTGCTCCTAGATATCTCACCTGTACCTCACGGTAATTGGATAGAAAGAAAGATGTAAAGCCTACATTAAGACTGAGGACACGGAAGCTTAAGTTGTGAGGACCTAAGAAAGCATTCCAGGGTCCAAGGAGGTGTTTTAAGGCTAACAAAAGCAAGTGAAAACGTAGAAAGATGGTTAGGAAGAACATTCCACTATATGATTCCACTATCATAATTTTTTTTTTGAGACAAGGTCTCTCTGTGTAGCCTTGGCTATCCTGGCCTTGCTTTGTAGACCTGGCTGGCCTCGAACTCACAGCGATCCGCCTGCCTCTGCCTCCCGAGTGCTGGGATTAAAGGCGTGTGCCACCACGCCTGGCCTCCACTATCATAATTCTAAGCTCAGGATTTTAAATTTCCTTTGGTTTGTATTTTCCTTATCACAGATCCTGGACAGCAAGTAAAACTGCCTTGTTGTGGTTAATTTAAAAGTATGGCCTAATAATGTGTATTATTAGCCTTATAAATTAAATTATTACAGCGGCCAAGGCGACACAGAGAAACCCTGTCTCAAAAAAAAAAAACAAAAAAAAACAAACAAAAAAAATTATTACAGCGGAATTATCCAATGTGCCACCACAATAAAAAATGACACAGACGCCGGGCGGTGGTGGCGCACGCCTTTAATCCCAGCACTCGGGAGGCAGAGGCAGGTGGATCGCT
>OU015757.1:8293667-8321283 GCA_907169655.1 Acomys percivali | reverse complement strand
GTGTGTGTGTGTGTGTGTGTGTGTGTGTGTGTGTGTGTGTGTGTGTGCTGGGGGTGAGGTGGTGAGGGGAGGTAACACAGACCTGCTGTCAAATGGCTGTGATTTTCCTGGGCCAAGTCACAGCACTTTGGAAGAATCTGTGTTAATAGTTTTAGTCTTTACAGAGGTTCTGTGAGGTAAGCACTGTCATGGTTCCTATCTTGGTGAGAAAACTGAAGTATAGAGAAGCTAAGTCATATGATTGAGACCACAGTCTAGTACCAGGGTCAAGAAAGGAAGCATCTAAGTGAGTCCAGGACAGCCAAGGCTAACACAGAGAGACCCTGTCTCGAAAAACCAAAAAAAAAAAAAAAAAAAAAAAAAAAAAGAAAGAAAGAAAGAAAGAAAGAAAGGAAGCATCAGAGATCAGTGTCGGCATGTAGTAATCTCACCTGGGTGCGAGTCTTGCCAACCCTCCCCCTACCCCCGTCTGATCCTCCACTTCCAGAATGCCCTCCAGGACTTGTCCGTGGCAGCCAGCTGGGCCTCAGATATTCAGTAGACCTACTTGTGTGAGCTTGTGATGGGTTGTAGGCAGGACAGGGACCCTCTGGAAAGAAAGGTAGACTGATTCATTAGGACAGGGCTAGAGTGAGACTCACTTGGAGCCTCCCCCACTTTGGACATGACACAGACCTCTAATCTACCCTCGTAGGCTTCCACAGCTGAAGGGACAATTAAGCTAATGTTCTTCACATACACAGGCCACCTCCCTGACTCAGTGGTGGGGGCAGGAGTTAGGGGTTCAGAAGCCTGGAGGGGGGTTGGCCTGCTCCCAAGGTAAACCTCAGGCCTTGCTCCCTGGGCCCAGGAGTGCTGAGCACAGCTGAGGGAATTAATGGCTGTGTACCCTGAATGGGCTCCAATAAAAGCTGCTCTTCAGCCCCATAAATATTTTCATTCTGGGAGGGGCTGGTGAGGCAGCCAGTCATAGATAAGGATGCAGGGCCTGTCCTTCAACTCATGCCCTCCACAAAGCCTGGGCGGGCAGTGAAGGCACCCCCACATCTTGTGTCATTTTTCTTCCTAGGTCTTCAAGCAGCTCAGCGTGGTAAGTGTTGGCGATGCGACACCTGGGCTGTGCTCGTGGATGAGTTGAGGGGAGATGGTATTGTGTGGTCCTGAGGTCAGGGCAGTGTCTGCTGTTAGCATGACTCATCCTTCTCTACAGCCTGTGGGCAGCGTGGCCCTGGCCCCCCGGAGCCTCAGGAAGGCAACACGTTACCTGGCGAATGGCCCTGGCAGGCCAGTGTGAGAAGACAGGGAGTACATATCTGCAGTGGCTCTTTGGTGGCAGAGACCTGGGTCCTCACAGCTGCTCACTGCTTTGAAAAGTGAGTGAGTCATGCTTTGGTCCAGTCTTTCAGTTTGAGGGTGAATTTGCCCCTGTACCTCGCAAGATTGTTGGGTTTTTGTTTTGTTTTGTTTTTTGCCTCTAGAATAATAAAGAATCCTTTATGGAAAGTGTGCCATGTAGCAGACATGTTACCAGCTTAACCTTAGCAATCTTTCATGCGCATGCTTTACAAAGGCATAAATGGACACTGAGACGGGGCAACTGTGCTGAAAGCGATGTGCTCTCTCCCTGTACATCCTCCCCGCCTGTGCTGTTCTCCACTTTGCCACGTCTCCGTTGGCGCTCAGCTGTCTGGGCCTTGCCCTTCTCCTTTCAGGGTGGCCACAACTGAACTGAGCTCCTGGTCCGTGCTCCTGGGTTCTCTCAAGCAGGAGGGGCCGAGCCTGGGGGCCGAAGAGGTGGGAGTCGCTGCCGTGCAGTTGCCCAAGGCCTATAACCACTATACCCAGGGCTCAGACCTGGCCCTGCTCCAGCTTACCCACCCCACAGCTCGCACAACCCTCTGCTTGCCCCAACCCACTCACCACTTCCCATTCGGAGCTTCTTGTTGGGCCACTGGCTGGGACCAGAACTCCAGCAATGGTGAGTGCTGTTCTGGATGGACTCCTAGACAGCGCCTCTCTAGAGGAATTCCGCTTGCCCAGGCTCAAACAGGATCAGTTCCTACCTGTGCTGGTCCCCCCCCCCCACGCCCACCATGCCCCAGAGCTAGACTCAACCTTATCTCGTTTGTCAGTTTCCAGGACCCTACGGAACCTGCGCCTTCAACTCATCAGCCGCCCCACCTGTAACTGTCTCTACAATCGGTTGCACCAGCGGCTGCTGGCCAATCCAGCAAGACCTGGGATGCTCTGTGGGGGTGCACAGCCTGGGGTTCAGGGACCCTGCCAGGTCTGATGAGTCCAGGGGAAAAGGGAGGGCCTGGCCTTGGGCTGAGGGTGGAATCTTCAGAGAAGGGTCATGGGGTACAGCTAGAGGGCATGTGGCCAGTGTTGGGGCTCAGCTGGCTCTGCTTTTGACTCCTTTGCCTGACTCCAGGGAGATTCTGGGGGACCTGTGGTGTGCCGTGAGCCTGATGGACACTGGGTCCAGGCTGGGATCGTTAGCTTCACATCAAAATGTGCCCAAGAGGACACTCCTGTGCTGCTGACCGACACGGCTGCTCACAGTTTGTGGCTGCAGGCCCACGTGCAGGGGGCTGCGTTCTTGGTGCAGGCCCCAGGAATTGTGGAGAGCAGTGATGAGACCAGCTGTGTTGGTAGGTGTGAGCATGGGTACTGGGAGTAGGATGCATGGAACACCCAAGGCGCACGAAGGCTTCCCGGGTAGTGGGTGGAAGTAACAAGGAAGCAAACCAGCTCAGACTCAGCTAGACGGCCAACAGAGACCAGGTTTGGAAAGGCCTCTCCCAGAGCCTGGGCCACGAACAGGTTCGGGTATGAATGTCTGAAATCTGGCTCATTTCGGGGGGGGGGGGGGGGGGGAGCTGCAAATTTCCGGGACAGAAATCTGAGGGAGGTGAGACAGGATGATGACTGCAATGCAAATTGCATGCAAACTCATTCCTGGAAAGGAAGCTGGGTTCTGAAATTCAGAACAGCACTAGTAAGCTAGGAATTTCAGGGCTGGCACAGGCTTGGAGAGGCGCAGATGGGTGGGGGAGTTGGGCAGAGCCCTTCCAGGTAAGGCTGGCATGGACTACGGTCAGCCATCAGGATTACAGGCATGTGCATAGGCTCTGCATCCCAAGCGGGCTGCCTGGTTAACCTATGTTAGTGTGGTTACCTTTGGTTAAGTGGCTGAGAGTCACCTTAGAAAGGGGGAGACCTCCAACATATGGAAGCATTCAGCACTTAACTGCGTGATGTCACTCACCTGTTTCAGCATGTGGCTCCTTGAGGAGTGGAGGGCCCCAGGCAGGAGCCCTCTCTCCATGGCCCTGGGATGCCAGGCTGAAGCACCGCGGGAAGCTGGCTTGTGGTGGCGCCCTGGTATCAGAGGTGGTGGTGCTGACTGCTGCTCACTGCTTTATCGGGTGAGCCTTATGCCTCTTTCGTGGCCCTCTGCCCCAGTTCTGTCGCTCAGTGCTGTCAACTTTGCCTCTCAACAGGCGCCAAACTCTAGAGGAATGGAGTGTGGGACTCGGGGCTGGCCCAGAGGAATGGGGCCTGAAGCAACTCACCCTGCATGGGGCCTATACCCATCCGGAGGGTGGCTATGATGTGGCCCTCTTGCTGCTGGCTCAGCCTGTGACACTGGGCCCTGGCCTGAGGCCCCTTTGCTTGCCCTATGCTGACCATCACCTGCCCGATGGTGAACGTGGCTGGGTTCTCGGGCTGACCCCAGGAGCAGGTACACAGGAACAGGGAGCCCCGCAGCTGTCCACTAAACTGAGAGGCAACTGAGGCATCTGGTCTCTTCCCTTGCTTCATAGGCATCAACTACCCCCAGACAGTACCTGTGACAGTGCTGGGGCCAGTGGCCTGTGGCAGACAACATGCAGCTCCTGGGAGCACGGCTATTTCCATTCTGCCAGGGATGGTTTGCACCACTGCTGTGGGCGAGCCGCCTCACTGTGAGGTGAGTCCCCAATTCCCAATCCTTACGCAGCAGACCCTTGGCATTCTGTCACCCTGCAGCTCATGGACAGACTTTCTGCCAGCTGGCCCCCCAACATCCCCGGTTCCAGCACCCAAGCCCCTTCTACCTGCTGCAGGAAGTTACCAAATGTAACCTGCTCCCTAACAGGGCCTATCTGGAGCGCCACTTGTCCACGAGGTCAGGGGCACATGGTTCCTGGCTGGACTGCACAGCTTTGGAGACAGCTGCCAGGGCCCCGACAGGCCTGCGGTTTTTGCAGCGCTCTCTGCCTACGAGGACTGGATCAGCAATCTAGACTGGCAGGTCTACTTCGCTGAGGAGCCAGAGCCGGAGGCTGAGACTGGCAGCTGCCAGGTCAATTCGAGTATGTGTGTCACCGCTCACTCTTCTGTAGCCCTGGCTCTCACCTAGGGGGACACTGTTCTGACTCAGCCCAAGCTGCCTGGGGTAGAGAACAGCGACAGACAGACCCACATGGACTTTAGGCAGCAGAGGGTCTCAGCTTTTTGGGTCTTTAGGTCTTCTGTACACCACAGGGGGCCAAGGGGAGTAATAAAGCTCTAGGGATGGGGCCAAACTAATCCCCCTCCTCTCCTCGACAGGCCAGCTGGCCAGCTGTTGACTGGTGACTCTCTAGTTTACTCACAGGACGCCAGAAAAGCCAGGCAACTCCCACATCAACACCCAGTTCTACACTCCTGACCTTCCCCTCCCTGGCTTGTGGTTCCCAGCCCTGAGGCAGGTCCCACGGCTGTCTGGCTAGGAATGAACCTGCCCAGAGACGCTTTCCATGTGTGGCCACGACCCCACCCCCAAGCTCTGCTGCTTTCCAACAGAGATGTCTCCGGTATTCCCTAGCCAATCCTGCAGATACAACCACACCAGCAGCTGTTGTGAAAAAAAAAAAGTTTTTTGGGGGGGTGGGGAGCAATTTTCCTTTTTTAGAACTTAAATAAATTGTTACAAAATAGATTTTAGAAAATAAGTTACAAACTATAGTAAAAGGCCCCCCTTCCACAGGCAGCCATCCACCCGTGGCACTCTCTTATCTGCCTCTCCCTGGGTTAGAATCTGGCCACCCCAGCGCTTTGGCAGAGGCTGGCCCTGGAAGAACACGGTGACAAAGGCTTGTGGAGGAAATCCTTCACGGCACAGACATGAAGACTACCTCATGCCTTTCCTGACAAAGAAACCAGACCTGGGTGGTCTTCGTGGGAAGCAGAGGAGGGGATGCCCAAGCAACTCCTGAGCGAAACGTGGAGAGCGAGCCTTTCTCGCCTGCACCGCAGCTTCAGTGAGCAGTCCTCTGGAGACGCAGTTCAGAGGGAGAAGTTGAGGTCTGCAGGCCACTGGGGTGAGGGGTCCAGGAGGGACGCTGTACATGAGTGCCCTCTGCTTGTTGCCGGTGCCACTGAAGCTCCTAGGGAGAGAAGGAGAGCTCACTGAGGGAGGCCTACAACACCTGCAGCCCTGAGAACACAGAGAAGTGCAGGAGGCTGGGATAAGTGGTTGAGTGTTTGACTGCCATGTATGAGGCCCAGGTACCGTGCCCAGCATCTCTCCCTCACCAAACAGACCAAGCCTGCAAATTGTAGGCCTCCTAATTAGTCTTGCAGCCTTGCTAATAGGCTCCTCATTCACTGCACTTGAAGTCACAGGAAACCTCTTGACCTGACAGCTACTTCTTCAGTTTTCAGGAACCATCACCACTACTGTGTCCTCCCCAGACAAGCTCTGGTCAGGGGCATACCATTTCAGGGACACCCACCCTTGGTGGCTGTGGACGGAATGGATTTTCCTCTCTAGATTGGAATGTGACCCTAAGACTTGCTGAGTGCAAAGACTGCCCCATGCCTCCACTGCCTTACCTGGCAGTGGGCTGGGTGGAGCCCATTTTGCCCTGAGATTCCCTGTGATAGAGGATGAGAGAGAGGGACTAATGACTGCTGCTGCTCAACTGAGCCTGGCTTCAAAGAAACAATTATCTGTGAGTCAGCCCTTCAGTTAAAGGGGCGTGTTGGGGGCAGGTGCTGGCAGAGGGCAGTTTGGTTGGCTCCTACAAGATCTGTGGCAAAAGGAGAAGGAAAAAGTTAACTAGAAGAGCGAACACACAGAAGCAGCACAGCACTCCCACAAGGGACCAGAGGCCCTACTGCCAAGAAAAAAAGGCAGAGACCAACCATAGGGGAAGGAGGACGAAGGACTGAGTGTTGGTCAACGACCCAGCAAACTGGCCAAGTCAGCAGTCACGGGGCAGCCAGTTAGAAGTCACCAACTGGGCAGGTAAACCCACCCATCTTTGCCTTAGGCAGGCAGGCGGATCGCTGTCAGATCAAGGCCAGCCTGGTCTACAAAGTGAGTGCAGGACAGCCAAGGCTACACAGAGAAACCCTGTCTCGAAAAACCAAAACAAGGGGCTGGAGAGATGGCTCAGTGGTTAAGAGCACTGGCTGCTCTTCCAGAGATCCTGAGTTCAATTCCCAGCATCCACATGGTGGCTCACACCATCTATAGTGAGATCTGGTGCCCTCTTCTGTCATACAGGTACACAATGCATCCAGAACCCTGTATATATATAATAATAAAAAAAAAATCTTAAAACAAAAACAAAAAACAAACAAACCCACCCATCTAACCGTCGTATGACAACCCAGGAATCTGCTCTTCTCCACCATCCCCCTTTCTCATTCCATGGCTTCTCGCCCACTCAAGGGAAGAGCAAAACCTATATGAAACCAATAGTTTCAAGCCAGGTGTAGTGGTGCACGCCTTTAATCCCAGCACTTGGGAGGCAGAGGCAGGCAGATCTCTGTGAGTTCGAGGCCAGCCTGGTCTACAAAGCCAGTTGAGGACAGCCAAGGCTACACAGAGAAACCCTGTCTCAAGCGAAACAAAACCAAAAGGTAAAACAACACCCATGGTTTCATCTTTTTCCTCTGGAAATCATTACTTGCTCAGTCAGGACTCTCAGAAGCCCTGTTGAATTACCAGAAGGCCCACACCACTGGACCCTTGTTCCGTGTCCCAAACTTCTGCCCAACCTGCTGTCTCTCAAGAACCACAGCAGGACCCACACGGACCCCAAGCGCTACAGCTGCAACACCTGCGGCAGGGCTTTCCGAAGCGCGGCCCGGCTGCGGGGCCATGGGCGGGTGCATGCGGCCCAGGAGGGACCTTTCACCTCTTCTCCTTGTCCTTGCCACTTCCGCCACCGAATCAGCTTCCTGCGGCACCGGCAGAAAGCTCAGTTGGCGACTAACAAATACCTCTGCCCACTGGGAGGAAAAAGGCCAATCCTCTTTGGCTGTAAGAGTCCACGCCACTGCCTAACCTACCATAGTGTCCATCTTCCTGACAGAGGTAGGAGCCACACTTCCGTGCCTTAAAGGCAGCTGACCATTTCAAACTAGATTGTTAGTCCGTGTCTGGAACTCCTGCCACTTAGACTCCACGGGACTCTTTTCTGCTCGCTTCCCTCACCTACTCCGGGTTCACGGCTTCTCTCTCCAATGTGTGCCCACCTCTTTCTTTCTGGGTCCTCAGTCCTCTGCCCAACCCACTCACCCCACATACCTGAGCTAGACTCTGTACACTCCTCCTGGTGGTGTTGCCGGTGCCGAAGGAAGCTGATTCGGTGGCGGAAGTGGCGAGGACAAGGAGAAGAGGTGAAAGGTCCCTCCTGGGCCGCATGCACCCGCCCATGGCCCCGCAGCCGGGCAGCGGTCCGGAAAGCCCTGCCGCAGGTGTTGCAGCTGTAGCGCTTGGGGTCCGTGTGGGTCCTGCTGTGGTTCTTGAGAGACAGCAGGTTGGGCAGAAGTTTGGGACACAGGGAACAAGGGTAGAGTCCAGTGGTGTGGGCCTTCTGGTGATTCAGCAGGCTACCAGCATGGCGGTAGGAACGCCCACACTGGGCACAGCAAAAGGGACGTTCCTTGTCTTCAGCTGCTGTGAAATTTACTCCTTGTTCTCCATTAGCTGGCTCTCCATTCTCTTCTAGGTCTCTAGAAGGTTCTGATGGGGCCTCCTGAGCTTTCCCTGGACCAGGGCAACCCACCTCTACCATCCCAGCTTGCGGCTCTCCCGTCTCCTCTGTCTGACTTGGCACCTGGCTCTGCTCCGTAACGTGAGTCTGCACGTGTATGGCCAGTTCACTGTGGGACTCAAAAACTTTGCTACAGTGACTACAAGCAAAGGTCTGGGTGCCAGTGTGGCTGTGGATCTCAGTGGTCACAGGAGTCAAGAACTCTTTGGAACAGAGCGAGCAACTGTGACAGCCTTTTCTGTTAATGCTGGGGTTCGAGAGCCCATCAGGTTGGCCAGAGGTCTTGCCACACTGGCTGCAATAGGAGTGGCTCTCTGGTTGGAGCTGAGAGCTGCTGTCTCCACCATCCCAGCTGTAACACACAGTAGGACCATTGGACTGGCTCTCAGAAAGGTGACAAGGACTCCTGGAGACAGCGTCTTTCAGCTCGCCTTCTGGCTTGGTTAACTGACCCTGAGGAGCCCAGGCACCATTGTGACTCATTTGTCCCCTAGCTCTCTGACACCCACCTACCTCTCCCACCTCCCAAGAGAAAGATTCTGTGACTTCTGGATCTGCTGGCCCACTGGGCCCCTGGCCGTGTTTCCTGGGCCTCTTGGCTTCACGGTCCAGCTGCAGTCCTGACTGAATACCATCTGAGTTGCCCCCATGTCCCCAGCCATCATCAAGGTTCCCCTTACTGCCTTCTGTACCGTGTTGGCCTTCTGGGCCGCTCGCCAGCTCCGGCTCGGCCTCCTCATGCTCCCGCAGATGCCGCTCTAGAGACGCCTGGCCAGGAAAGCCACGGCCACAATGCGTACAACGTACAGCTGCTGCCCTCTGGGGCCACCCTGCTTTCCGTCGCTGGCTGTCAGAATGCAGCCTCTGATGCTCTTTCAGGGCTGTGCGGTTGGAATAGGTCTCAGGACAGAAGGGGCAGCTGTAGCGGCCTGTCTCATGGTTGCACTGGTGGTTCAGGAGGCTGCCAGCATGGCGGTAGGTCCGGCCGCACTGCTCACACCTGAAAGGCTGGTCCTCATGACTCAGTTTCTGGTTGTCTCGACCCCTCCGTGGCTCAGTATGGACCCGCTGGTGGTTGGCCAGCTGCTTGCGAAGCCGAAAGGCCTTCCCACATTCACTGCAGCAGAAATGTCGAGGGTCTGCATGGATGCGCCGGTGGTTCTTAAGTGACATGAGGTTTGAAAAGCCCTTGGAGCAGGCCTGGCAGCCAAAGTGGCCAGTCTGGTGGCTCTGCCGGTGATTGATGAGGCTGCCGGCATGCTTGTAGGTCCGGCCACACACTTCACAGCTAAAGGGCCGCTCGGAGCTGACCTCCGTCTGACAGCCTTTCGTCTCCAACCTCTGCTCCACTTCCTCCTCATTTACAGTGGTCTCCTCCCACACCTCTTCCTTCACCCTTGCCAGCTCCTCCAAGGGCTCCACTTTCAGGTCTTCCGGGAGCTGCCCTATGACTGCCTGCTCCCGCTCTGCCTCTGTCGCATTCTGGGGTTCACAGTGGCCTCCTGCCTCTGAGACAGGCCCCACTTGGGGCTCCGAGCCTTTGCAGCGAGGGTGGTTCCGCAGATGATTCCGGTAGGCGGCCAGGTTGGGGTAGCAGCGAGAACAGACAGGGCAGATGAAGTCACCTGTCTGGTGGATCTTGCGGTGGTTCACCAGGCTGCCTCCATGGCGATAGGTCTTGCCACACTGGTTACATTGGAAAGGGCGGGGGTGGGATTCCAGAAAGCTTTCACCAGCCTGCATGCAAAGGCTGTCTGCGTCTGCGCCACCTACTCCCTCATCAGACTTGGCGTCCTCAGCTTCTTCTGAGACAGAGGTCACTGTGCCCTCAAAGACACGATCTACAACCGTTTCTATTGCATCACCTGATCCTTCTAAGTGGCTAGGAACACTCTCTGTCATATTGCTGGAACTCTGACTTTGGTGGTGACGCGCCAGGCTCCCTAGGTCATCATAGGTCTGACCACAGCAGCCACAGATGTGCCCATAGCCTGCTCCATCCAGAGCCTCCACCTCCCGCTGCAGCTGGTTCAGCAGCTCGGCTTCTGAGAGCTGCAGGGGAGGACTGCAGCCAGAGGCTGCTCCCGAGGGGCCTTCCTCTTCTCCTTCTTCCTCTGAGCCCTCAGCTATGCCAGAGGCGCCGTGAACCTGGCGCAGGTGATGCCTGTAGCCAGTCCTCCCAGGAAAGATCATACCGCACAGGCAGCAGAGGAAGGGCTGAGCCGAGGCTGCCTCCCCTGGCCTGTGCTTCTGGAAGTGACTCCGCAGGGCAGGCAGAGAATCAAACTCCTTTGGACAGAGAGAGCACTGATAGATGCCTGGAGGATGGCAGGCCCGATGGCTCAGCAGGCCAGCAGCATGGGGCAAGGCGTCCCCACAATCAGAACACGTATGAGTGGCCTCAGCTTTCCCGACAGTGTCAGCGTTAGCAGGATGGGAAGGGGAGTCGGACTGGCAACCACCCGGCTTCTGGTCGCTGTCGACCCCAGAGAGGCTATCACAGAAGCCAGCCTCACTGCTTTCCTCATCACCTGGGATGCTCAAGTTGTCAGGGAAACAGGCCTCTTTCTTTTCTAGTCCTTCCTCGGTGCCTGAGCCCTCTGGATCACCCAGGAAACAGGCTTTGGACCTTTTAAGCCCACATTCCTTGCCTTTAGGTCCAGCTTGCAAACAGTCCCCATCCCTTTCCAGGTCATCTTCAGTCCCACGGGAACTTTCTCCCAAAGGCTCTTGGGAGGAATCCAGGTCCTCGTTGTTTACCAACTTCAGGGTCCAGGCACCCGTAGGTGGGAGTTTGGCGGCTTCTGCACCAGTACCACTGTCTCGTTTCTGATGCCTCCTGTTCCACTGCCGACTATGACGACGCAAATGGCTCTTCATCGCAGCCATGGTATGGAAATGCTTGGCACAGGTCCCACAGCTGAAGTCTCCTGTCTGGTGAGTCTGCCTGTGGTTGATAAGGCTGCCTGAGTGGCGGTAGCTCTTCCCACAGTCTCGGCATGCAAATGCTCTTGGTGGTGACACTGTGCCGTCTGTCTGGCTCTTTTCTCCTTCCCCTGCCTTGTGGGTCATGTCATGCTGTTCAAGACTCTTGAGATCTTCAAAGAACATCCCGCAAAGGCTACATGTGTGTGGCACTGTCCTATTTGCTGTTGCGGGGATGCTGGTGGCCTCTTCTTCACTCTTGCACACATGTGCCTGATCTGTGTGGAATGCTGTTTCTGCTCCTGCTGGGTCAGGTTGTTCCTTCTTGACAGGGCTAGGCGAACCTTCAGTCCCAGGGTCTGTACCTCGACGCGTGGCCTTGCAATGTACCCGCACATGGTTGCGCAGAGCCATAAGGTTGGGGTATTTTCGAGGACAGAGTGAACACTGGTACTCTCCTGTCCGATGGCTGTGGCGGTGGTTCACCAGGCTCCCCCTGTGGCGGTAAGCCCGACCACACTCATTACACTTATAAGGACGATGGTCCAGGTTGGCCGTGGGACCCTCTTCCTCTTTTGAGGTAGTCTCAGCCAACATAAGGGCAGCTGAGGACACTGATGACTGACCGTCTTCCCCAGCTCCCTGCCGGGGTCTGTGATGAGCACGAACGTGGTTTTTCAGGGCAGCTGCATTGAATAGCTGCTTGGAACAAATGGAACAGGGGTAGATACCTGTTTGGTGACTCTTCCGATGATTGATGAGACTACCTGCGTGCCGGTACGTACGGCCACAGTCCCTGCAACAGAAAGGCCGATACTCCTCTGGGCCACCATCCTCCAGCTGCCCGGAAGTGCTGAGCCCCCCAGAGCCATTTAGCATCTCTGTTTTACGCAGCTGATCCCAGCTTCTCTCATCTGCGTGTCCATTTGTGGTAGGTGTCTCTTTCTCTTCCCATGGCTGTTCCTGCTTTAGCCCCTCGTGGGACTGCTGATGTTCCAGCAGATCCCGAGGGAGCCGGAAGGCACGGGGGCAGTGGGGACAGTGGTAAGGCCGATACTGGGCATGGAGTCGTGAGTGGTTCTTCAGAGCCATGAGGTTAGAGAACTCCTTAAAACAGATGGCGCAAGGGTAGATACCCACAGTGTGGCTCTGCCGGTGGTTGGTAAGGCTTCCAGCATGCTTATAGGTCTTTCCACATTGATCGCATTTGTATTTTCGCTCCTCCTCAGCAGGAAGAGGCTCAGTAGACTCCTGGGCCCCTGTGAAGTTCACTACTGATTCAGCCAAATACTGTTCCAAATTGCTAAGGAGGTTGCTCGCTGGAGTGGAGAGCGGTGGGACGCCATCAGAACTGGTGGTGGGTACCCAGTGCTCTGCAACTCTCTTAGGATCTGGCTGGATTTCTAAGCCTTCTCTTTGTTTGGTAGATGGATCTTCCCAAGTACCCGCAGCTGCCCTGGAATCAGCTCCAGACTCGCGTTCACGTGTCTCTTGTACATGCTCTGTCTGATTTTCCCAGCCTTCCTCAGAACCAAGCCTTTGACCCCAGGAGGCAGAGCACGTTGTCTCACTCCGATGGTGCGGAGTGCTTTCCTTGACATGTGGGGGCCTGTGCCTTTGGTGGCCCTCAGGAGCATGAGTCCTCATGTGGCTCTGGAGGGCCAAGGGATTAGGAAAATCCCTGCCACAGGTGGCACAGGGGAAAAGACCAGTCTCGTGGCTCCGCTGGAGGTGGCCCTGGCTTCCTGAGTGACGGGAGGTACGCTCACGCTGCTGCCTGCCACAGGGGTGAGGGATCCCATCCGCTTCCTTACTGTCCTGATCAGCAGGTGAATGGAGCAGTTCTCGATGCCGTGACAGTTCTGGGAGGTTAGGAAAGTGGCGCTGACAGTCAGAGCAACCGAACGAGAGTGGCACGTCCTCCATGGGGCAACGTGGTAGAAGGGCCCGGAGGTTCAGAAGGAGCAGGCAGGCGGCGGTGGCGGCATCTTTCTCTGCACAGGGGCCAAGGCCTAGAAAGGGGCAGCAGTGAAAAGGCTGAGTCAGTTCTGCTTCTGGTCCATGAGTATCATGGTCACTAAAAGTCACTGAGAGGTCCCCAACCATCCGTGCCAAGGGACCTGGAGGTACCGACAGAGTCACTACGCACAGACTTCTGGAAAAGGTCCCCTAGCTTACATCAGCTGTAGAGCCAGAGAGATAAGGAAACTGAAATCTAAACTCCAGACAGGCCTGATGCTGGGTTTGTTTGTTTGTTTTTCAGACAGTATATAATTGATCTTACTGTTCCTAAGGAACTGCTCGCTATAATTCTGGCACAAACCAAGAAAAACCTGTGAGGTTTTAACAACAAGCCCAAAGCACTTCTGGCTTTGTTGTTGTTTTGTTTTTGAGGTAAGGTCCCAGTTCACTCTGTAGTTCAAGCTGCTCTGGAACTATGTAGCCCAAGCTAGATTCAAACCCATGGACTTTCCTACCCCGGCCTCTTGAGAGCTGAGATTACAGGTGAGAGCCACAACAGCTGGCCAGGTCTTGCAATAAGAGAACTCCAAGCCTTTCTTCACCCTTGAGCTACACAGAGTGGTCTGAAAGCACTGACAGGGCAACTGCTCTCTTCAGCAACCACCTAAGCTTCATACAAGTTAGAGGTGCTTCCAGGGATGAAAGCTCTGCCTTTTCAGTATCACAGTTTTCCTGGTTATTAGGCAGTTGTTTTGTTTATTTCCTTTGAATACATTTAATCCCATCCCATTTCTTGTTGGAATTTTTTAATCCTCTGCCTTTACCTCACTGTCACTATCATTTTTCATTTTTATTTCTACTTCCTCTCTAAATTATGGTGATGATGGCAACTCACGCTGGGCAGTACCATGTGCCAAGCACTGTTGTTAAGTGAAGCCTTGGAGGGGGGAAGTGGCATTTGAGACAAGATCTCAGTATATAACCCTAGCTTCCCAAGTGCTGGGTTTAGAGTCATGAGCCACTACACCAGGCTTGTAAGTCTATTTATGCCACTAAATCCAACGACGCTGTTACCCCACTTTCATATAAACTCACTGCAAGAGGCAATCTTCCCCCCCCCCCCCAAACCTCGCTTCCCCAACAGCAGCTACTCATGTCTGCCAGCCACACCATCTTGCCTTTCTCTGGGGCTGACTTCATTCTCTCGGGACCCCAACACAACTATTTCTAACCTCACCAGCTGAGCCTGTCCCCAGAATCCTCACTTCTCAGAACTCCTGCACTCAAGCCCCTTTTCCCTAGTCAACCACCAATCATGATTCTCCTAAGTCACTGTCTTTTCTGCCAATTTCTTCTCTAGATCCCTACCTCGCCCCAGGAGTGCCTTCTGGTTCCCGCCGCCGGCGCGTCCGTTGGAGGTCGCGAACGGGAGCGCGCCTGCGCACTGGGACCCTCACCCTAACTGCAGCCGCGAGCCCTAAGTAGTTGTTGGTACGAGGGTTCTCGAGCTCACGCACACGCACACTCAGCCAGGGTCCCCGGGTATGGCAGATGAGGGAAAGAAGGGGGAGAAAGAAGGAGGTAGAGGTAACAGGGCACAACTGGTTTCAGCCAGGAGTCTACCGTAGTTCCGCGGGACACTTCCTATTGTTACTAGGAACCAGGAAGTGTCCTAGGCGTTAAAGCTTCCCCCTCGAAACTTCCGCCTAGGAACACTTCCTGCCCCTACTCCGAACAGTTTCTACACGGACACGCTTCCGGCGCTAGTTCCGGGTGGGCCCAACTCTGTTTTTTGTTGTTGTTGTTTTGAAACCAAGTCTAACTATGCAGCCCAGGCTAGCCTCAAGCTCGGAGCAATCCTCCTGTCTCAACGTCCGGACTGTTTGAATTACCAGCGGCGTGAGCTATCACGCTGTGGGGGGGGAGGGGGGGGCACAACCCTGGCTCCGCCCACGCAGGTCAGAGCTGAGCTTAAGCCACACTTCCGTCCAAGGCTGCTAAAAATCGCCCCTGGAAGCACAGCAGCAGTTAAATATTTTGCAGCTCTGGCTGCAGCACTTCGGTGACACTTTTCACGAGGCTCCATAAAAGACTCTTCCCAGGATAGGCGTGGAGGGACCCTCACTAAGTTCACTCCTCACTGTTGGGAGAAAATGTGGACTGCAAACGGACTCAGGCGCTACAAAGCCTGAGTGCCTCTCCGTATCTTCCCACCTCCTAGCTCTTGGAGACACTTCCGACGACTTGGCGGGTGTACACCGTCAACCGGCCTGGCGTCCCATTGCCCTTAGCACCCAGGGACCCTTCGCGAGATACTTCTCTGCTACAGCAGGCTCGGGTCTGCTTCCGTAAGTTTTCCCTTCCTCCTGAGCGAGGAAGGCGCCCTTCCACTTCCGCTGGCTGGCCGCAGGCTCCGCCCCCCCCCCCCCCCCCGCCCCCCCTCCCCCGCCGGGTCCTAGCGCCGGCCTCCCCCTCCGTGCGTCCCGGGCTCTGCCGGTGCTAGGCACCGCCGCCGAAGCCGTGGAGCCCCCGGGAATCCAGCCAGGTAGGACGCGTCCGCGGGAAGTCGCGAGGGCCTCAGGCAGCGGGCACCGACGGCGGCTCGATCTGCCCTCAGTTTCCCCTCCGATGCCGAGCGGACCGAGTTGACCAGGCGCGAGCATCGCGGGCGGGGCGGGCGGTGAGCGGCCGCGGGCGGGCTGCGGGCCCAGCAGGTCCTAGAACCCGCCCGGTGCCCGCGGGTCAGCGCTGTGGCTGCCTAGGCTCGGCGGACGCGGCCCGCCGGTCTGGCTCCGCGCGGGCCCGGGGGGGTCCTAGAGTCCGCCATGTTACGGGCTTTTGTCTGCGAGGCGACGGCCTCCAAGCTGAGTCCCTCGCGTCTGCGCGCCCCCCTCCCAGCCCGAGGTCCTGTCCGCCCCTCCCGCGGTCCTAAAGAACGCCATTTTGCGGGCCTTTGTTTTACTCTCGCTCCTCCCGTCCATTCATTTGTTCATTCCTTCCTTCTTCATTCATTCTATCTTGTTCCTCTCGCCGAAGCCACGTTATCCTAGGGTTTAGCCCCAAATGAGTCAGCATACAGCCCCGCTCTGCGGGGGCTGCCTGTCTGGCGAGGACACCCGCACAAACTCGGTTGCCGAGAGCGAGGAGCGCTGGGTTTCTGCAGCTCTTGTCCCTCCTCAGAGAGTCTGGTAGGCCCTCCCGCCCCGCAAACTCCCATATGCTTCAGGGACCCCTTTCCACTGACGAAATCGAGGCCCGGAGCCCTATGCATCCCTCATCTTTACTGCTCGTTACATATTCTTGAGGGCACGGAGTATTGGGGACTGGAGTATTGGAAGCATCCAAGTACCTTCCCGTGGGAAAAGGAAAAGGAGGGCTGCCGGGCAACGGGACCTGCATATGGAGGTGGCCAAGTTTGTCATTTGTGGATGGAGTTTAGGTGGCTGACCAGAGGAGACGCTGCCGCAGAAAACTGAGGCTGGGAAAATGGGATTTGTGTTGCGAGCTTACTGGTTGTTAGGCCCAGGATATCATTAAGCATTCCCTTAAACACAGTTCCATCAACTGACCAAAAGGTCTGTGAGGCTTCCATGTTGACTTAAAGAGATAGGAGAATGTAGGTGCCTCTTATTTTTTAACCACACCTGCCCTGCGCCCCGCTCCCCGCCACCCCCCCTCCCAATCTGGAGGCACGGAATCTGCATTAACTTGTGAGACAGCAAAATGTCATTCCCCTCAGGCGAGTAGTGACAGTGTGCTCCATCACAACAGAGAACAAACTGGCTTACCGGACTGATACTTGAACTGTGTGACCTTGTAAAGATGGGCCATTTCAGTTCAGAAACAGTTGGTGACTCACCCAGCCTCCTCCGATGGGAGAGGCAGAGGCCAGAGACCTGGGTTTGAATCCCACCTGAAGTTTGCTTTCAGTCACCAAACAGTATTGGACATAACAATTGCCTAGAACAAAATTCCCTGGACCTGAATGCTGGAGACAGAGAACTGACAAGCAAACAATAAAGTCACAGTTAGAGCTAATAAAGCAACAGTCAAGGGGACAGATGACAGAAATGCGGTTATCTTGACTACTTGGCTGCAAATGCTAGCAGAACCTATGACTAAGCACTTGGCTTTTCTGTGTTAGCTCTTATTTTAGCATGTTTAATTACATTTTGATTTGTCTTGTGTGTGCTTTCAGCACATATGTGGAGGTCAGAGGACAACTTATTGGAATTGGTTTTGTCTTCCTACCATGTGGGTCCTAAAGACACAACTCAGGCTGTCAGACTTGGCAGAACACGCTTTCACCCACTGGGCCATCTTTGCTAGCCCCAAGAACACTAGCTCTACCCTTATGACTTTATTTGACCTTAATTACTTCCGAAAAGGCCTCGTTTCCAAACACAGTCACAGTGGAGATTAGAGCGTCAATATAGGAATTTTTAGAAGAGCAGATAGATATTCAGCTATAGCAGACATCTGAAGAACTGGGAAATGAGCCGGGCGGTGATGGCTTGCACCTTTAATCCCAGCACTCAGGAGGCAGAGACAGGTGGATCTCTGAGTTTGAGGCCAGCCTGGTCTACAAAGTGAGTCCAGGACAGCCAGGGCTACATAGAGAAACGCTGTCTCTAAAAACAAAAACAAAAAAAATTGGGAAGCGAGCTTGAAAAACCCGATCAGTGTGCATAAAATACGAAGGATACTCAGCCCACAGCAGTAAGCCTGCACAGAGGGTCTGATCGCCATATAGTGAGACCTTGTTATTGTTTTTAAATTGTTCTGTATCACCTGTAGGCCTGGCTAGCGATCAGTCAAGACACAAGACACTTACTATATTTCAAAATAGCCTTAGTTAACCTGGGGCAGGGCAGATATCAATCCTCTAAACTACCTCCCATAGTGGGGCAGGCATGGGATCCCTGCCTCAATCCCATGCCATCTGCTTCCAATAATTTCTATCAAGCTACCTCCCATCCATAATCCCAAATACTTGCTAATGTTCTTCATCTGGATTCTCCATCCACGCCACTGGCTGTGTGCTTCTCCTCCAGCTAACCGATGGCGGCCTTCCGCTCTTCACTTCAGGTCTCTCTCCTCTTGGCAATCCTTTCTTCTTCCCAGAATTCCCCCTCCCCCCCTCTTTCTTTCTCCTAACCCCACCTATCTCCTTTGCCCTGCCCAGGTGGGTTGGCTTTTTATTAAGCAAAAGTTGGTCACACAGACAGCAAGCAGTAATTAGCATCAAAATACACCAGACCATCCCCCAACCTCTCCTCTTTTACAGATAATTTTAAAAACAATACCTTGTCTTAAAAAAAAAGGGGGGGGGGCTAGAGAGATGGCTCAGTGGTTGAGAGCATTGGCTGCTCTTCCAGAGGTCCTGAGTTCAATTCCCAGCAACCACATGGTGGCTCACATCTATAATGTGATCTGATGCCCTCTTCTGGCCTGTAGGGGTACATGCAGGCAGAATACTGTACATAATTATAAATAAATATATCTTTAAAAAAAAAAAAGGTGCCACCTCTGGAGGCAGAGGCAGGTGGATCTCTGTGCGTTGGAGGCCAGGACAGCCAGAGACGGGGGCGGGAGGGTGGGTCAGGCTGAAAGTATAGCTTGAGACCCTAAATTCTGTTCCAAGCTCTGCTAAAAAGTATGTGACTCACAGCTGTAATCCCAACAGTAAAGAGGCCAAGGTAGGAAGAATCCGGGTCAGCCTGGGCTACATGGTGAAACCCTGCGCGCGCACACACACACACACACACACACCCAAAGGTAGACAAGGAAGCCTTTGTTTTTATTTTTTATGTGTATGTGTGTTACGCATACGTGTATGTGTGTGCGTCAAGTGGATGCCTGGTGCCTATCACTGGACTTCCAGGTGTTTGCCAGCCACCATGTGGGTGATAGGAACCAAACCTGGGTCCTCTGGAAGGACAGCCGTTTCTCTCACCTGCTGTGCCATCTCTCCAGTGCCCAGGAAAGCCTTCTCCGGGGAGGGAGAGGGCCAGCCTCGAAGGCCTGAGCTTTAGCCTCCTACACCCAGACAAGAGAACTGACTCCTGCGAGTCGTCCTCTGTCCCCACATACACCCTGTGAGTGTGCCTGCACATACACCCTGTGAGTGTGCCTGCACATACACCCTGTGAGTATGCCTGCACATACACAGGGAGAGAAAATGAAATTTTAAAAGAAGGCCTTCATAGAGGAAGTGTGTTGGAAGGAGACCCAAAGTTACCAAAGAGATAACGCCCTGAGGTACGGAGATCCTCAGGAGCCATGGCAGAGAGGCCTGCTGCTGTGGGCACCTGGATTGGAGGAGATGGAGGCCTGGGTGGGCGGAGCCTCGGGAACGGTCGGACAGAGCTAAGCGGGGGCTGAGGTGGGTCAGGGCTGCTAGCCATAGAAAAGACTGGTCTTTGTTCTGGGAAGGGTCTGATTTTTGCTGTCGAATTTCAGGTGAGTAAAGAATGATGGAAAGAGTTCATTCAACTCCAGGGTTTGAAGATTTGAGTTGAAGATTTGAATTTGGACTCTGGGCATCTTATTTAGCTGTGTGCACCTTTTGCCTTGTGAGGATTTTAAGATAGGATTATGTCAAAACACATTTTAAAATAGAATTTCCCTCTAAGAAGTACTTGAAGGCCTGGGAGGCATGCGACGTCAGAGCGGCTGGAGCCTGGCCATTGTGAGCTATCTAACATGGGTGTGAGGAACTGAATTCATAGCCTCTGAACCAGTGGTTCTCAGCCTTCCTGAAGCTTGGCTCTTTTGATACAGTTCCTCATGTTGTAGTGACCCCCAGCCATAAAACTATTTTTGTTGCTACCTCATAACCTTAGTTTTCCTACTGTTGTGGATTTAACGTAAATAACTGCATTTTCAGATTGTCTAGGTGATTCCTGTGAAAGGGTCACTCCAGACACTGGTTGAGAACCATTGTTCTAGAAGGATCAGTTTGTGCTCTTAACTGCTTGGCAACTCCTGCCTAGGTTTTTGTTTATTTTTTATTTTTTGAGACAAGGTTTCTCTGTGTTTTGGCTGATATGGACTCACTTTGTAGACCAGGCTGGCCTCGAAATCACAGAGATCCGCCTGCCTCTGCCTCCTGAGTGCTAGGATTAAAGATGTTCGCCACCATGCTCGGCTTTTTTTATTTTTTATTTTTAAATGCAGATTGCAGTTCCCTACAGCAGCTTTTTTTTTTTTTTTTTTTAGATGATTTTGTTTGCTTTTTTAAAAAAGATTTATTTTTCTTCTCATTTGTGTATTTGTATTTAGGCTTGTCTGCAGGTGCCTGGAAGAGGTTTTCAGATCCCTTGGAGATGAAGTTACAGGTGGTTTTGAGCTACTATGAGAGAACAGCAAGGCTCCAGCTTGATACTTAAATCAGGATCTTGCTGTGTAGCCAAGTTGGCTTCCTGCCTAAGACTCACAAATATTAGGATTATAGGTGTGCTTCCTACAGAAGGGGCAACCGGGTGCAGACCTCACCTAGAAAAACAGCACTCTTTGAAGTGCTGGGTGAGTCCTGGACTCGAACTCACAGCGATCTGCCTGCCTCTGCCTCCCGAGTGCTGGGATTAAAGGCATGTGCCACCATGCCTGGTTGTTGCAATGAATTCTTTAAGGTAGGCATTTAGCCTATCTGCCTGTCCATTCTTCGTGGCCTGGATGTCTGCTGGGACCCAGTAGACACTTCCCCGTTTTCCCTGTTAAGTGACTCTGGAGGGATTTAACCCTCCAGCAACCTGATCTTTAGTTCACAGAATGGAAGACTGAAGCAGACCTGGGAAGGGCCAGACCTCAAGATTCGCAAGTCTGAGACAACACTTGCTCCTGCCTCTGCTCCCCGCACTGAGTTAGAGATGAAAGAAGCCCTAGGCCCAGTGTGAGCTCAGGCTCCCGGACACTGGCGCAGGCCCAGAGGGTAGGTCCCGTCCCAGACTTCCTAGCAAGGGCTCAAAAACTTCAAACACCCACAGTCACATTCTTAGCAATGCTAAGTTTCTAGCTGTGTGACCTGACAAGTCTCTTTACTGTTAGAGACTTTACTCAACCTATTGTCATCTATAAAATGGGGTCAGTGGTTCCTATTGCAGGCTGTATGAGCATTATATAAAGCGCCACACCCAGGCTCTGAGAAGTCTCCATAGCTGAGGGAAGCAGTCTGCTTCCATTTGGTCCTCAGTCAATGGCGTGAGTTAGTACTGTTGCTGTCTCTTGTTCCGTAGGTGAGAAAACCGAGGTTCTAAGTAAGATACACAGTAAATTGTACAATAAGTCCCATCAGCTGAGAAGTGGCAGAGGCTAGATCTGAAGCAGGCATTCTGCCTTCAGAATATACTTGGTTGCACAGAAGCACCGCTTCTCTTGTGGTGTTGATATAAGGTGAGTTGTGTGAAGGATGCTATGGCATTTGGCAAGTATGAAGGAGATGTAAACTCCCCTTCTGGGGATGGAGACCAGCAAAGCCTCATGCATGCTAGGCAGGAACTTTGCGGCTGGGCTACACCCCAAGCCTGCCTTTCATTTTGTTTTTCTTTTGGAAAAATGAAGGAGGCTAGGGATATGGCTGTGTGGTAGAGCCCTTGTGTAGCTTGCTTCAGGCCCTGGGTTCAAGGCTTTTTCCTTCCCCCATGAAAGAGCTTCCTGGTATGGTGCTGTCTCTAAGAGGCTCCATTGACCAACCAGATAAACTGCTTCTATCTTATCTTTTCTGGGATAGCCCCGCCAATCCATCCCCTTCCCCACATCCTCTTGGCTTAGTTCAGCTCTGACTTCCTTCTCCACCTCACTCTTGGGATGTGCAGGTGAGACACGGGTCTATAAACATCCTAGTCAGTGGTGCACAGGCCTGGACGCAGAACCTTGGCCTGCCACCCTCTGGGCACACCTGGCTCTCCTCACCCACTGGCCCCTGCCCCGGCACCGCAGCTAAGCTCCTCTTAAGAGGATCTGCCCTAATCCTCTTCCCTTCATCCCTCTGGGAGGATGAGCGGGTGTTAAGGCAGATGCAGCTGCTAATCCTATTTTTTCCCAACTATGATCCTAGGAGCAGCTGTGTAGATGTTGTCTGGGCTCTTGGCCAGAAAGGAGGGAGCTAGTATCCCAGGAGGCCTCCCTAGCTCAGACACATCAGTTGTGACTGAGAAAGAGGCCCTGACTGGCAGCAGCAGTAGGTCACACTGCCTTTGAGAGTGCTGGAGGTCCCATTACCAGAGTTTTGGAGCAGGGACTAAAATGGACTCCAGCGCAGAGGACGGACCAGAATTCCTATCTGGGGTGGTGTGCCTTATACTATGCATGGTCAGAATTCTCCAAACAGTTGCTCCTCCAAGAACTGACCAACCAGGGGGAGAGTAGTAAACATACTCCAGACCCTAACCTCCAAGCATTGCCAACCACCCGGTCAAAACATTAGCTCCTGCTTTGCCAGGACCCAGGTCTGTCTTCCCTGGGCATTTGGAAATCTTAAGGCCTTGGTCAGAACTGAGAAAGAAAGAATGTGAGAGTAACGGACCCTAGGCACTCTAGGAATGCCAGCGGGTCTAGGAAACAGGTTAAAGGGCAGAATGTAGCTGCTTCTTCTGTGGTCTGGTCCCTCACTCACCCGCAGTGAGCAGATCTGGGGAGGCTTGGCGACCATTAGCCAGAAGGATGCAGAGGCCCTGTGTGTGCTGAGGAGCCCAGGTGGGAAGTAGGCGAGTGGTCCAGTTACCTTTGCGGCTGGGGAGATGGCTCAGTGCTTAAGAGCACTTGCTGCTCTGCAGACTGTTCAGGTTTGGTTCCATACAGTAGCTCACAGCCATCTGCAACTCCAGTTCCAAGAACTTGAACAGCTTTCCTGGGCAACAGGCGTGGACATGGTGCCAGCCAGCTTTCATACACAAAAATTTTTTTCTTAAAGATAGGGTCACCTCTGAGATGGTGACAGGGCTTTGGTGAAGAAGGACGCCTTGAGGAACGCAGAGGGGTGGAGTTGCTCTAATTTTTCTTCTCTTGCAGAGAAGGCCCACCCACCAAGGCCATGGAAGTGGAGGCTACGGAGGCCAGGTCCTCAGGCCCCTGCTACAAGCGCTCTGGCCGCCGTTATAAGTGCCTGTTCTGTACAAAGACGTTCCCAAATGCTCCCAGGGCAGCCCGCCACGCCGCCACACACACACCTACCGACTGCAAAGAGGAGTTGAATGAGGTCCAGCCAAAGGTGGACACAGAGCCCAAGGCCGAGGAAGCCGGTGGAGACAAGGTGGCTGGGTCTGTAGCCAAGCCCCGGCCCTATGCCTGCCCACTGTGCCCCAAGGCCTACAAGACAGCTCCTGAGCTACGCAGCCATGGGCGCAGCCACACGGGTGAGAAGCCCTTCCCGTGCCCCGAGTGTGGCCGCCGCTTCATGCAGCCAGTGTGCCTGCGTGTGCACCTGGCTTCGCACGCTGGTGAGCTGCCCTTCCGATGCACACACTGCCCCAAGGCTTATGGTACACTCTCGAAACTCAAGATCCACCAACGTGGGCACACGGGCGAGCGGCCCTATGCCTGTACGGACTGCGGCAAGAGCTTTGCTGACCCTTCGGTGTTCCGCAAGCATCGGCGCACGCACGCCGGCCTGCGCCCCTACAGCTGCGAGCGCTGCGGCAAGGCCTACGCCGAGCTCAAGGACTTGCGCAACCATGAGCGGTGAGAGCCCCGGAAACCAGGAAACAAGTGGGAACTAGTGTCTCAATAGACTGCGCCAGCGGGAAAAGGGGGGCTGTGTCTGGTTGGGCAGGTGGCTGGGGGGCTGAGCGAAGTGCCTAGACACTCCTGAGAGCCGGAGGGGGTCTTGCTGGCCTCGATTCCACCACAGCTGGAAAGGGGGCCCGTGTTTGCAGTCAGCCTTGAGGGAGGGACATGTGGGTGGGTCGTAGGAAAGATGGCTCCATATTTTTTGCCTCAGGGTTGAGTCTCTTGCCATCTAACCAGGTCCCCCGTTGCTCCACAGGTCCCACACGGGTGAGCGCCCCTTCCTCTGCTCTGAGTGTGGTAAAAGCTTCTCTCGATCCTCTTCCCTCACGTGCCACCAGCGTATCCATGCAGCCCAGAAACCCTATCGCTGCCCCGCTTGTGGTAAGGGCTTCACACAGCTCAGCTCTTACCAAAGCCACGAGCGCACGCATTCGGGCGAGAAGCCCTTCCTGTGCCCGCGCTGTGGCCGCATGTTCTCTGATCCCTCGAGCTTCCGCCGCCACCAGCGGGCACACGAGGGTGTGAAGCCTTACCGCTGTGAGAAGTGCGGCAAGGACTTCCGGCAGCCAGCCGACCTGGCCATGCATCGGCGAGTGCACACGGGCGACCGGCCCTTCAAGTGCCTGCAGTGTGACAAGACTTTCGTAGCTTCCTGGGACCTCAAGCGGCACGCGTTGGTGCACTCGGGACAGCGGCCGTTCCGCTGTGAAGAGTGTGGGCGAGCCTTCGCTGAGCGAGCTAGCCTCACGAAGCACAGCCGCATGCACTCCGGCGAGCGTCCTTTCCACTGTAACGCCTGCGGGAAATCCTTCGTGGTGTTATCCAGCCTCAGGAAGCATGAGCGTACCCACAGAAGCAACGAGAGTACAGGAGCCGCCCCCCAGCAGGAGCTGGTCCTGGGACTGGCACTGCCTGTAGGCGTTGTGGGTGAGGGGTCGGCTGCCCCCGTGGCAGGTGCAGCGCTAGGGGACCCTCCAGCAGGTCTGCTAGGGTTACCGCCTGAGTCTGGGGGTGTAGTGGCTACACAGTGGCAAGTGGTGGGCATGACTGTGGAGCATGTGGAGTGCCAGGATGCCGGGGAGGCTCCTGGTACCCTGGGAGATGCAGGCGAGGTGGGGGGCGAGGAGACTGATGAGAAGCCCCCACAGTTTGTGTGTCGCGAGTGCAAAGAAACTTTCTCCACATTGACACTGCTGCGCAGGCATGAGCGCTCCCACCCAGAGCTCCGGCCCTTTCCCTGCACCCAGTGTGGTAAGAGCTTCTCAGACAGGGCTGGCCTTCGTAAGCATAGTCGCACCCACAGCTCTGTACGCCCCTACTCCTGTCCCCAGTGTCCTAAAGCTTTCTTGAGTGCCAGTGACCTGCGCAAACATGAACGCACCCACCCTGTGCCCATCGGGACCCCCATCCCCCTGGAGCCCCTTGTGGCTTTGCTAGGAATGCCAGAGGAAGGGTCAGCTTGAAGCTAATGGCTCCCTCCGCAGCACTTCAGAAGGCCCGTGCCCATCCCCGGTCTCCAGATCCCTGCCTGGGGGCAGCTAGCTCAGCTCTCAGTCCACTAAGCTGGGGACATGGAGGCTGTCAGCACTTGTGAGAGAAACTTATTAAAGCATTGGCTTTGAGTTAAACTTATTAAAGCATTGGTTGAGTTAAACTTGAGTGGAGATCCCGGACTAATACACACTAGAAGGGTCTTGGTCGTGGTTTGTTTTGTGACAGGATCTCACAGCTTAGCCTGATACAGAACTCAGTGTGTAGGCCAGGCTCACCTTGAACTCAACCCTCCGGTCTCAGCCTCCCGAGTACTAGGATTGCCGGTGCTTATCACCACACCTGGCCCCAGAAGGGTCTTGAAAGTCATTGACTGCCAAAGTATGTTTTGAGTTGTCTTGTGAAAGAACTTCCATAGCTGAGTCGGTACAGGAAGGTGTCTGCCTCTGAGAATTATTGGTGATTAAGAGATGTATTAATATATTTTCTGTTTATCACAGTAATAAATTAGGAAGCATACCTGGAGGAAAATATTCCTCTCCACATTAAAACCCATGGACTACAAAGAATTAACCTTGCCAGGCCTGGTGGCGCACGGCTTAATCCCAGCACTCAAGAAGCAGAGGCAGCCTGGTCCACAAAGCGAGTCTAGGACAGCCAAGGCTAACACAGAGAAACCCTGTCTAGAAATGCCCCCCCACAAAAAAGAGAATTAACCTCACTAAAAAAGTCCTTACTGTTTGGTGGCACATGCTGTTAGCCCTAGCACTCAGGCAGCAGAGGCAGACGGATCTCTGAATTCAAGGCCAGCCTGTTCTAAAAAAAAGGAGTTCCAGGACAACCAGGGTTACCCAGGAAAACCCTGTCTCAGAAAAAAGCTAAAGCTGTATGAAGAAATCATATATATGGCCTGAGCAGTGGGGGCTTACTATGTCTGAACGGACAGAGGTTACTAAAAAGATATTAATAGACTCCAGTCCTCGGGAGGCAGAGCAAGGGGGCCTGAGTTCAAAGCCAGCTGGGTCAACATCGGGAGGTAAGCTGAGCCACAGGAGGCCCACACAGCTGACAGCCAAGATTTATCTTGGTGGTGAGGCACCTTGTGTGAGGTCCTGGGTTCCATCTACAACACTAGGATGGGAAAGGTGACTTCTCTAGTCTAATTGTGCGTGTGTGTGTGTGTGTGTGTGTGTGTGTGTGTGTGTAGCCTTGGCTGTCGTGGACTCACTTTATAGACCAGGCTGGCCTTTAGCTCACAGAGATCCACCTGCCTCCGCTTCCTGAGTGCTGGGGTTACAGGCGTGCGCCACCACGCCTGGCTCCTAGTCTAATCTTTAAATTCATTGCTTTTGCATTAAATTCACAGTGTAGCCCAGGCTGCCCTCTACCTGGTACTTGGGCTGTAGCTCCCACGTATATGCCGTCTCTGCTGTAGGGAGAACAGCCAGCACTTCCCTCTCCGTGGTTGCTACCGTTTCTTTGTACTTCATGATGTCAGCTGGTTGTCAGTGCCGTGAAACCAAACTTGGGATGGGAACAGAGTATTCACCGTTTCCCAGATTTACGAGGTTTGTGTCAGCCCTGGGTCTGGTCATTGCATACACTGTTGCTGGCCTGTGAAGTTCATGGCAGTCTTCCAGGGCTGTGACTGTAAGTGTGGACATATGTCACCATCACAGCTAGACATGGAAAATGACTTGGGCACATGGCTCATCACCGGCCTGATGTTTGCCTCTGTGTGGCACTGTTGATGGTTTTGAAAGCATCCACCAGAACTTCATTATGGTGTATAGGAAGAGCCCAAAGGATTTTTTAACTCAATCTCAAAATCCAAAGCTCATATGGAACATCTATATTTCTAGTTTTCACTTATTTTTTGGTGTTGGATGTTGAACCTAGAACCTCATATGTTAAGCATTTGCTCTACTGCTGAGCTACAACCCCAGCCCATGATAACTTAAAAAAAAAAAAAAGCAGGTGATGTGTTTGACATGCTAAAAGCCAAAGCAGTAGAATAAAAAATACAGAAGGCACACACCTTAAATCACAGCACTCAGGAGGCAGAGCCAGGCAGATCTCTGAGTTTGAGGCCAGCCTGGTCTACAGAAAGAATTCCAGGACAGCCAGGGCTATACAGAGACACCCTATCTTGAAAAACCAAAAAAGAAACAAACATGATTGGTATAAAAACTAAAGTCAACCAGCAGAGTGAAAGAGAGGGCCCAGAAACCGCCATGCGTGTATCCCTCAACTTACTATTGCTTATTTTTAAATTTTGTAGTACTGAGGATTGAACCAAGAGCCATAACATGCTGGGCAGACACTTTAGCATGGGCCCTTTATTTTATTTTTATGTTGAGACATTGACTCACAAAGGTGACTAGACTGGGCTTGAGTCCTCTAGCCCAGATAGACTTGCAATATCACACACACACACACACACACACACACACACACACACACACACACAC